>JAJQWJ010000004.1:68064651-68781318 GCA_023637945.1 Phaethornis superciliosus
GTTACTAAATCTTTCACTCATTGCCCACTTTCTTCTCCTGTATGGAACAATGAAGGCTTTTCTAGACCCTTTGTTCTGTTTTAGTCCACTTAAACAACAGTATTTAGTTCTGTAATATTGGAATCAATGAAATTTGATAAAGGAAAAAAGATCCACTTTTTATGAGTCCTCCTGAATAATCTTCCCACATAGTTTTATACAAACATCAAAAGATATATACACGTATATTAAACCTAGAAAACCTTAGAGAACAAATCTGCAGAAGGTAATAACTTCCCCCCCAAGTCCTCAAAAAAGGATTGAGGCTAGAGAAGAAATACATTAGAATTAAATATACTTAATTAATTTTCACGTGGATAAGCTTTCATTATTGAGGATTTCAGTTACTCTTGTTATTGTTTTAGTTTGAAACAGATGTATGTGCATAGAAATAACATCAGTCTGCTTTGAAAAGCACTGGGGTAATTAAAAGAGGCTAACTTGATGAATGCTATCATATGCACTTTGGTTATCTTCCTTCAATAACTTGGAGAGATAAAGGGTTGTAAAGCTGCATGTGATCTATTCAATTCAGCAGGCAACAACTGGAGCAATCAAAACTCATACAACTGATAAAGAAAACTGTATGGGCTTGTGTAATACAGATGTTGAACTCACATCACACTCCATTCAAGAAAAGCTGTTTGGAGACATACTCAGTGAAGTAGTTTGGTTTAATTCAGATGTGATATAGATGACACACCCATTTGTGGTTGCTGGTGAAGACCCACTGGAGCTGCAATGATGGGCCTATGCCTCACGAGAAGGAAATATTTCTGAAAAGCTGTCGTCTGCTTTTTCTTCTTTCTCCCTTCTTCTATCATCCCCTTTTTCTTCTACATCTCTAAACCTTCTTCTGCATTTCCATCATCAGATCTTTTCATCTCAAAATTAACTTTCTTTCTCCCCCATATATTCTGCCAAACTAACATCTTTTCTGAAGAATGTCCCCACATTTTCTCTTTTCTTGAATCCTGATCCTGTGGCTACTCTTCCCCATTCATATCCTGACCTTGTTCACAGTTCTCTGTCTTCTGTTTGCTTTCTTGCCATAGAATGATCAGTCCAGTTATTAAAAAAAAAAAAAAATGTTACTTTTACAAGTGTGATTACAAACTGTTATCTTTCCTTCCCCAAATTAAATATTGGAAATTAATGGTGAAAAACTAACACTTTTGGACTAAACAAAGTTGTGCTAAAAATATCAGACTGCTTTGTTTGGAAGATTTTGGGGTCAAAGGCTTTTGCTGTATCCCAAGTATTGTTTCTGCTAGAGTAGAATGCACAGAGTGTGGTAGTGGAGAGCCACAGAAACAATACTACCTTCTGGTATTCTCTGCTCTCTAACAAGCATGTTGAAGGGTGGCATACACTATAACACACTTTTTCAACTTTAATATAACCTACTGCTTTGCACTCTTTGCACTGAGTCCAGAAGATCTTCACTCCCAAGTTTCTAGTCATGAGGCTGAGTCAATCAAATAAATAAAACTACAGAGACACGAAGTCCCGTAAAGTCCACCTCAAAACACTGCCCATCTAAAAATCAATTCAGGTCATGCTCAGAATCCAAATAGTCAAGATTTGTCTCAGAATAGAAATCTTGCCATCTATGATGTACCCTGTTTTAACATTACTTGAATTACATGGCTACAATGTTTGTTTTGCCCATATGGTTGATGTCTTCAGTTACTATTTTCAACAGCAACTGGGTGGTTAGACAGTCTAATTTAAAGTTTGAATTGAAAAATCTCTGATATAAATGAAAAACAAATTCTGGTAGCTTTCAGCAAATTGAGGGTTTTTTAAAAATCAAATTAATTTCCTGTGTGTTCACAAAAAAAAAGTTAGTAAAATGTTCAAGATTCCTCAATGCATAAGTTCACTAGAAATCAGACAGGATTAGGATGTATTTAGTGAGCAGCTTGGAAAGGGAAATTTGTCTGTTATAGATTCCCTCTCTCCTTTGAATAATGACTAAATAATTCAGTGTCTCCCTTTCCTGTTGTGAAATAGGGATAGCTGCACTTCTCTTACTAAAGCAGGGTGAATGGCAGCTAGGAGTATAAATATTATTTTTCAGATGCTAATGAGGGTTATGTAGTTCTTTGGTAGGCTGAAACTTTTCTGTAGATATTAGGTTTGATCCCTTATCCCTAAGTGGTATTAAGATTTTTTTTCAGGGACTTTTTTTTCCTACTGGCTTGTTCAATCAGGAGGCTATTCCTTTGACCAAAATGGCCACCACAAAACCTTACACAACTGATAATTCCCACAGCTAGTGGTAAAAAATAAAAATAAATAATAATATTGTTCCAAAAAAGCCTATGTTTTTGCTAGGAGGGTCTTTCAAGAGAAATGAGAGCAGAGGAGACAATATATTTCCCAGTATTAATAACTGATTCTTCTGCTTACACATAACAAAAGAGATTTTAATCACCATTATAATCTCTCCCATTGAAATGAATGTCATATTAATCTTTAGACAAAGATGAAGCAAATGAAGGTAAAATCTAGAAAATAAAAGATCCGTCAGAATTCTTCTTACAAAAAATAAGAATCCTTATTGAAACTCTCTTATTAAAGTTTCCAGTTGTTTATTTATTTTTACAGGAGCTCCTTATTTTATGTCTTGACTAGTATTTCCCTAAATAAAATTGCACTGTGTAAAGTGCCATTATGATTTCCAACATTCATTTCCAGAGGGGCTTCTGCTAGTCCATAGCTATAACTATGATGAAAAGGGGCTGTGGACAGCCCGCTGCAATAATGCCATCTCCTCATCTATCAACCCTGCAAATTATATGAGTAGCATCTCCTTAGAATAGAAATTCAGAGATATAATAATCAATGAGATCTGGCATCCAGAGTGCCCAAACGAATTAATTGTTATAAAGGATGCCAAATTTTTACTGCTTTACAAAATCTATGGAATTGTAGTCAGTAAGGCTGAGACCCAGAAGATAGACATTGAGGACTGAACATTTCAGTGATGATCTCTGTTTTTCAAGTAATATGTCAGGGTAGTGTATGTTTTGGAATCTCCTTCTAGTTTTACTCTGTAATTTGACAGTGAAGGAGCGTCAGGGGTCAAATCAGAGCCAGAGGCAGCCATGTCCTTTACACATTTTTTTTTTTTTCCCTCTCTTGATTCAAGCCAACAATTGACAACATCAGCGTGGGAGATGGATCACAAAACTGCAATTTCTCCCTCTGGTTCTGAAGGAGAATTTTTTGTTAACATTTTGCTGTTTTTAGTACTGAGGTTTTCAGACCCAGACCAGTTTGTTCCTGCATGTGTGTATGTGAACTAGCAGTCAAAGGCAGAAAAGAGCAGCTGTAACTCCTTAGACTAATATTCCCTCCAGACATCACTGATCAAAACTCTACAGAAAGTAGAATTTGGTCTGTTCTTAATCAACCTAAGATCCATCTTGTTCTTTGTAGGCTCCTGTCATTCTCCAGTGACTCTGGAAGAGACCAAGGAAATCTGGGATCTTAATTTAGCAGTGGTGTCACAGGGGTCTTAATGAGGTGAGATGAGATGAATCTGCCTCTTAGGCATTGAATTCACAGATACAAAAGCTTCTCCAGCTACCCAAATTCTGGAATCAGAATGGCAAGGGCTGGACAGAGATAGATTAATTATTGTTACAATACAGATAAAAATACACATTGGAAGGTTATAGGCTTTTCAAATTACTGCAGTATTTCCATAGGGAAGATCGTTAAGTGGATAGTAGGTAACTTATAATTAGTAACTTATTATAAACACAAGCTCATGCCTTTGGCTATCTGTGGTGTGATTGTTGTTATAGATATGCCTTATATTTTTTCCCAGTGTTCCAGACAACTTACAGGTCTGCTTCAGCTATCTAAACAAACAAATCAAACAAAATTTTGTGCAAGAGTGCTAAGCTCTACAGAAGTAGTTATCTTACATATCAATTGGCTTGTTGACATTTTATCTGTTCCAAAACATTGCACCCCTTGCAACACATGAAATAATACTAGAAGATTGTGCAAGTTTCAGTCCTACCCTAACACGTAATTTTAATTTTCTTCTTTGTAACATAATTTTCTGAGTGGATTGATCCAGCCCTCTGTTTCATCAAGAACTGCGGTGTATGCCCCACAGCACTGCTCATCACTGTTGAGGACTGCAGTGATTTGTGTTAGCATGGCACCTACAGTGCTCAGAGACACAAATACAGCCTGCAGTGTTCTGTCTGCAAAGCGATTTTCAGACCAATAGCTCATTCAGTGACCCACATTGCCTTTCATAAGTAACAAAATATTAGAAAGCTTTTCAGTCGCAGCTTCACAGTCTAATATTAGATAAGAATATTCAATATGCCTAGGAAAGGCTTTTATCCATACTCTGAGGTTGGGTTTTGAAATCTTTGCAAACTCTCTCTCTAGGGAGGCTGCGGAGAGAGAGCCATCCTTTCAGCTCACCCTTGAATGCACTTTGAACAAGCAGCTGCTTTTACTGTAAGCATGTTATTAATGGTCTCTTTTCAAAAGCAGAGATAGTACCCTGGAAAATGTTCTATTGATTTTTTCCCTTTCCCTGTCCCTGTTTCAATCACACTCGTTCGAATGGTTTTCATTTTTAGCAACAACAAGAGATGTTTCGAAGAAAAGTGGTGTCTAGGTGCAGCCTTAAATAAAATCACTGCTCAATTTAAGCTCAGAAAAATACCATTGATATTTTAATAGGAGATTGGAGAACCAATTGCTGGTTCAATAATAGCTACAAGGAGTTTATACATAGGACTCATGCACAAGAATCATTTTATTTCTCTTACCATACATATTAACAGAAAACAGCAGCCTAAATCTTGACTCACTTGATTATTATATGTCAAGGATCTCAGAAACATGGACATATTTCATTCTAATTTTCCAAAGTGGAAATATGCACTAAGATACATATACAGAGTTCAGAACATAGAAGTGCAAATAATATCTCACTGTATAGTTCTATACTAAAAATTCCTGCAAAAGAATCTGCAAGTAAGAAAGAAATTGTGCACACCTGGAAATATAATTTGTCTTGTGACTCTGGTTACAATTGCTACTAGAATCATAAAATCATAGAAATATATAGTCATTTAGGTTTCAAAATCAAGATAATCAAGTCCAACCATTAACCCAGCACTACCAAGGCCAACACTAAACCATGGCTCTCAACATCACATCTACATATAAAGACATCCAGGGTGGGGACTCCACCACTGCCCTGGGAAGCCTGTGTCAGGGCCTGATAACCCGTTTTGTGAGGCAATTTTTCTGAATATCCAGTCTAAACCTTCCCTGGTACATATTGAGGACACTTGTTGCTTTCCTATTGCTTGTTACTTGGGAGGAAATTCAGATCCCCACCTCAGTACAACCTCCTTTCAGAGAGGTAGAGAGTGACAATGTCTCCTTTCAGAGAGTTGGAGAGAGCAAAAATGTCTCCCCTGAACCTCCTCTTCTCCAGGCTAAACACCCCTGTTTCTTCAGATGCTTGTCATAAAAATGTTTGTGCTCTAGTTTTCTTGTGTTTTCATCACCAGTTTTGTTCTTCTCTGCACATGTTCCAGATCATCAATGTCCTTCTTGTAGTGAGGTGCTCAGAAGTGGACAGTGTACTCATGGTGCAGCCACACTTGTACTGGCTGCAGGGGCACAATCACTTTTCTTCTCCTGCTGGCCCCACTGTTGGTGGCCAGGATGTTCTTGTTGTTCTTTACCAGCTGGACACACGCAGGCTCATACTCAGCTGCTGTCAACCAACACCTCCAGGTCCTTTTCCTCTGAACAGTTTCCAGTTACTCTTCCAAGCCTGCAGTATCCCATGGGGTGCTTGTGGCCTAGGTACAGGACCAAACCCTTGGTCTTGTTGAATCTCAGAAAACTGACGTCAGCCCATCAATCCAGTCTGTCCAGGTCTCTCTGCAGAGCCTTTTATCAACAGATCAACAATCAATCACCTGACTGTCCTATACATGGTCCATAATAACACTCAAGATAATCTGCTCCCAAACCTTCCCCAGCCCAGAGGTCAGATTGACAGGCCTCTAATTCCATGGATTTTCATTCTGTCCCTTTTTGTACATGGGGGTCATGCTTTCCAGTCTCCAGTCTACTGGGACCTCCCCTGTAGCCAGAACTGCTGGTAAATGATGGAAAGTGGCTCAGTGACAACTTCTGCCAGCTCTTTTGGTACGCTGGGGTGGACTCCATCCAGCCTCATTGACATGTGTATGGCTAAGTGGTGCAGCATCTTACTATCTCCTTGGGGATTACGGGGATTCTATTCTGCTCCCTATCCCTGTTTTCTAGTGAAGGGGATTAAGTACCTGGCCAAAAATTGGTCTTACTGCTAAAGGCTGAAATAAAAAAGACATTAAGTGTTCCAGCCTTTTCCTCCTCCTTTTTTGCTTTGTTACCCTTCACATCCAATAAAGGATGGAGATTCTTCTTACCCATCCTTTGGTTGCTATTGTATTTATGGAACTATTTTTTGTTGTCACCTACAGACATCCCGATGAGGTTTTAGTTGGACTTTGGCCTTTCTAACTTTCTCCCTATATAACATCATGATGACCTTGTGGTCCTTTCAGTTATCTACCCCTTCTCCAAAAGACATAAACTCTCCTTCTTTTCCTGAGACTCAGCCAAAGCTTTCTGTTCAGCCATGCTGGCTCAAATTTCAGCACAGTGGGACAGCCTTCTCCTGCACCTTTGAGATTTCCTTCTCAAAGAGTGTCCAGCCTTCCTGGATTACTTTGCCCTCCAAGAGTGCCTCCTGATGGCCTCAGTCAATCAAGCTCCTAATTAGGCCAAATCCTGCCTTCAAATCCAAGGTGGCAGTTCTACTGAACCCTTTCCTTATGTCAGCAATTAATTACTTATATCATATACTTTCAATAATATAATTACCAAACAATTTTACTTGTGACCAGAATAGAAGTCATTACCATTGACTTGGAAACCTCCGGACTGAGGATACAAATATCACATCAACCCCACTGATCTATCATACCTTCTGCATTAATACTGCAGATGATGTCAATTGCCATGAGTGAGTCTCAGAACAGGGGATATTTTTTAAATCAGAACTGAGAATTATTGGATTGTGTGAGAAGTTCTGCAGGAAGAAAGAGGGCAAGTGCAAAGGTGGAAAGGCAAATAAATGCAATGCCATTTTGCATATGCAAAATTTCTACCTATTGAGCCAAATGCACAGTAATATGCATAGAATTTCACAGTATTGCTCCTAATTGCTAAAAAATTTTTTTGATTAATTCTTTGGTTTCATATTATCAGTTGTGTTGAAATTAACAGTGAAAAATTAAGTTCTTAGTTGGAAGCCAAGACATAAATTTAGGTGTAAATAACTGCTTTAAAATACTGGCTTGGATTTCCAAATTATTTTCAACCAAGAATATTGATTTCTCCTTTCATATGGAGGAAAATTAGCATCATACTGAAAAGCTCTCTATGAAATGCAATTTCTTTTCTTTGCCTTGACTATGTCCTTGCCAGCCTGACTCCACCACAGTTCTGTGACCTGACTTCACTTATGATCACATGGATGTTTATGTCCATACCCCTGTACTCACTCTCTTGCTTTCTCTAACCAAAATGGAAGTACATGTTTTAGCTTACCAAAATTTATGATTATGCACACTTTCTGTTTAAATGTGATCTAGCTCAGGCCTTCAAAAATATTCCTTTTCAGTTCTATCTTCATGTTAACATCTGAAAAGGGCAAGTACAAAAGGGCAAAAAGCCAGCTTACAGAATAATAGAATCATAGAATGGTCTCCTTTGTGAAAAAGTTCACCTTATCCAAACCCTTCTGCACAGGCAGGGACACCTCTCACTAAACCACATTGCCCAAAGTGTCTCCTTGAATTTGGGATGGTCTACCCACAACATCTCTGGGAGACATGTAGGAACGGCTCACCACTCTCACGTTAAAGGATTTCCTCCTTCTATCTAGCCTAAATCTTCCCTCTTTCAGTTTAAAACTGTCATCCTTTGTCCTATCTCTATAGATGTTTCTAAAATGTATGCACCCATCTTTCTTGTAATCCCTCCTTTACATACCGAAAGACTGCTATAAGGTCTCCTCAAAGAATTCACCAGGTTGAACAATGTCCTCTCAGTCTGACTTGACAGAAGATCTGCCCCAGCCCTCAGATAATCTTTGAGGCCTCCGCTGGACTCGTATTTCTGTCATTTTTTTGCTTCTTTATTCTGGGTGATATGCTAAACATTGCTTAGTCATTAATATAATTACTGCATTTTCCATCATATGGTTCAAAATTCCACCATGGAGACTTCATTCACATTTATGTCTTCATAGGAATTCCTTTTATCTGATCAGTTCACCAAGTGTCTTCTTGAGATCTATTATGGTCTCTAACCTAAAGAAAAAAATAAATTAAAAAATATAAAACTTTTAGAAACTCACAAAATCGGTGTTAAAAGCAGCTATAGTTCAGCTGCAGAATAATTCACAAGCTATGTAACCCTTTCTGGATGCACTTAGACAAAGTAGTTTTCCATTGATATAGGAACTGCCACATATTTTTACAGTCCACTGAAAGAGTAGTCTATCTGATAATGTATAGTTTATTAATCTTCTCCCCACTGAATTCCATGTTCTCCAAAAACTTAATAACTTCTGCAAGCATCCTGCAGGGATAGCAATGGTTTCTCCCAGATCAGGGAAGAGGACATTGCTTCATTAATAGATTATCAGTGCTAATTTCTCAGAAAAGACCACAAATTAGCGTTCAGAAATAGTCATGGAGAAGGAGTTCATGGGAACAGCATGGTGAGGTTCTAACAGCCAAGAACAGAGAGATGTTTCTGGTAGAAATGTTTCTTTCCTCTTTTTCTAATACAGTTGTCTGTTTTAGAGTCCAAAACCCAGTTCTACCCTTTACTACAATAGGCTCATCTTCCTCTGCTCTTTATGTTTAGTTGTTACTAGAGGATTGACAGGAACTATCCAGTGTCTCCTCACAAAGCAATGAATAAATATATAGCACAGAGCAGAAGTACTTGCTGAGACTTCCATCCAGAACATATTTTGAAACTCTCAAATTAGGATTTAGATTAGCTCAAAGAGCTGCAAGGCACAGTTTAAGAACTGTTGACACCAAGTGACAAATCTGTGGAGACCTAATCCCTTCAGCAGATGAACATGTTCTCTGTAGAAGTTAACAAGACTATTTAGACAACTCATAGTAACTTCTTCCATGCTTCTGACCAGACTTGCTTTTTTTTTTTTTTTTCCCTACATTTCAATGGTAAGTGATTTTTGTCTTTTGACCAACCCTCTTCCTTTCACATAACTGCAATATTTTCAGTGCCATAAAGTTCAACAGCCTATCTTTGCTGGAAAGACTGCTCAGCTCTTCAGAAAAACTGACTTGTCTTTATTCTGTTTTTGTCTGCATCTTCCAAGAGAAATGTTTGATCTCCTTGGTCCTGCCTGCATTTCATTCCCCTGCACTTTATGGGCCATACATTTATCTGTAAGGTGATCAATGTTACAGTAGCTTGTGGGCAGGTTACTCTGAATTACAATGGCTGTACGGACTACAATTCAGCTGTACTTCTTAACTTCAGCTGAACGTCTCCTCCAGTGCTTCACGTCCAGAAGTTTATACTGATAACTTCTACACTGTTTAAAACTGTTAACTCTTAACTGCCTCACTGGTGACTGAGGCATCTATCACCTGACTGGTGTTCTATATCTGTCTCCTATGGCTGCCTCACATTTACAGATTCAGACCTTACTGTAAATCCTCTGTGTGCTTCACATTCCTCACACTGGTTATATCCATCCGCTTGTCCCTTCCAAACACTCAGACATTGACTTTTCACTCAAAGTGGTTAATATGCTAGTACCATCCCTTTAAGTAAGGCCTTAATTGAATTCTAGTAACTAAGATAACCCTTTGGATCTCTGGAAGTTTTCTTTTTCACTCCACATTCTTTGCAAGATCCCCTTCTGTGACTGAAAATACATAACTCAGATACTATCTTTCTAATGACAAGCATTTTTAGGATGTGTTATGGAACTCCTTTGGGTGTAATAGCCAAGGAATGGTGGGTTGTTGAAAAAATTTGATGATCCTTGGGCTGGCTTGTAAAACATCAACAGGAAATTTGTGCTCCCCAAATACTCTGAAGATCAATCTTTTTGGTGTAAATTGTAAGGAATCTGAGGGCACATATAGACTTTAACTGTCCTGAACAGGTTCTCAAGGGACCCCTGCTCACCCCTGATCTCCAACCATTCTTCCTTGGTAGACCTCAGAACTTCCCTATATTGTATTTGTCTTCTGTATGGACACCTCAGACGTACATTGCGGCTTCACTCCAGCCCTGGACCCATCCCTTTCTCCTTTCCTCCTGATGAGAACCACTGGCTGAAACTTTGAAATAGGTAACCTCCCTGCCCTATCCAGGGCTGTCACTGGTCTACTGATCTCCTTGCCATGATGTGACCTCACAGGACTCCACCATGAGCAGGGGTACTGCTGGTATTCAGTTATCTTCTTCTCTCAATTTGCTCCTCACCACAGGGCAACACTGATCGTACTGTATCCTGACACACTTAACAGCATGTGTTCCCTTCAGCCATTAAGGAATTTAGACAAATTGCTCTGCTATTCTGGATGGGTTTTTTTTGTTTGGTTGGTTAGATTTTTGTTTGTTTTTTCCATATCAGTTGCTTCTTCAAGGCATTAAACCTCCTTGAAAGTTCTTCATGTCAACCAGGAATTTTGAATCTTGCAGTTGGCAGGTGACCTATAGAGGTTCTTCCACAGCTTTGCACAAAAAGTTCATCACCCAGTGATTGAGTGTCTTGTAGTCCTGAGATGTAAAATCCACCACCTAGAAAATATTGAAAGCATTTCATTTTACTTCGTATTCCAGAGACTGAAAAAGTAGCTCAATCCAGCTGCAATGCAGTAGTAGTGGCCCAGGGAGGGAGGCACGTCACTGTCAGAATGAGGAGGGAAAGGAAGAAACACAGCACCAAGGCTCCCGAGAGCTGGCATTGTTTTTTTTTTCTATAAAAGAGGCTGGAGTAAAAGGATTTGAGAACTCTTGAGGAAAATGAGGCAATTTGTGAGTTCTGAGAAAAAACTGATACTGGACATGTTACAGCAGAGAGGTGAAACAGAAATCAGAGGAGCTGCAGAGGACCTGTCACTACCCAGACAGAATAAAAAGAGGATTGTTTCAGTGGTAAGGGTTAGAAATCAAATACTTGATTTGTTTTCACTGGCTTTGGCTATCCATGGTGAGAGATTGTTCGTGTCAAAAGTAAATAGTGTCAGTCACCACTGATAGCAATTTGTGTCTTTTCATATCTTAAATATATCTAGTTGCTGATGGGCAAGTCAGATAATTGGCTGTTGGACCAAAACTAGGTTTCATTTACATCAGTTGAAATTTGCAGAAAATCCACCAGAGTCAATATAAATTCCTCCAGCTTCATGAGAAATATCTGTGTTGTAGCTCACAAACACTCTGGATGAAGGAGGACCAGAATCACAGCTTTTTCACATGTGTTTTCATCTTGAATTGAATTAGGAGTTGAAATATTGAAATGTCTCATGGGATGAAAGGATCTTAAAAATTGTATGGGAAGTGGAATGACTCGTTCTTGGTAATTTTAACACTAGGTTTCATCTGTCCAAGCAATGGCAATTGTATAACAACATCTGAAGCTCTCAAACAGCATGGGACTTCAAGACCCCAATTGCACTATGTGTTTCTCCAGAATCACAGAATCATTCCATTTGGAAGAGACCTTCAACATCATTAAGTTCATCCTTTAGATTAACTCTATTAATTCGAGTGCTAAACCATGTCCTTAAGCACAGCACCTCCAGGGATGGTGATTCAACACTGGGCAGCCTATTCTATTGTTTTAATATGCCTTTCAGCCAAAAAATTTCATCTAACAGCCACTCTAAAATCCTCTGTAACAACTTGAAGCCATTGCCTCTCATCCTACCTTCTTTAGGTAGGCAGTCATTTACATTGCCTCATCACAGGTGCCAAAGGGCAAGTCTGATGATAAAAACCATTAGTAACCAAAGTTATCTATCTCCACTGGAGTTATAGGATAGTATCTATTTATACTGAATTACTTCCAGGCTGGAGGACATTGTCAAAGATAATATTTTTTCTCAGGACCAACCTTGTTTGAAGAGTTACCATCCCAGTGCCTCAAAACTACTTTTTTTTGCTTTCTCCTTCCATTCCCTGCTCTACTATTCTTTGTGAAGGTGTCACGAATCACTCCGTGTTTAGATATGGGAGCCACTAATAAGGATGGCCATTGCAATGAAATTGAAGAGCTGTGATATGTATAAATGACACCTCAGGACTGCAATCTCAGCTGAGCTCATCAGCTTATTTTAGAGACAATTTCATTTTAATTGGGTGTATGAGAACAGTCTCAAAGCTCTTACATTTAATACTGGATGAAGGAAAAACCTTTAATAATGGGAATTACAGCACTGATTAGCTGAATGCATGCCATGAAGGATGAAGTGAGTGGTAACCCTTACCATGTTACAATTTTTAATCCTTACATGTGTAACTCAGCAATGCTGGGCTGAGATAAGACTGATTTCCAGGATGTCTTGTCCTTTACAAGTCACCTTTGGAGGGATGTTTCAAGCCTAATAAGGAAAAATAGTAGGCAGCTATATGAATGGTGAGAAAAATCCAGTTTCTCTGGTCAGTAACAAGACAGACTGTAATTTCAGCTGAGGCAGTATATTTCACCTGTTAGCTTTTAAATCTCTAGACATGAGGTTTGTTTCTCTGCCTACGAGCCCTATCAACATCTACAGTAAACCTACACTTTGGCAGCCACGGAAGATGCTCATTTCCTTCAGTCATTCTTACCTGCTGCCAATGGTTTCCAGAATAACAAAGAACACAGGACTTCTGTTTTACTTCTTTCAAGTTACAATGGAAAAAATTGATCTTATAAAATTTTTATATCTGTGTATAAAAACATATATATATATCTATTGTGCAGTAATACCTATGTTGCTTTTGTTTGCTCGCCGTGACATGTTGTTGCCTTGGAAGTAACTCCTCTCTGCCTTTTGTGTCTGCTGCTGGAGGTATAGCAGCCCCATACCATGCCTGAACTCTTCTGCATTTACTAGATTTGTCTCAGATGGAGGTTTTTTCCCCACAACAGTGCCTGTATTGGTAGCTAGAAAGGTGTTTATAACAAAACAGTGTGGTGGCACAGTGCCAAGGTTGTATCTGATCAATTTTGATCATGTAATCAACATTTGCCTATCAAGGCTGAGCAAAATCTTGTGAAGAGGTGTAAGTAGGACAGCTGATCCAGACTACCACAGGAATGTTCCATGTCTTATAACATCTGGTCACCAGTAAAAGCAGGACAAAAGGAGAAGGAAGGTATGAGCCTTTGTTACTTATGATGTTGATCCTCTGGATCTATTGCTGTGTATACTGAAGCACTGTTTCCCATGATGTGCCATGACTTCACCTACTGATGGGAAGCAGAGAATAAACCTGGTTTTCTTTGCTTCCACAAATGGCTTTTCATTTATTAAACTGCCTTTATCTTGGCCCTGAGGGGGTTTTTCATCTTATTTTGTCCTCCCCCTATCCTTCTGAACAGGTGGTTGATAGAGAAGCTCAGTAGACACCTGGTGTTTAACAAAGGTCATTCCACCACAACCCATCATCACAGCATCTTCACTTACACTTCTCACAGGGCTTTTGGAAACTTCATTTTTATAAGGAAAATGTGTATATTGATACTCTTCTGATCTGATGCTGAAAGCATTTCATCTGATGATGAAAATGTGATACTGATACTCCTCTGAGTCTAAGGATATGAGTGTCTTCTAACTGTTTTAAGATAAATAATTATAAATGTTGGGTCTACAAAAACTTAGAGACATGTGTAGTTTGCACTAATGCACAAAAGCATGTGTTAATGTGTTACAGTGATCAGGATTTGAAACATGAGTGTATGCTCCAACAGAATGAGTGAGCTGTTGCTTTTTAACAGCTATCTTGCAAGGATGCTAGAAGACTTATAATCCTGTGGATGAAATATTGACTCACACTATAGGACAGGTTCACAGACTGTGTAGGTAGGTTTGGTTCTCCTAAACGACAACAACAAAAACAATAATTCTGATTTATTATCTTGCCTTCTGATTTCAGTTACAGTGATGACATATGAATTTCTTAAGATGAATTTTTTCAATTGGCAGTGACAAGAAGTAAAGAAAATAGGTGAAGCAATAGAAAATGAGATAATTTTTTTTGAAAAATATTATTGTGGAGAGGAAATTTTGGTCATCCTTCCATTGTTCCACAGTAGCTTCTCTGAACCCAACTACACTACATTTTATACAGCAAAGCCAAGGCTATATCTATTAAAATATGGGAAAAAATACTGACCCCATGTCTGGGCCTGATTTTCTGTCTGAACATCAGAGAATTCTAACATGTGGTCATCATTAACCACAAGAAAGAACAAAACAGAAAAGCACACCAACCTGTGATCTGCATTCCTGAAAAGTTTCCCTCAAGTCACTATGACTCTGGGTAAGAATGAGAAAGAAATTGCTAAGCCTTTTAGTGAGGGTACCTAAGGCTAGCTGCTGAGCAAAAGCAACAGATGGAAAACATGTATCTGGAAGTTATGCTTTTTCCATGTGATTTTGATTCAGTCAAAACTCCTCCTTCCCAAGAAGAATAAATGATGTGGAAATCATTTGGTGCACCCAGGTTTTAGAAGACCGTTTGATGCTGAAAACTGTAGACCTCCCAGAAACCTATATCAAGGAAAGATCATATGTTATATTTTCTTTTTCCCCAGTGAACTCTGATGATCATAAATGTATGTGACAAGTTTTCTCTTACAGAGGAATCCTGAAATCAAACTACATGGAAAGATCACAGCATTTCAGATATGGCAGCTGTCCTGTCTTAGGGGTATAGTGATTAATTACTCATAAAAAGGCCTGCAGTATTTCTGGGGAGTACTCATAGTATTGAAACAACATCAAGGAGACTAAAGCATAAAACAAATAAATTTTTTGTTTGATTGAGTGTCTCACAACTGTATTGCTTGAGCAAAAGAATACTGTTTTAACGTCACAGACACTTGCTCTGAATCAAAATAAGAACTGTTCATTTCATGTCTCGCTACAAAGAAAATGGAAATAAAATAACAAAAAGGTGTGATTTAGATTTAATCATTGTGCTATTCTTTAGTGTCTTTTGCTGTCGGGTTCGAGTATCCAGAGTGTTAATTCAGAAACTGCCTGTATGTGTATACACATACATCCTGCCTTAGAGTTTTGTAAGTGCTCTGCTTTCTGAAGAGCTAAGCAGCCAGTTTGGCCTCGGTTCAATGTGACCATGTGCACAGATACTTTCCTAGTAAGGTTTGCTTTCACAGCTTGTCTGCACAGGGAAGTTAGATTAGTATAAGAATTTACAACACACAAGCTACTGCATATTGTTGAAGCACAGGCTACATTGAACCCCATAAGCTACAAATTTCTGTTCACCTTCCTGGCTGCCAAGAGACAAAAAAATTAGGAATAACTACAGGAAAACTGCCTGATTTTTATGTTCAGTCTTGCTCAAAACTGGTCTATCCATACTGTATGGAAGATATCCTGAATTCATTTGGAGAGGCCATGTTGTTCCCCATTTCTTAAGAAAACAAAAGGTATAATTGTAAAGGTTTGCCAAGGCTTAAATAGTATTTTAAAATGAAGTTGAAGACACTGGTGAAAAAAAAATGTCCAGTTCTGACTTTCCAGCCATGAGAAAGGGATGTCCTGAGGCCTCTGTTTACTACAGAAACTACATGGGAAGTACAACAAAGATTCAGAAGTCTCACTTTAAAGAATTAGTATATACTAGAACTAGGTGCTGTGACAGTATCTTCCATCTAAAACAAAGGGGAGGATCATGGAGCCACATCTGAATTTAATATTAACATCAGCAATAGGTCCACTTGGTCAGTGTTAAAATAATAACCTGGGGACCTGGGAGTCTGGATTGACAGGAAGCTGAACAGGAGCCAGCAGTGTGCCCAGGTGGCCAAGAAGGCCAATGGCATCCTGGCCTGGATCAGGAACAGCGTGGCCAGCAGGTCCAGGGAAGGGATTCTGCCCCTGTACTCAGCCCTGGTGAGGCCACAGCTCGAGTCCTGTGTCCAGTTCTGGGCCCCTCAGTTCAGGAAGGAGATTGAGGTCCTGGAGCAGGTCCAAAGGAGGGCAACCAGGCTGGTGAAGGGATCCAGCACAAGTCCTGTGAGGAGAGGCTGAGGGAGCTGGGGGTGTTCAGCCTGGAGAAGAGGAGGCTCAGGGGAGACCTCATCGCTCTCTACAACTCCCTGAAAGGAGGCTGGAGCCAGGGGGGGGTTGGGCTCTTTTCCCAGGCAACTTTCAACAAGACAAGAGGGCATGGGCTTAAGTTGTGCCAGGGGAGGTTTAGGTTGGATATTGGAAAGAATTTCTTCACGGAGAAGGTGATCAGACATTGGAATGGGCTGCCCAGGGAAGTAGTGGATTCTCCATCCCTGGAGATATTTAAAAAGAGCCTGGATGTGGCACTCAGTGCCATGGGCTGGGAGCCACAGCAGTAGTGGATCAAGGGTTGGACTTGGTGATCTCTGAGGTCCCTTCCAACCCAGCCAGTTCTATGATTCTATGATTTTTAAATTTCCAGCCATTTTACAATATGCATGACAATTACTATGTGTCCCACTCTGTTATTATGAGAACAAAATCAGGTCTTTATTTAAGACACTTAAGTAATGAAAATATCTTTTTTTTGTTTGTTTTCTTTTAGTATAATTCCATTGTCCCAGATGTCAAATCAAAAGCCTCTTAAGTCCTATTACTCCTACAACCCATCTGTGAAAATCTAAGTAATCATATTTGAAGAATCATCAGTGTACTGTAGCAGGACACTCTGCCACAGAGGGCTTACCTCAGTTTCCGTTTGTGATTCAATTGCTCATTGCTTCTCTTTCACACTCTTTGTCTCTCAGCCTCACTGCCCTTAGGCTGGACTTGGAAAGTTTTCCATGGAAAGAAAAGTGCATAATAATCTCTGAATTGGTAACAATAATGAATGTGTCAATAGAAGGACAAGTTGATATCTCTGGTGTCAGATATTGAAGAACATGGAGCTCAGCTTATCCACAGCTAGACCAAATCAAACATGAACAGATAGATTAACAAAGAATCTGCATAATGAGGGAAAATTCTTTCTTGGCTTTTCCTTTGTTTCTATTTTTTTTTTCCAATAGGAAATTTTGGAGCTGCAGCTAAGTAGTTGAATGACAGACTTTTATCTTATAAAAACCTGTTCCCATCTCTTGATCGAGGAGAACCCTGTACACTTTCCCTAGAAAATGTATTGGACCTGCTCCTCTCCAGTAGGGACTCCAGCTTGAGTAATCCCTCCTCAAGAGGTTGGGAGCAAAGGGACACCTGGCTGTAGGCATAAAAGGATAAGAAGTGTCAAATCCCTGCATATGAATTCTGAATTTTAAGATTTTCAGTTCCTTTTAAACATGAAAGAAAACAGCAGTCATTGTCTTACCACATTTTCTGTAGGTATTTTTTTTTATTATTGCTAGGCCCAGTATAAGAACAACTAGTAAGTAATTTGCAAGTACTCAACTAGTCTTTGTGTAACAGCTATCTGGATATTCAGCTATTTACATATTTTATTGTCAAGGTACCTTCTTGTTTGTTATTCTAACACTCTGTTTTGCTACCCTAATATTCTAGCACTCATATAATCCAATTTATACCTTCTTATTCTACTTTTTAAGATCCTTTACAGCTTGCAATAAATCCTGTTTTACACATATACATCTTGTCTATGATCTTGCTCTAGTACAGGACAGATGCATTCTGGTCCATTTTCTAACCTCTGTGAAACCACAAAAGTGAGGAAGCTGTGCAAATCTCAGTGTCTTGTAAAAATGGCAAAAAAGTCCCTTGAGGACCTGATTCTGCAGAGGTGTAGACTGAATGCACAGAGGTAGCTTAACTAAGGCAAAAAAATTATGTAAAAACAAAAATGAACAGAAAAAAAACAAACGAACAAAAAAAGCATCTCTGTAAATGGATTTGTTACATCAAAACTTCTCAGTCTTGCATTTCAGTTATCACAAGTTGCCTATGTGGTGTGATCTTGAACAACCATAGATTTTCAGGGAAGGATTGAGGACAGATGGTCTCACTCTGATATTATAGCTTTTTCCTTATAACTTCTTAAATTTTTCAAGAGTTAGTGGCTTTGTTTCTAGATCTTTCCCTTCTAAATCACTGATGAAAAAAAATGGCAATATTCTGTAGCCCAGCTGAGATGCCGTATACTCAAGAAATTGATAAGGCACCTCACCCCTTGGAGATGAGGAAAGGAATGGCTGGAAGGAACTTGATGGTTTCTAACTAGGCAAAAAGGCAATTCTGTACCAGAAACCGCTTATTGGAAAAAAATAAAAATACTCCCAAGGTAGATTCTGTAAAACCCATAATATCATGGCTGTGGTTAGATGGCTTTAGGCCAGACAAAGAGAATATGTGAGAGATGGGTTAGATCTGCTGTTGCAGATGGTAAAGCAGTGGGGTGTGTATTGTCTACCCCAGTAGTGGAGTGAACTCTCCCAAGAGCACAAATTCTGAAGAACTATCTGTGACAGCCACTAAAAAGTTGGCTGTATATCTGTTTGGACTTAAGAGCACTTATAAACAGTTCAAAGACATTACAGTCACTTGATTTGTCTAGTGTAGACAACACCTGAAAATAGCCCTGACTGTATGGAGTGAGTTGCTGTGTGTTCCTTAGTTTTGTCTTTAGTTACTGCCTCTTTTATATGTCTTTTGTGTATTGTTCATCTGGAAGTTGAGTACTTTCTTGCTTACTCTGTTAGCTTTTTTTCCCCACCAATTATAGGGTCACCTGTGAAAAGCTTTGAAAGTTTGACTCACAAACATGGAACAGAATTTGTTTCAGGTGATAATGTTTCCCAGTAGGAGACTGTTTGGATTGTTGGAAAAGTAGTTTGTTATGAGAATATAAAAGCAGTTTCCAGGATGAACAAGGGAATTGTTTTGTTTCCTTGCAATGCAGAGTTAGTGAGTAATAGCCTGAGGGGGTCAGCTCTAAATCAGGCTGGATAAGTCCTTGCTTTCATTTTGATATCATTTTGCCTTCATCCAGCCCAGCTCTGAAGAATTATATTCCTTATTTTATGCCTAGCTGGGGTCTGGAAAACTTAATACTGCAAGTGTGTGGCTTGAAGACTCAAAATTGGGTAACAATATGATACAGATAATGTATGGAACTCCAACAGTGGGTCATACAGGGACAGTATCTCCTCATTTCATGGTCAGGTACGGATGTGACAAGGAAGGAAAGGAACAGAGACTTCCCACATTTCCCATAGCTGAATGTGATGAATACCTCTAAGTATTTATAACTATATAAGTAATTTATATATATATATATATATATACACACACACACCTGTATATATATATAAGGACCTCTAGAATGATCCCTGTAACTGGACACAGACATGCGGCTTATATGAAGCCTGCCTACGAAAAAGGTTAATATTAGTAAGCTAGTGCTAATATTCTTTATAAAAAGAAAATACTGAACCTGGAGTATGTTCAGATAATTGAAGTTTACCTTCTTGTGATTTAGGCATTAGAAATTTATCCTGGTTTTTTTTGTTGTTGTTTTTTTTTTTTTTTTATTGCCCTGACTGAAACATTAACTTACTGAGCATACTCACCCGTTAAACTTCCCAGTATGTACTTATGCTTGCTGAAGAAGATGGCTTGATTTTTCACAACAGGAACAGCTCAGATCAAAAGCATGTCATAACAATAGCTCTTACTAGCTCGTGGACAGACAAGGAGCTAGGGCGTTTGTGCAGATTCACTTCCATCCCACTCACCTTCAAAGGTCATATTTTCCGCTCCTCCAGCCCTTAGGATTAAATGCAGTCTATCTCTGAAACTAGGATAGACCTTTCTTTAAATCAATAGAGTTTATTTTATGTATACATACACTGAACTAGCTGATCTCTCTGGCATAGTAAGTGCCTGAAAATGAGTTGTAGTTTGACAGATGTAGTAGTAACTTGCCCCTGTGTCCCAGCTGCCTCACTATTATCGCCTGGCAGCTTCTTCAGACACAGTACTTATGAAGCAAAACCAGGAAATACTGAATCCATTTTATATGTTTTTCCAGAACAGAGTTTCCCCCCAAGATATTGGCAAAAAGAAAATACCCTCATTGCTAGAGGAGAAATAGGAAAGAACTCCTGACATTGCTGAGACAGCAAGTGATGCAGCCTTAAATCAGCAGTGAAATATTCACTTCACCTAGATTCAAAGTTGGAAGATATACCTATATGTAGCTGAGTTAATCACCCTCTGCATGGTGGTTATTTATTCCTAATCAGGAATAAATGTACTTGTGGTATGATTCATTTTTTCCTAGAGTAGACCACCAAAGAGCTGAAGTCTCTTTATACTATGTCAATCTTACTAATTCTGAAAAGCTCATTCGTCTAGCAGTGTAACCCTCAAAACTGTCATATGAAAATTTTTATGTTCTTCCAGCAGAGATTCACCTAAAAACCTCTACTCCTAAAATTGACTTTCCAATTTCTGTGAGTAATTAATAATTGCAGGGTTAGTGTTTTCAACATCTAACCATCCTGCCATTAATATTAAGATCCACTTTGTAAAATATTGTATACATATACAGGATTGTCTTTAAGCAGATTATTAGACTTCTGGCAATGTTGGAAAAAAGTTTCATTATCAGGGACCTGTAATGATGTTACCTAGGAAACATAAGGGATGCATAGAGAAGATATTTAGTCCTACTGGGACTCATTTAAGATATAACTATCTTTCTTCAGTTCTTTGAATTTTCCATGTCTGGATTATTTAAGACTTCAAGCATCTTACCTGAAATACCATTGGTACTTGACCCTTCAAGAGACAGACAGGAAAGGAAAGATGACAAGGTTAAATGATATTGTTAACTACACAGTGAATTTCTCCTGAATGTAGAGACTCGTTTAAGATAAGTGCTCACAGTGTAGGCCAAATCACTACACTTTTTCTTAGCTGAGTAGGATAGACAACACACAAAAGACTCTTTCTGTAGGACGTGGTTTACATGGATTCAGAATTACATTGTTCAAGTGGGGTTCTTTATGTTTGTTGAGACCCAGTAAAGAAATCAGAGGTTTTGTGCTTTTTGGCTTACCAAAACAACCTTGTAATAAATATCTTGCCTTTCACATGAAAATTCTAAAAGGTCAATAGATCTTTTTTATGTATATGTTTTAGGAAAGGAGAGGGAAATGAACTATGTCACTGGCTTGAATCTCTGGCTTAAATTTCATAAATGGTTACAAACCCAGTGAAAGTGTCTGATTCCAGCATAAGAAAAAGTATAAGGTGTCTAAAATATAAGTTGAGCAAAGTCTCAGACATGAATTGCACTGTCATATAAGATAATGCACTCAACAGTGTCTCTCAAAGGACCTTTTTCCATAAGAAGCTAGTGGACTATATGCTTACATAATGCCTTAAACCAAAACCATTTCTTGAAGCATAGTTCTCAGTTGAAAGTAACCTTACTGAATTTCAGAGATATAAAATTTAGGAATATAACATTATACTTGGTTCCTCCTGTTACTAATATATGTTTTGAGTTGTCCTTCAGAGACACCTAAACAATACCCCTGTCTTGAGAAAGAAAAAATCCATATGGTACTACGTCAAAAGAAAGAAAATACTTAAGCTGGATATACATTTGCTATTTATGAGCAATTCTGCATCGACAGGCATGTTAAGAACCAACAAGAATGATTCAAGAAGGGAAAGTCATATGATCCCAGGAGGTGTTGAACCAAATGTTCATTCTTCTGACAGGCGCTGTTGTTCATTTGAGGGAAACAGATTTCTGTCATGGATGTGCAGTGTAGAAGCAAGGCAGGAACAGGCTGCCCAGAGAAGTGGTGTAGTGCTAGTGGTAATTACCTAGAGGTAATTAAGAGCCATGTGGATGTGGTGCCGAGTGATATTTTTTAGTGGTAGACTTCACAGTGCTGGGTTAACTGTTGCACTTAGTGATATGAAAGGTCTTTCTCAATCTAAACTATTCTATAAAGTATAGACTCCCATCATCTATTGGCATCAATTAGGATCCTGAAAGACCCTACTAAGGACACTGGTACATTTATGTTTCTTTATTGACTAAGATTGTATTCCTGTATAGTTCTATATAATCCCATACAGTCTACCAATTCTGGTAGATGATAACACAGATTTCAGTGATCTCCATTGTGCCATTAATATGTGGCCTTTTTAATTGTGTGTACTAACACACTAATTACAGAGCAAGCCTATTTCTGTTAATTCTCTGGGGAGATACAGATATAATAACTTTTGCAGAAAGAGATTGAATTGATAATGTAGTATCTCTAGAACATGATCCATCTTCTTAGGCTGTGTTAATCGTTTCAAGGGGGAAAAACAGTAATTAAATCTGATAGCATTTGCATATAAAATCTAGTAATTAGATGAAAGATTTCTCTCTGCAATTCTAGAGGGCAATAACACAAATTATTAAAGAAATATGAGAGCTACCTGGAGTAAACAGTCAACAAGATACCAAGCAACCATGATATTCAGTGTTTTAATTTGTGTATAGAAATGTTTATAAAATATCTCTTCATGAAAATTGGAGATCTAAATTAAGAAGATCTGGGCTTGATCCAAATCCTGTGGTAATCAGTAGATTTTTGATAAAAAGTGTGCTTTAAATGAGGTTATAATAAAAATTATGTCTTAAAGTGAATGAAAAGAGTGATAGCTGTGAAAGTCCCTTAGAATCTGATTCTAGAAAGGTCTCTGATATTCACATATTTCATGGTCTCCAGCCAATCTCTCATTACTGTTCTTCCTCTAGGCATTCACTTAAGGTGATTAGAGTATGGCTGACACCCAGTTTCTGAGAAAAGCATGCCACAACTTAACTTAACTTGACTTGGGAGCTGTATTTATAAGTAGACAAGTTACAAAAAGATTCCTGATGGCAAACCAGAAGAAGCATAGATAGATTCTCAGTGAATGGATCTCTGCTGTCCTCTGTGCAAGAAGACTAAATCAGTGGTAGAGAAATTTCACATGTGTACAATTTTTTGCTTCAACATCCTCAAATGAATTCTCATTAAGAATTTACCAAAGTTCTATGAGTGTCAAATCAGCAATGCAATTTACCAAAGAAATTACAAAAATCATGTTATTCTTTCTCATAAGCAGGAAATGTTCAGTGTACTGCCAAATCCTTTCTAGAACTGATTTAAATAAGGTGATTCTGATGTAGAAAACAAACAAAAATGAGCGGGAAAGATCCTAGTTCAACCAGTTTAAAATGGTACTTAGTAAGAATCCAGTTGCAAACACAAGTCAGTAATAAATGCATAAAGAAAATTACTAGACAGAAGTTACTGAAAGATCCTCCACTATTTGGTAGTTCTATTTACAAATTTCTTAGTTAATGGAATAATCAGGATTAGATGGTGAATGCTGGTGCAGTCTCCCCAAAATTTTTCTAATCTAATGTTGTACTCCACAGCATATCACAATACCAAATTCCAAAATCCAGTTGCATCCTGTATAGGAAAAAACACTGAACAAACCTGAAAAAACCTACAACTTTTCTTTTGCTGCTTTACATTTACTTCCTGGTATTTCATCATCTTCATATGATGTGTTTAAAAGTACAAATATTAGTCAGTATTTTGCTTCAGTAGTCAACAACCAATACTATT
Source organism: Phaethornis superciliosus (assembly GCA_023637945.1). Lineage (NCBI taxonomy): Eukaryota > Metazoa > Chordata > Aves > Apodiformes > Trochilidae > Phaethornis > Phaethornis superciliosus. The sequence goes on from JAJQWJ010000004.1 coordinate 68,088,641, forward strand.
TATGATTTTTTAAAACCACTTCATTTATTCCCTTTTAGAGAAGACAAATCCTTGACTATTTAGTCAATTATACAGAAGATGCTAAAATCCTCCTTATAACCCTTCTCTGAAAAAGATACATCAGTGAGTTTGTATTTTTCATTCATTATAATTTTTTATTCCCAACTTAGCATTTTATTCCCTCGTTCCACAATAAAGTACTCTTTGGTTTATTCCCCATGTAAATGGTGATAAGTGAAAAGATAATACCTACCATGGGTATGTATTACTATATAGTTTATACAGGGTTTCAAGAGACAGGAACTTATGACACATTCTTTTTTTTTTTAGAGATGGTCCTTATTGCTACTATAAACCTCCCCTACGGGCAAAGTAGAGAAGGGTGTCAGGAGAATAGCCGATCAGAAAAAAGGAATGAGCACCTAATGATGAAAAAATGGAAGCTGGTATTGCCAGGCTCAACATGATTCATCGTTTTGGGTTAATGGTCAACATTATTGTTAGTTGCTACACAGAAAATTCCAAAGCTGCATGTAAAATTTCTTCCTTCAGAGAATGCCATATAGGAGGTGTTCAATAATTTGTTCAGTCCCTTCATCTCCCAGTGCAGAATTATTCTTAGCAGGATATTTCTGAGGGATCTGTGATTTGCACAGATGTGCATTTTGGCCTAAATCTAACAGATTTTTTCTTGATATACAACTGGTTTTACTGTGGCTAGAAATTTAAAATGTCCTTACTTTCTTTGAGAGTTCAGTTTGTGATGATTTTGTGTATTTGTGTATATGAAAATGTCAGTTTGCACTATTCAGTCTGTACTTCCACCAAAGAAATAAGACTCTAAGCTGAGTTTCTTGTGTTTATAAACAAATAAAATACAAAAAGATACAAATGACTGTACAAGTACAAACAAAAAAAAAAAAAAAAAAAAAAAAAAAAAAGAGGAAAAAAAAACCAAGCAAAAAAAACCCAAAACTAACATACAGGTTAAACTTGATCTCTTATATTTTCCCAATAAGCAATAAACGTTATAAGAGTTTGAAAAATCATCCCTTCACATGATAAAAGAAAGGAGGCTTTGAAGCTAATCTGCTGCTGCTATAGGCAGGTTAAAATACTCACTTCTGAGGAATTTTATTTTCTTATTTGCCCCTTCTGTGAAATCAACTAGTTGCTGAAATACTAAAATAACAGTGACAGGTTTTTTGGGGTTTGGTTGTGGGTTTTGGTTTGTTTTTTTGGGCTTTTTGGGGGTTTTGTTTGGTTTGTTTGTTTGTTTTTGGTTTGGGGTTTGGTTTTTTGTTTGGTTTTTTTGTTGTTATTGGTTAGTTTTTTGTTTGCTTTTGGTACTTTGGTTTGGTTTGGTTTGGTTTAGTTTGCACAGGAAGTCCCGGGAAAAGTATTCTGTCTTTTCCTAGGAAGATAAGTCTACTATTCTCAAATCAGGTATGAACCCTGCTTCTTGGTTAACAGGAACTCACAAACCTTTGGCATCCATCCTAATTACTATTTTAAAGATGTCAGATTACTATTTTAAAGATTCACTTACCTGTTCCATAATAACATGGACTAGTGCAACAATCACATGGTGAGTAACACAATCACAGAATGGAGAAATAGGAAAAATGTAGGAAAATTTTCTTCTCAGAAGGCACTGGAATAGTTTGCCTAGGGCAGTGGTGGAGTCAGTAGCTCTGGCAGTATTTAAAAGAAGTGTAGGTGGGCTTGGCAGTCTGCTAGGTTAACAAGTAGAATTGATTATCTTAAAGGATTCCTGCAAACAAAATTATTCTAAAATTCTGAATAAACATTTCAGATGTATTAATACTGGAGTTAATATAATTCTCAAACTTGTTCAACTAATAGACAACCTTGGTAATCTGGAATAGATTCACCTCCTGTAGTGCTAATCATTTCAGTGTTAGGTTTCTAACAAGCTGTTTACATGTTCATAATCCTTTATGTCAATGGAGAGAAACGACACAACCTAAGATGAACTCGTCACACTATAAGGATCTGAGATGTCAATATGTACACCTGTCTCTTTGTGTGAATGATGGAGAGGAACAGAAGAATGGATGGCCATCATTAAGATTTCACACTCTGTTGTATTTTTTTCCTTCTTTCTCATCTGTCAGTTTTGTCAGTTATCTGATAATCCCTGGACTAACTGAAACACAAAGCAAAATAATTTCCCCATATTTAAAATGTAATAGATTGAAAATATTCCATTGTCTTTACTATTTTTAGATGACTAAATTCTTTATTTATAGCTCAGCTGTAATTTTTGCTTATAACAGGCTTTATCATCATCTTTGTTTATCTTGAAGTGTCTGTGTGGATCCTCTTTGTTGCTAGGGCTTCCTGAAGGTTCACAAGAAGTCTTGTGAGGCCATATAGGTGTGGCAACAATGTACAGGGTGATGGTGTTGCCTCATAAACAGAATTTAGAAAGAACTGATTGTTGTTCTGCATAAACAGATGTTTCTTTCACCAACTTATTCTTCAAGTTTAATATTCAAGTTTGTATAGCGTCATAAGGCCTGAATACTGCACTACCACAATTTTTTGGAAGGACACAATACATCAGTGGGTACGAGTGAGTATAGATGATTTTAATTTGTTACAAATTAATAGTGTTTTTCCAATGCTATATGTTGTTAAGGTCATATTCCAGAGCTATCTGGTATACAGATGGGATATAGTTAGAATAACCATTTCACAGGACATTGCAAGATGTGTTTTATCCAGAATCAGGACAGAAACTAAAAACCACTACCTCCTTCCAGCAAACACTACCAAAAAGCTAAGAAATTACCAAAATAATGAATTTTGCCTCTGTGTGATGTGAATGGACCTAAATGTCATAAGACAGTGACTGACAATAGGTGTAGGTTTTTTAACCTTTTCCTGCCTCACTTCACAGTGGGCTTGGCAGCCAAACTAGACTCAAGTTCTCATGAAGGTTTTTGAGGCACCAGTCACTTGTACTCTGGAGTTATTTGTTGCAGGAGCAGGGGTTTCTGCCAACAAAAAGAAGACAGATATGATTTCAGTGCAGACATATAGAATATACATATAAAAAAGGTATGAAAAGGAATAGAAATAAAGTTTTTTCCTGACACTTCCTGGAGGGAATATTAAGAATATCAGAAGAATCAGATTCCCTATAAGATCTCATCAGAACCTCATAAGCTTTGAGATATCATGAGAAGCAAGGGAAGTAAATTCTATTACAGGTGTCAACCCAGGTAATAAGACTGCTTCTGTCTATTACACAACAAGGTTTTGGCAGGGCTGAGGAGGCCGCCTTACTGCTCATCACACTGTTGAACTTGGACATAATAGGCAAGATCTGCCACTTTTACTTTGGTTGTTACAAGTTTAAGCGTTTAGTGCCAGGGAGTAGATCCCTCAGGCTCATTTACGTTTGATGGAGGAAAGCAGGCATGTTCAGAAAAGCTTCTTGTAAGATGAAACATGAGTCACCCACTGGGTGTGCCAATTTCTCTATTCATTTCAAACAGAGCCTGGAGTGACTGGCTCAGACTTGTATTTCTAATATTTAAACAATAAAATCTTGGTAAGGGTTACCCTACCAAGGTAGATTACAAAGCCAACAGCGTCTAAGTCCCCTTTGCAGCCACCCCATCATCACTAAAAGATATTACTCTCATCTGAGAATTTTTTTTTGCCACTCCATCACATAATAGAGTTATTAACAGCCACAGGTTTTAAAAAAATCACAAGACTTTAAACTCGGGTATTAGTGTGGTCAGTAGGTCAGGAGAGCTTATTCTGCCCCTCTACTCTGCTCTTGTGAGGCCATAGCTAGAATACTGCATCCATTTCTGGGCTTTCCAGTTCAAGAGAGGTAGGGAATTACTGAACAGAGTACAGAAAAAGGCAATGAAGAGGTCTGGTGATTGGAGAAGTTCTCCTATGAGGAAAGGCTGAGAGAGTTGGGACTCTTTAGCCTGGACAAGAGGAGGTTAAGGGGAGACCCTACTAATACCTACAAGTATTCAAAGGACGAGTGCAAGGAGCCAGACTCTTCTCAGCAGTTTCCAGTAACAAGATAAGGGCCAGTGGCCAAAAGCCGGAACATAGGAATTTGCATTTAAATATGAGAAAAAACTGCTTTACTGTGATGGTTACGAGGCACTGGCACAGGCTGCCCAGGGAGGTTGTGGAGTTCCCTTCTCTAGAGATATTCAAAACTCATCTGGATGGAGTCCTGTGTAATGTGCTCTGGGTGATCCTGCTTTAGTGGGAGAGTTGGAATAGATGATCTCTAGAGGTCCCTTCCAATTCTGTGATTCTTTGAATCTGTATTTAATTTGTGTTTTCTTTAGGTCCGTGTCAGAGCCTACTTTTGGATTGCACAACCAACAACATGAGTCTATTGTTTTTCTAAGTTTACCTTAAAATTACCTTCCTGGAGGTGAGTTTCCAAAACAAACAAATAAATAAATAAATAAATTTAAAAAGGAAAAAAAGTACAGAAGAAAACAAAACAAGCCTAGAAACCAAAAAGACTTGTTTCATAGGACACTCACTAAAAGCATGCAAATCAGCAGTGGTAAAAATCTCTTTCTCTTTCCTCATCACTTCTACTTCTGTGTGTACATGACTATGCAAACCAACAAAGAATCAGCAATTTTACATCCAAAAGAAGAATTTCCAGGAAGAACATGAGGTTAACAATACAAAGAAGCAAATAAAAACAGTGGAGGTTAGGGGCAGTAGGGGTTATTGCCAAAACTTTATATCATCCTTTTCTGAAGAGAGTTAGAAATTAATGAAGACATAATCAATGTTTATTTACATGCTCTGGTTACTATAGTGCATCTCATATCTGTAAATTTTCATTTTAAGAATATGATTAGTGTGTTTTAGTGTAATTAAGAGTTCTTTAGAATCACATTATTCTCACTAGTTCTTCGTCTCTCTGAGCATGTACATTTATTTTGGGATGTCTGTCAAGAAAACTTGAACAACACATTTCAACAGTGATAACCTTTTAAACAAAAAAGTACTCATCAAAAGGCACAGAAAAGGCTAACTTTCTAAGTATTCAAATCAAAGACAGTTAGAGAATTATGATGAAATCACCTGGCAGAGATTGAATAAAGAACCTTATTTGAATGACTATTTCTCTATGTTTTTTCTAAAAGAGTAAAATCCTGGACTAAAATTTTGCTTGATGAGAGAACAATTATCATTACTGTTAAAATCAGTTCAAACAAGATTCTGCTTGTTTCAGTTTTTAGGAGCTGAAAGTCCCAAACTGCTGTAAGAATCAAGTATAATTTCAGGGCAGTTACCTCTTGTAATTGCTGATGTTGCTACTATGATCTTGGTCTGAAGATGTAAAAGATGTATGGTGAGGCTCAGTCTCAAGAAAGGCTCAGCTCCTACCACCCTGAGTTGGGAAGGACACAAAAATTGTGTTGGAAGGCATCTAATAAATACTTCTTCAGAGGTCCACCTGGACCTCTTCCCATCATGATCTATCACTGAAACATTTTGTGCTGATAATTTTCTCTGTTTTTGCAAGTTCTAATTTCTCATTGCATGCAAAGTTAGCTCAATTCAATGGGATTTCCTTTCTGGGATAGTGTCATCTTGCCATCTCTGGATAACATAATAAATAAGAGGTGGGATTCAGAATCAGAAAATGAAGTTTTGGTGTCTATTGACATGTAGTTACATGTAATTTCTATGTCATTCCCATAGGTTGATTAAAAGTAAGTTTCAAGTGCTATTGGAGAAGTCTTAATGAATCCTAGATAGCTGCAAGGGATTGGTAGAAATTAAGATTACATTGATACATCAGTTCATTCCTGGAATGACATTTGGAGGTCCTGCAAGATATCCTAGAGCTTCTGAAGCAGCAAAAAAGTGTCTGCCTTCTTCAGCAACTGTGATCATCCCTGGGGACCTGTGCAGCCCACTGTACAGTTAACAGGTCACTGTGGACAAGACTAACACCTAAGCATTAGTGTTCAGTGTCTCCAGACTCAGTCTTTAAGCTCTACTGACTTCATTGGCTGGATATCCAACTCTGAGTGCTCAGGGATTTAATTAGATGGCATACACAAATTTCAGTATTCTTGTTTCGTAAATCTAGTGCTGAAGCCTGCCTCATGACCCTCTCCAGTTTCTTCTGCATTGTTCACCCAGTTCAAAAACTAATGAACTCATGCTCCCATGACCTAGCACCTCAGCCCTGTGAAAGCTGCTAAGCAGCTTCTGATTCTGGGCAAGCTGGGAATACAAAACAGCATTTACACTGTATTTCCTCTTAGCAATAATCCTCCCTCTGACCTCAACTTCACAAAGCCATCTTGGTCTCTGCTACCTTGGTCTGATTAATGATTAGTGTGAAAAAAACCCAAACAAAACTAACACAACAAGGAGGTACTTTTAAGGTTTATAAAAAGTGAGGTGCTGGATGAAATAGACCTTTATGTTTGAATTTTCATGCTTATGTGTCTCTCTCCTACATTTGTTCTGTTATTCTGTGAATGTGAATTGGTGGTTCTTATTTGTTTGCATGCGACTGTATGGAGTCTCAGGCTCCAGTAGTGGGGTCATATTATTAATGAGAAGGAAGGACAGGAGTGGAAAAAAAAGAGACATGTGAAAAGAGTCTATAAAATCTAGCAAATTTTGTTTTGTTTTTTTCCCCTGAAATTCTAGACTCAGGCTCTAACATGAATTTTCTTTTATATTGCATTTATTATTTTTCTGGAAGTACTTGAAAATAAACCATATATATATACTTCCTAAAACAGGGGTAGAGTTGGTTTTTTAAAGAATGTTTTATACCTTCCAACCCTAGTCAAGTAAGAGCCATGCTTTCCCCATGATTCACAGTTAATAGCATACTTTCTTTAGACAGCTTTATTTATCCTACAATAACATACAAAATATGCCCCAACTGGCTTTATTTTTAGCCAGTTTTATGTTGGCATTTCTTCAACAGCCCATAGAGGGAGGGGTGCAGGGGGAGTCAATAAAGAAAAATGTGAAAATGTGTCCTTCTATAAAAAACAAGCCTGAAGTAGCAGTCGGACGTTGGCATATGTGTGGCCTATTACTGCCTTCCATCGTAATCAGCCTTCTGGCAGAGCAATAACATCAAGGTGTTGTTTATACACTATAAAATGCTAAAATGGCATTGTAAAGATTAGCTGGAAGGTGATTGTTTCGAAGGACTTTTTTTTCCTTTTCCTTTCGATTCTTGCAACAAAGAAATACTGCACATAGAAATTGCTTTCCTCAAAACTTGAAGTGACTCTTTAATTGAAAAACTGCTACTTGCAGAGAGGCATTATGGACCATAGCATAAAGGGATTCAGAAGAAAATACTCGTTGGAACCTTCACTTCTGCCACAAATATTTTTTGTGATCCACATTCACATCAATTTTGTGTGCCTCTTACCTCAACCAATGTTTGATTCAACACGGGAGTTCAGGCACTGAGACTCCCAACAGCATTATTAAGTCCCTGTACTACAATTAAATGTAGGTTCTATTCTGGACTTGTGATTTTCTAAGGGAAACAAACTCAAAACCATTTACTAGTGAATCAAATTCACTGCTTTAAATTTCCTCAACTAGAAAAAAATCAGTGCCTATAAGAATGTTCAGTGCCTCATGTATATGAGGTATAGAGGAGGAATTCTTTACAATTAACTAGCATGAATGCAAATGACTGTGTTCAGAACTTTCTTGGACTAACCATCTCATAATCACAGAGGCAAGAAGAACATTACACATCAGGATGGAAAAGACATGTTCTCTGGACTTAATGCAGCTGCCGAAGTATCAGTTCTGTAATGCCACATGAGATAAACTTCAGAGTTCAGAACACCTTGCAGAGTGATATAAGGGTTAATATAAAATGCCTGCTAGTAATTGTCTAGGGGTCACATTGATCTGATAGAAGCTAACACAGAATGCTTGTTTAATAGAATCTCAGAAATTGTTTAGGTGATCATCACCTTAAAAGGGAAATATATGTGCTAAACTGATAACTATAGCAACCTTGCGATAAGAAACAGAACATGTTGTCAGCTTGGCTGAAGACTGAAGAAATGCTCATGCTCAGAGAAGAAGAGGTGAAAAGTTTACCCAGAGAAAGACCTTTTCTTCATTTTTACTTCATCCCCATGACCCCCACGACCACCACCAGGAGACACTACGCAAGCGCAGGAGAGAGGAGATTATGAAAATGACCTCTTGGGACTAATTTTAATTCGAAGTGGGAGTAAGTGATGCATATGTATTGGCATATTACAAAATCTAATGAATATGTAAAACTTCAGCATATATAACAAAAGCCTAATTGCGAGATTGGTGTGCATGGATTTCGGAGGAATTATCCCCTCATGTACCCAGTGTTGAATAAACATATCCCTTGCTATAACTTTCCAACTTGTAGACTCATTTTTTACAAGTTAAGAGCTCACCGATATGATGCATAAACTATGGCAAGCTTTCACCTTCTTTTTGTGACAGCTGGAGGACAGTCAGGGTACAGGCACAAAAAAAAATTTAAAATCTATTAGTTAAAGACCCTCATTTCTTCTCCAGCTTTTCACACAAAGTGACTGCTGCCTCTATCATCACAAAGACTTCTTGAGAGGAAGAGAGTAAGCTCATTTCAAACATAGCCTTAAAGGCTTGAAATTGAAAAGCTGAAGGATCTGAGCTATGTCTTCCAGAACTCTTTATCAAAATCCAGAATTGTGTGGTAGAAATAGAGTTGAAAAGTCACAGTTTTGAGTTTCTAAACAGTGAATAACATTTTCCTAAATGTCCCTAATTTTTTCACTCCTTTGTAGAAAATACCAACTGGTTTATGTAGAATATCAAGGAACTGGAATGGTTTTAAAACCTTAGTTTTTCCTGGAGAAGAAATTAAATGTATTTTAACAATCTTATAAATGCCTTTAAACAATCTTATAATAAATTATGTTTTATTAATTCTATTTAGTTAATTGTAATTATTACCTTCTTTTAAGAAAAAAAAATCAGATTATTTGCAACACATTGTAACAAGACTCTGGTTTCAAACTCTGGGTGCTTCCCAAAGCTGCAGACTCATGAATGCTGAGAAGATATATCATTCAAGCACCCATTCAGTACTTCTTCTGGTTCTTATATTGTCTCCAAAAATATGTTGCAGATCACTGGGCTAAAATGAGTTTTGTTTTGCTTAATGATTATTTCCTCATGCAATAAATAAATATTTTAATGACAGAAAGTATATTTAGATAAGCCGTCTTTATTTCTACCACTTTCTTCTGATTAGGTTGGCAATGAGACTGGATCCAAGGGAAAACATGGGTTAGAAGAAATCTCAGGAGTTTTTTTTAGTTAGGTCCAGTTATTTCTGAGCCAGTTTTGGCAACTATTTGTCTAGATAGATTGTAACTTTCAGCAAACAAGGCCCACAGTGTCCCTGGTTCTCATCATTCTTACAGGTGGAAACATTCTCATCATGTGTGAGCTGTATATCCTTCTTTCAACATAAAACCAGACTAACTCCACTGTCTTCAGTAGACATGGAAAATGGCTTATTGATGTGTTCTTTCCAACTGCTTTTTCACTCTTCCTTCTTGTAATTTCATCTCCAAACTGACAACCTCACGTGCATCAATCTTTCCTGATAGGTCATGGTTTCTACCTCAGGCCATTCCTATATCTCTCTTCTTGATTTTCCATTTTGGTCCAGTCTCCACTTGAAGTCAAAGCCTCCAAAATGGTGATAGTACCATGTCTGAAGATCTATGCCCTTAGAAAGTTACAGGAGAAGATATCATTGTTTACATGAGTAAGATACTTGGGTTTTTTCGAGTACATCTGATCATGCCACTAATATCCATGGGACAAATGCTAATATATTTTCAGAGATCCCAAATAAACCATGACCAGATCAAAGAAATATATCAAAGAAAATAGATTGTAAAACATTAAAGAAATTATTAGACATTATTTATTTTATTACCACAATTAACACAGGACATCAGATTTCACTTCACACTTCCATGTTGCAAAGTGTGAGTTATGTTGTTCTGCTTATATGTAGTCCAAGCAGCAAGCACCAAGAGACGTGTCAGCATTTTAATTAAAGTTGATAAAGCTTCTCTGAAAGTTAGTCTGGGGAAAACACATCTTGTAGAATACAGAGCTGCCAAGTTTTGGCTGGAGGCTGAAGCAGGGTTTGTAGGGATTGGAAAGAGCCTGCATAGTGCCAGTGGGAGACTGGGAGCAAAATCAGACTGATACAATCAGTTCTGCTGAATGAAAGAGAGCCTAAGGAAAGAAAGCATCTTTAACTACCAAAATGCCATCATGTATGCAAATCAAAAGGCATTGAAGTGTTGGCTTCTCATGTCAAATCTAGAAGGTACAAATTCCCTTCGTTCATTTTTCATACATTTGATGATGGAAGATAGTTTGGCTTCCTGCCTCTTCTTTTATTCTGAATTCTGGACTGTGTGTTCTCTAGGCACAATACTCTAGTACAGGAATAATTCCCTTTATAATATTAATGTGGTGTAAACTGTAACTTGTGTCTAACTGTAACTTGTGTCTATCTATTCACTGTCCTAATAACAACAAGGTTTGAACCTCATGGAGAAGAATGAGGTAGAGTCAGGTACTTGCTACTGCAAGTATAAGTTTGTGATAGGATTTTAATGCAAGGGAGTTATGTGGGAAGGTCTCATGACTATGGATTTGATTAGCCCTGGACATGTCACCATAATCTGGAGCTTTTTTCCAGCTCTGTGACTGTCTTGTCTCTGTTCACCCTCAGGGTTACCTTCCCTGAAAATACTTTTCTGCCCTGAAGAGTCACTAGTTTACTTCAACTCTTACCAGGGGGAAAGAAGACATTAGTTATTTCCTGGACATGGAAGGCCAAAGGACAGGAGGAAACCTGTCACTTTATGCATTGCAGGTTGCTGATGTTCATCAAAACTGATCCTATAGTTTTGATATAAATTAGGAGATGTGTTGGTGCTGATGAGGGAAGCAAGAGGAGAGCTGCTTTGCCATCTCTGCTGCCTCTCCCCCTCCTCCTATGTCAAATATCCTTTTATCAGAAACTCACAGTTGCTGTGCAGAAGTGTAAAGCAGGAGATGTGTGCAGGAGGAAGAAGACTGGCAGACCAGAAGCATCAGCTGTGTTATAAAAATTATGCTAATAGGATAAAATGGATTTTTTTTTTTTTTAAATAATTTATTCAAATTATGGAGGACTGAGTTTCTTGCACTCTTCAATTTTTGGGGGGGAATGAGCATCCATCACTCACTCAGCTTCATCTTGACCTGTTTCTCTCAGTATTCTTCCACAGACAGCAGGAGCCACATGAAGATGATGATCTTTGTGTTAAAAGCAGCCACCAGTTGAGAGGATAAAACTACCTACCCCATTAAAAGCCTGCCAACTCTGCTGTCAGCTTTACAGGAGCTTTAAATTCCAGTAAAATGAAACACTAACAGCTGCATGTTATTGCATATTGTGTCCTGTATTATTCTGTCTGCTGTAGTGAAGCTTAGGGGGGGTGGGGTAGGATTTAAAAAATCACACTTGAGTCCTTGCTAGAGGCAAGAGGTGCATCTGGAGAAGTTTTCCCAGTGAGTAAAAATAAGATATAAAAACATATTACAAGGAAATTGCACTTTATCTCGTGTTTCCTATCCTGTATAAGCAACTATTTGTGTGGATTTATGGGTTCTTTAGGCTGTATGTCTCTGCATATTTGAGTGCTTGTGACTTCAGACCAGTGCTGGTTTTGCACAGAATTAGTTTGTAAGCAAAGACTCTATATAAATAAATAGACAGATAAAGAAAAAAACATTTGCCCAGAAAAACTATACCATCACCAAGAGAAAAGCCCCTTTTGTGGTTGTATATGCAGTAGCTCTGCAGAGAATATCCTGTTCTTTGTTGCCATCCAAGGAGACATTATTTTATTCGACACCCATGGAGCTGCACAAATGAGAGACAGCAGGCATCAAGCAATCCTCTTGGAAAAAGAGTTGGCATGTCCCTCCCTGGCACATCTGGTAAGTCTGAATGGCATTCATTGGCATGGATTTGTAAAATTAATTACATTCCAAAGCCTTGTCACAAACAATAAACCCTTGTGCCAAACGCTGATCTTTTGCTTTCTGCCAGATGTAATGCATCTGCTTCTCTTTATCAGGTTTAATCCTATTTGGCACTGGCAGTGAAGTAAACAATGCTGTGGAAGTTGGAAATGAAAAGTGGAAGAATGCAGGAAGGCACTAAACAGAAGTAGAGGTAAAGTTGCCATGTGGTTAAGACACTTGGTCCGGAGCAGTTGAATAATGTGATGGTATGGGACCCAGCTGTGGTGGAAAAGGCTTTTCCTTCTTAGCCAGCTTGCATCCAGAAACAACATGGGGATGGACCCAGAACAAACTAAAGAAATCCTACTGAATGGGCTTGGTGTTGAGTGTCTTATCTTCCATGCCTAGTTTTCTCAATGATTTCACTGTATAATCTAGTGCAGAAATAAACCTCTCAATGCCTTTCCCAGCACCCAAGGAGGGCTGAGCCCAGAAAGAGAAATTAGTAAGCTTCTGGTCTATTTTCCTTGTTATATGCTTATGAATACCAGTCCCTAAACAGCCCTCAGCCAATCTAACAGTGACTCAGGCTGGCCTCACACACTTGCTTCAAAGCACTTCCAGACCCTTACCCCTCCAGTGCTGCTTACTGGCTAGCCAGTATCAGGGATACATCTCCAACACAGCCCTGAGGTGCCTCATCTTGTCCTCATCCAGTAACATGGTCAAGTGGGACTCCAATTACAATTGAGCACAAGAGAAAAATTTTTCCCAATGAGGACAGTTAAATATTGGAATGGTCTCCCAGGGGAAGTGGTGGATTCCCCTACTTTGTGAAGTTTTAAGTCTGATCTCATATAAAGAATAACATTAGAAGAACTGGACCAGATGATCCTTGAGGTCCCTTCCAACCCTGACAATCTATGATTCTATGATTCCAAGAAGGCAAACAAACTGAACCCAAAACCAAAATGAAAACCAACTCTAACCCATTATTTTTCCCCATATTATATTAATCAGAGACATTATTGAACTTATTTGTTAAGCTAAATCAGAACTAGGTAGACTAAAAATCAAATTGAATCTCTGCCACTACCAAGCAGTGGTCTTTAAAAAAAGATCTGTGATTCTGCCATTTCAGCAGGGTTGGCATTATTAATGCTGTTGCTACTCCACAGCCCCCAGGGCTGTGTGCTACAGCTTCCCTCACAACCAGCTTCATGTACCTTATTACACAGAAATACATATGACCTTCTCCTTCTGCGATAAATTTATTTTCAATGGTGCTGAAAGTCATTAAACTTCCTCTCCTGCTGTCTTTACTTTTACTCTAGTACAGTCAGCTTGAAAGTTCAGTTTCTCTTAAATTCCTTAAATTAAATTCCTTAAATAAGTGGTATGACTGCCATTACTGGGAACAAAAGCAGTGACTGTGACAGAAGGCTGGGAAAAAATATCCCAAAGTCTCTTCACCATGGGGTCTGCAGTCTCTAGTAATGCCTTCATTGTATGGACTTTACATTTAAAAATGTATTCTTCAAGAGGAATAATTTCTATTTTACTAATATTAATGATTATTAAAACAAAACATATACATGTACACATTTGTGTGTGTGTGCGAGTGTGTAGATGAATATTATACTGTAAGCTACTACAAAATTACCACTAGGAAAGTGAGTATATATATCACAAAAGTAAAGCAAATATAATAATTTACTACAGAATTCCAACTTGTGAAGAAAAAATGTATACTTATGAACCTTTACCTACATGTGTGCCTATATTACTGGAAATGTTGCCTGTACCACAAGCACCAAACCGCTCTCAGAAGCTGGTCCAATCCACAACAGGAAAGACTGACTTGAAAGATGATCTGTATCATGGAGTCATGGAAGAGCGGTTTTCATACAAAAATATGAACTATGAAAAATATTAAATATATTGTACAAAATTCAATGCATACAAATAAAATTTTCAGATGTTTCCTCTCTCACTGGCCTTCAATGAAGAAGAGTAATTATGAGTTTCTGAAGGGAAGAATAAGCATATTCTATTCTATATTCTATTATAACCTATATTGAAAGTATTTCTACAACAGTGAGGTCATAGACTATCAGCAGAACTCATAAAGGACATGGTAATATAAAGTGTATTAATAAAGAGTACAACTTCAAAGGGAGATCCTGCCCGTTTTAATTCATGCTACTCCTAATGCTATTAAACAGACAGATAAGGAAGTTGCAACCCATTTTATGAGTTTTTTATTTGATCTGTGTTAATATTTGAGTACAATTTCTGTAATAAATTCACATGAGTGCAGTAACTCACAGTGGATCCTCTTAGAACAACAGGGTAGGATCAGGGCCATGTGGACATGAGATGTGCTTCCAGTGAGAGAAAGTGAAACATCCTCTGCATAATCTGAGGAGCCGTAGTCCCAGTTCTTCACACTTACACCTTTTTTATAGGACACTCTCTTTCTATTATGCAATTTTAAATAAATGCATCTGTACTGAGCTGAAATGTGCCCTTTTTCTTATATCTTCTTCAACCATGTCCAAGACCAGATAATTAGGAAAAGCTACACAATGTAAGTACAAATAACTGATATATTCTGGCAGTGGCTCTTTTCTGTCTGCCACTGTCTTCATAGACTGTGTTTACTCTCTGATTGTCCTTATTTACCCAATTCCTTGTCTATAAGTTTTTGTCCTGCATAGCCTGTTACACTTGACAGTTTTACAGGTTAATAAAGAACATCATAAATAGCTTTTTGTACCTTTTTTTCTGATTTTGTTGCCTTCCTTTATAAATATCTTTATAAATATCTTACTTTTGCATTAAGGAAAACGTTCTAAAGCATTCTTTATTTGTACGCATTTTGTCCCCTTTCTTTCATTTACATATTGGTTCAAAATGCATTGAAGAACATGAGAAGACAACTAAATTTCACTAAAGTTAGTGGATGTTCATACTCTTTAAATTGCAGATTGCAGTAGCCTGTGTAACTCAAGGTATCAGTACTTGATTTCCCTGTTGTCATTTTCAGACCTCTATATTTCACTAGGCGTTGTTATCTATGCAATTTTGTTGCAATAACTGAATACCTTTAGGAGTTGTGTGGCACAGCACTTATGAAGTTTAAAGATTTTCTCTTCCATTGCAGAAAAGTTTATTGCAATGGGGCTGTGTTTTGCCACACCAATTAACATCAAAGCTGAAACTACAGATTAACTTTCTGGTCATATAGATGAAGTCTGATTTCTTGCCACCTCCTCAAGTACCTGTCCTCCCACATCCCCTGTTCCTTCCCGAAGATCTTGTCTCATGTAAGCAGCAAAGGATCTTAAAAATTAGACTATAAAAGCTATAAATCAGTTTAGATGAGATAAGATATTGGCATAGCAAAACAGGGTGTTTAGGATAACAAATAAGAAGGTACAGTAACAATAAAATATGAAAATAGTAGAATTGTCACACAAAAATAACTGTTTGAGTGCTAGAAACACGCTTATTAGGATGTCATATACTAGGTCTAGAATGATTAGAATAATACCTTTAGTCAGTGTGATATATGACTGCAGTCTTTAAAAGAATCCTAAAGTATTAAAGTTAAGAATTTATATACAAGGATTTAATACCTCTTACCTTTCTATGATTACAGAGAGCTGTCCCTTTGCTCCTCTTTAGGAGTAACCACTCAAGTAGGCTTCTCCACTGGAGGAGAGATGGTCCAGCAGACCTTCTAGGGAAAATGTACATGCGTCTTCCTGAATAAGAGATGGGACCAGCTTTTATAGAATAAAGTGACTGACTGCTATCATTCAACTACTTAGCCACAGCTCCAAAATTTTCTCTTGGAGAATAAAAGGGAAACAAAAGAAAATCCAATAAAGCTTTTTCCCTCATTAAGCAGATTCCTTCATTTATCTGTCCATTTTTTTTCTTAGCCATTTGGCCTAGCAGTGGTTAAGCTGAGCTCCATGTTCTTCAACACAGGAGAGCAGTTGGTACCACAAATATTGATATGGCCTTCTTTTTGGTACTTTCAAGATTGTTACCAGTTGAGAGTCTGCTGTGCCCTTTGCTTTCCCATGGAAACTCTACGACACCAGGCTAAGGGCAGCAGAGCTGAGACACAAAGAGCAATTGAGTCACAGAGGGAAACTGAGGTAGGCACACTGAGGCAGTGTCCTGCTACAGATCACTACAGGTGGTTACAAAACTTTGGAAACACCAGAGTTTTGTTTTATTGCTATGAAGGAAAAACATTACAATTAGAAAGAGTTTCTGTACAGGTTTAGAACTGAAGAAGCTCCACCTACTTCAATTACCCCTGAACAGCACGAGCGCCCAGTTTCCCAAATTTGCAGGTGGGTATTGATTACTCTGCCTTGCAAAAACAAAGCTTTTGGAATTTTTATCTATATAATAAGAAAACATTTTAAGAACATTAGGCACTTTTTATTCTTAGTAATTTAAAATCTGATCATCAATTTCTGAACAAGAAGCTAAAGGAAGTCAGAGAATGGGAAAATATTGGGATCTCTTATGCTTGATAACTAATGCAACCAATGCAATGGCTTTCCATCACTGAAACATATCTTTGAAGGAAACAGGATGGCAAAAGGCAATCATATTGCATCTGACTTGAGCAACCTTCAGAATCCATATCCTAGAAGTATGGTCAGATTAGGAGAGAAGGACAATGCAACAGAGTACCTTATATGTTTTCTGCTTGGTTACAAGAACATAATTTCTGCTTTCCCAGATAGAGCTGAAAGTAGTTGGTCACTTGCTTACTCAGAAAATGAAGACTCTTTGAGGCAGAGTCTGTGTCTTTGCCTTCAAAATGACTTGGCGTAAACTTCAACAACTATTTGCTGTATAACTCTTGTATAAAGAAAAATAGGGCTAGATTTACAAGGAAAGCTTAAATTTCGTCTCTGTAGTAACCAATTTTAAGCTATCCTTAAGTTGTTCCATCTATCCGCAGGAGAAGAAGTTCACTGAACTAATCTATCTCATCATGTTATCAGGGCAGGATGATAGGCATTTGCATAAGAAAACTCTGCTCCCCCTACACACCATAGTGGTGTGTATGCTCTTATGCCTTGGACTTTCTGTTTTCACTTTTTTTGGAAAACAGAAATATGTGCTTGTATTAAAAAAACAAAACAAAACAAAACAAAGCAAAACAAAACAACAAAAAAACCCACCTAGATTATCTCTCAAAAATAAATATATAAAAGTATAAATTCTTGTTCATTCTGTAATTATTATTCATGAAATAACTGGTACATATCACAACAGCTATAGTCTTAGCCCCACAAAACAATATTAGCATTATCATACCATTTGCCCTTGTGGGAGTTTCTTAGATTTTAACTATTTAAATCTGTCCTTATTGTTTAACTCACATTCAATATTTATGAAATAGCTGACACATTCAGCTTCAGTTACACTTTTTTAACTCCTTAAGTATTTAGCTCCCTAAGTTTATCTCCTTAACTCCTTTAATTCAATAAGTTCCTAATCCTTTGTAGCTAGCTGTCTTTGTAGTCATCACCCAGATAATCACAAGTAAATTAAGGGTGTATTACAACTTCCTGAGGAATAGACTAGTGTTTTTTCTGACTACACAGAACGAATTAAAATGGCAAAAAGGACTGGAAAATTTTACTTCAGAGTCTTCACTTGGCCCATGAGACCATTCTTTTGGAAAATGTGCTTAAGGTGAATTAGTTCCATGAGGTAAGAACATAGACTAAAAAGGCTGAAGTTAATAAACCGTTAGTTAAAATGCTGGACATGGAAAGGACAAGTCGGTCCTCAAATGCAAGTAAACTTTCATAGAATCAATCTGACTTTTACTTAAGATTTTGTAAACAGTCCCTAAAACTGCTGTGTAAGAAGCATCATGTTAGCTTAGACACACTACAAAGGCAAATTCATGACAATGCCAAGTGGGCAATTACAGAGTTTACCCCAGCATGAACTCTGCGTAAAATATAAAACCAGGTCTTATGACATCACGACAGGATGTAATGTCAGTGTTTCCACTGAAGAAGTCACAGTTTCTTCATTGACTTAAAAACAAGAATGAAAAAATAAGGCAGAAGAATCAAAGGCATTCTGCCCTCAAAAGAGGAATATGGGTTCTTGAAGAGTAATTGATGATTAACAGTGACTGGACAGACTCAAAACCTGAAATGACCAGAGAGGCGAGTGTCCAGTAAGTCACAGACCAAATAATTACCAAACTACAGAGCATAAAATCCACTGACTGCTTCCAATTATAATGTGAAAGGGCAACTTCTCAGTTGTGCCACTTAGTAGTGCTGGGGAAAGGCAAAGGAAAATGTGTTAAAGTCCTAATGAGGTGTGTGGGTGGAAGTTACTGCCATAGTTTATGGCTGTTCAGGTTGTTAGTTCCTGCTATGTGTCACTATGAGAGACAGAGAGAGAGGGAGAAAGGGAGGGAGGCAGAAATGGAAGGATTTGTGTGGGAAGGCATTTTCTCACAGGGCTAACTGCAAGATTTGCTTTCCTTTACTTCTTCCTAAGCAAATCTGAAAATATATTTTAAGAGAGGGATTTAAGATTCCCAGACAGTTTCAGTAATTGATCCAGCATTTTTACTATCCAGGAGACATACTTGTTTATTTTAGCAGGCTGGGGAATAGTTCTCTAAAAGCAGTTAAAAAGCACAACAGGGAAAAAAAAAAAGAGATAGGGGCCTCAATATATCATCAGCAGCAGACAGCACAGAGGGACTGCTATATCAGTTGAAAACCCCAAATCCAAGGATGAAATTTCAGCTGTAGCCTTTCCCAGAATATTCAAATCCTATCCATGCAGCAGGAAACTCACACAACTGACCCTTTGTGAGCTTCCACCTTCAAAGTCTATCTGTGGCTCTAGAAGCAAATCATCCTCCATTTCAGACCACACAACCTTGTCACATTTATCTGATGTAGACAACAGAGATGGTAGAATTAACCACAGTACCTTGCTCATTTGGCAGTCCCCAGTTCAAAGGAAAAATCACCTCCTGAGCAGATTTGCTGGGTTTCTTGGGAGATATTTGCAGCTTATCATCACAGCACTGCCTCTGCAGAGCCTTGCTCTGTGCATAGAAATTGTGAACTCTACAGAGAAACAGCAATAAATATATTTTTGGTAGTTTGTGATGACATCACGATACCAGTTCCTCCAGATCCCATTCAACTTCACGTGGTCCCTCCAGGCCTGACATAATAGGGAGGTTCTAAATCCCGATTAAGAAGAATCCAACACTAAAGATGAACGGTAGCCAAAAAAAAAAGCCACATAGTTTAGTTTTTCTGTAGTTGTTTTTTTCTTACTTTTCCAGAAAAATAAGACCCTGTGACTGCTAGCTGTATGTTTTATAGGAGAAGGCTGTCTTGCTTTTATTCATGGAGTATTACCGAATTTCTGCTTCTTGGAAAAAATCCCAGTCTGGTTTGTTACTGGTTTGGATGCAAAATAGTAACATTTTGCAAGATGAGTCAGGAGGAAAACTAGGTACATTGCAAAGAATTTAGGTGGCACTTAAATAAAAAAAGCAATTGAAAAACTAGTTCACAACCAGCTTACAATTTCTGTAAGTGACCCACTCCATACATTTTCTGAGAATATAAAAAGCAGCTGTTTTCCTAATTACGACGTAAACTGTATGCTCTTTTCCTTGATCAAAGTGTCACATCTTAATTCTTACACCAAAAGGAGATTTTTTTTTGATCTAGAGAAGTAAGGTTTTCAGTTAGCAACAAGCATGTTAATACAAGCCTTTTCTGTTTAAATTATTTCACAGTATTTTATGGCACATCAATTTGTGCTCTGCAGCTATCTATATAGCACTGAGGTCAGTCAGAAACCACCTCTGGAAACATCTCTAGAAACCAGCTTGGGGGCATATAGAAAAGGGAAGGAATAAGGACTCACAGGACAGTATATTGTTATGTGTAATACAGAGAAACAAACAAGCTAAGGGAATTTTTTTTTTGTCCACAGAGTAAATCCTACAGATATAGCTAACTGTGGGGTTTTTTAGGTCCTGATGAAAAGTAGCCTGAGACTTTTGTTTATCTTGGCTTTGGTGGCAGAGGTTAACAAGACACTTCTATTTGTCATTACAGATGAGGATCTGTGAACAGTTTGTTTCTCCATCTAAGAGGGTGCTTTGGAAATAGTTTTACAGGAAACCCTAGTTTCAGTTAAAGCACCTAGATAAGATATTTTGCACTAGCAACTGCAACATTGTAGTAATGCAAACTTTGACTAATCTTCATGGAAACTTTGGATTAGTTTGCTTCTACTCTATCTGTATCTAATTAACTTTCTCTGGTCTTACCAATGATTCTTGAAAACAGACTTGACATTTGAAAACACTTGACACTAAAGTCACAGCATCTCCTCCAGCCTCCAAAACAATGCAGATTGATGGGCACAGAAGTACTAGTATAGCTGTATAAAAATAGTTTGGAAAAATCAACCTATTGTTTTCTTTTTCCTCTTTATCCCTTTCTTCTTCCTTTTCCTCCTTTTCATGCTCCTATCCCTTTCCTTTTTCTTTTAGTTTTCATTTTTTCCTTTTCCCTCTTTCTCTTCCTTTTCCTCTTCTCTTTTTTATTTTCCTTTTTTCTTGTTTAACTGACCTCCTTTAAGAATGGGACATGTGAGTGTTCATTCTACATATGGTCTGCTTTGCAAAGTCTTTGGTTCAGACAAGAATTCTGAGGTACCGCACTGAAAAAGCAAAATGTCTTTACAGCTGCAAAGCAATTATTTTATCATAAGATGAGTCACACGGGGGTGCAGTCTAAGTCACTCTTTCCCTGATATTTTTTTCCTTTTTTAAGTGCTGTAATCCCAGAAGATGGCTGGTACAGGGGATGGAGGTGGTTCTGCTGTCATTAAAACTATTTTATGGGATAAAGGAAGAAACTTTTCATAAAGATGTGTCTTTAAGAGAAATTCTTCAGATCCTTTGAAACACACCAAACCACTGTATTTTCTTTTCCTTAGGGAAAAAAGTAGCTGCATGTACAGATTAATCTGGAGTCACTGTTGCTTCCACAGGAAACTAACATCTGGCAATACTCCATGCTAGTACTTCATATAGGAGTACAAGTACTTTCCTCAAACCAGAAATCCAGCAGATAGGTCGCCAGTTTGGGGATTTTTGTTTGGTTGGTTGGTTTTGGTTGGGCTTTTTTGTTTGTTTGATTGTTTTGGGGGGTTTTGTTTGTTTGGTTTTGTTTGTCTGTTTGATTGTTTGGTTGTTTGGGGCGGGGGTGTTGTTTTGGGGTTTTTTTCTCTTTCTCTCACCAAAACTTCTCGAGTTGACCACACAGGAATATATAATTTTTTACACCTTCTGGTATCTATTGTTCCTCAGTATTGTAGCCTTTGAAATTTCCACGCTACTGAAACACACATCACAGCTCACATTGTCTAATAAAAAGTGGAAATGAAGTGGAAATGGATATGGAGGGCAGACTGTTCCTAGATGATGAGGCAGAACAAGAACTGAGGCTTGAAATTTAAAGCAGGTCCTGAATGGCAAAGAGGCAGAAATGTTGAGCTCTTTAATATTAGAGGAAAGACTGGCTATTTGAGACTGTTTAACTTTCTCTTTTAGATTAAAATTATATGTGTACCTTCCATACAGACTATCTTATTTGTTTTAAGCAACATACAATAAGATTTTCTAAAAAGCACGTGAACAAACTCCACTCTTTTATTAATTCTTCCTAACTGAACATTCTTTCCAAAATACAAGGCATGTTTATTTTGTGAGGCATCTACATATGTCTTCCTTTCAGCACAAATACATATATTGCACTAATAGTCAGATATTTTGACCCCAGTGTGCCAGGGCAAACTCCAATAGTCTTGCCAGAATAGGTATATCTAACTTTGCCACTTTCTCCATACTCATACAACTATGAACAAGGAAAAGATTCTCAAGGTGGTTTTGAGAAATATTTTTTCCTATCATAGGCATAAGTGAATATCTACTTATTTTCTGTTTGCTTTTGGAATAGAAGGTTGGATATTTCTTTCTTGACATATCCACAACACTGTGCAATCTCAGATACAGACTAGATTCTCTGTCTTGCTTTCTTCTAACAAACCTGACCACTGACTATTCATCCATCCTGTATGCATAGATTAAAAGAGAGACTGTGCTCATAATACATATTTAGGCAGGAGAGATTGTAATGTCACTTTTTCCTCTTATGTGCAACTTCTAATGGTTATCGGGAAGCCGTGGTCTAAAATATGTGTGTATCTACATTTATTACTGCATAGAGCTGAAGAACTCACTAGCTAACAATTATTTTGGTGGGATGCAATTTTAAGTTCATATATCACATAAAAATTAGACCTGGAATAATCTCACTGATCTGTTCATACACCCTTTTGTTACCATCAAGAAAATAAAGCAAACAAAACAAAGGACATGAAGTTTCCATAGGAAGTGGAGAACAAACCAAAAGGCAGACAGCATACCAGAAAATATTAAAAACATTTGAAAAAAAATAAAGATTAAACAAAAGACAAAATTTCTTTTAAAGACAATTGCAGCAATTAATTTCTAAGAAGTCTAGCATTCTTCTGAATCATACTAACAACTCAATTAAAAGGAATGGCAAACACAAACCACTGCACTGTAGGTGGTCTTAGAGAATTTGAATTTGAGTACTGCTTATGCCATAGAACATGTAAAAAAAAGAAAACCCAGGCATTTATTTTGAATAGTGTGCTTAGAAATTAAAATATCAGAACACCAAAGCAGGATAATCTTAGGAGGTATTAGGCTTAAACATGAGAAAACTATCCTGCTAACACCTCTTCCAGGGGTACCGCAAGCTTGTGGGTGAAGCACTAACCCTCAGAATGCCTCAGTCTCCCATATACAAAGCAGATAATATTTATTTTTAACATCTGATTTTAAAAATATGATCTCTGAGTCATTTGGAGTGCTATGCTGTTTATGCTGCAACTGTTAAGTTCCAGGGACACTGAGGAATTTGATCATTATTGCATCCATACACTACCAAAATAAAAACAAAATATATGCTCAAAATTTCCTGTGTCCAAATCTTTACTATCAATACTTTATTCTGTTCTCAAAGGCAATGCATCACCTTTGCAGTTATGAAGTTACTGCATTTGAGCTCTCCTGCCCCCCAGGAGATAACAGTGCTTCTGTGGAACACTATACGTACTAAATTTTTTTTATTTTTTTAAAAATTTCAAATGAAATTATCAGGGGGGATGTCAGCAGTTCTGCAAAAGCTTCAGTAAATCTGGAGAAGAATGGTTAAAAAAACCTTAAAATTTCTGAACCTGATGAATTTAAAATAATGTCATCATCTGCTACAAATATACACTCTCTCTAAATAGATCATATTCCTTCAGCATATTAGCATTTCTTCTGGTTTTTGCATAGATGATATTCTCCACCCTTTCCTAAGAAAGACATGGCAACAGCACTTTCTGGTCCACTGGCACGATGCATTCTGAAATAGATAAGCCTACCTTGATTTAATTTCCAGGCAGAAATCCGTCTCCTCCTAAACACTAGGCTCCTTTTGGGGGTGCAATTTCTCTTTCTACATTTTCTTTTCCACACATTCTCACTTCCAGGAACACATTAGAAAATGAGGTGGATGGGTAAGGTGAGATACATAGCAAACTTTCCTCAATGCAAATGCACTCATGCTTGAATTCCTCAGCTCTCTCTAGCTTAATGGTTTCTAGCATCCTTCATTGCTGTGCAGTAGCAGCAAGGGGTTGGTGAATGCTCCCTCTTTAGCCATCACCATAGCCTTTTAATTGAGTCTTCTGGGGTAAAAAGAGCTGACAGA
Source organism: Phaethornis superciliosus (assembly GCA_023637945.1). Taxonomy (NCBI): domain Eukaryota; kingdom Metazoa; phylum Chordata; class Aves; order Apodiformes; family Trochilidae; genus Phaethornis; species Phaethornis superciliosus. The sequence goes on from JAJQWJ010000004.1 coordinate 68,112,661, forward strand.
CTGGTTCTGCTCAGCTCAGACATGCAAAGCTGTGATCTATTCGTCTCCTGGGGATCTTTGACATCAATATGCAGGAGAGCTGTTTGAACCACATTCTCTAGAAGTCATGTTTTAGAAGAAAAACCATATCCTCTGTCAGGTCTTTGGAAAAAATACAAGCATTCATCCTTGCAGAATGAGTCTCAACCAGGAGCAGAAGGGTATCCTTGCCTGTGAGCCCTAGACAAGCATCTACCTCCTGCTCCTGGACCAGCATTGGCACCAAGTGTCAGCTGCTCCCTTCTCCTTATGTCAGTCATTTTATAGAAGGACCTGAATCTGACAGGCTCCATAGAGGCAACCTGTGGCCATGATGCAGATGTTCTGTGTTGTTAGGATCAGGCTGCATGGTGCTGATCATATAAATTGACAAACTAGGTACTATAGCTCTTCTTCCAGTAAATCTTTTAGTAAATCTGTAATTTCAGGTTTTGAATTTTTCTCCAGGTGAACCTAGGGCTGAAATGTGAGCTTTGAATAGCATCAAATGTCTAAATCTGTAAAGTGACAGTTAGGCTACTACAATGCTGAAGAACTCTTGAAAATGTTGGCTTTGGATTTTGCGTTATATAGGAGATCAATTTGCAAATGCTGGTGAGATATTTACACTTGAATTACATTCCCCTTCATGAGCTGTGCTGTTGGAGATACCAGTGTGTGTTGCTTTTTAAAAAATAAATATTTTTTATTGAAATGAAGACAACTACCAACACCATGAAATAGGAAGGGAGACTCTAAAGATGCTTAAAAGTGATGTATTGATAATGGCATGAGGTACATAAACTTTCACAGACGTGCTTTCACTAAGTCATGAATTACTGATACCTGCTGTGTGCATGGTAAAAAAACAGGTATAATAAACAACGCAACAACTACAGCAGACTCATTTTATCTTTTCTTATTTTATTGCTTACTATTTCCTCATTTATAAGAAAGATGAATACAGAGCACCCAAAATCTCTTAAACTTCAGTAGATTTGAATATTATAAATAATTACCATAATTTAATCCTTGCTACGGTTTCTGAAACAATATGTCAAAATTTGAGCTGACTCTGGTTCTCTGCAACATACATATATCTTCATCCACTTCTTTTCTAAATTGAAAGGATATCCTTAAGACATGAATCAGTGGTACAAACTGATAATTAAAATGTAAAAACCTGAATTAGGGTCAAGTCTTCATTCCTGAACATTCTCCAAAAATGTAAATAGAGAAAATCAGGTCTTTGTAATCCAGTCTTCTTGCCTCTTTAACAGGAGATTAAGGAATTATTCACTGAAGGTGGACTTAGAATATAAAATACGTTAGAGAAAAGTGTATTTCCAGACAGGGCAGTGAAATCAGTGGCAATAATTCCCTAGTCCATTATTAAAGCCAAGATGTTCAGAGCATTACAAAGGGTCTGACATGTACTTAGATAAAATATTCAGAGTTCTGGAAGGGTCAAAGCTCTTGTGCTCCTTGGTGTGCATGAACTTTTAACTACTGAGAATCAAGAAGAAACTTTCCCTGACCTTTGTAGATTTTGCCTTAATTGCAAGGTCTTTGGCCCTTCAGAGCAGGTGGTCCTGGCCCCCACTGGATGGTCATAAAGCTTCCCCTTCTGCTGTTTTTCAGTTTTATCATCCTTTCAGAAGAAATCGTTTGCTTGATGAGCTTCAGCCTTTTAGAACTGCAGGTATAAAAATGTTTTGGTATAATATGTTCTTGACTGCAGGAATTACACAGGCAAGTAATCAGCTGGTGCACTAATGAGTTATTTGCATGCATAATTAGATCACTTCTATGCACAGTTTTATGTGCAGCTTGAACCTGATCCTGACAGCTATGGGGCACCAGGTAACACCACTGTTGGGTTCCTCAGGGTTGGTATCAGCCTCCCTCTGAAGGTAAGATCAGTGTTGCACACCAATCCTTTTAGGGAAGATCATTAAAGACACAAAGACATATTCAGGCTAACTTCCAGCTACATCTGTATCTGGTGTTTTTGTCTGGTAGGACCTGGGACACTCCTAAATCAGGGACATTAATTAAACTTCTGAATTCTCAGATGTGTCTGTAGTCTCCTCTGACTAAGCCTATGGGTTAAAGTGGACATTAAGCCTTCTTTTTAAGAACATATTAACTTTAACCTTCAATGTAATGAATGCCCTGATGTAGCCTAAACATGTGTTCTGTACACTCTTCCCTCCCACTAAAATTCCCTAGAAAAGATTTTCTTCTTGTAGTAAACCCTGTACTTCTTTGTAATATGAGGATTTTCCAGTGTGCCTTTCTGGTAACAGGCCCTTTACACTTAGAAACAGCATTCTAATGGTTCCTTTGCAAACAGCTACAGCATCTGCTCAGTTAATTTATTGTAGTCACTCTTTATACTTGCTTCCCATCATTTTTTCCTTCTGATTTTTGAAGAAATTGCACACATTGGCTCGGGGAAGAGATGCAGCCCACAGGATTGAACACTAACTGGATGAAAACGAAATCTTGATTTTCTTCCAGGGCTTCTGTGTGTTGTGAGTCACTTCACATCTCCATGCCTCTATTTCTAGCAGTGAAATGGATGATGCTATATAATTTTTAAAGCACTTTTGAGATACTGTGATGAAAAGTGCTCTGTAAGAATTTGGTAGTATTTTGATGTGCATCTGCAAGCACTTAATGGTGCAAGATGCAAACTAACTCTGCATTGTGCTTTGCAAAAACCATTCTTAGAAGTTCATTCTCCTCTTGCAGTAGGAAAGCAATTAAAGCAAATTATTATCCTCCCTTATGCTTTGATACTGTGTTCTGTTGCACTCACTTCTTGCTGAGATGAACTGTCCTAACAAGGTTTATTTCGTTTTGTGTAAAAACAATACTTATTTTTGTTGAACCTCTATAAGTCTGATGCAAAACTAATTGGGAATAGTAAAAGGATTTGAAGATTTCAAATAGGTTTTGGATGAATACGTCCTCTTTTCTCTCTTTTTTTTTTCTTTTTTCTTTTTTTTTCTTTTTTTTTTCTTCTTTTCATTTTTTTCCTCTTTTTTGCTTTTTTTTTTCTTCTTCTTCTTTGCTTCTTTCCTTTTTTTCTTTTCTTTTTTATTTTTTTCTCTTTTTTTTTTTTCTTCTTTTTTTTTTTTTCTTTTTTTGAGGGACTCAGGGTTTACATTGACTGAATTATCTAAATGGAGATGTTCTCACACTGGAAATTGAAAAATTGCTTTTTAGATTTTTGTCCATAGTATTTGCACAGGAAACATCCTGTTACTTCATTTTTCATCAACTATTTGAAAACATTTCAAGGAGATTAAGATTATCCTCTTGTAGATTAACAGACACTGAGATGTGTAGGAAAGAGGAAATAGTCTGTTTCTGCATCTAGAGTGACTAGAGAAACTATTAATAAATTTGTATAAATCACAGGCAGCACTTCCTTAACAAAACTGTTAACTGTCCTTAACAAAAGTGTTCAAACTAATTAAAAAGTGGTAAATTTCTTCCCAACTTTTTTCTAATTATGATTTTTTCTTCATCCAGTTCATCTCAACTCAAGTTTCACTTGTTATTATTTATCAACATTTGTTGGATTTGGACAACTTTACTCTTTTTCAACTTTTGTAGTTGAAATACATGTAACTTCTACATATACAGGTATAAAATTTGTGGGTATGGATGGAGAAATGCACAGTCACTGTAATTATATATAAAAACAACAGAAATGATAATTAAAAGTACAGAGAAATTTTCCTTAAAGAGTATATTAAAATAGCATATGTTCTTTGTAGTGGAGGGTGACACCAAAATGCCCTTGAGAGAAATTAAAGGTTCCCTATTTCTGGGTGTCTTTCTTTTGGACAGGTGTTGTTTCAGGTTCTTAACAAAAAGTCACTTTAACAGCTAACCTGGATATAGACCCACATATTCCAGGGGCTGGTATACTGTAAAATAATCCTCTTCAAGAAACCCTTTCCTCTTTTATTGTCATTCTACAATGAAGAAATAATGTTAGTAATGTAAGCGTGTGTCAGTATTTCTCAGCCATTCTATGAGATGGTGGCCTTCATGTCCTAGAGAAAAGCCTCATGAAGTCAGCTGCTGCAGTGCACTGCATCATCTTTTCCCCTGACACTGTTTCTTTTATGCATTTATTTTCTACTCCCTCCATCAAAGAAAATCTGCAGTCAAGCAACTGCAGAGCTTTCATTCATGTGATTCTCTAGCTGTTTGATTTTTACAAGAAGATTCAAATTCCCTCTTTTTAACAGAAATGATCTCATGACAGGGAAGACCAAGTTCAAGGTTTCCCTTAAACAATTTGTTTCACAGATGGGTTTCTGTGATGCTGCCTTGTAATTCAATGGAGTCAAATAGGGATCATAACTTGACTCCTAACCCTTTGAAAGCATCCTTTTAACATCTTAAGATTTTTTTTATAATATCCCTAGCCTGGAAACAAGACTCCAAATAGGGTTTCATATCATATCATCTTGCAATATGTTAAAACTCTTGTAATTAAATTGTAGTCCATTATATATCATTACCAAGGTTGGTAGCAAATATAGATTTAATACCTGAGATAAATGGTCAGCTATATTCTCTAACACGATACTGTTTCTGAGTAATAGGAATAATAATAATCAGGAACCAGAACGTAATTTTTTTTCAGCATACACAAACTAATCTATGACACCTGTGAATGACAGATCTAGTTTTACAAAGACATTTTGTCTTTCAATGTCAGAAGCTTGTTTTTTTCTTTTTCCAGCCTTTTTTCAGGATATTGTTCTCCTTGATGGGAATTAACTTGTTGACTAGTTCATCTGTATCTCCTTTAGCCTGGTTTTAGCTTACATTTCTCTCTACGTATCTTCATATATATTTGATTATAGTTTTATTCTATATGAATGTTCATCAAATCATATATTTCATATAAATTATATATTGCATATACTGCTTTTTTTTGGTGTGTCCTTCTTATCCTCATGTTTTTGTCCATGAGCAACCTCTGCAAAATCAAATTATCTTTGTCCCTTTATGATTTGTGTGAAAACGCTCAACCTGAAAGTCAAAAGATACTCACTAGTGGTTAAGAGAGTGTTTTTGTCACTGGATGTAACTATCTTGAAGAACAGATATGGTGTAACATATTCTGGAAGTGCTACTGATCATCTGAAGTACTCCCTGCACATTCATTTCTTCTGAAATCACCATTTTCCAATATGCATGTGTATGCCTGTGTGTGTGCACATTCTAGATTTTTGTCCTTTCCTACAACCCATTTTCTTTACAAATAAATGTAGCTTTGTCTAAATACAAGGCAGTCCTTTGATATATTTGCTTCCACATTAAATTTAATATTTCCCATTACTTGAATTTTATTTACATTTTAGAAGATTTATCACTGACTAATTTGCATTTATTTTGCCTGCATGTGTATCTATTGATCTGTGTTTCCCTATAAAATTACCTTTTTCTGGTTATATCATGCCATGCATCTATTGAAATTTATTATTGTTTTCCTAAATTTAAATCAGAAACAGATAACAAATGTTTCCTTCTTTTTAGAGGTATGATCTAAAATCTGATTTTAAATCAGGAAACAGTTTTTTCATAAACCCTGAAGAGTTGTAAGGTTTATTTAAGAGTCTTGAATATGTTAGAAGTCTAAAAATTTTCTCCAGTTTTTACATTCTCATGAGAAACTATCACTTCCAACTTTCAGACTTTTTCAAGGTGTGCAGTACTCTTCAAATGTATTTAACACATTCAGGTACCTTTTTGGTCTTCATCACCTAGTTAAAGCTACTAAATTAATCCAGTCATTTAACTTGGTGAGATAAAAAAAAAAACATTTGGAACTTCAAATGTCAAAATTTCATTTCCAAATCATCAATTTCATTTTTCAAATCATCAAATTTAAATTTCAAAAGTCAAAATATATAGATCTTTGTAATTAACTTGGTTTATCAGTTTGGGATGAAAGAGTTTATATTAAGAAGCAGAAGATTTTTTGAAAAGTCAAGTTTCCATGAACACTATTGCTTTACATGAACTTGAAGGTATTATTCTTGCTACAGATCTTCAGCAAAACCTCGAGATTTTGTCAAATCTGCCCATAGCGTAGTATTTGAACGCTACATTTGTGGAATAGAAGGTCTGCCTATTTGACCACTACTTTGAAATCCTGAGAACATTTTAGGCTGCTGTTTTGAGTGGTTTTTGTCTCTTGTGCAAAAATCTTTTTGGTAACCCAAAGCCCCTGCATAATGCAGAGGCTGTCCTCGATTTGGAAAACAAAGATGCCCTTTCTACAACTGTTACAGAATGTACTGAGAGACTGCAAAGAGATCTACAAATAGATCTGCAGATAAAGCAACTCAATTCTATTAGAGCTAAAGGGTTGTTTGGAACTTCTTTCATATATTAATAAAACCAGCAGCCGACAAAGCAAAGCTTTGATCATTTGTTCTTCTGACGGAATTTAGACTTCATTCATTCTTGTGATTTTTGCAAACTGGAAATTGCCCGCTAATAAAAAAAAATAAAAAATAAAAAAATAAATAAATTAAAAAAAGCCTTGATATTCACAAACAAGCTGATATTCAGGTAGAAATAATATAATTCTTGTCATCCTGTTGGTTTCATGAGTAAAACTTTAAAAATTAATTAAGTAATTACTCCTTCTTATGCCAGCATCCCGGGATATATATAATACTAGGTTCCAGCATAATATTCCCCAGTAACTTTGAAGAATCCCAAATCTGTAGGTTTGGGTTTTTTTCTGATCAATCTTTTTCAAAGATAAAATCATTAGAGTCTGCCACCCAAGAAGTAAAACATCATAATACTAATACAGGCATTAGCCTTCTCTCAAAGTTTCAAAGCTTTCTAGAAAATGAACTAAACTAGGTACGAAGGAGGGCAGGGGTGAAATTGGGGCCACTATAGTGGATCCTGGATGCAACATGCCAGTGCTTGTGGAAGAGGAGAGTGCTAGCAGGGCCTTACAATCTTGGTTCTTGGTGAAGAAGGAGGATGTTTTTCCTTATGTCAGAAGGAACAAAAGAATTGTTGAGAAACCGGTTACTTTGCAGACATCCAAGTATGGTCTAGAGGGTATTAGAGCTTCTCCTACTCAAAAGTTGTCTCAGCTGAGGTGTATGGACACTAATCACACAGCATGGGTAACAAGAAGGGGGAGCTGGAGACCACTGTGCAGGTGGGAAACTATAATATAGTTGCCATAACATATAGGTGCCATGTGTGGGCACCTCAATACAAAAAGGATATTGAGGTGTTGGAGCAGATCCAAAGAAGGGCAACAAAGCTGGTGAAACTTTTGGAATACATCACCTATGAGGAGTGACTGAGGGTGTTGGGGCTGTTTGGTCTGGGGAAAAGGAGGCTGAGGGGAGACCTTATCACTGTAAATATCAATGCAAATACCTGAAAGGAGGTTGTAGTAAGAGTGGGGTTGGTCCCGTCTCACTGGTGACAGATGAGAGAACAAGGGGAAATGGTTTAAAGTTGCATCAGGGGAGATTTAGGTTGGATATTAGGAGAAACTTCTTTACAGAAAGGATTGTTAAGCACTGGAACAGGCTCCCCAGGGAGGTGGTTGAGTCTCCATCCCTGAATGTGCTTAAAAATCACTGGGTTGTGGTGCTTGGGGGCATGGTTTAGTGGTGGGTCATCAGAAATAGGGTAATAAGGTTACGACGAGATTAGACTCAATGATCTTGATGGTCTTTTCCCTCCTGAGCAATTCTAAGTTTCTATGACTCCATGAATTTTTACGTTTAATCAAAACCAGCTCAATCTCACTCTCTTCTGGTGGAGGACCAATGTTTCATAGACACAAATCAATACACACTGATCAAGCTGTTTCTGCAGTGAAAGGGAATTCCCTGGAAAAAAAAGAGAAAGGAACTTTGCTTTTCTGCACTATAAGAAGCCTCAGACCAATTTGCTCTTTTGCAGGAACCTTGCTTGTGCTTTATCCAGCTTTCTGATCAGGGTAATTAGGACAGATAGACTTTCAACTGAGATGACTCTGTAGAGATCCAGTGAGCACTGCAACTTGGTCCTGTGACAATTAACATCAACATGAAGATAGAGCCTCCAGGTGATAAGTTCTTAGTGACAGCTTATTCCCCTGATACAAGGAGTTCTGACCACTAGCAGAACCTCTGCTGCTATGGACTGGCATTATATTTCCAAAATTATATTCCTGTTACAACATTACTTACTGTAAATCATTTGAAAGAGCCATGTGAATATGTCTAAAGTGGTATGCCCTAGAGACCTCATCAGTATAGTGACACATTAAACAGTGAGGAACAGAGGGGTAAGGGGAATCTCCAGTTACAAAGAAAAGATAAAATATTCTGTTCAAACCTGTGGAAACATGTAGTGGGTGTCACATAAGTAACCCCATTGTAAATATAAAATGGCAGTATTTTTAGTTCCTAGCTGTCAAAAGGTTGTGCTGGTCATGCATTTGGCCTAAACTTCACCTCTCAGCTTGCCTGCAAACCCATTAGAACTTGTAGGCTACTGCTATTTCTTTTCTACATGCCAAAAGACTTCCACACATTTAGGAGGGTTCATCCATGAGGCCAGTACCTATGATAGCTGCTTTTCAGCAGGTTTTTCACTTGATCTGGCTGTTTTGTATTGTCTGCAAAACAAGGTGACAAGTCCTGTGACGGTCAGTTTGTCCTATGTCACCATCAACTGTAGAAAGCAACAGATGCTCAGTTTGTGGTTAGTAAAAACTAGAGAAGGAATGTGTCAACTGAACCCAAGGTTGTATTCAACTGGCATGAAAATTCAGGATGATGATAAGCCTGGAGAGTGTAGAGGAGGACTGACAAAAGTGACTGCCCCTCTTCTGTCCCCTCAAGGGACTTTTACAATGTCATGTTTTAGATGTATATCAAAACAGAAGTATAAACAGCAAAGACACTACAAAAACACAAAAGAAATATTTTAAATCTCTGTGAAAAAACCTAAAAAAATAAAAATAAAGAGAGACATATTTCATTAGTTAATCCAGATGGCTCATAGTCTCTGGACCAAGCCATATCATAACATTGCAAACTGGACCTAGATCTGCGAAGGTGCTCCGTACCAGCAGCATCCATGGGTGTTAATAAGACCATGTGCTAGTGCAGAGAGAGGAATATGTGCATACTCACAGATTTGGAGCCATATGCTCAAGTTCGTTTTGTTTTGTTTTGTTTTCTCCCAAAGAGCACAATTTTTCCCTCTCATCTACTCAGCCATTTTTACTGACATAAGTGGCTTATTCTCTGCTCTGATCTCTCCTTCCAGTTTCAGAGCCTTTCTTCCCTGGCTGTCATAGCAATGCAAAGGTTAAGTCTTCTCCCTAGGCAGAGAGGCACTAGAGATACTTGAAAGCTGTCAACAGTTTCAATAGGAATCTTCCTTTCACTGTGGAGGACCCTGAGTGTCAAAGCAAGCTGTTCAGCAGCTTGGATTCAGCCTACTTGATCCAATGTGTTTACGTCTTGGATCTATTGCAGGATGGGTGTTTGCTCCACACTTAATGCTGGTCTCTGCTTAAAATGTAACCAGCCTGGTAGGGCAGGAGTGCAATTAATGATTGTTACACTAAAGATAATGCCAAACGCTCAATGTAAGTGTGATTCTATCAGATGAAGATGCCCTGCTTTTTCAACATGGCTTATTTTGATTCCCTTTGCAACCAACTCTTACTGTTTCCACTAAGGGGAAGCCCAGTTATTATGGGACCAATTGCATTTTCCAGCATGAAGATGAAAAACTCTCATTTTACTCCCACATTTGGTTCAGCAGGGTTCAGACTCTGATCCAGTATGAGAGTATTCCTCAACGTAAGTGTATGAATAGCTGTATTCCATTTAGGGAACTCAGAGAGTAAATATTTGCTTGTATAATAATCCCCATCATGAAACACACCCAACTTGCTCTTGTTCCATTATAAAACTGTTGTGCAACCAGGCATTATGTTTTTTGAACAATAAGCATCTTCTTGCACAAGTAGCTTAATAAAATAAATTACTATGCCATTTAAATTTTGCATTTTAAATTACTACAAAACAATCTTCTGTGAATTTTAATGTCATCCAACATACTTAATTTTTGCAATACTAACATCTTTACTACCTTCTTTATTACAATCTTATCATCAGCCAATAAAACCATATGAGTCATTAATTTAAGCACAACTCATGTGGGAACCTTCTATTACTCTACATCATTTGATGAATCAACAGAATTTAGATCCTCTTGTGCCATATACTCCCTCTGTTGTCCTGGGCTAGTCAGCTGAGTTTGCATCCATGTCCTTATTATGTGTCTAGTTTAAGTATCTAACAGACATGTTGCATATGAACTCTGAGATATGTGTCATTACTTTAAATGGAGACTTGAAACTCAACTCATTTACCACCTTTTCTACATCTACAAAATAATGTTTTCATGGGTTTGGTCAATATAGCACAGGTTCAAAGGGTTCAAGGGTTCAAAGATCCCTGCAACCTTTTCTTAGCAGCAGCCCAAAGGATGTGATTCTTCCACCATCTGTCTTCATGATTTACTTCATATGAGATTTTTCAGATAAAGTTTCATTATTAATTGTCAGTACTCGCATATCTGCTATTGGAGTAGTACAACACAGTCTTCCTTAAGTGTCTCTCCATTGTCTCTCTCCATCACAGCTCTGGGAGTCAAGAAAGTGTGAGCTGGGAAGGATGAAAGTAAAAATTTCCCTTCATTGTCTCTTCTCCTCCTCCTCCCTGTCTCCCACTCCCTCTAATATCACAAGGTTTCATGTAATTTTCTGCAGATTGGGATTTGTATCATAGAGAAAGTCCCCAGTGCTCAATATACAAGGAAGAAGAAGTGTTAAGACACTTCAGAAGGGGAGTTAAATCAGCCAGCAAGCTGACCAAAGAGTAGTCAAAATTTTCTCGATGGTGTTTCTACCTGTTGAGCAGGCACAAGTCTCAATTCTTCCTCTCAAAAGCTTTTCTCTCTATTTGAAGGAGACACTTCAGCTCACAGGGAAGCTGCAGTTCAGAGCTTTCTTCTGCAGGTAGGTGTCTCTGATCTTTGTTTCAAAAAACTGAGCAAGATACCCATCTCTTTCAAAGTATGCGGGTGAGATGGGAACAGAAAGAAATTGTGAGTTAGAGACTCTCAAAATGATAAGGAGGAGTCCTAGACTCAGTCCCTGCTTCTGCTGATGTCTAGACAGCTCTTGGAGGTAGATCTCCCTGGAAGCTGCTAGCTGTTCTGAGAAGAGATATTTTCCACCTGTCAGAGAATAAATTCTTAGCCCATGAGGAGATTAAAGGTTACAGTATTCTCCTTTGAAGGAAAAGAGATGTTTCTGGCTCATGTTCCAAGAAATATTTTATATGATACAGCTATGGAACAAAGAAACACGTTTGAGATGTTAGTGCTAGAAGACTTCCAGACTGTTGAAATTCATAAAGCACTTTAAAATGAGAAAGTGCACAGTCTAAGAAGAAAAGGGTGGTCTAAATTTTTAAATTATGAATTGGGAAACCTGTCTCTGCTTCTAACTAAGGACAGCCTTTGTAAAAGAGTACTCCATTAATGATGGTCGTATTCCTGCTTCAATTCTGTTCTCATGAGGAAAACAGAAAGACATGCCATGCTGAATCATAAATCATAAATTCATATAGTAAGATCAGTGGTCTAACTGAGAAGTTTGTAGAATAGAGCTCAAGAAATTCTCAATCCCCTATGCAAGCTGTTTCAGTAGCATTTCATACTGTCTTACTCCCTAGAAATGTGTTTTCTAAACAGGAATGGAAGATGACTCAAGACACATGCCTACCCTCATACCAGAGATACCTCAAAGAGAATATTTAGAATATTCATCCCCAGTGAGCACAGGGATTTTGTTATTGCAGTACATAGTACCCGTACTTCTGCCTAGAAACAGAATTCCTTAGTTGTATTACAGGCTTTATACTGATAACAGATGGTGGTAATTTTTTCTGCAGCCTCAGTTGAATAGCCTTGTGTTTTGAAGGAGTTCTACAGTGTTATTTCTGCAAACCACAAGGTTGTGAATTTTTGGGTTTTTTTCAAGCTGAATGTAAGATACATATTTTTTTCTGCCTCAGAAATTCTACACTATTTTGATGTAGAACTGAATAAACCTTTTCTGACAGCTATTATGATTATTTTTTAACTTAAGCCATAATTTAATAACTGGACGTTTCTGGCCAGCTCAAAAGACATTAATCTGGTATTTTTTACATGTGTTCCAGTCTCTTTTTAAATATGTATCCTAGGAGATAATGGTAGTCTATAAGATTTTCAAAAGTCAAAGCATGTTATATATATCACACGGGAAACATTTATGGTAGATGGCATGATAGAAAATGAACCTTGCTAGGGCATTACATTCGGTAATTACAGTTTGAAATATGTACAGTATTATCCCCCATAGATGATTAACCTACTTTTAAGGGGTGATAGGTGTTATTAATTGACCTGTTCACTGAACTCTAGAAGGTGTTTGGTGATGTGCACATACCACAAATTGTGATTCTACATCATTAATCATACAAGTCTCCTTCATGACAGTAGAAGTGGAAATCAAAAGGCAAAAGGCTAACAGACAACCCATTATTCTACAGACCCCCAGATATATTACAATAAATAAAATTTTCCAGTTCAGAAAGTAGTGACCTTTCTGTTTCCAGTCAGATTTTACCATTTCTCTCTTCCCACCACTCTTCTCTCCACTGGAGCTGCAGCCTCCTGCATTGCTTGTGTTCTTCACCAGCATCCCATCTTCATGTCAGGTCTCCCTTCCCTTTCACCATTTTCATCCTTCTCTATATTGAGTTTTCATTTCATCCCACCTACAGCAAATGTCACACAAAGCTGACGGAGGTGGCTGTACCCAGGGCACTGTGCTTTCCGCCTAGTTCCATTTGACAGTTCTCAGAGTGCAAAGCAACTTTGGGAAAGGGCAGAAGAAGAAACGATGTACACAAGCATGTAAGTGGATGGATGTCTTTGCCAACACAAAAAGTTTGACATAGGATGTTACCTTACTAATGCATATATTTCCATGTGCGCTTTCAGAAACAAAGTGTACACACTCAAATGTATAATGGATAAGGGAAAGACAGCAGACTGAAACTAATTGAGCTATTCCTCCAACAGAAAATTGAGAGAAGGGGTTATTAATATTCTTCCTAGAGGCCTTGGATGTGCTCCAATGTGTGATGAGAGATCTGCACCTGTATCCTTTGTGAATATTTAAGTATACCTTATTGTGGTGTCAGGACACAGACTTTTGTTCTGTTTGTTCTGCTAATGGGATTTTGCTTCATCAAGTACCGTTCAGCATGAGTTCTTCTAAAAGATGCCTATACGGTTAAACTACGGTAACTCGAATGATGAGTTAAAGACTTGACTGAACACTGAGTGTTACTTATGAAATAATCATGACTTTGAGATAATGGATGGACTTGATTCCCTGAATTTCCAGCTGAGATTTTCAGCAGGAGCCTCATTAGACAGACATGGCTTGAGTCTGTTGTAATCCAGATACAAATGAATTTGAAAAACCATTCTAACTTAAAACTTTCAGACCTAAATAATTTAGATGGGCTGATTGCTCCCCAAACTAACATTTTCATTCTTGTTTTGATGGCAGAGAGGAGTGAAAGTGTCATATTGTTGTACTGAGTTTAAATAACTTCAAGAAAATTTCCCACCTAATCAGGATAAATCAAATTCAAGTTTTGAAGATGAGCAAAACTGTGTAAATGTGCCAGGGAAAAATATGTTAGTCTGAAGAGTATTTTTTCCAGAAATTCCACAGGGGGCTGTTTTGTGTAAACAGGATGTAAAAGAGGACTGCTTTACTGAACCTTCTGAACTTCTGTAGTGTACTGAAGACACATAAAAGAGTCTAAAGTCATCAGCCCGGGTTTAGACAATATTCCGAAGGTGAGAGTACCCAAATTAAGGGAACTCTCAGAGTTCTGAATCTCAAATACTTAAAGCACATTTCATATTTCTGTAGAGGGAAATAGGAAGCTGAGTAGCTCTCTTGTAATCCTGGAGGGAACAGATTGTGACCTGCTGAACCACTGGGATCCTCACAAGTCAATGGAACCAGACAGGATCCACCCCAGGGGGATGAGGGAGCTGGGGAAGAGCTCACCAAACCAATCCCCATCATTTACCAACAGTCGTGGCTCACTGGGGAGGTCCCAGATGATTGCAAGTTGGTGAATGTCACACCAATACACAAAAAGCGACGAAAGGAGGTCCCAGGAAACTCCAGGGCTGTCAGCCTGACCTCAGTGCCTGGCAGGGTTATGGAGCAGATCATCCTGGGGGCAATCACACAGCACCTACAGGATGGACAGGGGATCAGACCCAGCCAGCACAGGGTGAGGAAGGGCAGGTCCTGTCTGACCAACCTGATCTCCTTTTGTGATCAGGGGACCCTCCTGGTGGAGAAGGGAAAGGCTGTGGATGTGGTCTGCCTGGACTTCAGCAAAGCCTTTGACACCGTCTTCCAAAGCATTCTCCTGAAAAAGCTGTCAGCTCACGGCTTGGACAGGAGCACTCTGTGCTGGGTTAGGAACTGCTGGAGGGCCACCAGAGAGTGGTGCTGAATGGTGCTGATCCAATTGGTGGATGTGATGTCCCCCAGGGATCAGTGTCGGGCCCAGTTTTGTTTAATGTCTTCACTGATGATTCAGATGAGGAGATTGAATCCACAATTAGCAAATTCACAGATGACACTAAGCTTGGGGGGAGTGTTGATCAGCTGGAAGGCAGGAGGGCTCTGCAGAGGGACCTGGACAGACTGGAGAGTTGGGCTGATTCCAATGGGATGAGGTTCAACAAGGTCAAGTGCCAGGTCCACGTACCAAGTTCACTTTGGCCACATCAACCCCAGGGGGTTCGTCTCTTCTCCCAAGCATCTCTCAGTAAGACAAAAGGGCATGGGCTCAAGCTCTGCCAGGGGAGGTTTAGGTTGGATATTTGGAAAAAATTCTTTACAGAGAGGGTGATCAAATATTGTAATAGGCTGCCCAGGGAGATGGTGGATTCTCTGTCTGGTGGACGTTTTTAAAAAGAGACTGAATGTGGCACTCAGTGCCATGGTATGGGAACTCTGGTGGTAGTGGATCAAGGGTTGGACTTGATGATCTCAGAGGTCCTTTCCAACCTGGATGACTCTGTGGTTTTGTGAAATTAAAAATCAGATGCACTTAAGGTAATCTTCTGCAGATGCTGACTCTTTCTGTTGACCTTGGTCCCAAACATTTAAGAAATGTGAAGGCAAAAGAGAGTTTACAGCCCTGGAAGCTACTCTCCTGTCCACAGCCCACTGACTATTGGCCAGTGCAAGGTTTATTTTGGCTCACAAGAAGTATTAGTGGGTCCAGTTATGCCTCCTACCACAGCATCCTCAGCAACACATTCACATCTTGATATAAGTGCTATTATTTGGCATAGGTAATATAAATATACTATTTTTAAAGAAATTCTTGTTTAAGGTACCATGAAATGCAACTAAATGTTTGTGCACGTATGTTCATGAAAGGACTTGTTTAATAAACAGTACAGTATTTTATTCATCATTTACAAGCTCATGGCAGAAGTCCTACTAAACAGCTATCTAGAAACATTCCACCTAGAAGGCTTCCCTAAGAACATAAAAATGGAAAGTTCATTTGGTTGTCCAAATGAGCACTGCAGAATAGCTATACACAGAGCTAAAACAGACCAAGATCCTTCCTACAAACTGACACCCATCTCCACCACATGAGCAGTACTTACTGCCTGTCCTGATGGATTGTGGTTTATCTGCCCCTCCAGACCAGAAATGATGAAGACTTACAGAACCCCTAAATAATGTACACCAGCATTTCAGAACCTAGAAATTAAAAGCTTCTACTTTGTGTCTCCTTCTTAAATCTTCCTTACTTCAAAATATCAGAGATTTTTGGGGTTTTGACCTACTCACAACAGTCTGAGAAAAACTATTTAAAAACTCAGCTAGAGCAGAATTTAGTGACTATACACGATAGCATGTTTAGATCTCAGTTTCTGATTTCACCTTCTTTATCTAACTATTCATTACTACAAAATAAATAAATTACTCCCATCGTGCATGGCTTTCCTGCAAACTCTCCCTTCACCCATGGGCTGGAGTCAGTTTCTATTTCACATACTTTCTTCCTGTGTCTTTTGCAAAGAGAAGGAAAATGGGTAAAATACTATACGTTTGAATTTTTTTTACTTCTGGAGCCATTCTGAGTACCGGTCTGGTGGTATTTCATAGCCTATTGCTGCCCCAGTCTGCATATTTCACTAAGGCAAAATTTATTTGATTTTGAGTGTAGGAAAACATAATAATTTCAAATGTCTGTCCCATAGTGGGCAAAAGCAATACTGTTTTAAGACGGAGATTGACCATTAAACTACTCAGTCATATATAGTATATGCCATAGTATTACATATTTCTTCATACACATTTCTTCATTTCTTCTTCATTTCTTCCTGAGTGAAGAACTCATTTATATTTGGTTAAGACATCCTCCATATCTGAAGACAGTAAGAGACCTTCCTAGTAGTTTACTGAACATGGACTGTTTGGAATATGTAGAAGTGTGTATTTGTCCCTCGATTCTAATTTTAAATGCAACTTGTTTTAGCTTCAACTTTATTTTTATGTTTACATAAGCCAGGATCTTGAGAGGAACAAGACCATGTAATGTAAGATCTGCTAAGGTGCAGACAAAGCTTTTGTAACCAACTGTAAATCATCTCATAGCTCTGACAGTTCAAGAAGACAAATCTTCCTGATGGGAAGCAGAAACAGAAGGAAAAGATGTCTAAAAAAAAAAGACATGCTTTGACATTTTCATAGAAAGTTTTGCTGTGATTTACTGCCCACTCTCCCTTTCATTGCATGTAGCTGTATAACCTAATTTACTTTGCCCACAGATCTCTGAAGTTCTCCAAAGGAAATTAAGTCCATAAGCCTATGTTATATATGCAAAAAGACTTAGGAAATGGAAGTTAAATAAAACATCAAGAATTTTGATAAAGGTAAAAGAAAATTTGTAAAGAAAAGTTGTGTAACAATGTCTAATCAGAAACTCTCTTTTTTTTGGTGTATGATTGTTGTTTCCTCTCTTTATGATCTGCAATACTAAGAAGAGCCCTAACATTTGGATTTTCAATAGTTTTAAAATCACATTTTATTTTTTATATTTTTATAGTGTTTATTACTTAATAGCAGAACATAATTAGAATTAGTAGTATAGGATCAGGGTAGCTTTGCTTCTAGGCTTCAAAGTGTCAGATATGAATAGATTATTCTTTATTACTCTTTACAACTCAGGTTATAAATCTTAAGTAAACTACTGCACACCTCTGGCTCTGGACTTGTTCTGTCCTAGAACATTGGGTTGTGTTGAAAATGTCATTTAGTACTATTAAACTCTATTGAGCACCCAGAAAAATCCAAACCAGAGGAGTCCAATAAATTGGTAGTCTGTGTCTACACACAATCAGTAGAGTAGTGGTTCCACCACATGCTCCCCATAGTATGAGAGTGTTAGTAGCAGGTTTTACATCTGTGAAAGAAAGAAGATAATATATCAGCTTAATATGTCATTGTAGAAACAAAAAGGAAGGATGGGGTTTCCTACCATCACCATGAGACTACTAAGTTGTAGCACTGGGAGCACTACTGACACAGATATACCTCCCAAAAATCAAACTTTGAAACCTGTTCCAAAAAGCATTAGCATACTTGCTCCTGAAAACCTTTCCTGACTAACTGGAACTGTTTTGCAAATCAGTTATAATTTCAAGGAAATTCTTAGTTTGGTGAAGATTTGAAGGATAAAATTTACTTTATTGTGTTTTGATTGGACTCAGGTAACAAAAGTTTAACAAGTTATTTTCAACTGGCAAGAAGAAGGCCACCTGGGGTGGAAAATATGCATCAACATAATGTCTCTTTTCAGTAGTGTTAGTTTTTGTTTTCCTCAGAATTTTCAGAGCTTCCCATGAAATGATACATTGGTTTAATTATTAAAACTCTGCAGTGGGAATACAATAAAAAAATTTAAGATCCAGCCATCTTAATACAAAATGAAGTATAAATAAGTTGGTTGATATTTAAATATGGTCTATTACCATGACCTGAAAGGTATCCATAAGTGTTAGACACAATGCAGGGCTAAAGACAGTTAAAATACATGTAGTTTTCCTACTTTGAAAGATTGTAATCTCTTTTCTCTGTGCTGTAAGTATATCCTTGCACTGAACTCATATTTATACTCATTATGAAACAAAACTGATGGCTCTGAAACAGAATTCAGAATTTCCAGAATCTGCAACAAGTTTATCACAGAACCTAATACCCTGTACGATTTCTGAAAAAATACACTTATTAAGGACTTTGTTTTTCAGGAAAAGGTTACACTCAATTGCATGTTCGCATATACGCTCTCCATATGAAATGCTCTGGGACCTGAAGAGAAAGAATTATTCAAAATTATGTTCTCAGATAGCTGGTTTCCAAATTACTTCTCAACTAGTCCCTTCTTTTTGCTTTCCATATCCCTCTGAGCAGCACGTCTCCTGGAGTGATGCATGAGGAGACAAGGAGGAAAATGGAATACAGCAAGACTTTCTGCTGCTGGGACAGCTGGGTCTCTGAAGAATTTCCTTTTGAGTGGGGATTTGTGCATTCATGTGCATCCAGACCCCTCCCTGGCTCTCCCAGCCCTCTCCACACTGTCACATTCTAGTCCGTGTATTTGTGGTGGACATTATCAGTTCATCTGAAGATTTTGCTAATTTACTATGTTTAGTGCATGTTTTGCTGTTAGCAAGTTTTGTGCAATTCTGCAGCAGTGTTGTGGGAAGCCAGAAGGTGTGCAGCCCTGCACCCTGAACCCAGAACTATGGAGCACTGAGCTTCCCTGCCAATGGGGACCCCCACCTCTTGGGGCCACCCAACATGTGAAGGCTGTAGCGAAGGAAGGGCAGCTTCTGATGCCAACTCTTGCTTCTACAGAACTGACACCACCAAACTCCTTGCATGCAACCAGTAGATCTTTCAATAAAGCTGTTGTAAAAAGTTATATCCATGTTCAACACAAAGTCCACTTGTACTACTTATCAATCCAGGGAGATAAGGGATTTCATTAGGGTCATAAAACAAGACTCTTGATTGAGACCTTATAATTTCCTAATTTTTATGTCCTTGGCTCTTCCTCCACCCTCCCACTAATCAATCATTAAAATGGTGTTGTATGGGGGTCCCAGTAACTGTTTGACCTGTGCTTATCAACTTTGCCCTCCCATGAAACTGCTCCCTTCCCCGTGATTTGTGTAGATCAATACAGCAGAAAGGTCACAAAACCACTAAAGAGAGATGCCAATCAGAGACATGTCAAAAGAAAAAGAAAGTTTGACAACATCAGGATCAATCAGGGGCTGCTCCGGAGAACTTGTCAGCTGTGATTAATGGCACATTGTGCATTGCTGTCATTTGGAAAATGCTTTAGAACTTTTTAGATCACTGTGGGAGAGATTGAGTTTAGTCTCTTTTGTTGTCTTGCACCTTGCAGTTACAGGGTCCAGAATAGGGCCGGCAAAAAATTCCTTAGCAAACAAAAGCCTCGTTGTGTCATGGCTGAGTAAAGCTCTCCTAAGTGGGTTTGACTAACAGACAGGATGCAATTCATACAGCTCTGGGAAGATTCTGCTCCCTGTCTCCATCACACAGTGATTAACTTGGCCACTGAAGAAGTGATATTCATGAAGGAATACTCTGACATATGAGTACATTGCTATGAAATGGAAAAGTGGCACTGCACAAGCAGGTGTATTGATTTTGTTCCCTTCTTTTTCTGCAATTTCTCAAAGCCCAGACCCCACAGGAGAGTTCAGTGCTGTGCCAGTGATCTCCACAGCTTCTAACGTCCTCAGAGGAATTCCTCAAATACAGGTGAAAGTCATGGGAAGAGCTGCACCCCTGTAAATTGGACTGTCCATGAATCATGCAAAGGAGTATGTCAGCTACTGTGTCAGTTTCACCTCTTGTGTAGTGGCAGCTCTCAGACTGAAGGGAGCTCCTTTGAAAAGATATGTTCTACCAACATATTTTGGTAGAAACGTTACTAATGTCTGAGGGCCAAGAGAGAAAGGGGGAGTGAGAGAAAAGCTGTGCAACATCTTCAAAGCCTTTTCAGCACTCCTCTATTCTCCTAATGTTCTTTTATTTTCTAGAAGTATTTTGTGCACGGAGAGTCTGCCATGCATGGGAAGTCTGTACCGTGGTTGACAACAAAGACAAGCTGAAAGTATCCACTGGCAGTATCCCAGTGAACATGTCTTCCCACTACATGTTCAGGAGTTGTGATTTTGGGTCTCTTTACTACTGGAAAATAAAATGCCTGGAAAACTCAGATGGTCCTTTCATTTAGTCTATGGTAAAGTATGGTTTTTATTGAAAGCATGAATAGCTGAATTTGCCATATGAATGTGGACAAATGTTTTACCTCTGTCACGCCCTCTAACCTATGAATGATGGTAAAAGAGTGTTACATAGACTTTGCTGGTAAAGAGGCACTCATACTCTCACTAGTGGTTCTTCTGATACTGAGACTTAGCACGTACGAGGACCTCAGAGTTGATGTACCTTCTTACCTTTTCTTCAGTTTTCCTGAGCAGTTGTTAAGATGGACTTCCCTAAACGTTCTTAGCGTGTATCCAAAATAACTAAAAGGCTTTGTCTGCTGTGTGTAAGATCTGTACTTTGTTGTAAAATCTGCTTTAAAAGTTAACTCAAGCAACCTCACTGTAAGGATCACACTTTCTTGTCTCTGTCTCAGTAGGAGCAGCTTCTGGTTGCTATTGGTTTCTTGGGGTTTCTCCTAAGCACAGAAGACTATTTCTAAAAATTATACTTCTCTTAAAGGACCATATTGCTCACACAGGGTAGGAAGCCTTTCTCTTTTTGGTGCAGTGTCACCGAATTTCTACCTGTCTCAGGCAACTTGGAGAGGATAGAGAAATCCCAAATAGGTGTTGTTGTTAAGTCTACAGAGAGATCTATATTCAGGTGGTATTCATTTCATCTATAGTCTATAAAACCTGTGGTAATCTTCATACAGTTTTTACAGCATATTTCAAAAGTTGATTACAAAGTGATTTATAAAGAATGATAGCAAGAAAGTCCTAATAAAGGGTGGGAAATGAGTGCAAAAATGCATGGTAAGTTGCCTAAGGTAACCCTGCAGGCCAAGGGCAGCATTACAAGTCTCCTTATCTTCAGGGCACATGCTTACCAGCAGATAAGGTCTGTCCCAGGATGTAGAACAATGTCCCATGTACTACCTGCCTAAAGCTTCCATATGGTTTTGTCAAACTAAGATTTTGGCAGTTTAGATCCAATTGATCCAGTTAGAGATATTTCTTATTTGGCCTTTGTCTGTCTCTTTCATTTGTTGTTACTTTGAATAACTTCCTGGCACTATCACAAAGCGATAGCATTACTATCTAGAGTTTTGATTACTTAAGCCATATCACTTTACATATGCACATTTGCATACAACAATATATCTTTGCTGTATTGGACAGAGACTCTTTGGGGTATCTGCAGTTAATTCAGGTCTCCAGAAGTGGAGCTTTCATAGCTACACACTTTCATATGAAGCAATTAATCATAGAATCATAGAATCATAGAATCATAGAATCCAAGGGGTTGGAAGGGACCCCGAAAGATCATCTAGTCCAACCCCCCCTGCCAGAGCAGGGCCACCTAGAGTACATCGCCCAGGAACGTGTCCAGGCGGGTTTTGAATGTCTCCAGTGAAGGAGACTCCACAACCCCCCTGGGCAGCCTGTTCCAGGGCTCTGTCACCCTTACAGTAAAAAAATTTTTTCTGATATTCAACTTGAACCTCCTATGCTTCAATTTACACCCATTATCCCTTGTCCTATCGCTGGTCACCACTGAGAAAAGCCTAACTCCATCTCCCTGGCACTCACCCCTTACATATTTGAAAACATTGATGAGGTCACCCCTCAGTCTCCTTTTCTCCAAACTAAAGAGACCCAGCTCCCTCAGCCTATCCTCATAAGGGAGATGTTCCACTCCCTTAATCATCTTAGTAGCCCTGCGCTGGACTCTTTCAAGCACTTCCCTGTCCTTCTTGAACTGAGGGGCCCAGAACTGGACACAATACTCCAGGTGCGGCCTCACCAATGCAGAATAGAGGGGGAGGAGAACCTCTCTTGACCTACTAACCACACCCTTTCTAATGCACCCCAGGATGCCATTGGCCTTCTTGGCCACAAGGGCACATTGCTGGCTCATGGTCATCTTCTTGTCTACCAGGACCCCCAGGTCTCTTTCACCTACACTGCTCTCCAGCAGGTCAGCCCCCAACCTATACTGGGACATAGTGTTGTTCTTCCCCAAATGCAAAACTCTACACTTTCCCTTGTTAAATTTCATCTTGTTTCTCCCTGCCCAACTCTCCAGCCTGTCCAAGTCTCTCTGGATGGCAGCACAGCCTTCTGGTGTGTCAGCCACTCCTCCCAGCTTAGTGTCATCAGCAAACTTGCTGAGGGTACATTCTATACCCTCATCCAAGTCGTTGATGAAGATATTGAACAACACCGGTCCCAGTACCGACCCTTGAGGGACTCCACTAGTCACACACCGCCAACCAGATTCTGCCCCATTGACTACAACTCTCTGACTCCTTCCTTTCAACCAGTTCATGATCCACCTCACTACCTGATCACCAAACCCATACTTGATCAACTTATCTACAAGGATGCTGTGAGAGACGGTGTCAAATGCTTTACTGAAATCAAGATAAACCACATCTACCGCTCTTCCATCATCTATCCACCTAGTAATTTCCTCATAGAAGGCTATGAGGTTAGTTAAACATGATTTACCCTTGATAAAACCATGCTGACTGCTCTTGATGACCCCCGTGTCCATGATATGCCTGGAGATAGTGACAAGAACAAGTTGTTCCATCACCTTTCCAGGGATGGAGGTGAGGCTGACCGGTCTATAGTTACCCGGGTCCTCCTTCTTGCCCTTCTTGTAGACTGGAGTGACATTTGCTATCCTCCAGTCCTCAGGCACCTCTCCTGTTACCCATGACTTACTGAAGATGATGGAGAGTGGTCTAGCAATGACCTCCGCCGGTCATGCTCTGAGATTGAGGTGTGCAGTCTTAAACATAGGCAGAAAGTGTTGATCCATATCAGAATCAAAGTTAATCTCAGCTGATCATCTTTAATTTAATCACTGCATCTGTGGCATATTCAACCACAGCCCCATATATGTAGCTGCAATAATTTTTATAATACATTGTATAAAATACATTCATTTCCCATACTAATAGTATAAAACAACTAGGATTCTGCTGAAAATGTGGGTGGCAGTATATCAGGTATGTGAGATAAGTGTCAGATTAGCTGACAGTTTCATGAAGTTTAACACATTTGATACACTAATTTAGATTTAATGTGCATATCAGAGGACTCTATAATACTGGCAAAGGAAATTGTTTGTCAGAAGATACACAGATATGCAATACCGTTCTAACTATCCACTGATCAAAGACATGTAACAGATTTATTTTTAAAAGGGCAGAACCACTGATGTTTTGATATTTTGTCTGCATCAGAAAATGGTCTTCCGAACTGTCACAGTAAAGAATTTCTTCTTAATATCTAGACTGAATTTTCATTTCTAAACCATTCCCCCTTGTCTTATCCCTACAGGCCCAACAAAATTCTGCCCTCATCTTCCCTATAAGCACCTTTTATGCTCTAAGCTGTCTCCAGAGCCTTCTTTTCTCCAGACTCAACAACCCCAGCTCTCTCAGCCTGTCTTCAGAGAGAGCTGCTCCAGCCCTCTGATCATCTTTTTGGCCTCCTTCAGATTTGTTTCAACAAATATGGCCTTCTGGTGTTGGGGAGGCCAGAACTGGACACAGTTCCGCAGGGTGGGGTTTCACTAGAGCAGAGTAAAGGGGAAGAATCCCCTCTCTCATCCTGCTGCCCATGATACTTTTGATGCAGCTCAGGACATGGTTGGCTTTCTGGACTTTCTGAACACATTTCCAGCTTATGTTGAGCTTCTCATCAACCAAGACTCTTGAGTCTTCTCTTCATCGTTTCTCCCAATCCATCCCCTGCACTTCTCCTTGTTGGACTTCGTGAGGTTGGACTCTTGTTGGACTCCTTGTTGGACAGTCATGAGGCCCTCTAGATGGCCTCCCATCCCTCAGTGTTTTGATTGCACCACACACTTGGCATCATCAACAAATTTGGTGAGGGAGGGTGCACTCAGTTTCACTGTCCATGTTACTTGCAATGATGTTAGACAGAGCCAGGCATTTTTTTCACCAGTGATGCAGAGTTGTAAGGCAAAGAAATGGGGCAAGAACAAAAGTCCTCCACAGGTTTGCATATTACATCCTTGCTGGTAGATTTTTCCAATCCATGCCACACCAGTGCACTCCGTTCAACAAAACTGTAACTGGGGACTTTGCTTCATCGTCCAGTTTGTAGTTACCACTGAAAGCCACAGTAGAATAAAAGAGGGGAAAATCAAATGTTCATTTGAGCTTTAGACACAAAACACATATGCTCAATTTCTTTTCCATTTTAGTAACTACCCCCATTCCCATTCCACCAAGCTTTCCTTGATGTTGCACACAAGCTTTCCTCCCTCTCTGACCACACTCTGGTCAGCACTATTTAGTGCTGACTCACAGATGGTCTGCTCCACAACACTGCCATGAAGAGGAAGATGACACTGCAGAGGAAAAGGTTTGTTCAAAATGTGCCAAAACCAGAGACCTGTCATAAGTGAAAGAAATCTCTGCCTGCAGTGGTTCATGTTCTCAGTAGTTCTCAAGGATGTTTTCTGCACATGTGCCCTCACCTTCTCAGAGACTTTCAGGTCCCCACAGGAGATCCATTAAAAACTCACTCTCCGGCATGAAAAATTTGCCACCATTTTCTATCACTTTCCTGGTTTTGGCTTTCATTCTAACTTGGGGTTTGTTTTCATCCTCTGCTGTGAGCCACAACTGAGCCCAAAGCCCAGATGCTACAGGCAGTTGTCCTGGTAGGCTGTCATTGCATTTTTGGAATGGGCCACTGAACTTAACTATTTTCTTATTCTTGGAATAGGAAGATGGGTCCAGGGTTTGTCATAATGTTTCAGATCCTGGCTGTTCTTTTGGGTGTAGATATCATTTGTATACAGTTTACTCAAATATGTTCTATGAGTCTTTGTTCTCCTTTAAAAAAAAAAAAAAATACAGTTCTTCGAACAACACTTCTCATGCAAAGTATCATTAAATGGATAATTTGAAGGACTGGTATAAAGCCTCAGGGTAGCTATGCTAAGATTAAGTTCTAGATTGTAAGTTTCCTTTTAAGCCCCTGTTTTTTAAATAACATCTTAATGTTCTTGAGCAGAAACAGTGCTGAGGTTTTTTTTGTCCTTTTCATTAGACTTTTTACCACTTTGTAAAGGACAGTTGTAGATGATGCACATTAAAAGTGGAAGCACAGAAAGCACAAAATTTTGAGGAGACTATTCCAAGATAACATAGCAGAGCTCTATGAGCGCTCACAGTATGCCTCTGGACTCAACCATGCTCTCCTTCATTAGGTTTCTCTGACTCTAGAACTTCCCCCTTTATCAGGCTCCATAATTGGCACTTCTGATCTGGAAGTTTATTCAAAATTAACTTGAAGAGTAATTTTGATTTAATGGAGTGAAGAGTGGATAGTGACACCAACAAACCTCTAATTGAATCAAACATCTTTGTTAAATAACACATGGATTTAGGCTGAGTTCTGAAATTGGCAAAAAAACCATGGAAAATTTAAAATTTCCCCTTTCCAGTGGATTTGTTTCTGAGGGACCACCATAAACATGTTACTAGATATTTCACATCTTCTTCCCAGCTGTGGAAATTTCTCAGCTTTCTTTATTGGAGCTGCTTGGTCAAACTTACTTCTCTTTCCTCTATGGAAAACTCATGTTACTTATCTCTCTGTAAGAGAACAAGTGCACCCACTGGGAAAGGAGCTTGACAATAATGCAACATTTACTTTGACCACTTTCACAGTCAGGGTAAGATTTCATAGGTTTCTGTGCACTGGTTTAGATTCATAGCATGAGTAAATTCCATTCATTTCAGTGACGCTTTGTGCCAACTGGGTATAGGGTTTCACCAATCTTGGTGTGCAGATTTTTCCAAATATGAAACTAAATGTTGAAAGCAAAACACTCCTTGCCCATTTTGCGCTGGTTAATCTTGGTTTTGTTTAATTTCACAAAGTCTTTCAGACCCAAATGTCATCAGCTGTAGCAAATACATCTGACAAATTGTTAAAACAGAGCTAAGAGCTATCCCTGTAATTGCAGTTACTTTGGGGTTTAGCTCAGTTTTAACCCTGGCTGGCTGATACATAAGTCAGCATATCAGAGATCCAGAAGGGAAAGTGTGAAATCATACAAGCTTGTGCACTTTTATTGGTGATGTGCATTTCTGGGAAGTTGGAGCACTTTATATGGAGACTGCACTGGTCAATACTTCAATCTATGAAAAAAATAGGGCACTGTATTCTCAGTCAAATGAATCATCATCCTTGCTTGTGCTCTTCTTCCCCTTGAACAGTGATGGCAAGTATATCTTAATGAGTTTGACTTTTTCCTCCCTTCTTTGGTCTGGTTTGCCTGTTATGGCTGGAAGATGGAGGATTCGTTCTTGCAATGCATGTATAAGATACTAATATCATTTCAGGGTCTGAGACACAGAACAGAACCAGTAATCCTAAATAATTTAGATAAATCCTTTGTAGCTTATCTAATCTTCTTTTTCTTCACCCTCTCTACATGTTGTTACAGTTATTTCTTTTGCTGCTGTTTGCTTTGCCTACAGATCTAAGAGCAGCTTCACTGATTCCTTTCTTGATGCACTTAATTTCTGGTCTCATCTCTGTACCTTTCTTCCCTCTATTTTAAGTCAGTGAATGGAGGCAAAGTGGGGGAGGGACAGGAAAATGGTACAGTCTAACTTTTAAAATTTTGTGTTTTTACTACTTGGAATGTATGATTCATGCACTTCCACATTTTGTCCTTTTTTTTTTTTTTCCTAGAGAGACTAGCTTTAATGATCAGAAAGTACTGCAGCTAGGGAGGCAGCAGGGTCCTGCCAGCTCTCAGCATTCCCAGCCAACTCTCACTCCAATTGTTTAGATCTCTTTTCAACTGTATAAATTTCCTAGGTAGGGTGGAGGGAAGAAAAGAGGGGCCCCAGAATACAGATTTCTAGAGTGATCTGAGGGAAGCTTGTTTTTTGAAAGGAAGTTGGCTTTCCCAAAATTTTGTCCCAGCCACCAGCCATTCTTAGACATGTTTTATGGTTCAGGGGAGTAAAATAGTTTTCTCCCAAACTTAGACAATTCTTGTCTGGATCAATTAATAGAGTTTTGCTCCAAAAGAGCTAAATTCTCTTACAGCTGCTTTTGGGGGCTTTCCAATTTTCTGGGTATTCCCAAAAATAAGGTATTGAAAGTAATTTTTAAGATTTCCCTGAATCTCTCAATTTAGTATTTAACTTTCTCCATTTAACACAAAGGAGGATGAAATCTAAATCTTCAGATGTGAAGTTGTCCTTGGTTATCCAGACTATGGACTTAATGAGAACCAGTGATGTCCACTGACACTCTAAACACTTTTAGCTGATCTGTTACATAAACACAAATACTTAGAGGTGACACCGTTCATAAAGGATATTGATAGTCACCTCTGTCTGACTGGCCTTTATCCGGAGTTGCTCTGATTATTTCCTGGAGCAAATAATTAATATGAAGCCTTTGGATTCAGTGAGGTCAGAATACTGCCTAATTTTTCCTGAGATAGCAGTTTCTGAAAATTATTTCCTTCTATACTTGTCTTGGAAGACTCCATGAGTACTCCATGTTATTTGTTCTCTACAAGTCCCCTTCTCTCAGGTCTTCTTTTATCCAGCCATATTCACTTTCCAAAGGAGCACATTTTTATTTTTCTCAGGAAATGCAGACTGTCATCACTTTACACATTTTGATCTTCCTACTTTTCTGAAGATTTTGCCTTGACATAATCAGAATTTTACTCTCTGGACTTCTTTTTTTTTAATATTTCCCATGAAATATTTGTTAGCAAAAAGTCACCTGTTTTCAGATTTCTCTCTCCTCTCCCAGGCAGTCAGACACATGAATACCCTTTTGCCTTTTTTTTGCTGTTTTGCAAGCTCCCACTGAAGGGGGCTGGACCTGCCTTATCTCTAGATATGCTCTATGGTGCTTTGACCTAATTTCACTTGGGTCTTGCCAGGTGCATTCCCCTACTTACCACTCTACCCATTCCTTTTAATTCCTCTGGTGTGCCAGATGTTCCCTGCATGCATTCTCCCTGGGTGGATTTTAAAGCAGAGCTCTCCTTCCTCCCAGGCTTGGTCACAGCTGTGAGTTGATAGAGATGCTTCTCCCCACTGCTGTGAGCTTTAATCGGGTTCTAAAGTTTCATTATCAGAGTGATCCATTCTGGAAGATATTTCATGCTCCCCAAGCCCCAGGCTAGTCCTAACTACCTTTTTTTTAAATATTCACTGGGATTTTTTTTCTTTCTTCCCTTTCCTCAGGTATTTTTTTCCTTTCTCTTTGATGATGTTGTGCAGGTGCTTGAGCAAATACAAGGCTCCAAATTCTGCATCTCCCAAGACTGCTGCAGTTTTTAGCTCTCAGCCACCGTTCCAGGAGCCGTTCTCCTTTTCATAGCAGACAGCTGGTCTTTTTCAAGAGTTGCTGGCACATAGTCTGGGAACTCTGATCATATGCCTTGTAAGATTCTTAGTGGCTGACATCATTTGCCAAACACCAGTTTGCCTTGACAATTTTTTCTGGTCTTTACAGATCCACAGATACTTGGCTGCTAAGTACAGTTCCCCCTCATTAAAATATATCTTTGGGCCTCCTCATCACAAAACTGGGTGCATGAGGATGTTGATGGAGGGTATAACAGACAAAAAATTGAAATTTTCCCCGTGATTTTTGTGCAGATCACACACCCCCCCCCCGAGATCTCCAATAGCTGGTATATGTTATGCTAATGCCTAGCATCATTAATGAATGAATGCTAGCTAATGAAAATGCAGTGATGAGAACTGTAACTGGCCCTATGACTGCAATTATTGTCCATAATAATAAGTTAACAGTTACAGGAATAAATTAAGAAGCATGACTGTTACTACATTTGCCCCAGAAGATAAAAGAAAACTGTAAGTCCAACTTTATATAACATGACTTTTAAGAGTTTATCTCCAAAGGATACCAGTGGATGGTTCTCTCCTGCATATCATGATTTCTCTCTGATGGGCATGTATTAGAACAAAAGTTAAAGTCTCTGTCCTTTCACAGTTGGAATGAGCAGCCTTTTAGTTAGAAAATAGAGGCCATTTAGCATAGGCAGTGAAGGGTCATTATTTGAAAGTTTTCCTAAATTTACTCCTTGCTGCTGTGATGACTCATCCAGTCATATTGCACTGCAGGAAGTAATGAAAAAGCACGAAAAAAGCATCAGAATAAGGCAAGATAATTCCCTACTTCTGTAATATCTGGTTTCATGTTTTCCCCAGTTCTTTGGCTTGTAGAATCCACTAATCTGGACTTTCTTCTGTTCTTGTCGTTTATTTGAAAGTGTTCCAGAATGTCCATTGCAAGGTGAAGAGATAGGTAACAATCAGATGACCTTAATCCCTTCCCATTGAACCACCACAGTCTAAGCAAACACTGCACAATACCTTAGTATACAAGACACAAAGGAAACACACCAGAGGTAGCAAAGATTCATGCTCCCTCTCTAGGGCTTAGATTGCAATAAGGAAATGCCAGCTTATCATGGTGGAACATGTTTCCCAGATTGACATTGACTGGAGCCATGGCATCCATATCATCCATACTACAAAGAGACATGTGGGCCCTGAAAACTCACCAGCTGTCTTCATGCACCATTGGGTAAACCCTTGTCTCAGTATGTGTAAAACAAAACCATGGCCATAGATACATACTTCAGATACATAGTTTACAGTAGTTGGCCTATTTCTTCCAGATTTTGTGAGTAGACTAACCACTGTTGGTCAAACGCGTGGAATTAATTCTATAGAAATACATATTTATTATTTTTTGCCTTACTGGAACAAAAATCTTGAAAGTGATATAATTTTCCAAAGTATCAAATTAAGAAAGACAAGAAGGAAACCATCAGAACAGAGTTGCTATATTCTGTAATAAGGTCAGTCCAAAACCTGCTGGTACCACATAAGTGTTCAGTGACTCAGTGAGTGAGAAGCTGAGGCCTCTACTCTTACATGCTTTGTCTAGGCAACATTCTCCAATGTTCTCTTAGTTAGTTAACTTTATTTTCTGACTCAGTAACCAAGGCTGTCTTTGGAGACAGTGTCTATTCCAAAAGTCCATTTGGGTGTCCCCATTCCTGTGTAGTAAAACGCAATGTGCACCTTTGGTTTTTTTTAGTAGCAATCTATGAAGGAAGAACAAGGTTTCAGAAAATATTTACCAGTATAATGCAGCAAGACCAATTGTTCTTGGCAATAAAAATTAAGTACAATTTTTTTTTTATTAAAAAGAAACAAAAATTTAAAAAACACATACATTTTGTTGCTTTATCCAGCTTTAACTACATCAGAGAAAAGACAGTTTATTGTTAAAGCTCTAGCATTTTCCAATGTAACTACCTAAAAATTACATCCTTTCCTGGAACAAGATGCTGAGCCCTGAGCATCTGTGACCAGTTCTCACCAAAGTATTGCTGAAGACTCTCTAAGACTTGGATTCTGGAACATCTGGGAAATAAGAGTAGCAAATTCAGTCCTAAAAACTCTGATATGTTATCTCCTGCTGTGCTGTCACCACCCAGAAAATTCATTACTATGTTCCTTGATATGCTTCAGGTCAAAATAATATGCGCATGGCTGACCAGCTTTAAATGAGAAGTCATTGGTTAAAAACATTTGTTTCTTGAGTGAGAGAGATTGGGGTTAATCAAAATTATATGTTTCTGCCAAATTCATAAAATCATAGGATACTTTAGACTGTAAAAGAGATCGTTAGTCCAATCTCCTTCTCGAAGTAGAGTCAGCATTGAATTCAGCACAGTTCCTCAGGCTTTTGTCCAATTTGGGCTTCAAAACCTCCAAGGACAAAGATTGCACAAACTCTCCAGGAAACTTTTTCCAATGCTTCACTGTCCTGATGCAAAACATTTTATGTTTACCAAGTCAGAACCTTCCCTGGTTTAATTGCTGATCAATGCCTGATAGTGATGCATTATGCATCTCTATAAATAGCTTGACATCTTGGTAAATTCCCCTAAGTGTTTGGCATCAGTAGTGCAGTGTGGAAAGTGATGAACAGCTGCATAAAGCATTTAATAGTTTCAAAATAAAATGTTTCTATAATTTAGTTTCAAAATGACATATTATCACTAAGCAAATGGAAAAGAAAAAGAAATTATACAGTTTGGGTCATGTGAAACATTTAATTTAGACTAAAAGAGCATGGCTTATTTGGCTGTTATTCTATTGGAGAGTAAATTGAAAAAGTATATATTCACAAAACTCTAGGTAAGCTCTATGTTTATGGTGACTTAGGAACTGCTGGTGGAAAACTGGTAGTTTTTCTCTTAACTAAACAGAATAATACAACCCTCAATCTAAAAGTAAGAAGAGCTGTAATTTGAAAAAAACAACATGTGATAGAAACGGATTATAGTGCTATTCCATTATGATGTATGACTTCACTGTTTCTTTAAACCTTGTCCTAATGTGGATTTAATAACACTGGGTACCACAAGGAACTAGGTTGTTTTCAGATTGAGGTATGAACATTATTTCCATAACTGAATGTCTTAATTGCTAAACAAGGAGCAAGGCCCTTTCCTGCTTTAGATTGGAAAGTGTTTTCATTTTATATGTGTAGTGACAGAACGTATAGACTTCATGTTTGAGTACAACAATGGAAAGTAAATCTAATGGACTTTGAAGTTTATTACAGTGGCACTGTAGAGGTCCTTCCTTCTCTAACACTGCAAAACTGTTCTTCTATTTCCTTACATTTTCCAGGATGAAGGCATATTAATTTTTTCCTCTAAGTATCTGTTTGGATCCATAAATTATTTCTTCTTCAGAGCTGAAATACTTCACTTGAGAAAATCTGATAGAAATGGCTTCCCAGCCTGTCCCTTCACGTACTAATAGCACAGGGAATATAATAAGTAACTGACTATGGAAAATGGTGAGGAAAATTACATAATTTGGATTGTCAAGAAGTTTTAGGAAATAAAGAAAATTATTTGCCTCACTTTTACTGTTTTGCTCAGTGCTAATACTAGCAGGATTTACAGTCAACAAAGTGGAAGAAGAGAAGTGCCTAAAATGATCAAACTCAGAAGAGCAGCAGTTGCTGAACAAAGAAATTTTCCATCTGGATGCATTCAGGTGGAGATGCAGAAGTAAAATTCCTTAGTTTCCAAAAGAGTATGCTGAGGGCAGATGGATGTTTGAGTTGAGGGCACCAGACATGTATGTTTCATTCAGAGCAGTGTTCCATGTGGTGTCTTTTGACCAGTTCCTACCATGACTGTTGGAGACTGATGCTGATTTAACTGATCCAAAAATACTGACTTGGATGGACCAGGGAAAGATAATTTTGGAGATACTCTGGAGATCCTCCACTTTTTACATCTTTCCTAATAATTTATTACCACACAGTGTTAAAGTAAGGAGACCAACAGTAATAAGACACGTGTGACTTGACTTAATGTGGCCATTGTGATTTTTTTGTTCTCTTTTATCCCCTCTTGTCACAAAAGTGACAAAGAATTCTTGTGTCCATTGCAGTTTATGGTGTGGGACTCTGCTCTGTTGATTTGGAGGCTGCAAGGAGGGATGTGTTTAATTTATACCAGTTATGCACAATCCTGGGCTGAAAAATCGGTAGAAGAGCGTGGATTTCCATGCAGTATGCAAGCTCCGAATCTCTAGGTGGGTGTTATTTAGATAGCACAGAAAATAGACTATTTTCACACCATGGCAAGTACCCAATACATCACCTCCTCAATCTTCACTCAGCTGGCAAGACTTTTGTCCTGACCAGGTTTGTGTTTCCACTGAACTGCTCCATCAGACATGAATCTGACAGCACCCAGTGCCATCTGCACAGCTGTTCTGCAGGACCAGTGCTTCCTTGTACATGCTACAAGCAGCAGTCATGAAGAGTTAAGATCTAGGCTATAATCTACCCTCTCCAGAAATAAATTTGGTAGATCAGCTCACGGAGATCTCTTCACTCCATTTGGTTAGAGAGAGTGCTTCAGTGGCTGCTCAGACTTAGCAACTCACTTTCAGGTGGCTGAAATTAAGGCTGACAGCTATTCCTAACCTCCTGTCTCTGATTTCCCAGTTATTCAGAAGGTGGGAATACACAGAGAAGAAATGAGAGAAAAAAACCCCAAAACATTAAAAATAAAGGTAAGTGTTGTAGGTAAGGGTTTATTGATGTGGAAAAGACCTATCCCCCCTCACCAGTGCTAGTCTTTGGAGCAGGATACAATATAAGCACTGTTATTCACAGTTGCTTTTTAGAGTAAGTGCACTGCTTACTCTCTCTTATTTAAACATTACAGCCACAAAATGAGCTAATAAATTGCTGGCTGACAAGCCTGACAGAGCAATAAGTAAAAACAGGAAAGCATCTATTACATATTACCCTGAATTTATCAACTCTCCCTTCAAAAGGGGAAATAACACAAGGCAAATTGTGGGAAGTTTTTTTATCTGCTAGAAAAATATGCCCTGTGCCCCAGTCAAAAAACAAGCTGTTGTGAAGTAACCACATTATTTAAAGATACAAGTCAAACAGGAAGAGGAAAACCAAACAAGCATGGTTAGAAAATTTCCCACAAGTGATCTCTGAAAGTCATAGCATAGTGATGGACTTGCTGACAGAGTCTGAACTGGAAAGAAACCATAGGTTTTTCCAGGGCCAGAAGTCTGGGAGGGTAATGAAAGGGACTCTCTTCTCTTTTCAGTATTTGTCTCAGCCTATAACGTTCTGGTATTTGCTTTATTGCTGCTTTAAAAGCCAAATCAATATGTCAGCAACTGAGATTTCATCTCAGCCTCCAATGTGAGGTCACTTCTGAACATCAATGTGTATCTGAGCTAACACCAAGGCAAGAAACCACAGGCAAGATTTCTCGATGTGGCCATGCACATTTAAACTGCACTCCTTTGAAGCACTTCAGAATGCATAGAACCAATGTTTTGATCCCTGTGAGCCTGACAGCTGATGAAATGGACTATGTGGAAAACCTTCTGGCTGGAGCCATCGAGCCACATAACATGAACCATGCCTTCTGAGAAATGTAGTAATGGAAAAAGTGCTTGTGCAGCTAATCTGGTATTGGGATGGCACCAATTTTCACTACACAGACTTTTTTCAGGGTGACTACAGAGCTCATATTTGAAGTCACATTCTTTACTACAATGCTTAGGGTTATTTTTTTTCCTTTCCAAAACTCAGTTCTCAGAATAGAGAAAGTTGACAAGCACAAGCACTCTGGATCTTTGTTCACCATCTCTTAAACAGAGACACCGCTTTGCAAATTCCAAAGATTTGCAAATGTTACCTGATGAGTCATCACTACCCAAAGTATGAAATGTGAAAATTGTTTTCTACAGCAGCGTAGTTTCCAGCTCATTTGCTACATGTTTTTTTATACTCACAGGCCTTCTCAAAGGATATAGTCTTGCACTTCTTATTTAAAGCAAATTAAAATAATAGCTTATGAAATGTAAAGGCTTTCAGGCCAGAAAGGGTTATTAAAATCAACAATATTAACCTGTGGCAGAAAGCTATCCAACCATATGACATCACCAAGATATTTCTGGGTAAGAAAATATAAGTTCTTCCCCCCTGTGGAAAAGAAATAGTAAATGAGTAACTTGTTGGAAGGGCATATCTCATATATAAGTACCAGCCTTTATTTTAGAGAGTAAAATGATTTAATATTACAATAATTAGACTAGATAAATAAGCCAATAAATATTGACAAATTACACTATTTTGGTAGTTCAGAGTAAACTCAATTCCAAACTTAATGTCAGATTTAGGTCCAAATTCAATTTTGTATTCCCACTTTATTTCCAGTTTGATATTTTCATCATTTCAGTATCCAGTTTAGTGTGCCTTCCTTTGTCTGCTATATTATCATAACATGTATGCATTAGTTAAACAAAAGTTTTTTCAAATTAGTCTGAGGAACTCTGTCACTCACAATACATTTCTCAGCTGTGTAAAACAATCAGTCTGAACCAAAGATGTAAACAGGTACTTGGTGAGAGAATCAAGGCCTATGTAATAATATTGCAGCATATATTGTGAGTGCTAGAACATACTGTAGAACTGGGAATTTGAATTTATTTTAGAAATTATTTTGCAAACCCACTATGTTGTAAGGGTATTTATTTCTAGGGTGCCTTCCTGTGCTTTGCTTCTAAACAGAGGTAAAGCCATGCAACACAGAGCAAAAGTTCATCAACCTCCTGACATAAATTACATTGCTGACAATTCTCTTAGTGTTTGCATTCACATTTGTCTGACTGGTCTGACAAGATGTATTGTCATGTTGAACCAATTTAATACACTGGGAGGCTTTGTCATTAAGAAAATACAAGCTGATTTATTTTATTATGACCTGAAAGAGAGCTGCATTTGCAGTACAAGCAGCTACAGCACTCTCTCAGCTAATATTCCTGTGGCACATGGTTAACTCATAGTAACCTGGATCATGAAACTGTGGCAATGTATTTTTTTCAAATCCTCAGGGAAGAAACTACTTCAGATCCAGGTGTTTAATGGTAGAAACACATATAAACTGAAATGCACAACATACATTCACCCTACTATTAAAACAGTACATTAAAATCAAAGGAATGAAGAAAGAAAGTGGTAAGAAACCTCAGGAATTTTCATCTTACTAACAATTCAGATATTGTAATTGATGTTAGATATGACCAGAATGTTAGCCTTGAAGCCAAGCTGATTCTGAAATACTTCTTGAAGGAGAAAATAAACTCAGATCCTGAGGTTAAGAAGCCAGAATAAAACAAACAACCTAGTCCAATACCTCTGCTCTGATCCTGGATCAGGAGAAGATGTAAACACATGCTTCAGTCTCCCTGGGTGCACCAAGTGCCCTTGCTGCATGTTTTCCTGCCAGCTGCTGCAGAGAAACACACCATCAGAAACCACAGAATAATAAACCCAGAGCAGAGCTCACTTCCCTTAATCAGAGAAGAAGACAGTAGGTAAATTAATAGTTAAATGCTGTAAGAAACAAGGTGCATCTGTTAGATCCAAATTAAAAAGTGATGGAATTCTGATTAACCCAAACCTTGTGAGACTTGCCAAATTTTTTAACACCTGTGGAAAGGCACATAAGCACTTGTAGAGTGACTAATGCTGCTACAGTTACTAATCCCAGTCTCAGTGATTCACGTGGAATGACCTGCTTTATCTAGTGAGTATTTAGGGTGCAGAAACTCTGGCGAAAAAAACTGCTGAGACAGTTTCAGTAACAAGAAGTTTGATTAAATAATACCTCTGCAGACTCTGGTTAGAAGTGAAACTTCATCCACACCAAGCAAATCTCTAGTTTCTTTTTCATTGCTTCCTTCTCCTTCTGAATGAGGAAAAACAAGAAAAAAAATATTTTTTCATGGTATTTTGGCATTTCTGTTTCCTGTTGTGGTTGAAGTTTAGAAGCTAAGAAACTTGCAAGTGAAAAAATTGAAGCAGCATTGTAAAATTCAAATAGGAAGCAAGATGTAATTTTTTTTTAACAGGGAGGGTAATTAATCACTGGAACAGCTTTGCCAGTGGATGTGGTGGATTTGCCATCATGCAAGTCTTTAAATCTAGTCTGTCTTGCAAGTGTGATTGCTGCAACTTAAAATACTGGTTTTAATAGAAGAAACACTGGGTAAAATATTCTGGTTTAACTAGATTGTTACAATGACCTCCCCTGGTCTTAATGTTGTGAAAATCTTCACAAGATACATTTAAGGAAATACTCTTTTTCAGACTGGGGTAAATGTGTTGTATATAGAGAAGAAAGGACAGGTATGTCTGATATTTGCATTACTTTCGTGGTAGGGCACTAGAGTAAGATAAAATTAATCAGGATTCAAGTCTTTGATTCAGGTCAGGTAGAGGCAGGGACTGAAAAGAGTTCAGCTGCTAAATCAAGCATCCTCACCTGCATTCAATTTACCATATTTAAGAGCACATTTGTCCAGGTGCCCAGGCTAACACTGACTTCAGGAGAGAGCTTACTCTGAATAAAAACAGGATTTGCTTTCAGATCCAGAGAGGTTGTGGAAACATTCAAAATACACCTGGATGCAATCCTCTGTCATGTGCTCTAAGCGAAGAGGCTGGACTCAATGATTTCTTGAGGTTTTTCTAACTCTGATGATTCTGTGATCCAGAGTTAAGTGCCTGGACAATTATTTGTCCTTGAGGGCAGTCCTAACTCTTCTCTTGAGAATCCTCTGTGGTAGTTTAGGCAGCTCTTTTGCTTTTGGCCACAGCTACTTTCATAGGCACCTCTTTCTTTGGTACCAGATAGCAGGATCCCGAGTTTCCAAGCCACAGCTGGATATCCTACAGGGACCAGCACCTTGGATGAATGTTGAAGCTTTAAACTTTTGTTTCAATAATCACTAACTTACACTGCTGCATGTGTTTAAAAGTCAATTACTTCAACAGCAGTTAGGTGTCTAGACACCTTTAACATTGTGACTTGAAGCCCATAAAAATGTACTTTCTGGCTTACAAAATATTGACTTTTAATTTTGTGATAATCTAAACTCTTCAGCTGGGGACCAAACTTCTCATTCTAAGTATCTGAAAATGCATGTAGGGGTTTTATGAACTGAAAATCTATAGGTAGATCAGTGTGAATCAGATATATTTGGACAAAAAGCCTCCTAGGTCTTGAAGGCAGTTCTGGTAAAGAAATGCACGCCTGCCTGAATGCATCCCTCATACACACACAAAGAGTAGTAGACTAAGGAAACAAAAGATTTTTGGTTTCATTGGAAAAAGAAGTGTCTGTTTCTACTCTGAAGGAAAAAAAAATGTGCTACTTCATGGAAACATCTGGGTGAAAAAAAAAAGAACAGGACATATCAGCAGAAGTCAAAACAACAACTTACATCACATGGTTTTGATGTAAATGTTTTTGACACATTTATCATATTTGCCACTCCAAAGGAACAGGGTTAGATGTATGCCAAGCAAAAAAAAAAAACAGTGAGAGGCCTCTTCTTTTAGAAAGAGGCAGCCTCACTTAAAGAATCCAAATTGTGTTTCTGAGCATAGCAAATTAGCTGTAAATGCAATTTTATGGTTGTTCCAGAGAGAAAATGTGGGTGGAGCTGGCTTCAAGAAGAGAGAAAATAGGCAAATCAAGAAATAAAGACAGCAGATAGTTGTAATAGGAGATGAAACACTCTAAACTAAAAGTTTCCTCTCATGTCACTGATCTTGTACTAAAGGCACAACATTTATTTTCCACCAAGACTTTCTTTATGGATGAACAATTTTTTTTCTACCAACTTTGAAGCCCAACATTGCTGTGAATACCCTGACAAGAAATATAAGCCAAAGGCCTTGAAGAAGTGCAGATTTTTAAAAATTTTGGCATATAAAGATAAATAGTACCTATCTCTGCAGTACCTAAGCAACAGCATAAAATCAGACATTACTGTGTATCACATGAGGAAAGAGGTGTTTTCATACTTGTTATGGTGACTATATCACTGAACAATATTGTAACCAAATAAATTACGAACATATTGTCAATATGTCTATAATGGAGGTTTAAAATTCCTTTACATTTTTCATAGTTGTACAGCTTCCTTGACCTAGAGACAGTGGATTCACCTCTACCATGAAATAAACAAAAAAGAGAGGATAAGAAATAAAGTTAAGCTCTTTTGGCTTGGCTTTGGGCCATGGCAACAAACTCAGTCTTTAAGAAAACTCTGAAAGACAGAGATCTATCTCTAAGAAGCAATGTAGATGTGAACCAGTCATCCTCACCTAGGCCCTGGGCCAGAATTAGTCTTTGACTTCTTCTTTTTGGAAGCATAGATATATCAATGACTCACTCAAGTATTAATAGCTTTCAGCATCTTTATTAACTACATTTTTCTCGCACATGTTCTGTTTACAACTGCCTTTTCATTACTGAGCAAATGAAGTTAGTTCCTATGAGACATCTCCAAACAAGCTGAAGGCTAGCATGACAAAAATGTTTAGTAAAAGCACTCTCTGAAAGGAAGCACAATAGGAGGAGGCAGATAACTGAACGGAATGGGTATAATGGCTAATTTCAGAGATGGAAAGGAGGAAAAGGTGATACATAGAAGGAGCAGAAAAATTCAAACCTCTGACTGCAGAAACTATTTGGAAATGAGCTTTTCTTGGGAACATAACAAGACCAGCATTTCATGTAGTACATTTATATATTTTCCATCTGGGTACTATTCTACAACAAGTGGGATTTATTGTAATTTCTCTTCATTAAACTTCATTTACTTCATTACTGCAGTATCCAGTGAAGAACTATACTTTTTTCTCCTGATTAAAGGATAAACTTTCAAGCTCCCTTTCAAGCTCTTCTGTGGAAAATAGTTCCCTTTTAATTTGCCTTAATCATTTTTTTTTCTGTTTCTACTTAAGCGATTATAAAAAAAAAAGGGGGGTGGGGGGGTGTAAAAGATGTATTTGAAAGGTAAAGGATTTCTCATTTCTAAAAAAAAAAAAAAAAAAAGAAGTGGAGTGCTAAAATATCATGCCAATGGGTTAATGGGTTCTACCTTGCAAAATACTACATATGGGAGGTGTTCAGATTCCTCTTTCCCACTTCAGGTGCCTACGCTGTTGGTGTTCACATCCAAGTCAGTTGCTCCAGAGTTGTAGTCCACACAGCCAATGGAGCTAACAGTGACTTTCAGGTTATAGGAACTGAGTATGTATTTTGTGAAATGAATAATGAATACATCAAGCATGCTGACAAGTCTTATTCCAAGAACTAGAGAAACCTGGGGAGGAATAAGCCCAGATATAAATACCTGCAGGCGACTTAGATATCTGATGCTGAGATTGGTGAGTCTATTCACTGCCTTCTTGGGTTTTCTGTGTGAACCAAAGAGGAGTGAGAAAGGTATTTGGAGTCCTGTAATTTGAATCCCATTCTGGAGACACTGGCCTGTTTTTATGGCATGTGTGGAGGTCATGTGTTGGCTCTTCTTGAGGCTTTAAAGTACCTTTTAGTAAAGGAAATGATGCCACTTCTTCCAGAATGTATTTCTGGGAGGAAATCTTCAGTGGGCTTGTTCAGGGGGAAATTAAGAGCATATTTATTTCTTTGACAACTGCAGAGCAAGGGCCTTGATTCACTTTGTTTAAATGTGTTAGATATAGTCATTTCAGTTGTCAGGAGAAAGAAACATATTTCTGAAAGTTAACTCAAGTCACAGGTGAGTTTGTCTCTGATGGCCCCTGATTTAGGGGCCTATGGAAAGGTGTTCATCAGGGAAAGAAGTGCCTGAAATGGTTTCCTGAAGCCTAAATTCATGTGTGCCATGTACAGAATAAGGTTGTATAGTGTGTTATTGGACCAGAAAAATCTCTCAAAAAAACCTCTTGGACAATGCCATCTTACTACATTACAGATAAGACAGCTGCAAAGGAGTGTGTTTCCAGTTTCTGACTTTCAACATGTTGGTGCCTCTCTGTATCTGGGATTTAATCCAGAGAAAACAGAAGGAAAAAATTACTCTATTGCAATTTAAAAAGTGTCTTAGAAATATTATTCATTAAATAAATAGCAGCAAGCATTGGATTTTACTAGAGAAGGGAAAGCAGTGCCACCTGTAGCTATTGGGTCCCAAGCGTAGTTCTGTGGAAAAATGTTGCAAAGGCATATGTGTACATGTGGATACGTGTGTGTGTGTGTATAAAAGATATTTGAAATTAATAAAATCATCTACATAAATGCATATTGCAAGCATAATGATACTATATATTATATAATTACCGTATGCTATTATTATATAAGTACTATATATCTCATATTTATAATACATTAAAAGATTTTAGCAATAGCTGCTTTTTTTAAAGTCTAGGTTTTATTGCCAAAAGAAAACAAACCATCAATGTCAAACAATACAGAAAAACAGAAGATTTGTTCTCATGATACTTAGGATACTCATAACTTTGGTTACAGTCAACTGAGCAAAATGGCAATCAGTCTCTTGACCTTTCTTTGCAAAAGAATTCAAAGTTGTGTTTTCCAGTGAAAGAAACGCTGAATAAGTGACAAAATAAATTGATGATAATCAAAAAGTGGCAGAACTGGAATCTGGAGATATTTATCCCATCTCAAAATGGTATGCAGATTATTTTCTGTGTCAGCTGAATCTTCATACTGCTAGGGACACCATATCTATGCTGAGTGTGGCATCTAAATTCTATTTCACAAACTTTGCCAGCTTTCTTTAGAGCAGAGCAAGTCAATAGCATCAAGCAGACATAAAAGTTTTACTTATGGACTGTTACTTTTTTTACAAAGGAGTTAATTACTGAGTCAATTCAAGAGGGAGAGAGATTCCCGAACTATGAGATCTGTACTTCAGAATCTGAACAACCAGAACTCTTGTTCCCCAAATCTCTCAATCATCAGATGATGTGCATGGTGAATTATACAAAGCCTTTTGATCCTGTTTTCTTGTTAGAGACAGAAAACTCATCAATCATATCAGTCTTTGGGATTATTATAGTGCAGTTTATTTTACTCCTAACCTCCTGTGAGACAGGTAGACTGAGGCTCCCTGTCTGGTAGAGGGGATTATGATTTGGTACTGATTTTCCAGGATGATTTCTGCATGTCAGGGCCAGATAGCTTTGGTGGGACTCCACTTCCAAAATGTCTGTGGCTTTCCAAGGGTTCTAATTTGGGTTATATTGCTGCAACACCCATGATCTTTCAGGATGATATAACTGTATAAATTCCAAACATGAATGTGCCTACCTCGGGCAATCTTCTAGTCTTTCAAAATAGAACAAGGCATCTGACACTACTGTGGTCTTTAGCTTTCCAAATGATAAGCACCATGTAACCCCACCACTACTCCATGGGAAGATGCCTTCAGGACATCACTGTGAAAAACTGTTCCCACAGAGTGTCCTTTTGTCTTTTCAGTCAACATCTGTGTTAATTCATGGAACTCTTTTTCAGGCATTCCCAAACAAGATTCTAGCTTCAAAAGGGTTAGAGATAAGATCCATCTAACTTTGCTTTATCTGTCTAAGAGTGGTCTATCCATTCTATGTTAACCAAGGCTTCCAGCTGATATCCTGAGATGCTCAAAGCATTTTGAGTTGCACTGTCCACTGTGCATGCAGCTTTCCTGGTTCTAGTTTATTAAAAAATATTTAGTTACAGGGACTAAAGGTAAATGTAACATGCTTTGTAGGAATGCAATAAAAGAGTTATTTTCTTACTAAAAAGTGTTAGCAAACCTCCCTGTCTACGGATGGAGAAGAATCCTCTCTAGAAGTACAAAAGTGAGATAATATGTAGTTGGAGTTTGAATCCTATATTTCCCATAATTACTTGATGCTTCTGTAAAAACTGCTTCATTCTATGGAGATGCTCAGCCATGCAGGGGTTAACCACCTTTCTTTAGGACTTAAAACTTAGGAGC
This sequence comes from Phaethornis superciliosus, assembly GCA_023637945.1. NCBI lineage: Eukaryota > Metazoa > Chordata > Aves > Apodiformes > Trochilidae > Phaethornis > Phaethornis superciliosus. The sequence continues at coordinate 68,155,692 of JAJQWJ010000004.1, forward strand.
ATGTGCACACTTATGCATGCAACAAACAAAGCCACTGCTTGCATTATAATCTCCTCAGGGACAGCCAACTGGAAAGACAAATTTAGCAGTGTACTTCTGGCTTTTTTACATAGTGTAATGCCATTAAACTCAACAACATGTAGACAATGAACATTACAACAAAATACTGACGCTGTTTATTAGCTGCCTGGCTTTTTTTGAGAGGAAGCACATGTCACATTTGTTTCAGACAACCGCATCAGGATCCCACAGCTCTGATTAAATATGTATCTTTTGTTCAGCTGCACTGGAGTCAGTTTTGGCCTACATACGCATTTCGTTAATATTTTAAATAGGAAAAACAACAAAGAGAGGAGAAATTAACAGTTGCTGAACTTCTCCAATTACTGCTAATCACATTTACACCCTGGGGTTTGCAGAATTAGAAATCAATTGGTGGCTTCCCTTTTCTACAGCAGGCAGTAAATGTGACAATTTAGAAAAAGGACTAGAGCACATCTCAATTCAGCCTGGATACCCTTGTAAATATCCCCCAGTGAATTTATTGCTTCAGTGTTTGATGCGATGCAAAGATTATACAGCATCATTTACTAAAATGATAAAGCTTTCTGTGTGATTGATACGGAAAAAATGTGATATCATTCCTTTTTATATATAAATATTTTTTCCTTTCCATTGAACCTGAGGCATTTGGAAATTACATCCCAAGCAAAAATGCAGTGAAATCCTGCTGGAACATTTGATAGCTAACCAATTTTTCCTTTGAAGGTTGAGAAAAATGAGTTCTAAGAAAGATCTGCTCCAAATACAATGCTCTGATTTTTTTTATGAAGAGCACTTTTTCCAGCATCTGATGGTGATTTAGCAATATGGAACTGGTAAGAGAGTTAATGTCAGTGTCATTTAGTATGATCTTTAATTGAAGACTTTCTTCTTAAGTGTTTAGATAAACTCAAATTGGCCATGTACATGTTTTGAATATCATAAACGATGAACCAGCAGAGTCAAGCAGTCCAAAGCTGCTTATGATTCCTTAATCTGGGGAAAGCCTTAGCAGGGGGCTGTCAAAGCACATTTCACAATGAGTGCATATGCTTATAAACAAACACTTCTGCAGTGCTAAGCTCATATCCACTGTTTTTAATTCAAGGTGGAAAGAAAGTAAAGAATCTGAGCAGAAATCAGTATCTGGGGAAAGGAAATAACCCTGTGGATAGTTCCTTGAACATTCAAGTCAGAGACAAGAGAACAAATGAATGTGTCTGGCAAAAGACTGATATGCAGGAAAAATAGGTGATGTTCTTTATTTTTCAAAATATGGATGAAAGTCATATGTTTTGTAAAAGAATATGAAGTCTAAAGGCTTCTGCAGAGTTTCTCTGTGGATGTGTTTTTACAGAAACTGAGAAACTGAGAGAAATGAAAAATAATTCCGAGGTAAGAAGGAAGGATGAGTCAACCAAACCTTTCTTAACTTGAAATTCAGTTCATGGTCACATTAACTTTAAGTAAAAAATACAGGCATCTGCTTTGTTCGTTTGAACCATTTCATCCATTGCTCAGCAATAAGCCTTCAATGTCATGCTTCTCTTATGTCATTTCATTAATATGTCCATTAACAAAATTCAAGGGATTTGGTCAACAAATGATCTCATGAAGTGTTCAGCTAATTACATAGATTTAGTTCTATTTATCAAAAATGTTGCATAGTGAGCAGCAGTGATTTCTCCAATAACATATCTGACAGATATTGTTCTGTAATTTACACTGTTTAAAACACTGTTTAAAAGGATGTTTTTATTTTGAAGATGAAGATTTTATGTGATCACTGAAAAAAGTATGCAGCTGACTATGAGCTCAGAGAACCTGAAGGTCTATTTTAGAAAGGCAAAAATTTCACCATCTTATCTATTTCCTTGAATCATAAAGTTCTATTTTCCTCCTACATTGTACAAAATAGTGGGGCTTTTACCCTTAGGAGTAAAATGAAAAATATTTTGTTTAACTTTTACAAGTAATTGAATAAACTTTAACTGACTGTATTAAGATATTCTTATTTAATATTACACATAATTTTGTCCACAATAACATTTTAATAATGTTATGATTTAAAAACTATATTTAAGATTTTTAAAACCATGTGTAAAGAACAATTGAATCTAAGAGAAACTGCTAAACAGTTTAAAGTTGATGTGATTAGAAGTTCAGAGGTTTGCTCAAATCTAATCTATGACACAGTTTGTATTTGATCCTTGTAATTTTGTCTCTGTATGTCTCTTTTCATATTTTTTTCAATTCACTTTCTTTCATACTGTCTGTGAGTCAGACATGCCATGTAAAATTCAGGTGTGCACCATTCTAACAATACTAAAATTAAAACCACGAAAGGCATAGCTGTGAGTTTCACTTACAAATAAATGATAAGGTAATAAGAATGTTTGGGAAAGTACACCTATATATCTGATTACAATAACTATATCCATGACCTTTGCTTTCAAAAGTGGCACAGTACTTTACCTGTATTTCTGAAAGAGTTCATGAACCTTTCTGAATCTTTCAAGAAATCTTACTTCAACACAAGATTTCTTAACATGATTTTAGTTTTGTAAGAAATGTCTATATAGACTTTAGACTATAAATTGAATCTTCACTCACAGAATGACAAATAAAAGAGGAACTTTTTTGATGTTGTTGTTTGGTTGGTTGGTTTGGGAGTTTTTTGTTTGGTTGTTGTTTTTTTTTTTTTTTCAAACTACCAGTTCAAATCCACTTCACAACTGTGCTGAATTTATTTCATTAGCCCAGGTGAAACTTAGCTGGCTGTTACTTGTAGCAGTTCATATTCTTGTGTCCTGGTCTTAAGATGAGAAATGCCACTGTGCTGACCACTGGCAAGCTGGTTTACTGGCTGATTCCACAGGATGGTACGAGCTCATATGTTTGGGAGGGGAGAGTGACTGGGCAGACTACACCGTATTCTGAAAATTTAGAGAGTACTGGATCCATTATATGATATATATATCTTTTACACTAATGATCAAGGGTCTTTGTCTTGCTGTTTTGCACAGCAGACAAACATCTAAACGCAGTGCTTTGCAAAACAAATGAATATGTACGATGAAGATGTGTGGGACAAACTTCTTCTTTGACCCCAGCAGCTACATCAAGTTTATATTAAAATTTTTAAACTAGGATTAATGTCACCTAGATTTGGATTCAGTATCTAGCTGTCTAATTCAGATTCCTCTGTCATGTCTGGAGAAATAGACATCCAAAATCATGCAAACACCTTGCTGGGATGGAATGAAGTGCCCTATACATATGACTCTTTCAGATGTCAGAATATTGTGTTAAACTAATCAGTGTCATGTATGCTTAGTGATTTTATTCTTTTATATGTCTGCTTCTTCTGTGGCATTATTAGTATTGTCTCTGGAAACATATCCTGCACAACGACCAGTGAGGCATTTGGCTGTTCATACCTAGGAACAGGAGCACTGGAATCAGCAGCCAATTGTCAAGACAAACCCTTTGAACTCGTGGGTTTCATCCTGGAAACTGTCCGAAATCTGAATGAGCTTTCAACCCCTGTGGGAGGAACACTCTCACAAAGCTTGGGCTGATGCCATAGAAGACCATGGATGTGATGACTGTTTTGTTAATGACCATTCTACTCTCTCAGGGGCAATATTACAAGTATTACAGGTTTATGCTTCCGGATAATAGTCTTATTATTTATACTGGGAATTGCAGGAATGAAATGACCAAAACTTTAAACTTCAGCTAAGCAAATAGAGAGCTTGGGGAAAAAAATGGCAAAAATAAAGTTTTAAACACATTTGTACCAACACAAGGTGGTGTATTGCTGTGTTGTTCACAATGAGTGTGTCTCTAATTCTGTATTTTCAGTCTGTGATACTGTGTCCTTGACCAGTGCAGACACTTTGGCAGGATTCTCCTGCTCTTTTGGGAGGAAGTTCCAGAATGACTAGTAAATAAAACTAACCATCCTCTAGAGATATTAAACTGGCAGATTTCAGAAATACTAACTTCACACACATTGCGTGGAGTACCAGCAATCACTCTTTTCAGATGTTTTGAGCCAGGTTTCTCTTATCTTGGTAAATATTCCTCTTCTTCCTTCTGCAGCTTTTCCTGATACTATCTACCCTGAGAGAGTGTCTGAAGTCATAGAGGTTACACACACTCAGTGAAGCAGTGAAATATAGAAATGTCTATGGCAGCGCCAACCATACCAAACACATCCTTGGGGGTACAGGAGCTCCATGAGCTTTTCCCATAACAGTCTAATTGAATTATTGCAGACATATTTTTACATTTCCAACTTCAATGAAATCAGCTTCTCTGTGTGGTCTCTTCTGAATGAGTTAGATGGCACACTAAAAGATACAATCCATATCCTAATAATTTCATAGCCTAGGTAGAGCACTTACAAGATAATTCAGTACATTGTCCTCTTCACTTTACCCAGTCAACCATCTCTTTTCCTCTAATAATCTGGGAACAGATTCCTTGCTTGGCTAATTGGGTCTTAACTGCCTTCTACCGACACATCTTCAAGCCTGCCCCTTAATTTTATAAGCACTTTAGTGAGACAATGAGTACAGGTTTCAGATGTTCTGCAATTTCCAGGTAGAAGAACTGAGACAGAGAAATTTTCAAACTAAGATTTGAATTACCAAGATTTAAAAGTTAGATTCCTGAGAGAGTAATATTAGGACACCTTTATATTATATATAAAGCAGCTGCAGAAAGCATTTTTTTTACCTATCTTACTGAAAGATAAATTATCTTCCCTCATTTTCTTTAATTATGAAAGTCTACTATTGTTACAGTGTAAATACTATACTGTGATAGATAAAATGTCAGCAAAGCAAGTATGCTCTTTGACAGTATTTCAATGAAAGCACTTCCTCAGCTAAAGTCTTTCTGTTAAATTTTACCCATTCCTGTTCTTTGTGTGCAAAAGGATATTTCTGATAAGGATGCCTTAAGGTGAGTGTAGCATAATCCACTAGGTAAAAAGAGAAGCAGAGAGGAAAAAAAAATTAGAGAAGCCACTGACTGTAATCCTTGATGATAAAAATGAGAGGTCATTATTCATTTGGAGGTTAAAGTAGCTGACTTCAAATATTCACAGTCTTGGTTTTCTACCTACAAGTGTTAACTGAAAAACATAATTTTTAAAACAATACCTTTAAAGCAAAAGATGTAACATATTTGCAAGAACCTAACAGAAAATTACAGGAAGGCTGTCTTTGTAAAGGACATTTAAATAAAATAGTTACAGCATCTTCATACATGGGAACAGAAATACAACATATGTTATATATAAATATTAAAGCACAACTTCTCTACAACTGGATGATCTTAGGAATGTGTTCTTGTGAATGAATTACAAGAACAACTTTATTCAATATAATACATTTTATGTCTTAATCCAAGCTGCATTGATTTTCTTCCATTAACTACAGAGAGCTTTGGGTTGGGTCCTGGATGGAATAATTTTACTCCCTTTGCAATTAACTGTTGCACAAAGGAATGAGATATACTTCATGAGATCACCTGTTACTAATTATTCATTTAAACTTACTTAAAAACTAATAAAACACCCTTAAATCAGATAAACATCCTAGATATGTTTAGCTTGACAGCTGAAGTTAGATGACTTCCAAGCTTCCCTAAAGTTCATCTTCCGGAGAAGCCAGAGGTGAAAGTTAAGTGGTGATGGGAACTCCCTATTTTTTTCCCCTCAGCTCAGTACTTTGTTGGATAAAATGTGCTCTGCTTTCTTTGAATAAATAAGAAGAAAAACAGGGAGCTGTGAAATAGTTTTCTGAATGTGAAGCATTGAGGCAAACTGTGAGTCAGATCTACAAGAGTTGAGAAGATCTCATAGGGCACTTGTCTTGAACCTTGATTCAAAATCTTGTAATTGAGTAACCAGAAAAGGAAATCCAAATCTGGCTAAATAGAAGAAAACTGTTATTATCTTGCACACCAGAGACAGGAGAAATGAGAGAACACATGATTTGCTGAATGTTACTGTAAAGAAAGCCAGAAATCTGGCACCAACCAAAACTGCAACTTAAAAACAAAATAAATAAAAAGGCAACCTTCCTTCAAGTTAATTCAAAGAAAATCTAACCTAAACCTGGACTGTGGAAAGCAGAGGCTTTTAAGTTAGGTCCTTAGTGTCTTCACTTAATTCAGCAAATATATTTTCTATGCAGAAGCATTTGTAAAGGCACAGAAGAAGTACTCATGGGGTGGCAGCTTTCTTGAAATGGCTTTGAGACAGTTGTAGAAGTGTCCTTAAAAAATAAACTTGGACCTTCAAGCTACCATAACTACTTTCTGCTTCCTTGTTTAAGGATGGTGCCAGAAAGCCAACTGCAGTGTCCCCTTCTGAAGCAGGTGCAACAGCCCAACAATAATCCAATAAAAATCTTATTAGCTGTGTCTCCATGACACTCCTGGTATCCATGGGACCCACAATACCTTTAATGCAGACAATAAATCCAGGCCATTTCCTCCTTCAATTGCTCTCGATGTGGCTCCACTCCTAGCACTGTTCAGCTAGCCTTTTGTTGCCACATTTTCTCATGAATGCTGAATCACTCTAATCTTTACAATGAAACAAGTGGAGCCCCCACTAAGTGAAACCCATATGTCAGGTTTAGTTAACCAAGCACAATTGCATCCAGGTGCATTGCTGTGGATTACAACCAGCAGAGACTCAGCAATGGCTGTAAAAATATCAGCTCCATGTTTGCAAATTTTGAGGAAGGCTTTGTGGCAACTACTGCCTGACCAAAATGCCCTGGATTAACCTCAAAGTGACCAGAGCAGAGATTACACTGGAGGGTTCAAAAGGTATCTACATGCAGACAGAAGACATAAAGTGAGTTAAAATAAAATGGGATTAAACTAATGCCAGGATAAGAGCTTAACCAAAAAATGCAGAGAAAAACGAAACAAAGACAAGCATGTGATGGAGCTGAAATGACAATTTCTCATTCTCGGACTCCTTAAGGATGAGCATGGAGGTGAGATTCTCTGTTTTACTGCTTTGTCAATCACTGTAACTGAATCTAACCCATGAGTTAACTACTTGTGGGGATGTGGAACAGTGTGGCATTGCTAAGGAAAAGTGAAATTTATTGCTTAAGCCTAAATCTGCCAGTAGGCCACCTACCATCTGTGCATGGGTCTGCGGCAATTCTGAAATGAAGATTGACCTTCTTTGCTAACAAAAAATTCCCAACAAGCAGTGTCCACACACCAAAAAGTTCAATACACCACCAGCTGGCTTTGTTACTAAGTCTGGTCTGCAGGTTATCTACTGTCATCAGTATGGCCAGGATATGAATGGAAAGCAGATCCTGGAGTACTCAGAGTATTTTTCAGAGGCTGCTCTTTCAGAAAATATTATGATTATCCTTCATCTGTGTAGATCCCAAAGATCTAGCTCTGAGAGATAGCTTTGCTGGGATGCAAAGTATCAGTCCGTCCCCAGTGAAAAGTGAAGAGTTTTGAGGAAATGGAATTAATCTCTCTGTCTGTATGAAGACTTACTCTGCAGAAGAGGCAAGTTTTAATATGTAGTTAAAATAACCAGCAAGTCAGTGTGAATGACTTAGCTAAAGAGCAGGAATACACAGAGAGAGGCTATTTAAAATTCTGTGCACTTTGTTGAGATTTAGACTACCTCTTTAATTACTTTTTACAGCTGGCTGCTTAGAATTTTTGTTTATAGACCTATTTCCACAGGTTTTGCTGTATGCTCCAGTATTGAGGGGAAGTAAATAATTTTTGTGCTCTGATTCCAGCACAAGTTCAGCAGCAGCAGCAGCAGCTCAGAGAAAGTACAAACCAGTGAATGGAGAGAGGCTGAAGAAGAGTGAAGAGTTCCTCCGAGACTGAGGTATATTCTCCTAGGAACCTCCTGTGTGTAATAAGCTATAATTCTCATTATATATGGTCTGTGAAACTGTCTCCACGACTGCAGACACACACATAGTGAATATTTGTCCAGTGAGGCTGCTCTGTAGTGCTCTCTATCCTTCTGCCGCCTAAACCAGAAAGAAGAAGGTGTTGAAGGTCATGAGGCTCCTTGAATATGAGTGGCCTGGCCTCTTTGGCTGGTGATGTCCTCTATTTGAAAGCAAACATGCACACAGAGAAAAGAAGATACACATTGCAGCTCAAGGCAGATAACTAAGTTTACCTGATTTCAGAAAGGAAAAATTATGATTGGCATCTGTAAAGACCACATGATTGGGTATAAAATGGAGCAACTGACTGTTTTAGTGAACTGAATTTAAAAAAACAAAACAAAACAACAAAAAAGCAACAAAAAACCAAAATCAATGAAACAAACAAAAAAACCCCAAACAAAACCAGAAACAAAACAAAAAACAAAAAACCCACAATGAAACAAACAAACAAAAAACAACAAATAAACAGAACATGAGGACTTAAAACAAGTCACTTGCACAGGAGCTCAGAAGTAGGACCACATGGAAAACTTGAGCTCTGGTTCTCTGCTAAATTCAATGTAACAAATATTACAGTATTAAGAGTATTCTTTTAAAACAGTATTCAGGGAGAAAATAACTAAAAGTGCTGGCTAAGTATCTAAGGGGACAGTCTCAATTCTAAAGACCTTTACAAAGACCTTTACCAGCTAGGAGAGACAGTGAGAGGGACTGGAGAGGAAAAGATATGCCAAAAGCAAAACTGATTTATGTAGTTGCACAATGTCCACATGACTGAAGTGTTAGAAGACATCCTCTGTAGATTAGACCAGATAAGACATTCTTGGTCAAAATGACCACGATTCTCACATATTGCCAGCAACTACCTCAGCAAGTCTTTCTTAAGAATGTGAGGATCCCACTTACAACGAGTGCATTCCTCTTAAACAATACTCCTGAACTCCTTTTCTGAACTTTAGTTCCTGTTTTTCTAGCCAAAATTTATATGTGGTTGGCACATATGCATTTCCTGTGTAGCTATTGTCCTTTCAGTTCTCCTTCTGTGCTCGCCAGAGACTGTAGTCATTTCCCTGCCACCTTTGTTTTCACTAGGTTGAACAATCCCATGAGACTGCACCTCTGCTTGTTCAGTATTTCCTCTTTTTGAGTTTCTCCAGTTTCTTTGCCAGTGGTGAACCTGAGATCCAGAAGAACATCCCGCTCCAGACTCCAGTCAATGCTACAATGACATATTGAATCAGCTGTAACCTGTGGCTTTTCTGGGATTTGTATCAGCTTTAGGAAAGTGGTCTGCTTCACCTGTAGCTACAGCATCTGTTCCATTCACTGGGGAGGTGAGAAGAAGATGAAGGAGTTCATATTGGAAGATAGGCTAATGGGATGTCAGAAATATTTCTAATTTTTGTAATCTTTACAGATAATGACACATTAGTGACACTCAGAAGACAACTGAGGAGGCAAAGTCTTTTAGCCAGATGAGTAGTGCTGTTGGGCATCTTCCTCCTGAAAGATGGAAAGACTCTGTAGCTTCCTTCTTTGCACATGTGCACATGTGTGCATGCACAGGTGTACCACTGATCTCTTATTGGAGGCACTGAAAAGACATGTTTCCATTTCTCTAGGTTTTTTTGGTTTAATGAGCTTTGGGGATACTCGCTGTTCCACCATTTCTGCTAAGGGGATGGTAATTTGGCACCCAATGGGTTGAAAAATCATGTACAATTTAAATATTTTTCAGGCAAGGTCTCCACATGTCAGTCAGACTCTTCACATGAGCATGATGTTTGCTCAGGGTTTGTGCAATATGAGTAATTTTTTGTGGCACCTTAATAGTACACAGGGACAAATCCTGCATGTAGCAGATTTTCCAAACACGCAAAACAGTCACTTGTGTGAAGTTTTCTGAGAAGCTTGAAAGTGAAAAGTATTGATTTGTTGCATAATATTATTAATTATTTAATGTGGAGAATGTGCAGTTGAGCAAAATCTGATTCCATTCATATCTTCCCATCCTGCACAAAGATCACCAATACCTTAACGCTGACAATTATAATACTGTATTTTTCAATATTTATTTAAAAATAAAGAAGTTCTTTGTTTATAGAGCTTTACAAAAACCGTAAGATAATAATAATACATATGATTTTTAACCTTTAGATTTCCAGCATCATTCATCTTGATGACTGTTTAAGTTTCAGAGTTCTTCCTTTTTCATAACTGTCTTCTCTCAGCCCCATCTTTTCCTGCCCAGATAAATCAGAAACAAATGCTCTCAGCAAGACATACTTCAAACAGGCTATCTAGTACATTCCCCAGTACAACTTTCTACAATTATTTTGAATTTACCTTGGCTAAATATAAAATTAGGCTTCACCATTCCCTGAGTCAAAGGCACATTTTGTCACTAAACCCATGTCTCTGGTATAGTTCACATCTAAACAATGCTTTCTGGCATTCCAGCAACAAAATTTTTGTGCTCTTCTGCTCTCCTTGAACTGAAATCCTGTTTCCCATGCCTGTTCTTGTCTGTGCTTGAATGACAGAGAGATGAAAAGCAACTAACTTAGTAAACACAATCAAAATATACGGGGGATCAAATATTTTTAGTTGTTGCATAAGAAGAGTGTGGCTTAACTTAATCACAGTAAAACAGATGTTTAATTGTTCAACCATTCTTATTATGTCTTGACTTGTCAAGGAAGGCTGGGCTCCCTAAAACCCCTAGTTGGCACCTTTTAGGACTCAACAATATTACCAACAAAATGCTTTGGGACCATGTTCCACTGAAAGAGCTTGGATACATTTATTCCAAACAACTCCAAAGCATTGGTTTGCCTTCCAAATTAAAATTTTTAAGGACTCACTTTAGATTGGAAAGAACAGTGGTGGGATATCTTCTCTGGCTAAGAACATTAAAACACATAGAATCAACACAAATAATTCTGAGAAAAATATTGTTTCCCCTTTTAATCTCTCAGAGTATTCCTACCAACACTCTTCATTAGTCATATGCATTTTGTTCACTTCCACTACCGTATTATGAAACCATCTAAGGAATAAATCCTACCACATACACCCTGCTAAATAATACATGTTCTTCTGCTTGGTATGTACATGTAATCAGGTCTGGGATATTCACACTCTTTCCTCTTCCTACTCTGGGTGAAGGCCTAGATGTGGCAGTCAGGGCAAGAGAATATAACAGGAAATGAAGGTATAAGAGGTCAAATCAAAGGCATAACTAGCTTGTTATTTATCTCTACTAGCATTAACAGAAGATGCTTAGGAAGATAATTTATATCTGAGCAATGAGGTACTAGAATAGTACCCTTCTCTTTGTAAAATCTCCACCAATCTATGAACTTTCCAAGCAGTAGCTTGTTTGTCAGATTATATTTAATAATTAATATCTGACCTACACAATATTTTCTGGCAAAATTAATAATTTAGCCATGAATTTTACTACAAAGTAGCTCTTCAGCACATTCATTTTAAACCTATTGCCTATTTCATTCAGTACCTTCTGATAGTTATTATTTAACTATGTAAACTCTGGTTAGTTTTTACTATATCCTTGCCCAGAAAACCTTCATGATTTTATGGACATTAGTCACAATTTACCACCCACTCTGGTGGTCTCATTTTGAAGTTTCTAAGACTACACTCAACATTTTCTGAAACAAAAGTCAGTTTACACCACTGTACCTTTTCTGCTACTCTCCCATACCCTTGTTGAGACTGATTTCAACTATAGGCAACCTGTGCATCTATACAATTAGTAGAACTTTTTCTTCTTTCAGTATATTATACACATTTTTTTACCCCTTTTTATTTGGACATGAGATGATATTTTCAGTGGTGTTCAGCACTGACTTCAAGACCTATTTTCTTACTAGTAATTAATCTCTAATCTTTTACTGTGCATACTTTTCCCCCTCCATATAGATATACTTGGAAACTGTCAACAGATGGAATGATTCAGCTGGCCACATGGAAGTTTCTGATTTTGAGGAAGAGACATAGCCAAAACACTTCCCAGTGACCAGAAGTTATGTCCACTGCTGAACACAGAATTCCTCCTTGTCCTAGCTGACATGGTGTCAATAATAATAAGACAAACTGTAAACTCGATGGACTTTTCAGATTTCAGTGCATTCAAGCTGTTGTTGATCTTGTTATCTTTTTTCCCAAAGTTTTAATAATATTATGGTGGGGAAGAAATGTCCAGTATGGCCCATCATTCTCCTTTCCATCACATTGTTGAAACAGCATCAAGCACCAGTCTCTCTCTCTCTATGGATAAAGATCAAAATCTATGCTGATTCCTTTGACTACATTTTTATAACTTTGTTCACTATAAATAATTGTCAACATCTCTTTGAGACCTGCTGTGAGCTTCAGCAGAATTCTAAGATCCAGTCAGATTTTCTATTGGAGATTTGTACATCTCAATTTTCCCTACAGAATCCCTTAGAAATCTACTCACTCATTTCCTTAAATCAGGGTACAAACAGGCTTCTGAGGAACTCCCTCTCCACCTCTCTCCTTTGCATCCCTGACTGGAACTCCTAAAGGAAGGTCTAAACCACCCACTGGCCCCATAGACATACTCTGCTTCTGTATGTGACCAGAACTGCTTCTACTTTATGAGAACAGTAAAGTAATGCTTTCTGAGCGTAACACTTAGGTAGAACTTAGAGCAAGAAAACACTCCTAAAAAACAGGAAAAGCACAATGCAGAAGTCACCTGGAGAAAGAGCTATCCAAAATAGTTGTTTCCCTTCATTGTACCAACACTTCCATTCAGAGGGTGAACTTGACAGAGTATTTCAAGCCTCCTCAGATTGGGTTACGTCCAATGCATTCTCAGCTAACCCACATTTACACTGCAAAAGAACTGTTTGGCCACTACAGACACCATGTGAAAACATTAGCATATAAAAAGCATGGCAACATTCCTCCCTCCTGACAGACATCTGTGAGACCAGTATCTACCCATACAGGTTATTTGGGTTCCCATTACATCTAAATTAAATGTAACACTATTATCAGTAGCATTCAGGAGCAAATTCCTATGACTACATGATATACTTCCTATGATATAATTTCTGATGAGATTAATTAAACCTTCAATTTCCTCTTTTACCCAGGTAGTGCCTAATGGCAACCTAGGAACCAGACTCACAGATGCATTATAGATCTCAAGGCAGGTGAGAGCAAATGCAACCCTGATCACTAATTGCAGCCTCAGCTTCTGGATAAAATAAACCAGCCCATGGTGGAACAGTGGAAAGTTCAGAGCATCACTCCCCAAAGGTGTGACACAGGAGGTGAGCAGAGAGGTCACTGACACTGAGAGTCATCTCCTTCTCTCACTATGACACAGTATAATCAGCCCACTAATGAGCAAATCACTTGGAATCACCACTATTAAAAGTGTAACAAAGTGAAATGACCATTCACACAATGGGTTTAATGTGTGGCTAAGTACAGACAGATGTACACTCAGGAGCCAGGGACTCTGAGAAAGCCCTGATTTCCTAAAGCTGGCTATGGAAAGGATTATTTTAACCACCAGCCAACAATACTAGTATGTTAAAATATTTGGATATACACAAGTATTTATAGGATTCCTGCAACAATTATAAACTGTCAAATGATTTATACAACAAATGGAAGCAGCCAGATGTATATTTCCTCTGTTTATCCAATTTACTCACTGTTCCCTGAAATTTGTTAATAATAAAGTCCTCCTTCTTTCCCTCTTCCCATATGCCCCATTACTAACAAGTAATGAGTCTTTAATTCTTTAATTAATAACTTCTGGTAAGTCATTTATCATAACATAAAATAGCATAAAAAGTTAATAAAGTTGCTTGATGAAAAGCCACTAACAAATGCCTACCTGTTCGTATTAAAGTTACCCAGATTCTTAAGAAATAGATCAGTATCTTAAACATCTTCCCCTAAACAGCAGTTTTATTCTGATGTAGGTTTTGTTTTCTGTTGTTGTAGGTAATGCTGCAGTCATAAATAAAGCTGAATGAGCTCAGAAGAAAGCAACTGCTGAGCAAATTAGCTTTTATGGAATCAGAACACAGTCCAAACTTTTACGTTAAAGCAGTGTCTCAGCTTCTGCTTCAGTTTCCTTTCACCAGGAAGTGAAATTTGGCAGCATCCTATGGCACTTTATTTAAAATAAGTTAAATCTGTGGGCAGGTTTGAGAGCCAGGATCTCACAGCTTCATCTTTATTGAGGTACATCTTTATTTCCTTTTGGTTTAACCTGAATTTCTTTTTTCCCACATTCAAAACCATCATACTCAGAAGTTAATCTTGTGCAATTCTTCCTATAAACATACCAAAGCACTCCTTCCTTCTTCATGGCTTAAACTAGTCTTTTAAGTATTTGGAGTTCAAGAAGAAATAAGGGGTACTGTTAGAACTACTGCATGCAGGAATAACCTTCTCTCTTTCTCTGCCATACATGTTTTGGGTACTCTTCAAGACATCAAAGTAACAAGCAGTGTGTTTTAAGTGTGTTTTAGAGTTCTTTATATTTAATGAGAATAAGAAAATAATCCCTACTCTAAGTGAGTTGTATCTAAATATTCCAGTCCGCAGAAACAACTCTAATGCATTAGGAGTGGAAGCTGAAAAAAATCATGACAACTGTGAGAATTACAGTGCATGTTTCCCACCTCAGCCACATTCTGGGCTTTCTGTAAGGACTTTTGACTTACTTTCTTGGGAATCAGTTAAATATGTAACAGGTTTATTTCTTTAACATAAAAAATAAAAAGTATACCTGAACAAGACATACAGCTCAATTAGCATTTTCCCAATTAAGGCTATCAAGATTTTTTAGTGAGATTTCTATCTTGGTTGTAAAACTGAAATTTTAATGTCTTAAAAGACATTTGTCTGAGACAGTTCCTGACTCAGCCTACAAGCATATCTTGTCCAGACCTCAGTAACGTTCCAGAGGTATGGACCATAATATATCTGATCAAATTTAGCCAATGAAAATAGGATAACCAATTAATTTCATGCATCTATATTTTTTGTTTCACTTTCTTATCAGTGGAGATTTAACCAGTATAGCTTTTAAGCAGTTTGTCTACCTGTGCAGACATCTGCTTTAGAATGAGTTGAATCATGTCCTCTGTTCTGCTGACTATAAAAGTGGATAGCTAGGGAAGTGATAAAGATACCTGTCTTGTGGATACCTTTATATAATCAGACGTAACACCTGCTGTGTTTCAGATACCACACCAGATACCAACCCTAGAGCCAGGGGAGAAAAAGAAGAGCTTTAGGCTGCGGCTCATCAGATCCTAAAGCGTACATCTAAAGTCTCTCAAATGGACCAATTTTTCTTGACTGACTAAAGAGGAGCCTGAAGAAACTACTTCAATTGCAATCTAGATATCTAAAGCTGAAAGAATTTTAATTTCTGAGTGAGCAATGCTAAGGTAGCTTGACAGTTCCTCTCTCTGATGGTGACACGGAGCAGCCTCTCAGAGCCAGCGCTGGTCTCCTGCTCCTTGCTAAGGAGATCTCAGCACAGGGACATAAAAGACTGCAGTGAGGCCGAGTGGCACTAGATTCAAAACCAGGAATGATGTGCAGATTGAGCTATTTTGAGAGATAAAGTCATACTGTTTTTTTTTTTACTGCCTCATTAGAGATTTATGCTATCTGATCTGCTTAGGTCTTCCTCTGAGCTGAGGATCTGACTTCAGAGGTTACTTCCAAATTGTACTATTCTGTGATCCCAGTCCATTGGAGAGTGTGTGTTTGAAATTTTTTCTTTAACTAAAATATATCTTCTAAAAAGGATTACAGTTGATCACACATAATTTTTCATTTGCTTTATTAATTAAGGGAGCTCAAAAATACCACATTTTTTCCTCCTTTCAGGCATGAAAGACAGCTTGCTAAAGCACAAATCGCTATTCTTCACATTGAAAAGTGATTTTTTTTCTTTCATTTTGTACCTCTATGTCTGAATATATGTCCATACATCTTAGATGTCATATACAGCAATTTATATGGCAATATCACTTTGTGATTGCATATTGTCAATTCAAGATAATTTTGCCCACAGTCACAACTGCAAAAGGCACATTAGTAAGTTACATAGACGAGTGGAATAGCCTAGTTAAACATGAAATATATCCACCACCTTTGCCATAACTCCTTCAATATCCAAGGAAGTTCTTGTTTAGTCTAGAACACCCCTCAGCATTTCAGTGATAGCAACTCAAGCAGCATCAGTTAGCATGGGAACACATACCATTCCCCCCCTCATACAGTTGGTTTGATATTATTAGCATAAGCAAAACAGCAATCTTCATTTACAGTTACATACACACAGTATGTGGAGAGATTCACAGCCATGTTTTTTCGTTTTTGCACATTATTTCACCTGCTCTTTATGGAAGTAGATTTGGGGTCATCCATCCATAGTGTCTATGATATCCACAACCTTCCTGCCCTGCAGAGCTGGTGAACACCTTCAAGCAAGAGGTAGGATTCAGGTGTTTTTCCACTGATGGAACAGAATGAGAGCCTATCCACAAGCTCCCAAATTGCTTGGATTAGGACACGGGGCTGGGGCTGACTTCCTGCAAATTACATGCAATAGATCTTCCCAGATATAACTTTTTGGGACTGCATAGTAAGGAGCAGGTTATTGCTTCCATCATGGACAAATGGATGGACAAATATGAGAGTGACCCAAAGAATCCAAGTTTTACACCTGTGAATTCCAACACTGGGGAAAATTTACATCAATTCTTTTGTGTCTTTTCATTCCTCCCTTCCCCATTTTTTAAAACATATTGAGTGGAAATGAGAAATAAATTACTATTTTTTAACCTTTGAAAAAGATGGATGATATTTTCACAATTTGGCAGACAGGAGGTTGAAGAAGCATATAGTTTAAGCTCTAGTTTTGGTCTTAAAAGCTGTTATTTTCAGATTCTGTCAGAAATTTAAATGAAAATTTGGATTAATTCTCACATTTTCTTTGCTATTCAATTACTCTATAATCTATTTTTTCTTCATATTGCACAAAATCTCTAACATCTTGTTATTATTCTGTGTTATTGCTGTATTATTTATTATTATTGTTGTAACTGTTAGAATTAGTATTCAGTGGAAAATGCTACAAAAGCAGCCAGGCCTGAGACCTATATATTTCCCTTGTCCTCATATTTCTTATATATCCTATTGCACTTTATGACATCAAAGATCTGAAGTCTGCAAAGTCTCTTGTCACAACCCTTAAAAAAATAACTTGGCAGTATAGCTCAAAAAAGGGGAGGAGGAAACAGGGCTGGGAGAGCAGGAGGAGCACTGACCTTGGGGAAAGGAAAAAAAAAAATCAGTTTGATTGAAAACAGACTTTAAAATTGTCCAGGGACAAGTCCCGCTTCCCTTCCCCTTCCTATTTTTCTTTTCCTTGGTGTGTGTGATCAAATAAGTAGAGGATAAACAAGAACTGTAAAATAAAATAAAATAAAATAAAATAAAATAAAATAAAATAAAATAAAATAAAATAAAATAAAATAAAATAAAATCTCCCTTCTAACAGGGTAACCCCCAGATTTTGCAGCACACTCAACAGCAGACCATCTATGCTTGATGGGGCTTGTCATCACCAAACTTCTGAATTAGCTGCAAACATATCTCTCTGTTTTGTCTAGAGCCAGATTGACTCCTCCACACTTGAAAAGGCTGTGTTTCACTTCCTAGCACCACTGGACAGGTTGCAAATCATAACAGCAGTAATTAGATAACAAGTTTCTGGATGTTAAGGATTCTGGAGAGGAGGGGTCAGATACACTGGGCGAAGCGGAGCAAGAGGGGAAAGGGGAAGAAAGATACCAAAAGGGCTTTGAGTAGACCATGATGAAAGGGCTCCTATTTGCTGCTGAGTGAATATTAAATTTCATATCACAATATTATTGCAGTACATTTGTTACACCACCACAATGCACGCCTTTATTTTAATTTGTTTTGGGGTTAGGGAAATACAAAAGATTTTTGAGGGAGCAACCTGGATATGCTTCAGCAAAGCTGTCTACAGCATTAGGTTCTTTTTACATTTTGCCTATTACCTAAATCCACAGAGGAAAAGCCTCATTTGTGCCTCCTGGTCTCTGCAGCCACAGGCAAGCACAGCCTTGGTGCTTGCCTGGCGATAGGAAATCATGCTCCATCTCGCAGTGTTTTGTATTTCTATTATAATTATTATGGGTTCAGAACACACCGGCAGTGGCTGGCCTTTCTCTAATTACCATGCATGCATTCTGCTCCCCATGCTCTGCAGAATAAAAAGCACTTTATTCATCTGCTCCTCCAGCCTTCCCCTGCTGCCTGCCAGGGAAGCTCCTCTGCATTGCATTGTCATTTACCTTGATGCTCCACACACAAGATTTATCCATGCTCCAGAAAGACTGAAAACACCCCCCAAAGACACACTTACTTGTGGAGGCCAGGGGTGGTTATTTAAACTGTTTGCACGTCAGCTTCCCTTTTTCCCTTTTTTTGTTTTATTTAAAGAAATACAGTACGGACTAGACTGGAAGCCAGAAGTCCAGCAAAAAAAAGAACAAAAAAAACCTTATCTCATGGAAGGATAATTGATAATTAGAAGAAGCTTTTAGCTCCTGGATGAGATTCTTGTTTTAATTTTTCTCCCCATGAACAAAGAGCTCTTTATTTTAAGGAGAAGGAGTGCTGAAAGGTTACTGAATGACTCCAGGAGTAATCAGTGTCTATTTACATTAGCGACCTGCATCAAGCCTGCAAGGCTCAACTGCAGACTATCAGCTGCAGTGGTAGCTACACAAACTTACCTCCCAGCTGTTCCCCACTACTATCAACAGCTAAAATCCATCCCTTTCCCCCTCACCACCCCAAACACAGAAGCTGCTTTTAGGAGGATTTTAACTTCCTTTTTGAAGGTAGCATCACATCTGCAGTGGAAGAGAAAACACGGAGTCTGAAGGACTTGCTTATACATTTACAGAGTGGCCTCAGAGATGCCTGAAAGACTGTTATTACCATATTTCACAGCACTTCGTATCACCATGACCTAGAAGCTCAGATATTCACCTCTGACCTAGGCATGATAAGAGGCATAGACTGCATTCCTCTGATAGTTAAAGGTAGAAGAGTTACGGTTGTGCACTGAGAGCAAAAGAAGTGGTGGCCCCACTGTGATTTAGGAATTGTAAGCTCCTTATGATGAGAAGAATTCACAATGAAAAATGTTTTATCATTGGGAGCTAAATCTTACTGACAACACCAGCTTTGTGCAGAAGTGGAATAGGCCTCCTCAAGAATAAACCCAGCAAGATGTGTCCCCTTGGGATCCTAGTACTGGGGAGGAAAATCAATGGTTAGAAGAGCTCTTAATTTACAAGCCAGTCAAGGGGCAGAAGCTCAAAGAAGAAAGATGATCTAAATGCTGAGCTGCTTTTCTTTAACTAAAACATGTGGTAAGCCCTGGATTTAGTTAAACTGAGGCAATATTTTTGGTTGGGAATCTTGACCCATGTCAGTGTAGTAGGCTGACACACTAAAGCCTTATTTCAAATAATGGATAGGATGCCCCAAAAGAGAGTAAACTAAGGGTAATTAGAATGGTGCCTTGCACACACAAACAAATTAGTGTGCTGTTGGGATCCAGCCCTCTTACACAAGCATATGCATTGTACCTAGTCTGACCAACATGCACAAAATAGTCCTTAGCCCTGTTAAAGACACAAACTCTTCAAAGCTCTTGAGAAAAACATATCTACTGTCTTAATATCCTCCACTGTAACCCTAGAAGTCAGTGAGAAATCCAGTCATCTGTGTGTCAGCACATTCTACTAAATTAATATAGTTTGTGGATGAGACCTGAATGATGTCTCTGGGGGCAAGAGGTGAGCAAGCAGGGATTGTACACCTTGACTTTCACACACTCTCCCAGAATATACTTGTATCCAAATTGCCAAGATACAAACTGAATAAATATTCTATGGTGAATGTGGAAGATAAGCTGAATCTCCAGGCTTACAGAGTGGTGGTCAGTGGTACATATTCCAAACTGTGTCCAGCTTCCAGTGGCATGACTCAGGACTGCTCCTGGGGACAACACTCTTCAACAATTTCTTTGTTGAATAAAGACAAAGGATTTGAGCTGCTGTCCCTCCTGCAAGCTGGTGGATGATCATGAGTTGGACTAAGAACCTGATATGCTGTTTGACAAGACTCTTATACAGAATGACTTTAATAGCCTGGAAAAATGGGCTGGCAGAAAATTCCCAAAGTTGAGTCCAGTATCTGGGATGGGCTAACCCCATGCAACTGGAGAAGATGGGATAGATGACCCTTAGCAGACCCTTCCAGACTGATTTATTCTGTGGTTCAATTCACAGGTGGCCTTTCAATCAGTAAGTGAACTGGTGTAGGAGTGGACAAGCTCTACCTCATCTAGAATTCATCCCCCACCCCCCATCCATCCCCATCCAGATCATTAGTTCTCATTTTACCAATTCAGCTGCCTGAACAGCTTCTGCCCTTTCAGAGCATACAATATGAGAATAATTATCCCCCAGGTACCATGCAGCTACAAGTAATAACAATTAAAGTGGATAAAGGGCCTTGAGTCACAGGCAGGGCTTTCTCTGTGAAAGCAATGTATAGTGTGTTACAAACCTCTGCATTTTATCAGGGAACAGATTGTATCTGTACAAGGATTATTGTAACTGATGGGTGGTAATACATATTGCACAGGAATTTAACTATACTGTATGTATAATTACATCTGTGACAATTTCCTGTCAGGAATGTAAGGCTTTATTGCCTTCAAAATGGATTGTGCAACTCTGGGTGACTAGAATGGTTACTGCTAGTAGGCTAACACCTGAGTATTCTGTGGTCTGTGCAGTCATCTCGCCTCGAAAAAATACATAGTAAAAGTTCCTGGGTTCACCACTTCCCCCATCTCGATCTCTGAATAGCTTCAAAGCTCAGCAGCTCCTTTGCATAGGGTTGAAGCATCATCTCTGAGAGGGGAACACCAAAGCCACACTTCTTCAGCCACATTTGCTCACCTTACTCAAAGCTGTCCTGAACATCACCCTAACTGGATGAGTGGAATTCACCCCACTGCCTTGCACCCTCACAAACCAGAGGGGAGGGTCCGTGCAGCTTACTGGGTTGTTGACTGTTACAAAAAACAGATAAATGTCACAGTTCCTGCAGATGGGAAATAAACCCAACGCAACAGTTCCTGTCACATCTGCAGTCCCCAGAGGCATGGTGTGTGGTATCACAGTGCTCTGGAGACAGATGATGTTGGTTAATGACAGGCAGCAGTGTTACACGTGGCTTGAGTTCCACTTTTTTTCTCTTCAGTTGCCAGAGGCCACAGCCTGGTTTAAACTCTCCAGATAGGTCTTATATGGGATAATAAACTAGTTCCTGCACAATAACTGGGTCTAATGGTGCAAAGTCAGGCAGCAGGACCAGGAGCAAGAGAGGTTGCTGCTCTCCATCCAGATCACTTCTCCAGTTCCAGGATTCTGCATGATGGTCCCATCATGGACATCAGTGAGCAAGTGAAGCACAGCAAGTGGAAGAGCATTTAAGAGAGCCATATTAATATGCATTTAACACTAATATTATAAAAATCTTTTTCTTTTCTCCCTTCTGAATCACAGTAAAATGAAAAAGACTTTGAAATATTTTAGTTGGAACCACAAAATCATTACTTTTTGATGAAGTAAATAACTGTATTTGGCTTTTACTTACAGAAGGTAAGAATGCAATATATATGTATATATATTGCATGTACACTGGCTTAAACACTAGTTGCATTACATTTCACAGGAGTAGTTGAAAATCTACTTAGGAAAAAAAAGTCAAAGAAGAAAATATTTTTATCTACTTGAAATGAAAATTACATGACAGCAACAAATGTAACCTCTACCTTCTCAAAATGTCTGGATAGCCCAACCCCTGGAATACTTTCTCACCTGATATGAAATAGCATTTTCCAGAAGGCATTATTTGGTTAAGAAATTGACTGAAACCTAAAAGAGTAGATAGTAGGAATATGCTAATCAAAAGGGTGAAATCATGAAAGATTAGCATATATTTTTGTTAGAATTGAGATATTTTCTACACAACTTAGCCCTCTTAAGTTAGGTAGACTCCTATAGGCATATATAGATTTTTTTTTTTTTTTTTTTTTTTTTAAAGCAGTCTATAGACTGTCAGATGCACAGCATATTTCTGGACCTGACTCAGAAAATCAGATTCATTTCTGGTACATGTGCAAACATGGTTGTCTGTTTGTGCAGCTGGGGACTGTTCACATCCCCAGAGGTGCAGCATGATCCCCTTCTCACTGATGTCAACAACTCTCTCCACTGCCTTCTCCAGGAGGTAGAGGTGGCCTTTGGTTCATTTGGAGGCAGAGCTTCTTATGTTCAGAAGTGCAGAAAAACAGCTCACAGGCTTGTAAAAATATATCTGTTCCCACTTAAGGCAAAGCAGTCATTTCTCAGTATGAATGCATAATTTTATTAAAAGGTTATTTAATTATAAGAAAGCTGTTGTTTCTTTAATAAAATATTAACTTTGACAAAGATATTATTGCATAAATAATCATTTAATTAAACCATTTACACTGTTTAGATCCACTGAAAAAAAGACTGAGCTAGGAACTGATAATTATTTGCTATAATTTGCCTATTAGGTTGCTGGGAAGTCTTTTTTTAAAGTTAGCATAATGTTATTATAAAGTTAACATAATGGACCTGAGCCATATACTTCAGCTACCAGAGCAGATCTGAAACCTAGCATCTGTCAAGTCTGATGGGTTTTGAGATTCTGCTTTTTTGATTCAAAACACAGGAGATCCAAGTCTAGCACTGTATATTCATCTTCTTTTGAGGTCACAACAGAGAAGGGATTTTGTATTTTAATAGCTAATTCCAACACCTAGTAGAGTCTAGATCGTGTTTTCAGGTACGATGCTGTCCTTGAATGACAGTATATTTTTCTTAAGTGCTAGTGAATTTAGTAAATAATTTGATACAATATCCTATATAAAATTCCTATCAAGACAGAATAAGTGTGAGTAAACTTCTTCTGTAAGTTAAGGTTCTCCACCTGGACAGGTACAAGTATCTCAGTTTTGAGGCATATTCTAATCCCTGTAGAAAACAGTAACACTCTTCTCAGGTTTGGTTAGCAGTACCAGGTTCACAACTACAAAGAAACAGCTTTACTGAAAGGGAAAAAAAAGAAAAGTGAAAAATCCCACTGATTTCCTCACCAGACTGCCAGGAGAAGAACTAACCTCATCAGCTGCAGACAGTCATCAGAAACATTTGACAATTCTGCAGATATTGAGCAGCCATCTGGTGTCAACAGGATTACTGCATCAGTGGCTTGGAATAAAGTACAGAACCATACTAGTTCAGAAGCTGTACTTACCCTTTCAACCTGTGAGCTGTACACAAAATGTACATATGGAAAAGCGATCTTTAAGCTCACCTCAAAACATAGCTTTAAGAGTACTTGACCTCAGTATACACCACTTACCTTTAGAACTTGAACAAGAAAATGTAGAGGGACTTATGTGTTTCTGTACACATATACATATGTAGGTGTGTGTACCTGGATATGTGTGTGTGTGCATGGCTGTTAAAACAACAACACAGCAGAAGTCTGAAAAACATAAGGAAATTTCACTAACCTTTGTCAGAGGTAGTGGACGGAGATTTTTTTAATCTGATGATTTTGAGGGGTCCTTTTCATCACCTTTTTTTTCAAGAAGTGTCATAACAGTCAATCAAAAACACAGTTAAAAAGCTTTCAACAAGATATGTCAGGAACTGAAAAATTAAATTAAACTAAAATAACCCAAAATTACCTATGTCAGTTCCCTGCTCACCTGCATTAAATGACTTGTACACCCAAGAGCTTCCAAGTCATAGTGTTATAGCAAATAAACCTTATGGGAGACTGGAGAAGTCTTCCTGCCCTGTGTTTTTCAACCCATAGTGTATGGACTGCTGAGTGTCTGGAAGATTTCAGAATGGGGCTTGCAAAATGGCTTTTAAAATTCTTGTAAGATCACAAAGAAGCAAAGTCCCAGGAACATAAGGAAAAAAAATTACCTAGTATTCAAACCCTCTTCCTAAGAAGTCAGAGGCTGTTGAAGCAATGCTGCATCATATGTTCCCTGGATATTTATTTTTAAACAAAATTTAAAACTGGGGTTGTCCACATAGATTTTATGATCTGGATTTTTTGATTTTTAAAGTCTGTGAAAACTAATTTGTGAAGATCTAGCCTGTGCTCAAACCAGCTCCCCTCATCAAGTGGTCCCACTTGGAACCATTCTTTCTCCCTGCCACCCATAACCCAAGAATGCTTTCTGTCTTTCCTTCTGCTAGTACTTATCAAGGAGTCCTCAGAAGAAAGTTTCATCTCTCTTTTATGAATCTTCCCCCTATATTGTATCACTTTGAGAAAAAAAGCTACCAATTTGGTTCCTCCCCCCTATCATAACCCTTTTAACCTTTATAAAAAATAGCAAGCATGAAAATCATGATTTTCCACCAGGAAGCTTCAGAATACCTCCAGCAACATCATTATGATCATGTATAAAATTAAAACTACCAAATACAGGAACAAATTTGTTATACAGAGTAAGCACTTCCTGCTTTTCTCCCAAATTCAGTACCTATGTAGAAGTGAGATACTTATATACAAGTATGAAATCTATGAAAAATAAAAGTTATGACTGGTATTTTTGCTTAGTCAGTGATGGGAAATATTTTCTCTTTGCATTTTTGCTGTCTTCCAGAATGTCTGTGAAAGCAGAGTTGTGAATCTAAAATAACGAGAGATTTTCTTGGCCAAAACATGTTTTAAATAAACTATTAGATGCCAGTGAGGAAACATCACTTCACAGCTAGTAAATCAATGGCCTTTGGATTCAGACTTCATTGAGGAAGGTTATGTTATGTTAAGGAACAGTAACTAATAAAAACCACTGGTGCCTCATTGGTTGACCTGGCAACTGTGGAAACACAGTGACCTTGCAGCAGAAGGTGAGAGCATGAGGTTGCACTCCCACAAGGACTTAGCAATAGGTAGGTCTATTCATATGAATATTTCACTGTTGACTTAGCAGCATTACACACAGGAGCAACATTATTCATGTGCTTAATGATGGAAGAACCTCGTATTCAAATTCTAGCTCACAGCTTTAACCACTAGCTTGCTCCTTGGTGTGTCATACTTCTAGGTTTTTTCCTTACTTTCCAAAAAACAGAGACATAGTTTAATCAGAAAAAGTCCAGATACAAGGACCAAACTTAAATGGGCCTTTCATTACCAACCAGCAGGACCACAAATGCATTATTATGTAAACACATATCTAACCTTAACATGAAGTCTGAAATTATCCCAAGGAAAATCAATGGGTTTCTTCAGCTTCTGTCAGGCTGGGGAGATGTAGATAGATGGACTACCTTTATGGGTGTGCCTCTGCTGCCACTTCCTCTGAACAAGGAGTGCTCAGTAACTTGTTAAATGTAATGGTTTTCTTTTTAATTGCTGTTTCTGTGGTGAGATGTACTTAGAAAGCCATCATAACTTGGTAGCCAGTGCTTTCTACTGTCCCCCTTGCAAAGCAAATTCATTAAGATGGTATCTGTCGCAATTAGTCTGTAAGAACCTTAATCAAAAAAAGCAGTGAAGTTACTGGGAAAATTCTTGATTTTCCGTGACTTTGAAGCAGGCTTAAATGTGCCTTAGTATTCAGAATGAAACTGTCAAATGATTTACTTCCAGTGGGTGCCATTGAAAGAGAGCAAATACAGACTGCTACTGAGAGCCAACACAAATCTTCCCATTCAGTTCCATGGGTTTCAGACCAAAACCTCTCTGCACTGCTTTCTATTTCAGCTACAGGGAGTTATTACATATACAGCCTCATCTTGAGAGGTATGGAGTACCTATTTCTTCCCAGTAATATTCGTAAGACAGCGGAACTTCACTCATCTGCCTCCCATCATTAGGAAAAGTATGTGGAACAGATGGAGAATTGCATTATCAGAAGTTGTGTTTCTTCCAGTACAAAGTAGAGTAATTCTCTTAGCTTCAGTGAGCTGTTGTAAGTTTACACCAAACAAGTTCTGCTATTTAAGTCTTCCTAACTGAAACAGCTCTTGCACCAAATAAGAAACAAAAAAATTAAAAAAAAAAAGAAAAGAAAATCATACCACTTTATAACAAATATAAACAAATCCCCGTGTTAGTGGGCATATTTCTATAAGCCTTCCTCCTTTTTTCCATACAGATATGCACACTAAGTTACTATTTTCGCCATGATGCCTTGTGCATAGAAAATGCAAAGCTCAGGCATTAATAATAATCATAAAAACACCAAGCCCAACAATAATAATAATCATGGAACCAATTCAACATGATGGCAGCAATAACTGGCTTTGAAACCCTGTGAGTGTAAAAGTCTTGTTTGTTTTATGAGCCTGCACATAGTGCTAGTCTTAAAAATAAGAAATGTTCTTTCCAGCTCAGATTTCATGAAGAAAAAAATTACATCTTTAATTAAGATTTATGGCATTCAATAGGACTCAGCAAGGATAGAAAAACTGCTTCAGAGTGTAAAAAAATAACAGTTAAAATGGGGAAATATGATTAAGTGTCTTTAATTCCTATTGCTTCCTTTGTGGGGCTTCCGATGGCCTCAGGCAGAAATAGGCACTTATTGTCTTTAAAACGGCATTATTCTTGGCATAAAATGTTTATGGATTGAGATGAAACTCGTTTTGAGAAATAATAACACTGGCATGAGTTGAAAGGACCTTGCCTTTGGAGGAGAAAAAAATTAAACATATATTTAGTTTAATGGAAAAATGTACTTAGAGGGAAACACTTTAAAAAAAAAAAGAGAGAGAGTTTAATGATGAAAAATATGGTTTAGACATATAGTACTTATGAGACCAGGGTGATTTGCATCTCAATAATGTGAAGTTAAATTTAAATCTCGGTTCAGCCTTAAAATTGAGATAACGATGACCCTTAAAAGGAAAATAAGACTTTGCAAAGAGCACCATTAACTATTTCTAGGCAACTTTGTTGCCTTGGGCAATGAAAAGCTAAGGAAGATAAAATCCTTTCAGGACTCGCACTGCTAAGCACTTGTCACCTATTTTCTGCAGATTTAACTGCAGGAAGAAGTGGATGCTCATAACTACTAAGAGGCAAACCCTAGGCTAAGTCTTTGCAACCAGAGTCTTGATGTCACTGCAATCTACAAACTAAAAATGGGTGGAAAATGCAATAATAAATACATGACCCACTCATGAAATCTTTCCCCTATCCTAGACCCATAAATCAACTAGGGGTAGAGACCTGCATGACTTCAGGTGCTTCTCCTGTGTTGAGGGAAAATCACATGAACACTGATACCATCACCTCTGTTAAGTCTTGGAGCTCGTCTGGGTTTTTATGGGTCCAAATCACAGACCCAGCTTGTCTCCTGGGAAGGGGAAAGAGTGACAAGAACCACTATTTTTTGATGAGCCCTTGACCCAGCAGCATTTATTATCACCAGGAACAGTGCTCACTTGAGTATGATTGCTCACACAGCTGCACGCTGAGAGATGTGAACCTAAAACCTGGATTAAAATACAACTAACCTCAGCTAGAAAACATGGTTCAACGTGATTGCACTAGAAGGACTGATGAGGTGCTAACCAGTTCCTTTAGATCTTGCTAACTCTTTGAACAGCCAGGGTTATTAAGGTACACTCTAACCTTAATTCAGAAATGTGGTTAGACCCCTTTAGCTTGAGCACTTTTACCACTCTGCAATGGGGCAGGATGGCAGGCTTGGTGTAATTGGGTTTGGGGATCAGATTATGGGTGTAATATAGATGGAACCTGAGGGAACCGCAAAAATATAAAACAGGAGCAAGCAGCATATTTTCTCCCATCTGGCAAAAGTGTGTTCCATTAAAAAGTATTTCATGCAAGTAGTTAACATCTAACTTCACTGAAATGACACCATAAAATCGTAAGGAATAGACTACATTCTTTTATCACCTCTTTTCCTAACAATAAAGGTGAAATACACTGGATTCTTAATTACTTGCCCCAGGAAATCCAGGGGACAGCATGTGCGGAACCTCAAACAAAAGTTCAGGGATAGAAAGACTTTGAAATTTCGGGTCTTATTTTTTCTGAAGCTGCATGGCCATGAAGAAAAAAATAATAATTTGTTTAAAAAATAAATAATAAAAAAAATTCACTGGAACAGATTAAATGGGATATTGGTCACTTAGACCAGTTAAGTTAGACACTGGGAAGAGGGAAAGATACCCATCTCAAATTCATATTAGCCTGTTGTACAGAATAATTTTTTTTTTTTTTTATTTAGGGTTTTTTTTTTGTTATTTTGGATTTAAAGTTAAAATGTCAACAGCATCCACCTCCCTAAGAAATAAAAGTTCTGACAGGTACAACAACCAAAATGTGTGTTGTGCTTAGTAAGTACAACTAATCTGAAGGATGTTGCAGGCAAGGCCTTTCAAACTCCCCTAGCAACATCCTAGAACATGATTATTGATTTAGTTATTATTGTCTTTTACTGAGAAGCAAGACAAAGCTTTCCTTGACTTGTCACCTTCACTAGGTAGGGGTCCAAACACTGAGCTTAATCTGAGTTGCAAATGTGCTGAGGCTTGTACTTGTAATTTTCATTTAGTTCCTGAAAGTGGTTCTGTGCTGCTCAGCACCTGGCCAACAACCAGGTATTTCATATTTACTCAGGGATTTATTTCTTGGGTAGGAGGGTCTGGAGAAAAAGGAAGTGGGTGGGAATGGTTTCTTTGTTCTGTAACCTTGGTCCCATCACTTAGCTAAACTTCTCATACCCAGAGTACATGTGATCCTGGATGTTGCACAATGAACTGGAATCATTGGAGCAGAATTTGGAAATTCCAAGAGAAATTCAACTTTTTGCCTCTCTGTGACACAGCAAGACAGGTAGCTTCAGACATGGATCTGAGTGTTCTCACTGAAAATTGAAGATTAAATAAACCTGATGTTTCATGTCTCTGCAGAAATCCCATTCTGTTCTTTCCATGATGTTTTTTTTCCTGATTTTACCTTTGTTTATGAGTTAGAAATGTTTACAGAGGAGCTTTTTGGTTTCACACCCCCCCCTCCCCAGTTAATCTAGCGAAGATATGGGAAGCTTAGAAAATATGTCAAAATGTAACACTAAAGAAACAAACAAACAAACAAAAACAAAAACAAACAAACAAAAAAACTACCAAAAACCATACAAATAAATAAACAAGCAAGAAAAAAACCAAACAAACCAGAACCAAAACAAATGAAAAAAAAAGCCCCCTAATCCCAAAGAAACTGCAAATCCAGAAGGACAATAGAAAAGATGGTATTTTTAAGACAAAAATACTAAATGACTACCAATCAGCCTAATTCATGGGCTTCTGTGAGCACAATCTGAGGCAGATCATTAGCATTTTAAGGAGTAGGTGATGCTTGCAGCCTCCCAGTTAGAGCATTGTGACATTAACTGACAGCTTGTGGGCATCAAGGCATTTTCCTTACATATGTAAAAATGAAAGTAATGTAATAGTTACAAGTTCTGCACTCCAGGGGAAGTGGGAGATATTAGCTCAGGATAATCATATGGCTCAGACTAGAAGCCTTATTATCTTGTCCTTTAGGGCTTGCTTTTCTGGAGGCAGCAGCAGGGGCAAAAGTATTACTATAAACCTCCTGGTAGCCTCTTTCATGATGTAGGCAGCAGAGCCTAGGACCAAGGAGAGTGCTAATTTCTTAACTACAGAAAATGATAGCAGGAGATAGAGGGGATGTTGATTTGGCCTGCCAGTATCATGGTCATTTTGAAGTATCTGCTGTGCCACCCTCCCCTGCTTCTGATGGGAAGGGAGGTTCAGAAAATAAAGTGTTCTAAACAGGATGATCATAATGGGCTTTGGGACTGACATTGGGAATTTAGGTGAGAGAGGCTGGGCCAAATTCCTGCAAGTTCAGGGTTTTTTTTACAAGTTCATGCAAGTATGTGTTTTGAAACTTGCGATTTTATCTCTCTGAGATTATGCTTTTTTGAAGCAGAGCACCTCACTGCATAAATTTCATGTTAGAGTTTACTGGTAAATACCTTTCACATAAAGCTGACATTTAGCTTCATCCTTCGAATATGACTGATACAAATTTAATTGTGACACAAGATCATACTGATGTGGGTGTGATACTCAGCTAGTCCATGGTTAATTTGTGAGTTCATGTTTATGTGAAAAGGGAACATTTAAGACATTTCTAAAGTCTGACTTTATTTTGGACTCTTTTCATTAACATCCAAACATTGAAAACACTCAAGAATTTATGAGCAGTTTCCTTTTATTGTACCCTTTGAGCTATTTATATTGTATTTAGTAAAAGCTACTACTTTTCATTTCTTTCTTTCATGTACCTATGATACTCATATGACATTTCTCAAAGTGATCATCATTCTCAACATCTTCTAGAGAAACTTAAGACTGTGAATGAGGAAAAATTTCTCAGGCTTAGTGCTAAGGTCCCATCTGAGACAGTGACAAGGAGGTACACCAAGAAAAGCTGCTGCAATTTTCCTCTACTCATTATGTTGAAGCCACCAAAATTTTTTTTAAATGTCACCATCTTTTCAATAAGGGTCTCTGTTGTCATGACCACTCTCTAAAATTGCCATTATGTGATAAATGTTCAAACCAAAGATAGGGGGTTGTTCCATATCTTCCTCTAATTTTTAAGAAGCTGCTTTTTGTCCAGAAGATATTTTTGAAGGATATGCATTTATTGAGTTATTTAAATATTTTTATTATTTTTAAGTATTTTTTCACTTAAAAAATATAACCTAACAACTTCTCAACCCAGTTCACAAGGTTAAAAAGTTGAATCCCAATTCTAAGAGTGTTGGGAGGGTGGGGGAAGAAAAATCATTATTTGTGTCCAAGAATCCTTTTCAATTTTAACCCTTAAATGGGGAAATAGGTTTCTAAAGACAGAAGTACAAGCAAAACAGAAGCAGATCTTTTCTTACTAATAACTTTTTAGTATTATGCTTCCAACTACAGGACTGTCTGATACAAGATTCTTTCTGGTTTTTTTTTCTTTTGCCTTTCTTGACCTTCCTATTTAATAGATCAAATCAAAACAAGTCAACTTGGCTCCAAAAAGACCACTCCAGAAATAGCCACTGTTTCCTGTATCTCCCTTTTTGTAGCCTGTATACTTGGGCTTTTTTCCTTTCCTTAGTCAAAAACACTCCATAAGCACACAAACACACACAAAATAATGAATGTACAAAATTTAGAGTGACGCTTACAGGTTGGTCTATTTCTAGGTGATACTGCTGAGAACCGAGCCTCTGTTTTGGAAAGAAAAATGCAGTTCTTAGGAACCTGGTGCTGTTTACATGTGCAAAAATATGAAAGACAATGTTGGGACTTCTCTGAACTGTCCTTTCAGGGGAACCGTGTAAAGCACAGCATGCAGAGAGAGCTCTGAAGTGCAACATCACTACGCAAAACTTTCCCCATGGTCTCCCCATGTGTTATGACTGCAGCTAAAAAATTCCCTTTTCCTCCCCCCTGAGCTTTGCTATCTTCTTTTGGCACAGACAGCCAACATCTGCCTCTTCTCCTAGGCCAGCTATTCTCCAGCGAAAGGGAGTCCCTTCTTTGGTGCCACGTTACATGAAAAATGTTCTGCAGGTATTCGGAGAAAGGAATTTGTATGCAGTTTCTCCCTTAGAAAAGTGCTTTGTATCACAGAGGACCCAGAGAGTAGGATGGCCCCTTCTTTGCTGTTGCACTCACTTTCAGGAAGCTTTAGCCTGTGGAAAAGCAAACCTGTAACACAAAGTCACAAATACTCCCTGAAGGAAAAAAATCCACACAAGAGGCTGTTTATGGCCAATCCCCTCTCCTGGAACTGACTTGTTTGTCTGGGCCTAGGTTCAAGTCTTCTGATACACTGAATATCCCTTAGAGCAACCATCAAGCTACATCTGTGGGTGCAATACTCAGAATTTACACTCTGTTGGTTAATTGATTAAATAATGCAATTAGGAAGCAGTGACAAAACCAGGTGACTGGTGTAAGTAGCAGGTTTTGTGTGAGTTTTGTGGTTCTGTGATTTTCTAAGTTTCAGCAATGAATGCATTCCCCATAAGCTGTGTGAGCTTACTTCACAAGTTGTTTTCAATAAAAAATGAGTGTGAGAATGTTGTGATTGGCTCATAAACATTTCACAAACCAAAAAGTGCAACCCACAACCAAATAAACCACCCAGCTTATATAATTCACTCTGCTCTGTTACTTTCTATAAAAGCTTTAGGGATCTGGGATCACAACTGTTTTGTATAAATAGATATCCTAAGTACATGGCTATTTGGTTTTATTTATTTACATAATAAAGAAAACTTGGAGGAAATTAGATAAAATAGGGAGACAAAAGGAAGCATGTCAGGTGATTTATAGTAAGCAGAATTATATGTTTATGTTCAACAAACATCCATACATCTAGTGCAATATGTTTCACAAGAAGATCACT
This sequence comes from Phaethornis superciliosus, assembly GCA_023637945.1. Classification (NCBI taxonomy): domain Eukaryota; kingdom Metazoa; phylum Chordata; class Aves; order Apodiformes; family Trochilidae; genus Phaethornis; species Phaethornis superciliosus. The sequence continues at coordinate 68,188,412 of JAJQWJ010000004.1, forward strand.
CCAAACACCCTGCTGAAGTGTTTCTGGCAGGCTACGCTTCTCAGTCTGGATGTGGTGCTCCAGAAAAGGATGACTGACATTTACATAACACCTTTCACCTCCATATCCCAAAGCATCTGACAGATTGCTGAAACAGATTATAGGCTCTGGTCCAGGTTTTGCTCTCTGGTGCATCAAGGTAGAGGAAAGGCTCCCGCCTTGGTATCTTGGATGCAACCTCAGTTACATTAGTGCAGCTTCACTGATTCTGCCACTTTTTATTCAAGGGTGATTTCACTGGTTCACAGAACTCCACAAGTTTTGCTACTTTCTTCATCTGCACTGCAAGTACAGAGATTTTAAACATCCCACCTACATTCACTAATAGTTTGTAGCAAAGAAGCAGCAATGATTGAACTTTTGCAAGGACTTTGATTGGATATTGATCTATTCAACAATAATTCAACCTAAAACCTACAAAAATCACCGAGGACATCAATGGTTTGTGGCTGTACACTTACAATACTTCAGTTCAGTTTAACCTCAAAAGATAAGGGCCCATAATCTTAAAAAATTGCCAAGTTCCACAAATACCACCTCCATCAGTGGACATGAAGATTTTCAGAATCTTGTTCAGCTTCTTCTGTTGTTAGAGAGCACTGGCCCTGCTGCACTCTGAGATTTATGCTGTGCCGTTTTGCACACAACCTAATTAGTCTTTCTGCAGAAGTACAGAACTCTTTTGTTACAACGTGTCAGGTTGCCCAAAAGCTGACCTTACACATTAACTGGAAATCTGAAGAGTAAGGCTGGTGCCAGGTCACCTACTAGAGACAAACATCCAGGCATAGAAAAATCACATAAAAGGGAGCAGGATGCAACTAGATGTGTGAATGAGGGTACAATCATTTTGCAGAACCATTTGTAAGAAAGTGACCAGATTCGTCACCCTTCAACTTAGCTGTAGGAGCAATTCATCCACATCCTGGAGATGAATCAATTAAATCTGTCTTGCTTTGTGATTTTCACCCACTTAAATGACACCTAGGTGCAAAACATGACTTATTGCTTGCATAGAACAAAAAGTCTGCTACAAGAAGAAGATTCTTAAAACTGGAGACCATGCTTCTAACCAGTCCAACAGAAAGTGTACTACCAGACAGCAATCTTCCTGGCTTATTCTTGGAAAGACTACTTGTCATTCATTGCAAGTTCACATCAGGACTGTATGAGTAAATACTTCCCTGCTAATAGTCAACACACACACTAACTATTGCTAATCAGCATTGCTCTGCATGTGACAGCAATTGCTGTCTTCGTTACTCTGATGACCAAGGGATAAACAGTGCATCTGTAGCCACATTTGCTTGCAATCACTGAGTGCCTTCAAACAGCCATGGAGTTGGCAAGCTTCATTGGCCAGCTGTGTATTTTAATCATATTGCACAAAAATATCTTTCAAAGGGGAAAAAAAAAAAACCAAAACAAACCCAAAACAAAAAAACAACACCATAAGACCAAGAGAATAACTCCAAAGGGCAACAGAAACTTAGTGAGGTAAGGACAGATGGCACTTAAGCCTCTTTACACAGTTTCCTATTTACCCTCGGACGCTGCCACTTAATAACATTGAAGGAGAAATAGTTAACAGAAGAAAGTGATTAATTAGTGGGTTGAAGGCCATTTCCACTTTGTTCTTTTTATTTACCTGAGACAAGATCAAATCAAATAAGAGCTTCTAGACGGACACTTCCAAGGGGAGCTGCTAATCACAGTTTGTGTACTTGGTATTCACACAGCACTCTCAAACTCTCGGGAAAAATAAAAAAAAAGTTTAGTTGAACTGATTGCAACTAGCCAAGCAATGTATTGTAAAAACAGGGGCTCCTGGCTAGCTTTCCAGGGAGCTTTTATTCTTTGAATTGGAGAGACCTTATTGAATACAGAGTCCCACGGCTCTAGCAAGTGAAACAAAACAGATGTTGTCAGAACCATATGTATTATATTTGACAGAGAGGAAATTTAGCCCAATTTCCCATGAACATGTACCCAAGAATAAAATAAATTGATTCATAGCATTCACCAACAGACAATATCCTCTATTCTATTAGCATGTTCCACCCTCTTAATGAAACATTGGATTTACAGGTCCTGCTCTCAGTTTTGTAACAAATTGTCTTAAAACCTTGAAAATGTTAGTAAACCTGCCTGTAAAATAGGAGCATTTTTTTCTTTTTTTGTTGAGGACCATATCTTAACTCAGAGCACTGTAGTAAAACCTAAAAGCCTCATTGCACTTACAGTCAGTAGTAAAATATTGAAATATTGAAATACCAATACTAGATTCAGGAATGGATGTATCCATGAATCTAAAACCTCTCTTGAATGATTGGAAATTTTCTGTTTTCCAGATGCACATTTCCAGGGTGACCTCATGTCTATGGCAGGCCAAATAATAGAAATCCTGGACTCAGACAGGCTTGGAAATTTGAATCTTGATCCAAAACCAAATAAAGTGGTTTGGGACCACCTTCAGGTTTTATGAGATTTGGGCACTGAAGTTACCTGCTGCCAGAGTAAACATGGGAGGCATGGGAAGGATTTGAGAATGGGATCAGAAGCCAGGTTGGTTTGGTTTGGGCTGCAAGCCCAGCCCAGGGTCAGGTTCACCAGGAAGCTGGTCAGAGTCTCATTCTGGTGAGCAGTTCCACATGATGTCCCTCTGCAAGCAGTCAAACTGAATTGTGTAGCTGGTTCTGTCCTGAAGCTCCAATCCAAACCAGGATGCACTGAAAATGGGTACTCAAAGAGCCACAGAACTTTAGGCCTGCTCTGGAGGGACCCAGGGCAATGGTGTTCCATTCACTGGAGAGAGCAGCAGATCTTTGCATGCTTTTCTTGAGCTTTCAGAATCCTGGACTGGGTACAGAAAGCTGAACTGCAGATAAGAAGATGTCTGTGGGCCAGGTGGGCTTCATGCTTGTGTTCTGTTTCTGTCACAAATTTCCCATTGGATCTGGGTAAATCAAATTACCAGATTACCCAGCTTTCTATGCCTTTGTGTTTCATCTGGAAATAATAGTTATCTGCATCTGTTTAAATAAAACATCTGAGGTGTTCAGGTATTACCATCATGAAGCCCAGGTAAGTTGCTCAGGCTCCAAGATGTCAGTGTAAGTCTGACCACATGCTTTTCCAAACTTCAAGAGACTTATGTCCCATCATAGTTATACAGAGAAAACAACTCAGATTGAAACTCACACCAAGAGGTCTCACATATATCTGATCCTCAAAAGCACAGTTTAATAGCTTGGAATATCCTTTTTATTTTATTTTTTCCCTTCTTCCTTTGGTTTTTTTTTTCTCTCTTGGCATGGAAATTAAATATTAAACTCGTTGGATGTAATGGGCTTAGAGATTAGGAACCAAAGAAACTAAGCTGAGTTTGGGAGGCTGACTAAGTCTAATCAAGCTGTCCCATGGATGAGGTTTGACTATGTTGTCCATGATGAAGGTGGCTTGGAACATAGGCTGGGCCACTGACCAGGCACATGACACTGGAAAATAGCCTACAAATTTTGTTCATTTTATTTAATTTTATTTGGCCTTCTTATGCCCTATGCATTTTTTATATATCTGCTTCCAGACTAATCCAGGTTTCTTGGCTGAAAAATACCTGAACAATTTGGCACCCAGTCTCTTGGCAATGACAGCACCAGGGAAGCTCTCACATCACTGCTTTTGTTTCATAGATTACTGCTTTTTAGTTTCTGAAGTGGACTGGAAGTAATTCTGAAGGACAGCAAGCAAAAATTTAATCAGATAATTGTGATAGTGTTATCAGCCTCTAATTGGCTCTATAGAAGAAAATGTAATTATCTCACTTAGCCCCAAGAACTCACTAGCTGTTGATAAGGCTGAGGTTTCCAAGAAGCCCAAATGTTTGAGACAACCTTGTCATAAGGTTGTTTGGGTTTTACACCCAGGGATATCGTCATTAGATAAAAGGACATGAAATGAAGAGCGAGGACAAATGTCCAAATGAAGCACAACAGCAGGACTCACAGCCCACAGAACTCTTCTGAATGTCCATTCTCCTGAGTGTCAGCAGGAGACCTGGCCTCACTTTCAGCCTGACCAACTGGGTCTTGCTCAGCACAAAAAAGGACATGAAATACTGGTGTTAGGTCTAGGAATTTCAGCAAAATTGCACAAATTTACTGTTGTGCTAAACTGAACCACATGAAATGCTTGCATTTGGAGGAAAGGAAAAAGGAGAGGAGAGGAGAGGAGAGGAGAGGAGAGGAGAGGAGAGGAGAGGAGAGGAGAGGAGAGGGAACTCTTAAGTGTGGGATACAGAATTGAATCCACCTGAGAGCATGTGTATCAGAAGATGCTTTCCAGAATAGAGGCACATGGCTGTGGAAAGAACAGACGATGTTTGAATCTCATTTTCTACCTTGAAAGATTGTGTTTGACTGCTGATGTCATTTTCTACCCTTCCAAAGCACACATAGGTTTGTAATGGTATCATCTTGCCTGAGGGAACTTTATAACACCTCCTTGGTTTTGTGGCACTCAGCAGTACATTATAGGGAAAACTGTAACAGGCAAAGACTTACCCATCATCAACAAAACATGAGGTCTTCCAGATCCCCCAGGAGGTGAGGCCCCTGGTGTTTTCCATAGCCTTTTTCTCACTCTGGTTGCACACCAGAGGCCAGCATAAAACACAAAAAGAAAAGGCAAGATACCATTTAGACAAGGAATGGCTTCCTACATATTCCTCCTGTTTATCACATGCAAAGGATGCTGGAGGCTGATCTCTCTTCTCCCCACTACGTATGTCTCCTGCTGTCATGGTAGGGTGCTATGGGTGGTTCAACTCTGCTTTTTCCATTACTTCTGAATTCAGCAGCTCTCTGAATAGTGTGTTTTGCCTGAATCTGTAGTGATGCTTTGCAACACAGAAGCTCTGACTCCAAGTGATCACAGCTGGCATGTCTTTTTGAGATGAATTGGTGAGAGACAGAGTAAATGACAGGTTACTTCAATGCAGCTCTCAGTAAGAACTTATGGAGATTATTATGAAGGAGCTGGAAAGACATCACTGGAATCTGCTTGTGGAGCTGACAACTGAGATAGCTTTCTTTGATAACTTTTAATCACTGTGTTTTCTACTTATGCAAATTGCAATAATATCCTTGATACTCTGGATTTCTGTAGCAGTTAGGCTTGTGGCAGTGACATGAAGATTCAGGGCTGGATGCTCATCTGCCACTATCTTGTTTCTGCACTGAAGATGTTCTGCATTTGGCAGTGACATCCATTGATTCATGCAGTACATGTGACATCAGTACAGGCATTCAGAAAGAAACATCCCACAAAATGACACTTAGGGAAACTTCATTCTGGTCTTATCATTGTTTAGGGCTTGCTTGCACTGCAAATTGTAGGTAAGCCCCTGCTGTGTGCTAAAAAAACAAACCAAAACAAAACCCAACCAAACAAAACACCATCATAGGGGCCTAATTTACCCTATACCAAGCTTTCTATTAGTCCTTCAGTGTCAGGAAGAGCAAGTCTGTGTCTGCAGGTAGTACTCCATATTAACATGAATCTATGTGCCTAGGTGGGCATTTCAAACCCAAGCACTGTTGAGATAAGGAGCTTCATAAATCTAATTCTCACCAGATAAGGGTTTAGATGCCTAAATTATCATACTGATTTTCAAAAGAAGACTGGGGGCCCTAAGTCACTTAGGCAGTTTTGAAAATGCCACTGAGGGTCTTCGGACAGACACAGAGCTTGGTGGATATCGTTAACCAGTACAATATCTTCTCATGAGTGACACGGAAATTGCCTATTTATTCCACTCTGGCTCCATCATGGGATTAGTCTTTATATTACAGTTACCAGTGGTTTGTCCAGTACAACATTCCATCTCTTTCTTTGAAAGATGATTTAATAGGGCAAGGGACCATAATGCTGTCAGTAGCTGTGGTGCTATTAGATCATACTGCCACTAATTGAGACTTAATACATCCCTTTGACTAAAAAAATGTACTGTGGGTAATTTTATCTTGATATTCAATCTAAACTTTCCATCTCATTACTCCCAGCCATACCTACTTCAGCCACCCTAAATGATTACTCTGTCTGTTTTCACCTATGATAAAGATATGGACAGTTATCATATTGCACCCTCTGCTCCTTTGGCTGTAATTAGGCCAAGGTGTAAAGTGAGCTGGATCACGCAAGGTCACAGGCTTGGCCTCAAAGAGAAGGTCAAAAGTGGGAAGGGGAACACGATCAAGGCAATACTAGAAATGGGCTGGACTGAATAAAAGTGACTGTAGCATCTGTAGGCCAGTTTGTTTAAATCTGCTCTATTCTTTTTATTTATGTGATTATTTTTCCCCTGCTTCTTTCAGATGATAAAAAGCTGTGTATATCCAGCACTGAGGATATCTGTCTGACCCAGGCTTTGCAAGGTTTTGGAAAAGATGGTATAAATTGAATTTTTCTGGAGTGACACAAGAGCTGTGTTAGCAGTGTTACAGGGGAAACCATGTCAAATCGAAGTCAGTTTGCATACAAACATACACTCTATGATTTACACCAAATACGCAGGTTTCTCATGTCTGCTCCCTGGTATGGAAACATTGGCACGCAGGAGATTTAGTGGACCCCTCTCAGACATGGGCACATATACTGAAATCAACACTGTGCCCATACCATAGAAGATTCATTAGATCAAACTTCAGCAAAGAGGCAGAGAAAAGACTAAACTCAGAGACTAAGTCCCCCAGAAAGGAGGCATGCACAATTTCAGAGCTGTTTTGTTACCCACATGCGGAGATTTGGTGGTATCTGAGATGTCCTGGACTACTCCACCAGGTTTTTATGGGCTGTACCAGAAGGGCAGAAGTCCTGTGTATATCCTTCAGGCCCCCAGAGATAGCACAGACATTCTTTGAAATATGGAAGAGCATTATGAATCCATATGTGGCTAACTGAATCGGGATAATCATCATTCTACTTTTACTTTAGCAATGGTACAGTCTGCACTCAGTCTGTGCAAATCCTTTTGTTATTTGGTGCCTTTTTAAGGTGTGGTGTTTTAATTAGAATTTTCATTCCATGACAAATTCTGGGCAGACATTTTTCTATATGATCAGATTTGAATCAGAACAAATTCGAAAAATCATTTCTTCCCCCCCCCCCCCCCCCAGGAAATGTGTTTTCTTACAAAATCCATTGCATGTAAAGATACTGATGGGTGTAGAAAACAAGGTATTTCACTCAAGAAAAACAACCAATGTTCCAGAGTGAAAATGTCAGCCTAGGTCAAGTGCTCTTGTTGTGTTTTTATGTACCACAGGTGCTCCTGTGAGAGCAAGAGTAAGTTTAAAAGAGGAGAAAGAGAAAATAAAGGAACACTAGGTACTGGATACAAGGAAACTAGAGAAAGGATGAGCCTGGGGTAAATACTGCTTGATCAGTGTGTCTCCTGAGAGGGGAGAAGCTGGTGGTGTAGCTGCACCATGGGTTGATGATACTCTAGACAAAACACTTTTCTGTTTTGCTCTGTTTCTGATACTTTCCACCCCCAACAGAAAACTCCTTGGCACAGTCTATGTGGTGAAAGGTTATGTCCAAAGCATAGCAGTCAGACCTCAGGAGGAGATCCTGTAGTAGCTCATACATAGATTGCACAGCCATAATGTAACAGGAAACCAAGGACTGCTTTAACCTTGCAAACAACACAGGGGGTGGAAAAAATTATTTCAGCAGGTTTTTCCCCTCATGGAATTTATCAGCAGCACCTCATTGAACACCCATGGACTGGTGCGATTGCATATGACTACGTGTGGATCCTGAGCAACAAATCCATGGCCAACTCAGATCTTCTAGATCTGTTCACAAGCAGGACCTCAGAGGTGATGGGCACAACTCTGTTTCTGTTCCAGACCTCTTGGCCTTGGATGTTGAAATGGAAATCAGTCAAGATCTCTGGACTATAAATATCTGTTGAAGAACTCCAGCAAACAACTTCTTGCTTTTGATTCATAGTTATGGGTAACTCATATAGTATGTGCAGTAACCTGGAAACTGGACTTTCCAGCATTCACCAGACCAGGAAAAAATAATGTTCCCTCTTCCTTTGTGTTCTTAATCCTGCCCTTAAGAGGATGGCTGCCATTCCAACAGCTTTCATCAAATAGCAAACATTTTCATTGTAAAGCCTGTTACAAGATTATTTTTTTCTGTGGCTAAAGGTCAGAGTATATTCTGACAGATACAGGATTGTGAGAAGCAAGGGCACAAGTAACAGATGTATCAAATATCTAATCAGTAAATTAAAGATTAAAAAAAAACTCTAGACATTTGGGTGTAAGAGTGATTTCTGTCACAGTCCAGATCCGTAACCATTCCTTCGCAATCTACAGAGAAATACTCACAATTAAGAGGGAAAAAAAAAAAAAAAGTAAAACAAACAAACCAAAACCAAAAAACCCCAAACAAACAACAAACAAACAAAACCAAAAACAAACAAAAAAACCAAAAACAAAAAACAAAACAAAACAAAACCAGAAATTGTGAGCAAAGACTAATGAAATAGTGCAAAACCTTGAAATCATGGTCCATTTATCACTAACCTTGGACAGCCGGGAGGAGACTCCAGACTTTAAAAAAATCCTCTTTTTTGAGGCATCTGTACCCATAGGAAATTCCACCCTTCCTCCCACAGGATCATGCTGCATGGTATCATATGGTTGTCACTTCCAGGATGGATTACTGTAACTGCTGGCATTTGGTGATGTATGAGAAAACAATGTACAGGGTGCAGCTGATACAAACCACTTCTCCCCATTTCCTGCATGGGTGAAGCAATCCTGAGTACATGAAACCCACATATCAGCCCCTCCACTCTAGTTTGCAATGCCAGTTTAACATCTTGATCCTAATGAGATCCTGGTGACATTTTTCAATCTAATTAAAAGAGGAATTGATTAAAAAAGGAAAAAAAAAAAACAAAACCCAAACATTTAAAAAAAGTTAAAAAAAAAAAGAAAAAAAATCTATTGAAACAATGTTTGAATCTGTATTTCATTTAATTGCTTTGGTCAGAAAAAATTATCTCTTCAATAGATATTATTTTTATACTCTTTATTTCTAATCTTTATCTAAAATTAAGAAATTACAAGAAAAAGAAGCATATTTAATTCAATCTATTTTCCCCTATTTATCATTTTGGTGGGAAAAAGAGCAAGAAAAAAATGACCTCAAATAAATTAATTTATATTATTTTGAAAGGTTTGGCTAGCAAACTAGTAAGTGGATTGCTCACAAAGCTGTAATGCCAATAGAGAACACAAAAAGCTCATTAAAACCAGATACATTACAGACAAACTCCCAAGTTTTTAAACTTTTTACAGTGCATATCCTTATGGAGGTCGAAGTCAGACAAAAAAGAATCAAATCCTACTTCTTGCTATATCTGAGCTGTAAAACACCACTTACAAAGTGTGAGGGGAAGAGCTATGATGAAACAAGAGATCTGCTTGCACCGCTGTGGCTTCAGCTGGAGAGCAGATCAAAGTGAAGGAGAATTTTGGGGGTTGTGCTGAGATTAACTTCAGTTACCTTGGATTTCCACTGTGAATCATCTCAAAGGAAGGATACAACTGGAATTTAGGCTGTAACTACCTTGGGTTTAATGTAAGAAAACCACATTTGTACATCTAGGACTCGTCCTTATCTCCTTATACTTGATTTCTCTTTGGATCTGTATCTTGGGTGCATTGTTGCGGAGGCTATAGAGCTGCTGCCTGAGGATTATCTCCTTCCTTCCCATACTCTTGTGAGGACCATTGCCACAGATGAAGTCCATGTCTGGTGGTCAACCATCCTGATAAAAAACTTGACAGCAGATTATGTTACCTGCTAAAGAGACCTCAGGTAAACTAACCCTTAGGGAAAATGATGAGGACCTCTGAAGCAACCCCAGTAATTTCAGTCTTAAGTTTAAGTGGAAAGAAAGCTGAGCAGCAAAAAAGATTGCAATGCACCACTGAGATGCCTCAAGGCCATTCACTGTTGGATCTCCACTTGCTCTTAGCTGGCCACAATACAGCAAGAAAAGGCCCTTTAAATTTATTTATTTATGTTTGTTTGCTACTGCCTGTGGCTGCACAAGAGTTTTCAAAGTTGTGCCTTCAGATCTGGAGTTCACTGTACTGGCTATGTCAGGTGATGGTGGTGGCCCCTCCTGGTCCCCTTGAGCCTTCATTTTCTGTGATTTGGTTGGAAACTACTTTGGAGAAGAACTGATGCTGGGAGCAGCTGCCAGTTTATTAAGGGGTTTGTCACACCAAGACTGTGATACCACAACATCGGAAGAGTCCCTGGCTGCCATCAACATCTGTAGAGGTGTTACTTCAGACACCTTCATTTCTAAAAGGGCTCAAGTCAGATTTTTTTGCTGTTGTTGTTCCCCCTGGGCCCTGATTTTCTCCTCTGTCTGATGAGCACTCCTTCTGTGCTCCTCTCATACCAAGTGCAGTCCTGTCACTGTCTGGATAAAAGCTCTGGGCACCAATTATAGCAGGTCATGCTCTTTGCTCCACAGTTCACTGGCACAACTGCTGGTGTTTTAGCCAGGTTGGTGTCTGACACCATCTCCATCTCCCTGCAGCCAAGGCACAGAAATGAAATCAAGGGAGGCTGCTGAATTGTCCCTAGCCCTGGAGTTTCCTGTGCATGCTGGACCAAGAAATGTTTTTTCCTGAATTGCTGCAAAAAACCCACCACCACCACCAATGTCTGAAAATCACAAGTTCATCTATTGATGGAATGTGTCTTTCAGAAGGATTTATACTCATGGCTGCTGGGTGTGTTAGGACTTTTTATTGTGGGTTTGGTTTGGTTTTATTTTTTTCCACTGGAAAGATACCCAGTGTTGCTGGGAAGTTGTTTCTTGAAAGGATTGCTGAGGAAAGAAATGCAGGTGGAGTTAGAGCACCTAAAAATAACTATAATAGAAACAGGCAAACAAAATAACTCAAGCCATGTGACAGACCAAGCTTAGGATAGAGAATCCAGTGGGTTGAACTTAAATTCCTCTATTCAGCAAACTAAGCACTGGGCAAAGACATCCCCATGGGCATCCATGAAACTCCCTATTGTTTTGTGGCAGCCTCACCCTCTCCCCACCAAACTTTCAAAGGACTGAATGCTTTTCCAGTTAGCCAGATGTGCTTGTGTTTGAGACACTCTCCATCAGGAACCCGTGTTTGCATATGCTCTGATTAATTAGCACTTTTCTGTTCCTTTGGTCTCAGTGGGAACTGCATTAAAACCTTTCCTGTGACATATCCCCTGGCCCCATCCACATACCTGATTAGACGAGCACAGTGCACTTCAGGTTCTTTAAGAGACAGCCACTAACTATATAAAGTAGCCTAAAAGCATTTTGGAGACTGTACAGGCCTTAATATTAAGTTTCATGGGCCAGTTATCATCTTTTTAACATAACTGCCCATTCTCTCAGCATCCTTTGCCAAAAATCATTATTCACCTAAAATACCCTCATCTTCACAAGGCCGTGCAATCAGTGTTGCCAGGTGCTACAGGCTCTAATAGTGGATAATAGCTTCTGGTGCTGTGCTTAAGTCCATGGGGTCACTACTGAAATAAGGTTTAATTTGGTATAAACAAGGGCTGTGGCTTGGTTTTGTTGAAATGAAAAGTGTGATGTTCATGTACAATTGTTTTAAGTGACCTCTAGATCATATTGATCATGTATCATTTTTTGTGTGGACTTGAATGCTTGAGACACTTCCCCAAGATGAAGGTGGCAATGCTAATGGAATGACCAGACAACAAAGCCCAGGTGATAACCACCTACTAAATTAACTACTTCTGTTCTTCATGGCAGCTATGACAAAAAGATGCACAAATCCACGGAATGAGTTTTCCACTTTGCCAGAGACACCTGTCAATCATAGGATTCAGAAAGTGACTAATAATAGGGTTTTCTCAAATAAAAACCAACTTGCAATTAAAAGCAGAAAGAAATTGGGTGTGAAAGACTTGAGTGAAAGCTTTCATCTGGCAGAGCAAAAACAAAGCACATGCCCCCTCCTGGAACAGGTATATTGTGGCTCATGCACTCAAGGGCACACATGGGTGTCTCTCTATTGCACACCTAAAAGACAAAAAACTATCACATAAAAGGTTGCATTTTTGTCCCCATACCTTTCAAAACACTTTATATAGGAAACCAACTTTGCGCTGCACGAAGCTCCACCCATCCAGATGATGTTGTCATTTCCATGGTAACTAAAGTACCTCAAAGGCAAAAGAACAGATGGAGACTGGAGAAAAAAATAAACTAAGGACCAAAAGTGAACATATGTAGTGCAAGAAAAAATATTAAGCTGTGGACAGCTATTAGGTTTGTTACCACTTGCAGAGGGAGACCTCGATAAACTCAGTCATGGCTCTCCGGTGACGAGTGGCATTATCAAATCAGCTGTGTGACAATACCAGTTTTACAGCAGCCCACATTCCTTCTCCCTTTCCCTTACACAAATTTCAAAAGACAGTTGTCCTTGCTCCCTTAGTGACTTGTTTTGTTTTAAGGACAAGAGCAGCCAAAGCAGGCAGAAGGAATGTAACTGGTCATATGCTTGATGGCCCATTGCATGTCTTCAAGATCAAAGCCTCCAGAAGGGGTGGAGGAGAATCTGCTTCTTCCATCCCAACACAGGCTGCAGTATCCAGGGGAGCAAAACTGCATGTATACAGCCTGTAGCCCATTATTTTGAGCTCATGTCTGGCTCCTGTACTTCAGACTTACATGCACCATTATATGAATGACGTGCTGGAAACTCATCAGCAATTTGGAACATCTTTAAAACTGAGTTAATAGTTATGACACAGTCTTTGCTTGACTTTGTCTGGAATTAGTCCATCATTGTGGATTGCTGTCAATCAGGGGGAAACTTGCAATATACATGGGACAATTTGTTCTGTGTCAGCTTTCTAAGACTCTGAGCAAGGCAAGAGTAATTTGGGAACAGGAGCTGTGATGGAGAGAAAAAAAAAAAAAAAAGCTTATTTTTAGCTAGTTCTCAGTAGAATTTTTTTGCTGTATATTATATAATTTATTTGAGATGCAGAATTTTTTTAAAGTGAAAAAAAGTTAAAAATGTATGCTGCTACCTAAACTCTGCACAGCTTAAACTGGACAAAACTGGTATAGACTTCTGAGCAAAGAAAACCCATCTGTGGGCTGGGTAAGATGAATCCAGTTTATGAGAAATGTGAATCCAAGCCCTTTTGGCCAAGGCTCATATTGTGACATGATGTAAATAATTTTCTTTTTTTCATGCTTTGTCTCCTTGCCTGTCAAATAGAAGCACTGGAGAACCCTCAAGTTCTGCAGATTGTGAGTCTGTTTTTCTATGGAGACTTTGAGCTGCTCAGATCCTGCTACAATAAAGGGCCAAAGTAACACCTGAGGTGTCTGCATCCTGTTCTCAAGTGGTGTTTTATTGTCAGTGACTTTTTACCACCCATGCTGTTAGTCTGCATTTTACTCCTAATGAACAATAGGACTGCATGGATCTCTCTCAATCACACGTGCAGCTGGAGAAAGAAATGCTTTGTCGATTAGTGTTTTAAAGCATAAAACAAAGAACAAAACAAACAAACAACACCACCACGACCCCCAAAAAAAAAAAAAAAAAAAAAAAAAAAAAAAAAGAAAAACGGGCAAACAAGGAAAAAAAAACCCAAACCAAAAAACTCAACCCATAAAAGCATATTTGTGTATTAAATCCTACGGACACAGGCAATACTCTAGATGGTGGCGATTTATTTCTGACTTTCCTCCCTTCTTTTTCCAAAATCTAAATACGGAGCTGCAAATCTTTAAGCTTTTCATCCTCTCCTCAGCGCCGCAGAAGCCTGCGCAGACGGACAGACGGACAGACGGACATCCCCTGTCGCTGGCAGCCAGGTGTGCGACCTGCCGGCAGAGGGCAATGCTTCATGGCTATTCGCTCAAAACCACAGAACACTGGGGGGGGAAATAAATAATTAAATAAATTAAAAAGAAAGAAAGAAAAAAAAAAAAATTAAAGAGGCGGGGGGGCAAAAAGAGCAAGAAAAAAAATGCTGTGATGCAAGAGGCAAGGGTGATGTAAACCCCACCCATGTTTCCCCCAGGCACCCACTTAGTTTTAGAGTTGGGGTGGGGTTTTTTTTGTTTTGTTTTGTTTGTTTGTTTGTTTGTTTTTTCTTTTTCCAAACGTAACCCGCTGAAAGAGAAACTCTGCAATAAGAAAACGCTTGATAAATGACTGAGGTGTGAATTAAAAAGTTGTGCTGCACATTCCCCAGAGCACGGGGAATCAATCAACTGATGGCTTTGCAGACCTAGCGTTTCTTGACTGCTTTTCCCTTGGGTTGGGGAGTGAGGGTTGCTCCAGCTGATGCCTGACACCTCTGGGGGATCTCTGCACCACCTGATGCCAAGGTTGGCTATCACCACGGGGGTGTCAGGGAATGATAATGAATAGGGAAATGGGAGAAAAGACAGAATTAGCTAGGCGTGGTAATGGCAAATATAGTCTATCTGCAAAGTGTGCTACTTCTGCATACTGAGGCTCAAGCATCCCACAAACATATTGACTAACCTGATGACACCAACCCCCTGGCTGGGAAATGTGCTGTCTCTTTGGTGAGACCAATGCAGATGATATAAGCTTAATACCAGCAGTGATTCCTTCCGAATATTGCACTTACCTTGTGGAATCTCATTCTCTATGGGCATGAGCTGGCAGAGGTTCACTCATGCACACCATGCCAAACATCCCTAAGTATGTTTGCAAACTATCATTCAGATGGAGCTTCATGCTGAAATGTGATACACTTTGTTCCTCATGTTTCCAACATAAAAAGTTTCAGGTGTCCCACAACAATGATAAATAATTTAAGTGTATAAAGCATCCATGTGTCAAGTTTTGCAAAGCCCTGGGAGGAAAGGAACAGCTGAGATGCTGTACATTTTAGACAAAGAATGTGCATAAATACTGAGAACTGTATATTCTCCATATGGATATTATCCATGGATGGATATCCATATGGCTTTTATCCATTGCTATCTGAAGGATTTTGCACATTACTAATAGAATGTGAGAGTGATCATTTTTTCCCTCAAATAATTTCTGAGGCCAGCCTCTGCTCACCTGTGAAATTCACCCTCTGACTGCTGACATTATCTCATGGTTTGTGTTTCCTATTGTATGACTGTCCTAGAGGAATCACACAGAGCAGAGGAGGAAGATGTTTTCATATTCTCTGAGGGTTGTTGGTGTAGGGTTTTTTTGAGGGAAGAGGGAGTACACTTTGAATTTTAATAATGCCAAGACCATTTAGTTTTTTCAAGAGAAAAATTGTTACCCTCTCCATGAGACTCAGAGCATATTTGGATAAGAAAAATCAAGTATTTCTGGTCTAATTAATGTTATCCAATGACTTACAGAGCAGCTCAATAAAATACAGTGTCAGACCTACCCAAGAACTACCAACTGTGTCATACTTGGAGCACTGATCTGGTAAATGAGGTTCAGCTATCTGCTCTGACTTAGTCAGGCTGGAACTAGAAGTGATGATTTCACACATCACCAGTGGGATTTTACCATGAATGAGAGATTCTGTCCCTTTCGATACCAAATTGATCTTGGAAAAATCTGAGCCAAAGTCAGTAAAAGCAAAATTCTCCAATTTCAGTGATTCATCCATTTCTTAAGAACAGTCATGATTTGTCTTCACCTTGGTGGTGTTTCCTTAGCTGTTGGATGGCTGCTACTTTCAAGTAGGAAGATTTTACATGGTACTATATGGCACCTCTCGTGAGAACTGCACTTTGTACCTCTTGCCATAAGTCAAATTTCAAGACACATTTACATGTTTCTTCTGCAAATTAATTTTCAAAGATTATCAGGCCAGAAAGAATCATCTAGGCCACCTAGCCTGCCATCAGCCTGTCTGGTTCATTACTGCTTCAGCTTGGCTTAAACTAAAGAACAGTTTTATTTTATTTATCTAAATATTTTTCCAGAAGGGAAACCAAGGTCAAATCCAGGATGGCACCAGGGCAACACAACACCTAGTGGACTCCGAAGCTTTAAGCAAGGTCTTTCAATTATGTGGACAGAGTTAGAAAATACTTGGATTTACAGTGAGTAGGGGTCACTTGAACAGTTACGTAGGAAATTGTGAAGGACAGAATGATCCCAGCTCTGCTCCTCTGAGAAATTAGGTACATAACTCCAGGCCCTTGGTACTATGTAATTTCCTTGCCTACAAGGCATTTTTTTCCCCTGGAATCAAATCTATTTCTGATAGCTAAACATAATTCTTCAGTGCTTGCCCTGCAAATAATTTTCTCCAGCCCTCAATCATTTTTTGTGGCTCTTCCCTGTACTGTCTCCAATTTTGCTACCATATGTTTTAAAATGTGGTTGTCAGACTCATAAACAGCTTCTTGAGTTCTGCCTTAACTAGTGCCACACACCACAAGTCATCTGGATGCAGAGCCAAAGATCACATCACATCCAGACCCCTGGATTTGAGGGTCCAACTGAGAGCCCACACTGCAGTCCTTGTCCTGGATGCAGTCCTTCATGTTACAGAGTTTTTGTCTGTGTTTGCAAGAAGCAAAACTGGCATCTTATTAACTTAAAATACATTGTATTTGCCCAAAACAGGCGGTGCAGTTTTTTACATCAGACTGTCCTGGACTTTCATTCTTTGCTATTTCACTAGCCATAATGTCATCTACAAATGCCATTGGGAGTAGCTTTATATTTACTTCCATATCACTGATGAATAGTTTAAAGGAAAAGTCTCGTAGCACTCCTCTTTGACAATAATAATGCATTGGCGATTACTTTCAGAGATCTGTCAGTTAGGCAGTTCTTAACTCACTTCATGTCTGTTCTTGTCCTGTACCCAATTACTTTTACTTGGATAAAATGTATCTTCTAGGAAGCCATCTAGTCTCCAACCTGAAAATGTCATGAGATGGTTATTTTTACCAGTCCTTCTATTAAATTTCTGGAATGATTAATCACTGTGAACCATGAACATCTTCATAAAAATGTGATCTTTTCTCTGAATTCCGCTTCTTGTTGTCAATTCCTTTATGACTTTCCTAGCTAGATTAAACAATCCTTTATATATGGAATTCCCAAGCAAATCCAGTATTCCCATTCATTCCGTATCCTAAATTATGTAGCTTTAAATTAGCTCCTGAGGATCCTGTGCTTCACTGACTGATATTACATTTCTGCTAATGTGCTGTGCTTCTTATTCACATTGCTACTTCAAAATTAGTTTACAAATCTTTATATAGATATATATATTAAAAAATGCAAAATTGTAATCTGTATGAAAACTGATTGAGATCCATAATATCATTGATCAATAATACACATGAAATCTAGGATAGGTTTTGATGATTATTAGTAATTAGTTTCTTTGAAGTTAGTTATGAATAAAGAATTTTTTGTGCTTACGAGATCAGTTTCTAGTTTGTTCACGAAAGACTGTAATATATAACCACATCTGTAAGAGCAACAACAGACTGGTGGATGTTGAAAGAGCTTCAAGAAGTTAACATTGAAAGGTTTTCAAAAAGAATCACATGTCTGAATGGCCTGAGCAAAGGGCACTTCCTGTTCTTCTGATGGTGTGTGATTTTAAAAAAAAAAAAAAAAAGTGCAAAACAATTAAAAAAAAAAATGCAAAATGCTGCATCATTGAGCTCTACAACTTTTGTGTGCTGCCTGATTGCAGAGAAAAGATTGCAGAGAAAAGTGTAATCACTGGCTCCATCAGGGGAAAAAGGCTGTGGAAAGATCTGATAGATAAGGAAGTCTGGACTTGAACCTGAGCCTCCCATGCGGTCATCTCCCCACACTGTATTATGATGTTGCTAAGCTACCAAGGTTTTTTCTAATTGTCCTGGTTGAGGAAATGGAGAAAAAATACTGTATGTTTTTTCCACACAGTAGTAAGCATGGCACAGTCTTTGGCAACAGCAAGAAGATGCTGAAGTAGGGCAACAATACTGTTATCAAAACAACATACAAGAGAAATAGTTTGGGAATTCTGGGGATATATATATACACTAAATCCATGGAGAATCAACCAAAAGAAGGTTGTATGACTTCTAAAACTAATTTTGTACTTGATTTTCAATCCCTTGGCCCTGAATTTTCATCTTTGCCTACCATTGTTCACACAACAATGTTGAAACTTAATAGCACATGTGTGAAGGATTTACAAAATAAAAGTACAGCTTTTAAAATCATTGTTATTTCTGTACTGGGGTAAATTGTTCAAACAGTTGGATTTCCAGTTTTTGAGATTAAAAAAAAAAAAGAAAAAAAAAAGATTAAAATACACAGTTGCCCCTTGTTTTCAACAGTGTTAGAATGTAATTGTTCATCACTTATGTTGTAGTGTGATACAGTGAACTGTTAACTATTGTATTTCTGAGAGCTATTTCATACCTTGAACCTAGGAAGACTTATATATGTACTTAACTCAATATGCTATTTATTTAAAAATAACAGGCTCATGACCTTCATTATAAAACATCTGCCTGTCTCATGCAGCCAAGGTTATGTGCAGATTTTTAGACACAAATAGGAAACTTATCTCAGGTTTGCTGCAGGAACCAAACCAACTTTATGAATGCCACAGTATTTTTTACATAAAAAGAACAAAGGGAAGGAAATCTCCTTTTTCAAATTATACACATTGTGCAAACTCCTTGACACACAGCAAAGTCAGAAAGAGTAGGTTTTCTTAAAAAAAAAAAAAAAAAAGAAAGTTCTAGATCTACAAGACAAAACCATAGCTGAGAAAACCTTTGATGTCAACACTGATCTGCAATGATTTATGCACACATGTCCTACAAGGTGACCACTCAAATGAATGAGTCTTTTTCTGCTTATGAAATTTATCCTGATGGGTCTTTTCAGAGTTTGATGTCTACAGGGAACCAGGTGTGACCTTTTTTTTTTTTTTTTTTTTTCCCCAGTTATACATAAGACAGGCCTAAAAATAACTTCAGGTCAATGAAACTTCCTTTAGTATTTTTGAGGAGGGTTTTTTTATTATTTTTTTTAGTATCCCGCATGTTTACAAAGTGAGCGAACATTAAATAAATCATTATCTCAATTGCTTCCCAAATTGAACTTCTCAGTTTGAAATTATTTAAGTGGAGCTGCTTAAATGTATTTGTATATGTGTTTGTAAACTGTCCAGAAGAAAAGAAAGACAAGATTAAAAGAGAAAAGCCTTACGAAACACTTTTAATACAAAATTTATTAAATAATTGTAAAACCCCACTATTTTCTAGCAAAGAAAAATCAAAGGTGATTTTTTTAAAAATTCTTTTTTTAGTATTTTGTTCCACATTTTGATTTTCTGTGTTAATCCAATCAAGCCAATTATTTCATAACCATGTGTTGGTTTATTCCGAGGGGGAAGACAATGGTTGATGGAGCTCTTCGATCCACAGGGTTTACCTGCCAAAAGTTTTCGAAACCAGAATTCTTCACAGGAAAAGGTCACTGGCAGCTCTGCCAAGAAATGTTGAAACTATTCCTTTTTGTTTCATTCGTATACGAAATGACAAAATGTAGCTCCAGTTGGGTGATGTAATTTAAACAAACAAGCCTCCCTTCCATGTCAAAGCCCTGATTCAAAATGACAATTCTTGTTTGGTTTCAGTCAGAAATGTCAACATTTCCAGTGTGACATTTCCAATTCAGAAGTTTTTGGGTTGAGTATTTGTTTGGGATGGAGGTTCGGTTGATCTACCAGTCCTTTTTTTTCTTCTTTGTATTTTATTTATTTGTTTATATGTTTTCTCCTGTTGATGGAGAGGAGAAGGAAAGGGCAATGAGAGAAGGAGTTACACAGTCTGTTGCCTCTACCAAAGCTCCTTTGTATGGGATCTAAAGGAAGGCATGAAGGCAGAGGTCAGTCATACAGAAAGATCCTGAGGTAAATGAGGGCTCGGTGTCATTTTTGTCTAGGAACTTTTCCCAGAAATCATGAGGAAGTGTAGTGGGGATGAGGGCATGGACTCTCCCACATAGATGAGTCTGCAAATGGGTGATGGTTCTCATGGATCTCAAAGCTCTCCAACACATCTGGTGCTAGACTGGGATCTGTGTTGTAGACTGGCTACACATGTAAGGCATGAATATGGCATATGAATAAGCCTCTATGCCTGGTGGGGTTCAACCCAGGTTGTCCTTGCATTGGTTGATCCCCGAATTCAGGTCACTTGGATGAAGGTCTGATGTTCCAGAGCAAAGGGAAGAAACTCTGTGTACTTTGAGCCTCCTACAACACTCTGGGACACTATCTCTTCAAGGACTAAAATAAGCAGTGATACCCAGGGAGGGGGTAAAGGGTTGTACACCTTACTCTCCTATTCTTATGTTGATCATCTGTAAGTACACTTCCACAGCCCCATTCATCCCACAAACCTTCCCAGTTCTGGGGATTCCTCCTCCTCACCTGTGTGAGTACTTGAACAAGCCAACAATTTACTCCTGTGAGTAAAAGTCTGCCAAACTGGCAAACCAAAAGGCAGCATCATCCAGACTGCTGGCAGAGAGCAAGGGTGGGAAAGCAAAATGCTAAGGACTTGGAATTTGCATGGCTTTATTGGTGTAGTGCAGAATTTGTGCTGTATTTTGGGCACTGTTACCGCTTCTTACTGAAAGATGGAGGGGGGGGGAAGGGGGAGTCTTTAATCCTTAAAATTGGAATGAGGGATCTCTGCCTGTCTCCCCCAGCCCCATAGAAATATTTTTCACCTCAGGTCTGACCAGCAGTCACTGGACACCCCCCCAAAAATCTCCCGCAGAGGTCACGGATGCGGGAGGGGTGGTGTGGGGATGGGGAGTGGGACAGGGAGAGATGTGGGGGTGAGGGTGTGGGAGAGGGAGAGACTGGAGTGGGATAAATACCACTAACCTGAGCCTCACCTTGTCTGCCTTTTCTCTCTTATCCCCATCACTGCTGCGGTTGTGTCAGGTAGTGGCACTGTTGAGTACATTAACCCAAGGCTGAGCACTGCAGCCGCACCGAGTGTGTGTGTGCGTGTGTGCCTGATCATTAACATTTATTCCCCACCAATTCCCCCCTTATCCCCCACCCCTTCCCCCCCGCCCCTCTGCTGCAGGACTCCGGGAGCGAGGGAGAGAAACAGAGGAAGAGAGAGACGGAGCCATCAGCCCCTAGATCTGCTTAAACAAATCGCCGCCCCTTGCAGGGAATGAGAGGGAGAGGCGGGAGGGCGAGGGGGAGGAGAGGGGAACGGGGGGGTGGGGGGGGTGTTGGGGGCAGGGGTGTGTGTGTGTAGGAGGTGGGGGGGGGGGGGGGGTAAGCAGAGCAAAAAGACAAAATAAAAGACAGAGAAAGGAAAAAAAATCCAGCGGGGAGCAAAAAAGCAGCCCCCAGACGCCCCTTTTTTCCAGAGTGTACTCTCAGCGAGGAGGGCGGGAGGGTTTTGTGTCTGTCTGTCTGTCTGTGTGTGAGCATCCATCCCGTGCCCGTTAAGAAAAGGGGGTGTTTTCCCCCCTCCCCCCCACCCCCCTCCCCAGGCCCTCCCCGGCGCGGCGCGGAGGGGGGAGCGGGCGGGCCGCAGCCCCGCATCCCGCCGGAGCTCCGGCACCAGCACGGACCCGCTCCGGAGACCAGACAGACGGAATAAAGAGAACAGCTTCCTCGCCGCCAAAGCAGACCTTTTTCTCGTCGCGGGGTTTTGCTCTTTCTTTCTTTTCGGGATTTGATTTTTTTTTCTTTTTTTTTTTTTTTTTTTCTTTTCCCTGCCTCCCCCCCCCCGCCCCCTTTTTTTTTTTTTTTTTTTTTTTTTTTTTTTTTTTTTTTTTTTTTTTTAAACTCCTCGCCGGGAAAAGCAAAACCGAAAACGCTTCCCACCCTCGCTCTCCTTCAATAGCCCCCCGAAAACCAACAAAACAAAACAAAACAAAACAACAAAAAAAAACCCCTACCCTCCGAAAAAAGAGCAAAACAAAAAAAAAAAAAAAAGGAAAAAGAAAAGGAAAAGCAAGAGAATCAGAAAGCCAGAGAGAAGCTAGAAGCTGCATCGATTTCAAATCCAGGATTTTATCCAATACATTGATTTTTGTTTAATTCCTTTTTTTCTCCCCCTTTTTTTTTTTCTCTTTTTACCCCTCCTTTTTTTTAACACCCCCCCCCCCCCTTCTCCTCCTTCCCACCCCCCCTTTTCCTTTTCTTTTTTTTTTTGTTTTTTTTTTTTTTTGGATCCTGCTAAAATTAGCCAGGACTACTCTGGGTGTTGCGTGTTAATTTGATTTACTCCGGGATTCCGGCTTCCAAGACGCCATTTTCCCCCCTTCTCGCTCTATCTCGCTCTATTTATCTATCATCTATCATTTATCTATCGAGCTATCTATCCCCTCTGTCTGTCCGTCCATCTCCCTCTCCACGGGTGCCTTCCTTCCCCTCCCCCCCCCCCTCTCCCCCCCTCCCCCCTCCCCTCCCTCACCCCCCTCTCCTCCCTCTCCGCTCTGCGTGTGCTGCGCGGCCGTGCGCTCCCCTAATCTGACAGATGAACACCGCCATGGGTTTGCCGCAACACAAGCAAAAGCACCTTTGGGGGCTGTGGCGAGGGATTGAAACCGGGATCTGAAAGAGAAGAGAGAAGAAGGGGGAAATCCTAGGTCGGAGGAGGAGGAGGAAGAAAGAAGAAGGAAAGAAGGAGAAGAAAAAGAAGAAGAAGAAAAAGAAGAAGAAGAAATAGAAGAAGAAGAAGTAGAAGGAGAAGAAAGAAGAAGAAGAAGAAGAGGAAGCTGCTAAGAAGAAGCCCCCGCTGCCGTTTTGGGGATATGGGTTAGTAAGGAAAAAAAAAAAAAAAAAAAAAAAAAAAAAAAAAAGCAACAACAACAAAAAAAAATGCCCTGAGCCATCGAGGAAAGGTCTGTCTTGATGATCCGGATTGCAGGAGGGTCTCACCCCTCTCCTCTCTTTTTCCCTTCTTCCCCCCCTTCCCTTTTCCCCTCTGCATGCAAAAGTTGATGTCGCCTTTTTTTTCATGTTGTGACTTTGCAATGGCGCGGAAAGGGCTTTTATTTATTTCGAGAGTGTGAGGGGGAGAATTATTTTTCCGCTGTGCAATGCATGCGAGTCCTCTCTCTCTCCGACCCTTTCCTTCCCCATGCTTTGTGGTCGGGGGGTATGTGTATGGTTTGGGGGACGGTGTGGGGGGGGTGTTGCGGTGTCAGAGCGTGCTGCTGGGAAAAGGTTGCGATTTTTTAGGAGTTTGCATAATGTACTTGTGTGTCCCCCATAGCTCCCCCCACCCCTTTGGTAGCCCGCATGTGTTTCCCCGACACGGTGCCGGGGGTAGGTGGCAGCAATATGTGTGGAAAGGAGGTTGGGGTTGGTGGGGGGGGAGAGAGGAGACACCCCCCCTACACCCCCTCTGTTCGTAAATTGCGGGTTAAGTGGAGCTAGAGAGCAACGTTGTAACCTTATGGGGATTTGTGAGTGCGGGAGTGTGTGCGGGGGTCGGCAGCGTTGGGATGTGGGATGTGGGGGAATCGGAGGTTTTAGGGGTGAGCGGTGCTGCCCCGGAGCGGCCGCCGCCTCCCCGCGCTTTTTTCTTTTTTTTTTTTTTTTTTTTTTTTTTGACATTGAAAAAGGACACGCAGCCCCGAAAAAAAAAAGCGGCATTTTGCAGGAGCAAAAGGAGTGTTGGGGGTGTGGAAGAAGAGAGGGGGGGGGGGAGCAATTAGCAGTGCTGGACCCCCCCCCCCCCCCCCCAGCCCCTGACCCCGCTCTCCCCCCTTGCTCAGTGCAGAAGTGAGGCGCGTTCACATAATGGTTATTAATAAGCCGGTGATTGCCACCCCCAGGACCCCGATGGGCTGTTTCACCATCCCCCCCCCCCCCCCTGCTCTCCTTCCCCCCGCCATCCCCAGGGGTAGAACTGGAGTGGAGCTTTGGGCAGTTTTAATGTCGCCGATATTATCGGGGGGCGGTGTGTGTGTGTGTGTGTGTGTGTGTGTGATGTAGGGTGTTGGTGCAAAACGCAGCCTTGCAGCCGCGGGCGGCTATTGTCAACTCCAGCCCTGGCGCAAGGCTTCCTGCCCACCTCCTTGCACACTCACACTCCGACTCACACTCATTCACACACAAACCTCTTCCTCGGGTTTCTCCCCCTATGGGCAGTGGCAAGTCAGCTCCCTCCGGCGAGGTGGGTGCGCTTCCCCTCTTGCCCTTTTTTTTTTTTCTTCTTTTTAATTTTTTTTTTTTTAAATATTTTTATTTCTCCCCACCCTTCCCACCCCCCACCCCCCCCCGGTGTGTGAGTGTAAAGGTGTGAGCGTGAATGTGAGTGTGTGTGTCTGTCTTTACACCTCCCCGGGACCTGGCTGCCCGTCCCCCAGCTCCTGCCCCTTTCCCTGTGTGTATTTATGTCTCTAAAAAGCCAGTTGAGAGAAGGATTTCCGATTCGTTTCCGCTTCAAATAAACGACACTGATAATCTCGGGCCCGACGCCTGATGCTAAAAGGCCATTTCGCCCACGGGAGACGGGCCCGGGGAGCGGCTGTCTGCGGCGGGGGGGATGAGGGGGTCACCGTGGGAGGATTACCCACCCTGCCCGGCCAACACCTCCCTGCGGGAAGGTCCCCCCCTATTCCCCGGGTGGGTTGGCCAAGGGAGATGCAGGGGGGGAGGAGGATGCGTGTGTGTGTGTGCGTGTTTCTGTGTGTGTGTGCGTGAAGGGGAGGGGGATCACAACCCACCCATCCCGCTGCCGTGGGGGTGTCGGTGTTCCCGCCCCGGGATGGGGGTGTGCAAGGCGAACCGGGCACTGGGAGGAGTCCGCTACAAGCAAATGAGGCCGGTGGGGATGGGGATGGGGGAGGTAGAGGGGGAGGCAGCCAGGGCTTCTCCCCCTAGCTCCCCCCCCCCTTTTCTTTGCTGCAAGCAGAGGTGTTTCATTAGCCGCCGGCCTGCGGTGGCCCTGCAGGGGCCGTACCAGGCCGGGCCGGGCCGGGGGGTACCCTTGGTGTTGCCTTATATGTCCATCTGTCAAAGCTCAAAGGATGTGCGAGGCGAGCAAAGCGCTGAGCCTGCTAGTCCTCTGCTGTCAGGGAAAGTAATGTGATCCCGTCGGTATTGACAGGAGGATTTCAGGGGTAAAAGGACTGCTGGCAAATCCAATCCCCTGTTGGATATTATGGACCCAAATGGGAACAATTATTGATCCGACAGCCCCTGCAGCCGGGACTAACTTGGTGCAGGCTACTGTAATGATATAATCGGCCGCCGAACGATAGAAGGAACCCGAGGAAACAAGTGTCTAGGACCTTTTATCATAGACAGGAGGAGGAAAAAATGCCTGTCAGGGAGAAGGTGCAAGTGGCTGTTTTCACGTACACCTTCCTGCGTGTCCTCTGCCTTTGCTGAGGTTACTCCCCTCTGTCAGGAGATACTTCCACTTAAAGGAGAGTCTTCTTTCATCTCCATTTGTTTATTTTTTTTATTTTTTTTTTAGCTGAAAAGGGGAAAAAAACCCCGCTCTAAACAATATATTTGTACTTTAATCTCTGCTCTTAGCTCAGAAGGGTTATGTAAAAGGGGAGGGGGGGAAGCAGAAACACTCAGTGAATGGAGACTTCTCTTCCATCTCTTATTGGCTTTTTTTTTTTTTTTTTTTTAACAGACTCAAAGTTTTAATTGAAACCAGAAATCTATTGAGAAGTAACTGAGCCAAGAAAACCTCTGTTTTCTCTGCAGCTAGGGGAATAAATAATTTTTTGCTGATGTTATTTCAAGTTGTTTGAGCACTTTGGCTCCTGCCAAAAAGCCCAACGTAGATTATTAACACATTATCATTTTAGGAGGATTCACTCTCTGAAATGTAATAAAATGGAGTGTTGGGTTTGTGCAGAGACATAAATTTATGCTAGTTGTTGGCAAACAAAAAGGACAGTGGTCATTGCTTATATTATTATTATATACATATAATAATAATAAAAGAACTACTTAGCTTGAGTTGATATTTACTGCATTTCTCTACTGAGGTTCCTTGGTCTCATTTCAAATAATGTACTTCGATTAAGTTGGGAACTGTTATTAAAAAATAACTACCATTGCCACATGCTTAATTAACTCAAGGAGTTAAAAGCTTGAAAAGGCCCAGCCACCATGTTTTGGCTTTGGATGATGCTTAATCTCCTCTTCTGGTCTGTATTGACACATCCTTCAAGCTCCTTTTCCCCAGCACACATCTCTGAGGTGTAAGTGCCAATTTACCAACAGGACTCCTGTTTTCTGTTATAAGATTTGGCTAATCCCAGTTTCAGTGACTTTTTTTGCCCTCTCAGTAGGGCTCAATTGCTCACACATAATCTTTCCTTCTGTTTTCTTTCCCCTTTGGACAACACCCTCCAGGACTGAAAAACTCTTGCCTTGTGCTCAGAGACTTGTAATTACACAGCAATTTTGACTCTTGACCCAACCAGTAGCAAGAAACGCTATTGTCTAATGAACCACATAAAAACCAGTTCTGGGATCCAACAGATTGCTGTGTTGGAAATAAAAGCTCTCCCAGTGAATTGATGACTGATTTGTTTAACCATATGCCTAGGCAGTCCCTCTTGCTCCCTGTTAACTACCCATCTCTGGAGTTTCTGTGATCAGTTCTGCAATGTTGAAAGGTGGTATTAATAACTGCCTAAATCTGCTCCATGATGCATAGACTACATTAAAGTCAGTAGAATAGGATTTGGGCCACATTCAGAAGATTCAGCATGTCATTTTTGCTTACTATAACATGTAGGCATGCAGAATTTTGAGGGTGTAAGTGCTGCAATTAAGCATGCACTTAGTGCTGAGAGAAGGGCAGCAAATCTAAGCATAAAAAAGACAGCTGGTCAGATGAAATCCATGGCAAGATCTATCCTCATTGGTGGGATGTCCTAGACTCTCCTAGGGCAGCAGGAATACAAGGTTTAGTGCTAGTCCAAAGGCTAGGAAGAAAGATGAGACTCTGTGGGAGAACTTTAGCAGAGAATGTTCCCAGTGTTTTGCTGCAAGGGTTGTGGTTTCCACTGGGTCTGGTTTTGCTGCTATTTGAGGTTCTGTTCTTGTTACATTCTCTCTTTCCTACTTGATAAAAAAAAGGATCTTCCTTTCTGTCATGCTTGTTGTGGAAAAAAAATAACTCATACATTTAGGAAAGTGTCATCTTGATTAAAGATGGGCTTTTAAAATCCTCAAGTCCAGGTTTAGCCTGGAGGGATTGGCAGATCTGAAAATTATTTCCAAATTTTTGAGCTTGGGACTCCTTTGTCTTCTGATCTACATTGAGATCAGGTTGCAAGTGTGCCTTGTTGGCACAGTTGCTTCTGAGGTGCACTCAAACCCTTAGACAGAATTTCTTTTCCCTTCTCTGGAGATGAAGTTCTTTGCATTGTTATACCTGCTTAGAGACAATGCTTGATGCCGGGAAGAAGTGCAGCTCCCCATCTAGATTAGGCATTCACATTTAACTAGTTGTAGCAAGGGAGATAAAAACCTGGGGTGTGGGGAATACAAGGAAGGCAAATCCATTTCTTAAACTGAAAACAAACAAACAAAAAATCAGTAAAAGGAGAGTAATGCAACCTGTCCTTCAGAGCTAAGACAATGTCTGAAGGAAGGAGGGGGTGGTAATTTCTGTTTATCAGCTCTTGAGCGGGAACAGAGTTAGGGGCTATTTTTCTCTTTTGCAGTTGGATTTACTTTGCAGCACAGATTGTCCAAACACAATGGTGAGCTTTTACTGTAAGCTGTGGGGCAGCTGGATATGAAAAGCAATCTTCTGACTTTATTTCATTTAGGCTTTTGTTGTCTTTTGTGAAATCGAAAATTTTGAAGAGTTCTCAGGTTAGTCACCTTTCTCTCTATAAGGCCAAATTGAAACTCTGGACCTCAGACACCCCAAGGACTGGGAGGATTTGATCTGAGATTGATTATGATCTTTGCAGCTCTGGTTTACTTCCCAGTTTAGCTGGAGATCTCAGCAAGGTCACAAGCCTCTGTATCTCTAAAATCTTTGCCTGGCTGCCTGTCCACCCAACACTTGTGCTCTTGGCAGTGTGTGATGCTGCTGCTGTGTACTTCATCATGGGAAGGGAAAAGTGATGGGGCTGAAGTACAGGGGACAAAGCAGGAAGGTGGCTAGAGAAGTATTCTAGGAATATGATCATAGGTGTTGCTCACAGATCCCAGGTCCAGGTTTACTCTTCTTCATGAGTACTTACGGTGGTGTGGCTCATGTATGAATCCATCCAGTATCTTTCAGGGAAAAAAGGAGTTGTGAAAATGATGAGGATGAGCCTCAGCTTTCCTCTCCATGTAAGGCTGGTGAGTCTGATGCACTTTTTTGAAATGAAGTTCAATGTATAGAAACACCATGCAGGATGAGATCAATTTCCATGCAAACATGAGAGAAGAAGGTGGTGGCAAGGCTCCGACCTGCCCTGGTGCATAGCAGAGCACAGCATGGCCCAAGGCTTGGCTCTGAAGTGTGTGATATTTTGGGATGCAGGTGCTTTGGTTCTGGCTAAAAGCTGTTGAGCTTCTCACTGCTCCTGAAGGAGTGCCTTCCTGTTTCTCTAAGAGTTGCGGGGTAGTTAAGGGCTCAAAGAATGTGACAGGGACACAAGCGAAGTTTTCTCTACTGTAGTATGGTATCTCCTGTAACAGTGCTTGGGAAAGCTGTTTAAAAGAATGTGTGGTAGGCAGGCATGGGGTAATCCAGGACTCGGCTAAATACCTCAAAATTAGAGATGGGTTAAAGATCGGAAGTCTGAGGTTTTATGTTACTTTGAAATTTCTGTTAGCTTTAACCTTTAAAACTGATATATATATATATCTATACATATACATACACAGTGAATCGTTCTGTTTCTGTCCCAGCATTTTAGCAGATGGGGAAACTGGTTTTAAGATGGAAGGGAGAAAATAATGATACTCAGACCAGAGGTCAAGTTGCAAGGAGTTACAGGCATGTCTTTCCTCCATATGAATCCACACATCCTGAATATGATACTGATGTGATTTCTAAGACTTGGACACTGGCCTAATTTTGTGTTTCCAGACCTAGTGTGGAGAGATGCTGTGATCCATGCCTACCTCTTCTTGTGTCTTGATAAATTTTTGGGTTTGGAGAATTCAGCGGGGTTTCCACTGATGTATGTTTCCTTCCTTCCTTCCTTCCTTCCTTCCTTCCTTCCTTCCTTCCTTCCTTCCTTCCTTCCTTCCTTCCTTCCTTCCTTCCTTCCTTCCTTCCTTCCTTCCTTCCTTCCTTCCTTCCTTCCTTCCTTCCTTCCTTCCTTCCTTCCTTCCTTCCTTCCTTCCTTCCTTCCTTCCTTCCTTCCTTCCTTCCTTCCTTCCTTCCTTCCTTCCTTCCTTCCTTCCTTCCTTCCTTCCTTCCTTCCTTCCTTCCTTCCTTCCTTCCTCGTAGTTTCTGAAAACATGGAAATTAGACATGTCATTGGAGGCATCCTAAAGTTGATGGAGATCTTTTATTTTGGTGGCTTAAAGAGAGGGATGTTATCTCCACAAATCCTGATGAAAAAGTGTAAATGGAATTCCTTATAGGGGTTGGTTTACAACAGAACCCAGTTCTTTGTCATAGGAGGTAGTTATAGAAATACACATCCTGCTCCTCCATTCTTTTATCAGACTTGTTCTAGCTCAGACGAGTAGGAGAAAGAGACCCCTTATGTCACCTAGAGAGTGCACCCATGACTGACTTGATTTGGTATTCCCCCAAATTCTGACCCCATCCTGACCTATAACATCCTCCTGCAGTCAATGGTGTTACAAGGCAGTAACAATCCAAGGTACGAGTCCTACTTGAATAGAGATTTGAATCATGAACCTGGTGCTCCAGACCTTTTTCTCCACCTCAGAGTGAGTCCGATGTGTGCAATGCCACACAAAGAGCACAATGAAGTGGTTCAGCTGGAGAGGCCTTTGGGGCATGCAGGTTCTCATCAGACTCTTACGTCCTGTCTAAGCCAACTTCTCACAGCATTTCTGTAACCGCTTCCTCTTCAGCCTCATTAAAAGTGAAGCTGCTCCTGCCCATAGAAGCTGTTGGTTATCTTGCCTTTTTTCCTGTCCTCTGGTCTTCCCACCAGCATTCTCCCAACTAACATTTAAACCTCCTGATGTTGCTGTTGTGGAACTGAGGGCTGCTCTTTGCCCTGTGCACATCCAGTCAGGTCCACTTGTGTCCTGCACTGATTTTCCCCCCTGCCTTTTCTTCTGCAGTCCATGAGGCTTTAAGGGTGTTTACTGTTTTGCTGACCCAAAGACTCACTCCCCCTCAAAGTCAGAATGCTGATACAGTCCACAAGGAAAAGCAGTCTCAGTGTCTTCCTCTAAAAGCTCCAAATTATTGCTTATCTTCTTGCATGCCCTCTTTATGCCCCATTTTCCCACAGTTCCCCCTTTATGCTGGGGGTGCTTGGTACAGAGTACAGCACCCAGCAAGATACGAATGCTTACTCAGCATGGAAACACACAATGCAAGCCTGCGTGGACAAATTCCAACCTTTCTTATTCCTAGTGTCCTTTGAAGCATGCAGGATTAAGTAATATGGGATGTGTTGTTTGTACAGCCTCTAGACTGGGAACAGGATAGGCTCTGGACCAAAGCCTTTTTGGTCCTGCTTGTGCCATCATTTACGACTCTGAGGAATGAATGCTGAGCCAGGACTTGCTGGATTCCCTATCATATGTGTTGTTGTATTTTTTTATTTCTTTGTTTTTCCCAAAGGGAGGGAAAGCTGGTGTATTTGGCACTTATGCAAGCAAAACTGAAATAATGGAGGAGAGTGAAAAAAAAAAAAAAAAAGGAGGATGAAGGAGTCCCATGGCAGCGTCAGTAAATAAAAACAACCGCCTTGTTAATGATTTATATAGAAAAATCATTTTCCACATGTTACACCTAGCTTGATGGTGTTACAAGGAGGCTACTGTGTCAAGTGGCAGCTCTCCAAGAGCAGAGTTGATCTAGGAAAGTTTGGTAACACAGATGATGGAACTGTGCAGGCTTTTGCTTTCTGTGGCTGGTCTCTGTGCCAATGACCTTTCCCTAAATACCCATAAAACTTTCCATTTGCAGCCTGGAGTGACTGCCACTAGCTCCAAGATGGTGTGCTGGGCAAAAGCTGGCTAGAACAGAGTAGGCATTTGAAGTTCCCTTCTCTGGGATGTTAATACTTTTTCCCTGACAGTTTTATGGCTATTGTGAATGGAGTACGCTTTATCCTTGCAATGGCATACACTGCTGCACCCAGTAGAGTGCTCAAGGTATTCTTTGGGATCATCTTTGGAGTCACCTTTGATTATACATCATGCCAAGAGTGGTGTTGCTTGGTCTGGGAGCTCAGCAACCCGGTGTTGACCTGACGTAGGCAAATCTCCTGGCTTGAATCTTTGTTTTGTAATGAGCAGGAGCACAATTGGCATGTCATTCTGTTTTCTAGTGTCCCGGAGGCCTAGGCTTCACAAGGATGGTGAGTAAAAATGACATGCCAACTCAATGTCATTGGAATCGAATGCTATTCTGTGATTCAGACATGTAAATCTATTGAACCAAGCCCAGCTTTATAGCTGTCCTGTAGCAATGTTCATATCAAATGGCACAAGTGGCATTAGGTTGATCCTTCAGAGACCAGACGTCAGCATGAGGAGGTGTGTACAGGTCTGGTGACTATGCTCCCTTCCCTGGCACCCAGATACATCTTTAAGTTGTGAGTGAGGAAATTTAGAAAAACTTGGCACAGCTCTCAGGCAGTAGCTTGTAAAAGTCCTTGGGCAACATGATGGGCATCTCTCTTCCTACCACAGGTGGGTGCTCTGCTATGCTGGCTGTGTCCACTGCCAAGCTGTACCTTGGGCAGTATTGCTTTTATGAGCCTTGAGATTTATGGCTGTGTCAGTTGTTTAATCATTTAGTTGGCCCTCCTTCAACACTGTAAGATAGTTAGTTACTTACATAGAAAGGTGACTATCTGATCTAATTATGGAGCCTCAAATCTAATTATGGAGTCAAATATAATTCCATAAGCTACTCCTAATGTCTCTATGTTGAGAAGACAGATACACACATGTGTAATGTGCACACTGGACATGTCTCCATAATTATTGATATTCTTGGGCTCTCATTTATTTCTGTCTCTTTATCTTGGGGGGAGATGCTTGCAGCCCTATCTGTCTGATCTTTGGGATATCATGTCTCTTCCCCTCCAGTGTGGCTTTTCCTGGCTCCCTTTGCTGGGCTTGGGCACACTGAGGCAGAGCCATCAGTCAGTGTTATTCAGTCACTCTGGTGGAGGTGCAGAGGGCTGGGTAGCACTTGGACTCAAGACAACGTGATGGAAACAAGTGAAGATTATATTTCTGCTGTTGTTCTGGTAACTGACATTAGTCCTTGCTCTGCAATAGAGGCAGAGGTTAGATAGTGTGCCTCACAGGAGCACAGACTGGTTGGGGTTGCAAGGGGCTCTGGAAATTGTCCAGTCCACTCCACCCCACTGCTCATTGGAGGGAAAAATGTTCCTAGGTGTACCTGGCTGAGATGTAGACATCACCTGGCCATCTCTGCTTCTTATATTAAGAGATGACGTTCTTTTGTTTTGCTTAAAGGGGAAGTTCCTTTAACTTGTTTGTGTCCTGACTGACACAAGAGGAGTGAAAGGGAGAAGGTGTTTCCTATGGGATCCATAATGTGGATGGAAAATAGCTGTCACAGTCATTTGTCCAGTTCCCTGCCAAAGCTGGGTTGTTCTTTCACAGTATCATGGCCACAGTACATCACTAAGTCTGTGGTCCAAAGACTCAATAAATGTATCTCCAGGGCTCTGGGAAGCAGATTAAATGTGCTACTGGTGCATGATACTGATCCAGTATAAACTCATTCTCCTGGTTAAAACTTGTTCCAGAAAAAGTTCAGTTACTTAGTTTTATTCCAGAGAACTTTGTATTGCATCATGATGTTACTTGTCTGCAGTGCTCTGGCTTTTTGGCTCACAAGTTTTACAAATCTTCTGGAACTGCCTTCAAGTTGGGCATGAAGATAGGATCAACCCTCATCTTGTGTTCCCATTTAAAAGAAGAGTGACCAGGTGTCTGTTCCTGGTCTGCATCAGACTTGTGCTGCTGGTGGTCTGCCAGTGCATGGCCCATGACCACAACTAAGCTTGACTTTCCTACTTTGGTGTTTGTTTGTTTTTTTTTTTTTTTTGCAATGCAATAATGAAATAACTTTGGGCCTTTTTTTTTTTTTTTTTTTTTTTATTCCTAATATGGGCTAACTGAGTTCAGTGCAGCTTGATACATGCCAGGCACACTGGGGTTTTATGTCTCATGATGGATTCTGTTTCACTGATGCTCCTCATGAAGAGCAGGTTTCTGACCAGAACTTTTCCTCAGGTGTAATGTGGGTTGTCCATTGTCTGCTGCATTACAGTGGTGGCATCTATAATTGAGGAAGCAACCCAGGAGCCTTTGTGGTGAAAGGTGATATCTCATAATTAAATATTGCTATATAGTGCTTCAGTGCTTTGTGGTGAATGGTTTCCAAAAAATGATGGAGGATAGTCTTCCAGGATTTGTGATATTTTGCAGAGATTTAACTGCATGTTACGTGAGAAAATGAGTTCCATAGGCAACATGGTAGACATGGGGTCCACTTCGTGTTCACTATGCCTTACAGAATCATGCCTCTGTACCCCCTCACTGGAACCCCCCAACATAATTTTTTTCTTTTTCATCTTGAGGCATTTTGTGCTCTACAGATAAAATTTTGTGCTCTACAGCTGCTCAGTTCCAGCAGCTACGGTCTTGTCTGGGATTAGTGTGTTATGGGATCTAGGCATCATCTCTTGATATTACTCTGAGCTCTCTCCTGGTGCTTCCAATGTTTGAGCAAATCAGAGCAGCAGCACAAACACTGGGCAGTTGAACCTGGCTTGCTTGCATTTGCCTGATCAGCATTTGCTTGTTACTAATGTGTTTGTGCCCTCTGCACAGGGCAAAAGCTATTCCAAGTGTTATACCCACTTTTACTTCACACAGAATCCCAAATAGATGGATTTTCACCACCTGCTGCTAGCTCACCTCTCTTTCAGTCCTTAGAAAATTTTCAGTTTAATCATTTTGTGGCCCTGGCACCTGAATTCTTGCAAGCATGAACTGTTCCTGTATTCAAAACCCTCAACTGGAGGCATCTAGTATGACCCAAAGGGAAGTCTTTTTCTTCAGGCCTTTGCTTCTACTAGTGTGTCTGAGGTGCTCAGATGAGTTGATACGAAATATATGAGCAGCCGTAAGCAAGCCTGAGCACAGAGGCTTTTGATTATTTCTCAGTACTTATCAGAGGAGGTGTGAATGTCTCACTAATTAAGAGCTAATGCCAACTTCTGTGAATTTTTTTGTCATTTACCCGTGAATTATCTTCCTCAAATTTAACTTGACTGCAGGAAGCCTGCTAGCAGTAACACTTTCCACCAGGAGCTTAATTCGGATGGTAAAATGCCTCTGCAGTCACTTATTGAGAGGGATTTGATGCTGGTGAGCCTGGCAGGCCTGGAGGGCAGTTTGGGTGAGCATTCAGAAGTCTTGACAGCCCCCATCTCTCAGGTAGGAGTCGAGGGTCTCCTGGAAAATTTGCTTCCTCCCTAGATTTCCAGCTCTGCCAGCTAAGGCAGAAGAGCTTCTGGAGGGACAGTGTTCATTGCCATCCCTTCTGCTCACAGGCAGTCCGGAGAGAGGAGATGGGGAGGTTTCCGGAAGAGGTTGCACATTCAGAAGCCTGAACTGAGGTTTCCTAATTAGTCGAAGTGCAGGTAGCCTGCCCAAACAAGAAAGACAAGTATAATGTCCCTGCACCCAAGTCATTTAACTATTAACCCTGGAGGAGAGTAAGGAGATAGCTAAAACAATGACCCAGTTAATTCTGCATGGTGTTTGAGCACAGAGTTATTTGTTGCTACCTGCGGGTCTGGTGATATCATCTGCAGACTCCCAGCAGAACAGGAGGCCAATATTTTTAAGTGGGATTTTAAGGTGGATTTGGCATGAACTCATCTGATACTGGTGTAATGTAATGACTTTTACTTGTCTGTTGCGTGTTTCTACTGACCTGAGGCACAGAGCCAAGCAGGAATGAGTGTTTGGACACCATGGTTCAGAGCTTGGTCCCAAGACCCACAGCCAGACTTCAGAGCAGAAACCTAGGTTTTTATTCACTCTGCATAAAATATTACCCAATGACTCAAAACCTGAAAGACTCTTCCCAGCTTGGAGCCATGAGTTTTATTTCAGCTCCCATTCAACACCAGGGTCTCAAGCAGGTTGATTTGTTTTGCTGGTGGCTGTGGTCCCTTCCCTGCATCCTTGGTGGCTGCTGCCCTGCTTGCTGAGCTAGATGCTCTCCCAGAAGCCGCCTTCTTTTTTTTTTGGTTTTTTTTTTTTTTTGTTTTTTTTTTTTCTTTACCAGCAGTGAGAGAGGTTAAAAGCCTGTGGGCGGAGGCCGGCACAGAGTGCCCATTGTACATGTGTGCATACCACAGCAGTAACTCCCTGGAATGCTGCACCTCCAAGGTTTTACCAGGAGTGTATGTACATTGTGACCCAATCCAAGGAGATTAACAATGTGAAATAGCAGATAAATAGGATGGCTTTTTTTTTTTTTTTTTTTTTTTTTTTTTTTTTTTGGATTTGTTGGAAGAGGGAAGTAACCCTGATTCCCACTACCTCCATGGACCTCCATAGGCACAAACTGAGAGGTGAGGTGCAAGCTTGGTCAATTAGGTGGAGCAGCTTCTTGCAACTGGGTGGATTTAATGTACTAATTGCGTTAGTAATTAGCGACTACCACATGGTAAACACTTGGGTTCAAAACTATGTACAGGCATTAACTAACCCACCCTACAATGAGCTTGTATGAGGTAAGCATTAGCTTTGTTTCACAGGTGGTGAAATGGAGAGACTTGCTGACCAGAGAGTCAAGGCAGGCATGCAAGAGAGCTTGGGCCTGTTAGTTCCTCAAGATCACCTCAAATGAGACCAGTAGCTGTAGTTCTGGGAAATGAGCATCCTTCCTATAGCCAGAAGATATGCAACTTGGGAAGTTAAGCATAAGTGGTTTTATGGTGTACTTCTATCTATTATGAACTACAGAAATCATCACTAAGGCTAGAAGGCAGTTCAGCCTCCATGATTGCTCCTCCTTTTCTTCTTCTTAAATGTTTTTTTTCCTTCTGCATGGACTGTCAGCTTGTGCTATTTATGGGAAATTTATCTGAATTTGTGTCTGCTAGGACCTGCATGGAGGTCAGTCAGTGATTTCATAGAGTTCTAGGATGCTTAGGACTTTCCATTAGCAGCCATATGTGCCAGGGTCAGACAAGTGACCCGTGGCCATACTCCAGTGGAAGTATGGATATGTAACTAATAAAAGGTTTTCCTTATTGCTTCATTCTGAATTCTAAGCTCGCGTAAGGTTTTTATAAAAAGCAGAAAGAAGCCACTTGATTTTTCTTGGTGCTTTAAAGTACAGTAGTCTACGCTGATAATGCTGTTACGATCTGGTGGTAGGTTACGAGATAATTTTTGTTTCTACTTTATGGTTTATTGCTACTAAGAATGACCTGGGAAATCCCTGGCTGTGCTCATATCTTGCTTGCAGTTGTTGAAGAGTAGGGTTTGGCAGTGTACCAGAGCTAATCTGACAGGGATTGCTGAACGAGTAGGTCTACACCCTCAGCACCTACTCCTGGCAGTTCCTTCTTGTTTGCTTCCCTGTGTGCCAGAAGCAGTACTCCTCTGACCCACCAGGGAGCTTTTTTTGCTACCAAAGTGGCAGAAAAATACCTTAGTTTCAGTCTGACACATTCCTCTGCTTGCTTTGTATCCTAAGCTGCCTTGCTGTGGTGGGTGGGATGCCTTTACAAAGGATTTTAGGGAGGGTGTGTGAAAGCCATCTCAACTCCTTTATAAACAACATAAATGTATTAGTAATAATTACATTATGATGCCAAATACTTGGTATTCGACTTAGCCTTTCTATATCATTGGGTGATACATATTATGACACAGTTGAGCTTTCACAGTTTCTCCCATTAACTTTGTCCAAAATTTTCAAAGTACCAAATATGAGAGCTTCCATCTCAAAGGGTTCAGTCTGCATGTTTTGAAGAAAGCCCACATGTGAAAGGTTGAGACCACAGCCTTTGCTTCACTTGGCCTGAGTCTCTGTCACAGAGTGGACCCAGGACCCAAGGGCATGAGGAACTGTGGAAAGCACTGAGTTTAGGTTTTATCTGTTGTCCTCAATACTCAGGTCCCTGTTATGTTCTGCAAGAGATCCAGGTGGAGGATCCCCCTGCACTTCCAGCATCCCAGGGCTATTGTATAACCTGAGTCAAGCATCTGCGTCTGTTTCATAGAATGGCTTAGGTTGGAAGGGACCTTAGAGATCATCTGCTCCAACCTCCCTGCCATGGGACATCTCTCATCTACACAAGGATGCTCAAAGCCTCATCCAGTCTGGCCTTGAGCACCTTCAGGAAGGGGGCATCTGTGACTTCTCTGGGCAATCTGTTCCAGCATCTCACAGTCCTCACACTGAAGAACTTTTTTCTAATATTCAGTCTAAATCTGTTCTCCTCCTGTTTTCCCCTTTCCTGTCTCTGGACGCTCTTATGAAAAAGTCCTTCTCCAGCTTCCCTGTAGATTTCCTTCAGGTATTGTAAGGCAGATATAAAGTCCTCCCAGACTCTTCTCTTCTTCAGACTGAACAATCCCAGCTCCCAAATTTTTATCTCCCTAAAAAAACCCTGTGACAATGACCACTGTGAAAGAATGAGGAGGGTCATGGATGTGGAGAGCTGGTTGCCTCCTCATTTATTTAGAAAGTCCAGAGTGGATGGTGTTTGCATTTATACACTATTTTTGTTTTTCCATTTATATCCATAGTGTTCCTTGCTTTGCAATACCAGATACAGCCCTCAGAAATGCCTGCCAGCCTTCATTCCCATTTTGCTTCAAGGAAGGCCCTTGAGATGCTGCAGGGGAAGCCCAATGGTGCTCTGTTTCAGTCATCTCTGCACTCGCGTTAAGATAACCTTTGTGCATGGTAACTCACTTTTTTTTTTTTCTTTTTCCTTTTTTGTCTCCTTTCTCTTAACAGTGGCAGATTTGGTCTCTTCTGAGCTCCTGCCAGCCTCTGGGCAATCGTGACATTGAATTCAGCAGACAGTGACCATTCGCTCCCCAGGATCCTTCCTACCATTGCTCTCCGCATCCCTTCCCGTGCTCCCCTTCCCTCTGATCAAATTCCAGGGCACAGCGACATTGCTATGGAGCCCAGGGAGGCTTTAGGCAGCTCCCGGCAAAGGGGGGGTGAGGCAGACTTTCTTCCAGCCTCCATCCCCTCTGTGAAGCCTCCACCTGTCTCCGGATGCTCAGGAGAGACGATGCTGCCTGCGGCGGGCTCGGGGAAAGGGATCCCAGTGAGTGGTGAGAGGCTGGAGCCTGAGGAAGAGGATGAGCTGGGTTCTGGCAGAGATGTGGATTCCACTTCCAATGCAGACAGTGAGAAATGGGTGGCGGGAGACGGCTTAGAGGAACAGGAATTTTCCATCAAGGAGGCTAACTTCACAGAGGGGAGTTTAAAATTGAAGATACAGACTACCAAGAGAGCAAAGAAGCCCCCAAAGAACTTGGAGAACTATATTTGCCCTCCCGAGATCAAAATCACCATCAAGCAATCTGGGGAGCAGAAACTTTCCAGAGCTGGGAAAAATAGCAAAGCAACTAAAGAAGAAGACAGGTCACACTCCAAAAAGAAGGTAAGTGCTATTCATTTCTGCATTTCCCAGTTCTCCTGAAAGCAGAGGGTGAGGGTAGGATTAAACCCGCTCAAACAGTTTTTGTAACCTTGGCAAAGTTTGCAAAGCCCAGCTTGTCAGTGGAGGAGGTAATACAGAATGAGCATCACCCTGCACTGCTCCATACACTGTGGGGACGACCTCAAACTGTGCTTCAGAGAACCCAGTTTTGAAAGGATCAAAAAAGTTCAGCTGGACCTCTCCTTATTTTGGTGCGTAACTGAGATTTCAGATGACTTGTTACCTGAGTGATAAATGAGGGAGCCCACTTCTAAACTGCTTTTTGTCTGAGATCTAATGCTCGAGCTTTTTGGCAGTTAAAGCCTTCAACTACATTTTTAAAAACACAGGTATGTGCATGGTGAACAATTGAATCCATTCCTGTGTACTGGGCAAAGGGCTCCATTATTCTTGATTACAGCATTGTGCTAGCAACACTGTAGTTACGCTTCAGAAAATACTTCCATTATGACTCTCATTTTCTTCCAAATGTATATCATTTTCCTGAAGTATCCTTCTTGAGAGAAATTTCTGGTACTTTAAGTTTGGGTAAAAAGTGATCCTTTTTTTTTTTTTTTCCTCTCCATTTAGTTAAGGGGAGGGAGAGGGAGAGGAAAATAAAATCCTTTCTTTTTAGGAGCTGTTTTCAAGAGCACCCTTTTGTTTTGCTGTTGGCTTGACTTCTCAATAATGTGGCCTACACTTAGTCTTTGAAATAAATTTAGATCAAGAATCTTAAGGAACACTAGTAGGGGGAGGGGCACTTTTTGGTGTCATTTTGGGTGTAGTGGTGTTTTCTGTCTAGACCTTAGACAAAGGAGCTTTGGTCTGGTTGAAGCTTTATCACAGTACAAATACCTCACCTCTGCCTCCTTAGCATTCCGGCACTGTTATGAGTTCAGACAGGAACCCATATTTGATGAAAGACTCTTGATGATCTCTCAGAGATGGAAAAAATTCATCTAAGGTGTAGGGCTCCATTGATCAGAGCTCGGGAGGATGACTCAGCTTTCCTGCTCATGCAGTTTGGATCCCTTGCTGTGCAGCAGGTCCCCACTTCTCCCAAAACTTACACACTTGATGGATGCACAGAGGGCTACTTTAAACCTTGAGGAGGCTAATTGCCACTTGCTCTCCCTGGGGACACTCTTCCTTGCAGACTAACTTAGACTGAAATTCTGATAACTCTTAATTCACTTTTTGAAGCATCAGTATTTCCCATTGACTCAAGGCAGAACCTTGGGAGATTAACATTGCTCACTCTGAGAGTACTTCTTTTAGAAGCTGAACTTGAAAAAGAAAACCCAAATCAAGGGGATTTTATTCTTAGAATCCCGCTAAATGGCATACTCTATGTGCCTGAAGAAAAAATACCTTTTTTTAGCACAGTAGAGGTTTGATCCTATAATACACTGAGAAGAGATTTTCCCATCTATTGAGATGGATGTGCTGTCTTCTTAGAATGGAGCAGTGTCTTATTTCTACTTCTCTGTCCTCCCTAAATGCTTGCAGAGGTCTCAGGGCAAGTAGTGGTTATGTGAGACCATATCTGGTGACAGGAAAGTGTCACAAGAAATCCCTTCATGTTGGTGCAGGGAGATAAAAAAGACTTGCAGACTGCTGCTTGTGCCACTGTACATGGTCTGTGGAGAATATGACTGTTTGGAAACTGGGCCTTTTATCTCCATTGTCACCCAGACAGATAGGTGTGGAAGGCATGTTCAGTCCTCCATGTGGCCATCCAGAGAGGTTAAATAAGTAAAGCTAATTAAGTATAAAGAAATTATGGAAAAAAGAAAACAAAACAAACAAACAAAAAAAAAAAACAAAAACAAAAGCACTGTGTAATGTTACGATCAGGGTAATACTTTAATTGCAGAAAGATAAGGAGTTTGAAAGTGGATCATGGCTCAAAGGTGGCTGCATCCAGCTTGCACTTGTGCCGTGAGGTCTAAGCTGGCTGGTGCTGTGCTTACACCCTGTGCACAGGCTGGAAGTGCTTTGGGTACAGCGCTGGCCTAATCTGGCCATTAAAACAAAACAAAACAAGACACAAAAAAGCCCCAGCAGGTGGATGCTCTGAGCAGATGGGGAGAGGGCTGCCGCGCCGGCGCATCCATTAGCATAACACCCAACGGCTGCCACATGGCAGCTGCTGAGCTGGGGTCATGGCAGAGAGGTCCCCAGTGGGGATCTGGAAAACCCCAGTGCTGTGATCTCAAAGGGCTTGATGCCTCAAGAC
This sequence comes from Phaethornis superciliosus, assembly GCA_023637945.1. Lineage (NCBI taxonomy): Eukaryota > Metazoa > Chordata > Aves > Apodiformes > Trochilidae > Phaethornis > Phaethornis superciliosus. Next base: position 68,229,695 of record JAJQWJ010000004.1, read on the forward strand.
CTTCTGCTTGCATCACCAAGATGGCAAATAACCTGCATCCCCGTAGCCAAAGGGTTTTTGCACATGAGTGTAGCTCACGGGTGGCAGGATCAGGCTGTGGCTGTGGACATCTTGTACCAACGAGTGATGGAAGGCACTAGAGGAGAAGGAGGCTGGAAATCATTGGGAGAAGGGTTACAGAACTGGCAGCATGATTGCTCTCACAGCTGATGCTAGTGTCTTGTGCCAGTTATGGAGATATTTTGGGGAAGATAGGAGGAAGTAGCAAGTTGAAACTGGAATGGAGCTGAAGATGTCTGGGTTCGCCTGTGGGTTTCCCAGGGAGAGAGATTCACACAGCTACCTCCTGCATGTATTTGCAGAACCTGTGCAAGTTGTGGTAGCAGTTTATAAAGAAAAAAAAAAAAAAAACAACCTTAAAAGGTGATTTTCACATTTAAAGGATTCTGGTGGTTTTGATATTTCAGAGTTAGGCTGTTTGTTTGCCTGTTTCAAACAATCAGTACAAGCTCCAGAAAATACAGCTACCAGCAGCAGCACCAGCAGCAAGGAACAACACATTTAAACCAGCAGGGCAGATCTTCAGCTGGCACCACTCCACCATCCTTTGTGAGTTTACACCAGGAGAGTTTTACCCAACATACACATTTCCCTTGTGCATGGGAGCAGCATCATTATTTGAGTTTATCACTTTGTTTATTGATGCAGGAAGTAATGCAGACTCCGAAGACTGGTATATAAGGATGGAGAGCTGAGCATAACCTGAGCTTCAAGTTCCATGCTGGTGTCTCCAGTGGGTGGGATTGATTGTCCTGCATCTCATGGAGTAGCATCTGAATTTGTCTTTCCCCATGAGGAGGAGAAAACTCTATTAGGACCTGAAAAATCACTTAAGTTTGTTGCATAATAATTTCAGCCACATCTCCAGTGGTCCCCAGTGCTTTGAAATACCACTTCAGCATTCTTGCTGGAGTTTCAATGCACACAGCACAGAGGGCAAGTAATGAAAACATGGAAGCAATTTAAGTAACAGCATGTGGGTACACAAAGGACTGGTAATGCCAGCAATGTAAAAAGACGCTGTGAACTGGGGATATAGCATTTATTCAGTGGCCACTTAGGGAGGAAGAAGCTTTCCTAAGCTTTCCACTGCTCTGCTAATTAGGCTATAGGGGCCGGGGCCTGATTTCTAAAGCTGTGGTCCAGGGAGCAGCAGTGATTAGAAGGGGGCTCTGCGGAGAGCTATGCTGTTCATGTGCTGAGGCCTGGGGTTTTTTTGCTTTTGATTCCCGCTGGTACGCTGTATTAAAAGACGTAAACATACATTAAATGCTTTCCTCATGTTGCTTTTCCATGTGAGCAAATGCCTCGGAGATATTATGTGATCATGAATGGGAGGGAAAGGAATCCAGGAGAGGATCTCGCTGGGGTGCGGTTGCTGATGCTCAGGAGCTGGGAGGGAGGCAGCAGGTGAGAGAAGATCAGCCTTGGCCTCTGCTGTGATGGCCTGAATGCTTGGCTGCAACGCAAAAAATTTGGGCGTTTCTTTTAAGTCTTGACCATGCCAAATTTCACATCAGCTTCCTCTTCTTGAAAAAAGACTTCCTGACCCCTTTCCTGGGGCTGCATGGAAGCTGAGTCGTAGCTTGGGTTGTTGGGAATTTGGCAATTGGAAAGCACACATATGTGCTGTTACCATTTGCTCTTATTCCAACCCTTAGGTGCCTGGGGATGGATTGGGCTGAACCTTTGCCACTTTTAAACCCGCAAATGGCTCCATTTCATTTAGTCTTGTTGGAGAGGGAGGGAAGAAGAAAGGCAGGAGCCTAAAGGATGTCCTGCTGGTATGCTGGCAAGCCCTGAAGCCACTGCCCTCCCACCTGCAGTAGGGCTGCTCAAGTCCACCATCCTCAGCATCACTAAATGTGCTTTTTTCTTTGGATAAGGAAACATGCTGTCAGCCTGGAAGGGCACTGGAAGTGTGGCACCAAATGAAACGGAAGCAGCCCATCTGCATTGCCTGTCTGTCATGTAGCATTTAACAAGCCTCAGATGAGCAGTATTTCCCTGGGTTTTACTCTGTTGCCTTTTTTCCCTGCCCTCCCTGCGTCGCGTTTACTGCTCTGTTTTCTTGTGTCCTGAAACACTTTCTTTTCCACCCCCTTCTTTCTTCAAGTATATCCTGACGAAGTTTCTTTGTAGATCCCATCATATACATAATATTCTGCTTCGGGGGAAGTAAACTTTTTTTTTTTTTTTTTGTAATTATTACTGCACTGGGTTTTTTGAGAAATTGGGGTGAGTAAATGCATTTTATAACTGAGAGGTAAGTGGCAGGAAGTTAGTTGGAAGTAACAGTTCCTTGTGTGCTGTCAGAAGAAATTGTATCCTTATATTTTCTTACAGCATTTTTTTCCCTTTGAGTTCCTGTAGGTATTTGCTTTTTCTCACTGGGAAGTAGCGCTAGCACTTTTCCCCTTGAAATTAATTTAATTATCTTCATTTCTCTGCCTCTGCCCCACACAGCTTTCTCCGATGAGTTGCTTTTCCTAGAGGACACTCTCATGCAGTGATTTCCCTTTTGCACCCCTCCTTCTTACAGGAGTTGAAAGCTCCTCCACACTCCTCCTTTGCCTTTCTTTGCATCGCTGACTGCACATTGCACTTTCCCTCCAGGTTCTCATGTACATCTGCAGTTATTGTCAGGTTACCCCTGTTCCAGAATCCTTTCCCCTGTGATTTCTGTGCATGATCATCCAGTTGCTCATAGTGCATGCTCATTCCACTTCACTAAGGGCATCCCTGTGTGAGGTGTCCTCTGAGTCAGCTGTTCCTGCTGCCATCACAAACGTGGCTTGGGGAGCTCCTGTCAGTGCTTGCTCCCTGTGGCTTAGCAAGGAGAATGTGCTTCCACATCTGTGGTTGTACCTGCTTGAAGTGTCAGGCTTTGACCTACAGCTGCTTCTTGGATGGAGCTGTCATAGCCCTTTCAGCCTGGATGTGTTTCTGAGCTGGTTTGTTCCTCACTGTTTCTTAGTGGGTTCCCAGGTTAAAGAATAGTGGTAGAGCCCCAGAAGTGCCAACACACAGGGGAAATCATCATCTAGTTGCATTTTAGGTGAAACTGGCTTTTGAGAAGCTGAGAAACCTATTCAGATATGCTCTGACAGACATGAAGCTCCTGATGTTTTTACCATCTTTCTACACAAAGCATTGATGGAAAGTCACACAAATTCACACAATTTTTTTGGTATTCATCCCAGGTTTCTTTTTGGATAGCTTTTTTTTACTACTGCATTGCAGAAGACACAAAAGCAGTTGTGGCTTTGTGCCCTTTCACAGCAGCGACCTTGGTCCCCACACCCAAGAGAGAGCAGGAATGACTTTCTTAAAAAGAAACTCGAGTAGAAATAAGTTTTGCTATGAGCTGAGAATCACTAAAGCCCAGTTTCACTTTGGTCCTTGAAGTCACCTGAGGTGTCCAAACTGGGAGCTGAGTCCTCCTGGGCCTCCAGGTAGCACCTGGAGGAGGCTGCTGCCTCTTGAACGTGGTTCAGTCCTCTCTGTGAAGAGCAGAAGGCTGGATTGTGGCTTTTACCCTTCTTTTTCCATCTCCTCTCCCCCTTACATTATGTCATGGTTACCTGGTGACAGAAATAAGGCAGAGTTTCTTTTTCAGCTCAGTGGAACCAGCCTGAACCAGCTGATTCCCATCCTGCACTGTCTGTCTGCTCCCAAAGGACTGTGACTTTTTTCTTTTTTTTTTTTTTTTTTTTTTTTTCTCAGATAGTCAAGTATTTCTGAAAAAATCAAATGTCTGGCAGTGAAGGGATGGGCTGAGGAAATATGAGTAGGCTTTTACTGCTTTGTGAGGAGTGCCAGATGAGGAAGACACACTGTATTTGATTAGCTGCCACATGACCAGGGCTTGTGGAGGCCATCCGTGTTGAGGACAGGTTTTGTTTTCCATCAGTCACTCCCACGACCGAGTTTCGATGGCCCTCTGTGACATTTCCTTGTTTGTTTCTGCTGTGCCTCTCTTTCCAAACAGTGACAAAATGTCCCCAGTGAATTTTTTGGAGCTGAGGAGATACTGCAGGCAAGGAAGCAACTGGGGAAACAGCAGTGCCCAGTCCTCAGAAGCTGATAGTTCAGGTGGAGGTCCTTCCTGCAAGTCCCCAGCACCAAACTGTGGGAAGGGATGCACTGTGCTCTGAGAAGCCACTTTCATGCTTGGCCAAGTCAGTGCATGCTGGTTGTGTTTCGAAAGCACTGTGCCCTCCAGGCTAACAGAGAAGTGCTGGAGACGTGGTGTGCTGGCATGTCCACCCTGAGCTGCAAGCCTCAGTACTCGTTGAGTTTTCGTTTGCAGAGGTTTTGGGATGCACAGGGGTGTCAGACCTTCATGCACAAACTCACGTTCCTCCAACACCAATTTTTGCATGCAGCACTCTCTCTCTTCTCCTTCCAGGTGTGCCTGACCACAGGTACCTTCTGATTTACCTCAGGCTTTTTCATCTTCAGTCCCTTTTTCACACAGACATGCACACACCAGCTAGGCCCCTCAGGTCAGGTCTAATTGTTCACATACTTCATTCCCAGATGGGCTTCTCATTGCCCACATTCCCTTTTATAGTGGGACTGCATGATGGACTCATCTTGAGTTTATTTTAATGGAAAGAGGGGGCTTCACCTGCTACCTTCAGGTTGCCTTTTTCTTTCTTTTTCTAAGAGCACTGAAACTTGTGAAATATGGTTTCTGACTGCTTTGCCCATCTGTTGTCTCGTGATGAGCTAACTTGCTGGCCAAGCCTTCTTTGGGAGCCCCTCATAGGTCTCTTTCTTCTGGCCAGTGGACAATCTGAAGAAAAGGTTTTTGAATTTTGTATCTCAGAGACTTCTGTTCTTATGTAAAAGTTGATAAAAATTGGTCAAAATATTCCAAAAACTTTGAAGAGAGGAGAGGCAGGCAGGCAAGGAGTTTGTGTGTGTATTCATACAAGCATGGTGGGATCATGTTAGCCTTGTTTCCTTAGGAAACCAGTCTAAAAATATCTGGAGTAAACATGCATTGTTTTGTTTATTTTTTTAACAATGAAACTTTTTCAACTCTTGAACTCTAAAATTACTCCATTTGATGTGTGACCCTGGAGGACAAGTCCAGTTAGCTGTGTTTTTGTAAGAGGGTTATTTTCCATTTCTTGTCATGACCTCTAATGTGAATTTGACCAGTGGCTGTTGACTCCTTCATTTCAGGACATGAAATGCTATTTCTACATTATCATTGAGTTTAGATTCCAAGATGCAGGCAGTTGCTATCAGGAGAAGGATTCTCAAGCCATGGTGCCTGCGTAGGTAGCAGGACACTGCTTCCAAGTAGGGTGGTCAGCCTGGAAAAATATATACTGATAATAAGCAAAAGACTCTGTTAATATTTGTTTGTTTGTTTGTTTTCTGGATCTGTGGGCTAGTAGCTAAAGCCTCAGCAGAAGGGCTAAGCTGTCTTGCTACAGAAATGAGGCTGTATATTTGAGATGTGGCTTGTTCTGTGGCCACTGTGGAAGATAGCATTGATGAAGATACAGACATGGTCACTCAAGATGGACAGTCAACTGACACAACAAAGTATGTCTCTAAAATGCTCATTTTAAGATGGTGCTTCATGTTCCTATTGTACACCAATGCCTACTTTTGGCAGGTCCTATATGATGGGATCAGGGAGAACTTCTGCTCACAGAGATTCACAGATTGTTTCAAGTTGGAAGGGACCCTAAAAGATCATTGAGTCCAACTCCTCCTGCAAGAAGTTCACAGGCTCTGTAGAAATAAAAGGAGGAGAAATGAAACCATCTTGTTGCTTAGTACCGTATGTGAAATACGGTAAGGAGATTAAGAGACTCACTCAAAGAACCTGTCACAGACCAGGGCAACACTCAGGCATTTTTAATTAACCTGTAGCTGCTTAACCATGACACAACCGAGTCTCTCACGTGGTGGCTTGGTCTTCAAGTGCTGGGTTCACAGTCCTGGAAGCCAGTCCTCTACTACTTGTCATAGAAACTGTTGAATTTGTTTCAAAATTATTAATCTGCATTTTCATCAATAGTTTAAAAATAAAATTTATCTCAAAGAAGAGGTAGGGCTTGATGAAGAAATGAGGGGGGTGGAGTTTTGGGGCCTGCATGTAATTAGTCCATCTAGATGATCTTAAGAGTCCCTTCTGGTCTATAAATCCTAAAATGTGGTAAGAGTCAAATGAGGAATATTTACTGGAGGACTCATTATCTTCTCATCAGTTTCTCATGGCTCTCTGTCTCACCTGGGTGGCAAGGTTTGTAGAGAGAGATGGTATCTTTTATTGACATTGGTGTTACAACAACTTACCACTATAAACCTGGGAGGTTCATTGAGGAATTTCAGCACTTTGCAGCGTCGTAGCTTCATGTGATCCTCTCTCCATCCGCACAGCTGAAAGATGAGAATCAGCCCAGAGGGGATTTGCAGGTAATTTCACCTTGCCCAATGCTCTCAGGAGGAATGTTGTGGCACAAGCAGAAGAACCAGAGGCCACGGCCCCTTTCTTTTTACTGGTGGCTCTCTCTGACCAGGAGAGGGCTGAGCGGTGGATGCTTGCCAATCATGCAAGCACTGCCAATCATGACCTTGCTTCACCATGAGAAAATGTCACTGGTTCCCCACCTGGTGCTTCTCTGAAAAGGCACTTCTGCAATGCACTTGGCAAGCGTTTCCCAAGAGGATACACAGGAAATAATTTCCTTATACCTTCAATGTAGAGTCTGCACTGTAATTTTTAAATGGACTTTTTTTTTCAGTATTTTCCCCTGAGCCCCAGTATATGTTAAAATACTGTGCTATCCTGGGTAGCTTCACCTGAATCTTACTTGCTGTATTCCCGGGTTGGTAATTTGATGAAAGCTCGCCCCTAAGATTAAGAAAAGTAGAGATACCTTGTCACTTTTCAGTCTATCTGTCCTAACTTAAGCCAAGTAAACCACAAGAGATTGTGGAGCACAGCAGCTGTGTGCTGGAGATGTAAGATGACTCAGTCCATCTTGGCCACATAGTTTAATAGGCCTCTGTAGAATCCCTGGGTCAGAGGCCAGCCACCATGCCCATCTTTGTCACATCTCAGTGATGTGTATCCTGGCAGGTTTTTCTTTTTGTTCCCTCCTCAGCATGGAAAGAACCATCTGCTGATTTGGCTTTCAGAAGAATTTTGAAAAATACCAATTTCCCTTTGTTGCAAGAGAAGGGGGGGGGGGGGACATGGGACAGAAGGGAGAAGAAGAGCCTGACCTAAAACCAAGCCAGTATTTGCAGGGGTTTTAGAATAGCTTGTATTGTGTTTCCTACTCCCCAAGGAAGGGTTGTCCTCTTTCTTCTTTTCTCTTCAATTCGATTCCCTGCCACTCTGTAAGCAAGTCAGAAGCTGCAGCTGCTGCTGTCAGCTGGGAAGGGAGTCCCCTTGTTTAAAACCCATGTGTTAATCCCTGGTTAGAAAAAGTCGAAAATGCTTTATGGTCCCCTTACAGTCCCCTTTGCACTTCTGCATCTTTGTTGCCTGCCCACAGTCTTGCCACTTGTGAAAACTGTGAAAACACAGAGATTGATCCCAAAAAGCCTCTACAACCAAGCAGTGTAAGGTCAAAAAATAAATACAGCCAAAGAATGGACTAAGTGACAAAATCTAGTTTTTGAGAATGTTGAAGGTGTAGGAAAGGACGACAAGTGTGTTGAGAGGTCTGGAGAGAAATTACCAGGGGTTTTGGGAGTAAGGGGAGCTGTTCTTGTCATGGCTGCTGGCCATGGATAAGTAGAAATGTTTGCTCATCAGGTCTGTGTTCCCAGGGAAAAGCCAGAAGCCCGTTGGGAAAGGAAATTTAACAGTGAGGTAAGGAGAAAGAAGTAATTGTGCTCTGACAGATGGAGATGGCCATGCAGGCAGCTCTGAAGAGGGTCTGATGGGTAAACTGGAGGCGTGAGGGACTCAGCAAGTTTATCATCAAGTGTGATGCCATTACGCTGAAGGGTGAATGCAAACAGTGTGCTGAGGTTGAAGAAGGAGGAAAGATTTATTTGTTTTTTATTTTGACCATGTCTTTTTCTCAAAAATACCTTCCTATCTTACCTAGTGGAACAAGGAAGTGAATCATCACAGAGATAGGGAGAAAAGAGTTAGGTGATGGATGGTACAGACAGAAAATTGGATGCAAGTGCCTTATAACTGTTGTGGCCAAGCACTTCCCAGAGGGTGTAGGTTTTCAGCACTTTCATAAGATTATCTCTAGTCTATAAGCAAACAATTGAGAGAGACAGAGGTTTCTCACCCAGGACCACTGGAGGAGGCATGCCACATTCTCACATTCTGTTGCTACAGCTTCAACAAGAATCTCTTCCCTGCCAGTCCTTGTGCCCACCCTTCTGGCTTGGTGCTTCCACCAGGCTTCCATGGCCACCCAGCTCTCTCCATACATGGGATGCAGGAAACAACCAGGTTCCCTGTGGGTCCTCTTTGCCATCCTCTCCCAGGCTTCGATATGGGGGTTGACCAGCAGCACCCAGACAGTATGGCATCCCATGGCATGGGATGGGCTGGCAGGTGGCCAAAACTTCTCTTGCCTGTGCTCCTTCCCAGCAGATTACCTCTGCTCCTCATTTTGGGGGCAGGAAGGAGCTGGCAGCTGCTGTCTGTCCTCAACTCCTGCCTCAGTCCCTTCCCCGTCATGGCCCCTTGTTAATAAAGAGGCGTAATTGGGAGCCCTCTCCCCGTCCTGTCTGGTGTGAGGCCATTTGTGTGCCGGAGGAGGAGGGGCAGATCCGGCACTGGGGAGTTTGGCAGCAGGGGAGAAAGGGAGGGAAAACTCTTTTGTTTGTTCAAGTAATTTAGGCCTCAGATGTTTGGGGGGAAAAAAAAAAAAAAAAGAAAAAAAAAATCCCCCCCAAACAACAAACAAACAAAAAGCAAGCAAACAGAAAACAAACAAAAAAAAAAAAACCAAACCCCACAGCAAAACCACAACCTCCCACCCTCCCACCCCCCCCAAAAGCAAACAAATAAACAAAAAAACAAACCAAATCTGACAGAAAAACTGAAAGAAAAATGCCTTTTGATGAGCACTGGTAAAGGTGTGCTCCTAACATAAAATTACCATGATAGCAGAGGAAGCAGAGCACAGTGAAGAAATCTGCATTTAACAGCTTTGTCTCTCAAGTTGGTCAGGAGAGATGTGAATCACTGAAAGAAACCCACAATAACAAAAAACCCAAAACCCCAACAAATCAGAGTAAAATCGGTTTCAGAGCTTCACACACTAATCTCCACATCCCAGCATGGGCTTTAGTTTTGAAGGACTGAAAGCAGAGCATGGCATGAGGGCTGCATCGATTGCTGAGTGTTTGATTTGTGTTTGCTCCACTTAGCTGGACTGAGATGAAGCATAGGAGAGTTCCCATTTTATCCAGCTGGTGAATTTTGCTTGTGTCTTATATGGGCTAGCACATTGCCTTTGGAGTTGAGGCTTTCTACTTCTACTTCATGTGCACCAGCACATTGCCTTTGGCTCTCCTGTGTATCCCCATTCCCCATCGTTCCCTTTAGACATCTGTCTTTTTTTTTTTTTTTTTTTCCTTTAAATGGAAATGGAAATTCAAATAAAAGAGTAACAAAGATTTTCTTATTCCTTTAGGTTCAGTAAAACTCATTTTTAAACCCCACTGAGGGGCCTAAACTAAGTTGAAAGTGTCTGTCCTGTCATGGGTGGGCTTTGCTAGTGAAACCTTATTTAAACTGTGTGAAAGTTGCAGAAAAATGCACATGGGATAGGCAGAATTTATTTTTTTTTTTTTAAGGTAGAGAATAGGATAATGATGTGAAAGAATGAATTAGTTATGGCAAATCGTATTAGTGTCCATTGTCAGCAGAGAAGCAGAGACATATGGGAGCACTTGCAGATTATTCCATGTTTATTCAGCTTCGTAACCGAAACAAATTTTTTTTGCATACTGTTACTTATTTGGCAACTGGAGGGGTGTGGAAGGTGTGTGTATATGTAGCAAAAAGGGGGGGAGGGGGAATGCACTATTGGTATTCCATTAAAACCAATGCTTGGTGCTTTGTTTGTCAGGTTTTGGCAAGGCTTTTTACTTTGAAAGCCATTCAGAGAGGATCGGAGCAGATGGCAGGGAGATCCTGTTTGTGTTATTTTTGGACATTCCCATTGAAAGTCTCAGATTGTTGTCCTTTTTCTCCCCTTCCCCCACTTGTCTGTGTTTTTCTTTCTTCCTTTCCTCTTTCCTTTTCGAAAACTTTTTTTTTTTTTTTTTTTTTTTTTTTTTTTAAACATCTATTATTAATAATACAGCATCACCTAAAAACTGGGTGTGATTCTGATGAAGCAAGATGTGGATCCTTTATTTCTGTCTGTATAGATTTGGAAAAAGCTGCAGCGGAAACTGTCTTCTCTGAAAGCCCCACAAGCAGTGTTAGGAGGGCAAGTTGGGTAGGGGTGGGATGCCAGACTGCCAGTTTGGTGGATTCAGTTCAATAGCAGCACCCCTGCAGATCAGCAGCCCAGGCAGCAAGTTTAGATTGAGGGTCTCCAATAAAACAACGTCAGTAACTTGTGTGACACAATCTCATGACCTCTATCTTTTTTAAGCCCTCATGGTGGAAAGGGCCAGCTGCAGATAGACTGGAAAACTGAACTATGCCCTGGCTCTTCATGGTGGTCTTCCCGTGTCACTGGTGAGATTCATTGGTCTTAGGCTTCCTGGAAGGCTTTTGTTCTGCCATCATCTATGTGCAGATTGTGCTGGGAAGAGAGAACTTCATTGCCTCGCATTCCTGGTATAAGCAGTTTTCCCAAGCAGTAATTTAACTTCATAATTCATAGCAGCACTGGAAATGCAGTGCTTTTCACATGGAAGTCTTCTTGAAGCCCTTCACAGCAGTGCAGGCAATCCAGCAAAGCTGAGCCTGGTCCAATCAGATAAAACACTTGGCTAGGCCAGATCTATCAGCAAGGATGTGCACACACAAAGATGGGAGGTCTTGGCTGGGGCTGGTATCCAAAGGTTCAGGTGATTCACCCAAAGCTCATCCAGATGATTAAATCTCTTACACTAAGCTGGAAATCTCGAGGGAACAAGCTTTCTCATGTCCATTCTGTCAGTGGTTACTCCCAGCAAGGAGCAGGTACTTAAATCTTCAGATTTTTACATCAGATGATATGAAGTGCTTTTTCACAGAAAAATGGTCTACAATGACATTAAGCTCAGAAAAGTGGGCAAACGAACTCTCCAGACTTTATCTGTCATAACCCTTTAAGACAGTTCATTGCAGGTTTTGTTTGAGTTCAAGGTGATGATTCATGTTGGTTTTTAGATTGCTTGAACCTGTATACCCACATCCTCAATAATTTTTTTATTTTTTTTTTTAACCAGCGCACTGAGGGAACCCACTTCAGAAATGCTCATTTTGTTCTTAATTCAATGAGAGATCAGAAGCTTTTCACTTGCGTTGTAGCACCTGAGCTTCAATGCTGTAGGTGCAAGAGAGCTCTGCTCAGATGGCAGCGGGTGACCAGAATGCATGAAGTGATGTCACTTGGAGCGCATTTTGTGGGCTAGAATGCGCTACAGAGGTCAAAAAAACAAAACAAAACAAAACTCCCAAGCCTCACCTTCTTCTTGCTGTTACCTCTTGCTAGACAATTCACATCCCCTTGGCAGGATTTTTGCTCGGCTGTGCTGACTTTTACACCTGCCTTATTAAAGTTTGGCAGCTCGTTGTTACTACCTACTGGAAAAGCCTTCTGCTCAGAGGATCTTCCCCTGCTCCTGGGGTGGCACGGCTGCTCTGCCCGATGAGGGTTTCCCCTTCAGAGCTTCCAGTGGTAAGGGCTTCCATGGTCTGGCACGTTGAGAAAGGAGCCAAGCAACCGTCTCAGCCTAGACAAAGGGCAAACTCGACCTACTATTTATGTAGTTACTTAAACATGATTTAACCTAAATAATGCACACTGTGACTTGGCTGGGGAAGAGGGGAGAAGGGGAGGAGAGGAGCTTGCTTCTAATGAGCCGGGAGACAGCACAATTAATTACGTATGAAGGACAGATAACAGACAGCAAACTGTCTACAGCAGAGAGAAACAAAATACCGATGTGAACAATTAAAAGCGTCCACGTGACGGAAGGGTCAGCAATTTCTCATAGAGCGGGCGGCTGGGCACGGCCCCAGGAGAGCTGCAATGGATGCTCAGATGAGCTGGCCTGGGGGGAGGCTGGGCAGGCTTGGGCTCCTGGTGTCCTCTGCCATCAAAGTTGATCAGGAGCTTCTGACAGGCTGTGCTCTGGGCATTATTTTCATCACATGCACTTTTGACAGTGGAACTGTTAGCTACTAATCTTGGTGACGTGAGAGACGGGGAGCAGAGAAGCTGGGGTGGTAAAAGAAATACTCCACAAGCAAGTGGGTATATTCCTCAGGATGCCATCAGCTGTATGGAAGAGATGGAGATCTTCCTTTTTTTTTTTAATATAAAAAATTGCTAATTTTCCTCATCGTCTTCCAGATGCAGAAGCATGAATTGCAGCTGCGAGTATATCGAATTCTTTGAGGAGTGTGGTCAGAGATTTGCACCCTCTCTGCTGCTCCCTCCCAAAAATTGCATTAGTAGGATCTGGCACAAGTTATCTCCGCCACTCTTTTCATCCTCCCTGCCAGTCTCAGTCAGCTCTTGGCTGTGAAGGTTTGACGGTAAAGGCCAATGGATTAGCCTAGGGAAGGGCCAAAGGTTAAATGAGCAGGGCTAGCAGCATGCAAAGAGCTACGATTGAAATATTTGCTGAATGCTGACAGGCAGCAGAATAGAGGCAGACAAGTGGCAAATTCCTGTTTTCTCCTCTAATTGAGAAAATATTTTGAGTGGTATTCAGGCACATTGCAAATCAAGACTCTGAGAAAGTCAGCCAGCCAGGGAGAGGAAGGAGGGCAGGACTTTGGTGGAAAGACCATTCCTGCTAAACCTGTTTCCAAAAAACTTATGCTCGTGGAAATCCCTGGAGCCTGAAGCTTAACATTTGTTTAACTCAGTCATTTTTCCCATGCAAGTGCACTGTCAAAATACTCCTCCTCTGAATTCAAAATATCTCCCAAGAAGAATTTGCTCCATTCCTGATGGTTTTGCAGCTACAGAAATTTGCTTTACAAGTATGTCTTAATTGCATGGAAGTGCTATCATGAAAATATCTGCGTGATGTAAGAATTCAGCTATCATCTGCTGGTCAGGAGGTGAACAAGCTGTTTCAACACATGATGCAGATGAGCCCAGATGATGTGCCTGTAAAACATAGCAACTACTCCCTCAAATACATTCAGCTGTAGCATGGATAACACTCAGCTGTGTTTCAGGTGCATTTGAGGGGTGATGCCTGGATGCCCAGACAGAACTGCTGCAGTCATTGGGAAAGTAAAGGGAGAGAAATTGTGTGGTGCATCACAAGTTGGCTGCACCAAATCCTGCATCAGCCCACCCATCTGCATCATTTTTTTGCTCTTGGATGGGGGTCGGAAGCTTTGGTGGCACTTGGGAGAAGGAAATTCTAGCCTGATGTGGCCAATATCAGATGGCCTTTCACACCCTGACATCATCCCCCAATGAGTGACTTAATCCTGCACATCCCCTCTGCCCTAAGCCTCCTGCCTACCCTTTCCACAAATGCTCCTACTAAATCTGATAATGTACTGAGAAGGTTTCAATTAACTTAATTTCCTTCTTACTGCAAAATCTGTATTTAGTTAAGGAGCTCTGGAGGAGGGGAAGGATGTAAAGAGAAGCAGTTCCTTGAGGCAAAAAGCAGCACAAGGGTCAGTGGAGTTTACATTTGTTTCTATATGCTTATGTTGTAAAACTCAGAGACTGGCTTTAAAATGTTTTCTGGAGAATGCCACAGCTGCAGCAGAGAAGGGTTTTGGCAGGGGTGTATCCTATTCATGGCCAGCATGTTGCATTGCATTTTTGCTGTCAAAGTCTTATGTTCTCCTTAAAGATACCCAAGAGGCAGTCAGGAGCTTTTTTTTGTAGTCAATATGGGCTAGGTTAAAGCTTTGGTGTTTATCAGCAGGTTGAAAATTTTGCTGCCAAGCAAAGAGAAGGAGAGCTTGCTTTGCTCTGTGGATCATCTTCAAATGAGGCATGCTGAGCTCTGCCAAGGTTCCCTTCTTCTGGTCTTTCCCTATAGATGGCCCTGCAAAGGGGGTGACCACATCGGGTTGGTACTTGGAGCAAGGCAAATGGTGGTTCTTTTTTATTTATCACAACCATAAAGCCACCAGTCTCTTGTTGGGCTGCTTGATGCTGCAGGCTTGTACCTTGATTCAGGGGTGCTTTAGTAGGAGCCCTGCAGGGAGATTAGGCAGCATGATCATCACCTGACAGAGGGGAAATTGAGGCATTGACATACCTCCTCTCTGTGTAATGCTCTGTATCAGCAAGAACTGAAAGTGAGTTCTTCCCCTCCCCCCCGTCTCATTCAGCCACCAAACCATCCTCTTGCCTTTAAATCACGGGTCTGTCTTGACCTTCCCATACCCCCTTCAGTTGCTGCCCGGGTTGGACAAGAGAGAACAAAGTGATGCTTGTTTGCCTCTTCCAAAGAGCTCACTCAAGCAGGTGATTGTCTTGCCTCCTTTTTCAGTCCTGAAACAAAGTGTTGAAAGTGTTGTCCTGGGATGTAAAACATCCAGTATATTCCCCCTGGGACTGGATTTTCTCTTTCTTAGTGCAAGTGGCACTGAAAGGAAAAAAGGTCAAAATTACAGGATACAGGGAATAATTCCCAGGTGCTGAAATTAGGAGCAAGATGTGAGCAATCGTCCTCTGTGCTCCTCACAAGGCAGGGAGCAAAGGAGCTTTAATGGCTTTAGCTGCAATCACTGGAGAGCTGCTCCTTCATTTGCAACTCTGCCAGGAAAAGCTGAGTGAAAGGATGAGAAGTCAATCAAAATCAGTTAAAAACTCCTCATTGTTTATTTGGCTTGGGGATGTCGAGAGGCCAGCGGATCTGAGGCCAACATGAAACCGCGTCTTGCAGCAAGGATTGTGGTTCTCAGCCATGAACCCCTGTTCACCTCCAGAAGGAAAGCTTTTCCCTTCTATGTTCAGCAAGAGAGGGTTTTTTTGAGTGTGTGTTTTGTTTTGTTTTTTTAATTTATTAATTTTTATTTTAATTGTGTGTATTTTCAGCACATGTACTGTGTCACATTTGCATGACAGTCTGGAACTTAGAGTCCAAAGGGGTTTGGACCTCAAAGCCCAGGTGCATGCAGTATGCAAGCCAAGGAAATGTAAACATGAATTTTGTGCTTCAAATGAAAACATCAAGCCATTACACTTTCTCTGTTCTGATCTCCCTCCCTTTAAACCAGCCATATGGCAACACACTCCATGGCAACTCCATGGTACAGGAGGTAGTTCCTAAAGTCTACCCCAAAATGGTGGACCCCAAAATGATACATCTCAGAGTTGTTTAATTTTATTTGGCCTACTCTAGTTTCTAGTAAAGATGAGAGAAATAAAAAAAAAAAAAAAATTGAGTCAGCAATGCTTTTGGGTTTTGTTTGAATTTGAAGCCCCCAAAATGAAAGGAGTTTTTGTGTGAGCGACAGGAAATACAAACTGAAACTAAAAAGGGGACTTGAAAAAGCACAAGAGAACTGGGAACTCTGAGCTCAGCCAGAGTGTTTTCAGCTGTAACAATCTGAAGGTTGAGCTCACCCCAGAGTTGCAAATCAAACTTTTTCTTTAAACAAAAAGATAAGACCTTCCCTCAGGGGACCACGGGACCAATGGGTCTGGTCACCTCAAAAGTTTTAGTTCTAATATAATACCAGTGATATCAACCTCTTTTAGCATAGGTTTGTTTTGTTGTTGGTGGTGGTTTTTAAATTTTTTTTATTGTGAGGACAGCCAGACAGCATTGGATATCAGTTTTCAGGGGAAACTGAGGCTCACAGCTGTAACCTGAGTTTCCACAGGTTATTTATACATGGCATTGCTGTTCTAAAAAGCTTAAATTTCACAATTTCCAGGATAGTGCTTTATCTTCTGTAGCATGTTTCTTCAGGGTTGTCTACTCAGTTGCTCAGGACTTTATGTTGGGAAGAATCAGCTTCTGACCAGACAGTTAGAAACTTGCCTCCATCACAAAGCAATATTTATTTACTTTTTTTTTTTTTCCTCACATGTGGTTTCTGGTTCTCGGTGGCTCATATCTCTGGAGGAGGTTAAAAGAACCTCCTGCCAGAGCCATGACACAGAGTTTCAGAGAATAAGTGACCAAAACTGGCTAAATGGCATGTTTGGATGTTTGTAATCTGAGTCAGAAGCCCAGACCTCAATTTTAATCTTCTCAGTTGAGTGGGTGGGAGGCGTGGGTGATAAGAGTTAAAAGCAACACAGTTTCTAGCATCTAGGGTCCAAAGGAAGGATGTTATTTTACAGTAAGGATTACCAACACTATGATATTAATTCAGTTGCTTGCCTATTTAGCAACAGGGATAGTGGCTTTGTTCCTTCCCATTTCCTACACGACACTTTCATGTATTTGGAATATTATAAGAATTCTAGATATACTTCATCGTTCCTTCAGTGACTTTTCCTGCTGCTCTTGAGGAGAATACAATGAACAAGTGTATCATAGAATCACAGAATCAGCTAGGTTGGAAAGGACCTCTGAGATCATCAAGTCCAACCCTTGATCCAGTTTTGCAGTGGTTCCCAGACCATGACACTGAGTGCCACATTCAGTTTCTTCTCAAAAACCTCCAGGGATGGAGAATCGACCACCTCCCAGCCCATTCCAATGTCTGATCACCCTCTCTTTAAAAAATTTCTTCCTACTATCCAACCTAAACCTCCCCTGTCAGAGCTTAAGACCATGTCCTCTTGTATTACTCATAGATGCCTGGGAGAGGAGACCGACCCCCAGTATAGGTGAAAGGGAACATCAAATGTGAAGAAGATGGTGAAATAAGAGCAAGAAGAAAAGTTTGGGATAGCTTGATATGTTGGACTGGAAAGATCTCCCCCAGACTTCAGACAAAAAGAAAGTTGTTCTTGCTTCCAAAAATGTAATTCTTTTGTCAAAGAATGAAAATCTGCAGAAATCAGAGTGTGTTTCAGGCTTCAGGCATCCCCATAAAAGTCTGCATTGCCTTCAGGGAAAGTAAATGAAAACAAAGCAGTTTTTTTGAAAACATTTGGCTAGATACATGAGATCATTAGTTGGGAGTTTTCTGTTTGCTTGTTTGTTTTATAAACTGACACCATTGCTAAACCGGCTCCAAAACTGAAGATTTAAGAACATTGAAGTTGCTCCCGCTGGTTTGATTTAGGCCTCTGGAAACCCAGGCAGGCCAGGGAGGATGCTGTCTCCAGCAAGAAGCCACCACACCACCCTGCCCTTGCTGTTCCTCCCCGTCTGCACCCAGCCCCTGCTGGGAATTACGGGGCTTTTTGTTGTAATGTTTCTCCTCCACCGCAAATTAGGCTGCCTGGCCAGCTGCTGGATGTCTTATTGTGCTCTCCACCAACTTGCCTAATACCACTCCAGTTCCTGTAATTCTAAGTCCATCTCTTTCAGTGGTATAAAACACAACAAACCCCCCAGGGCTTTTCTTTCCTTTCTCTTGCTACCAGGTGTAGGCTTAGGTCTAGTCTGAAGTAGCGACTCAGAGCCTTGGGGATTTTTTGGATTTCCAACCTGGTGCTGAGACAGCTGATACGGGCAGCTGAGGAAAGCAAGCCTCCTAAAAAACACCTGTAAGGGTCAGAACCACCAGCTAAGACAAGCACTGGGGACTTGTACCAACACTCATCTGCTGTGCTTAGGTCTTCAGGCTGCCCTTACATCTTTAACTCTTCATACTCGTAATGTGGTTGAGCTTCCTAGGTCAACAAACAGATCACAACATCCTGTAGCAATAATCCCAGAGGGTGTTTCTCCTCTTGCTGGCAAGGTTAGGCATTGAGGAAGCTCCTCATTAAGGGTAACAGAGGTCCTTTGGCCTTTGATAGACTAAGATGGGGAAAAAGAATCCTCTGGGTTTCACTGCTAGTGGTCTTTTAAATTCCTGCTGTCAGCTGAATGGTGCAGATCTTGACAGATTCGTATGCTTGAAGCAGTCTAATATTTGGATGTGAGAACTTTTGAAGGCCTTAGGTTCTGTTGCTGTAAATCAAGGTGTCAGAGCTGAACACCATGCACATGTTAGATTAGAGCTGAATCTAATATTGGTTTGGAGAACTTATCTCAGGCTCCATGAAGAAGTCCTATAAAGAAAAAAATTCTTGCCTTTAAACATGGAAGGATAGAAAGAATCCCAGGGAGTTAAAGGGACCTTCCAAAACCAGCAAATTCACAGAGGAAAAACAAATGTAGGACTCCAGAATTTCTCAGCACCACACCAATAATGTAGCATGAGAGGACAGCATCCTCCCATAGCCCATCATTCAGATACAATTATATTTTGGAACCTCAGTACAGTGAGAGGAATTGTGAAATGATGTGTTTCCAGAGTGACTTGTTGCTTAAAAACTCCAGTCAGAGATGCAGAAGATGGCATCTTCTGCTCCTTGACCTGCCACAGATGTCATTCTGAGAGTGGACACATCAGAGGATCTCCCACAACATTCTCTGGAACACACTGGCTTCTCATGTCTTAGATAAGTGTATGCTTCACTGGGAAAAAAAAGGAGGGTGGATGGCCAGGCCCAAAGGGTTGTGGTGAATGGAATTAGATCCATCTGGTGGCCAGCTACCAGTGGTGTTCCCCAGGGCTCAATATTGGGCCAGTTCTGTTTAATGTCTTTATCAGTGGTCTCGATGAGGAGATCAAGTGCACCCTTAGTCAGTTTGTGGATGACACCAACTTGAACAGGAGTGTTGATCTGTCTGAGCATAGGAAGGCTCTGCAGAGGCACCTTGACAGGCTGTATCACTGGGCTGAGGCCAATGCAACAGAGTTGGGGAAGAGTGGCTGGAATGCTGCCCAGTGGAAAAGGACAACACTCAGCTGAATGTGAGCCAGCATGTGCCCAGGTGGCCAAGAAGGCCAACAGCATCCTGTATCAGCACTGGTGTGGCCAGCAGGACCAGGGTAAGGATCATCCCTCTGTACTAAACACTGGTGAGGCTGAATTCTGGGGTCAGTTCTGGGCCCCTGAGGACAAGAAGAACATTGAGGGGTTGGAGTGTGTCCAGAGAAGGGCAAGGGAGCTGGGGAAGGGTCTGGAGCAGAAGTCTGTCCAGGAGCAGCTGAGGGAGCTGGGGGTGTTGATCCTGGAGCAAAGGAGGCTGAGGGGAGCCTTTGGTCTCTGTGATAGGACACAAGGAGATGGCCTCAGATTGTGCCTGGGGAGGTTTAGATTGTATATGAGGAACAATTTCTTCACTGAAAGGGTTGTCAGGCCCTGGCCCTGGCCCAGGCTGCCCAGAAGGAGTGGTGGAGTCCCCATTCCTGGAGGTACTTAGAAACTGTGTAGATGAGGTGCTTAAAGACATGGTCTAGTGGTTGGCTTGGCACTTGTAGGTTATGGTTGGACTTGGTCTTACAGATTTCTTCCAAGCTAAATGATTCTATGATTCTATGATCATCTGAGGTGTGGACCCTAGGGGACTGCATGAAGTTCAGGCATCAGCTTGGATGCTATTTGCTCAGAGTTAGTCTCTCCCAGCTCCCACACATATAAACAAAACCTCAAAAATACTCCTTCCCTCAAATCTTCACAGTTTGTGATAGCTCACCCCCTTCCCATTGACTTTGCAGTTCATCATTTTACCTAACTGGGGAATTCTGACTTAAGAGTGTATTGGACAGATTGCACTTGACACCTTTCCCCTTTCCTTTCCATCATGTTCCTGTAGAATAATGTAAGATGATAATTGGCAAGTCTCCTTTTGTTTAAAGGAAAATCTGAATGGTGGAATCAGATTTATTGCTGGCTCCATGTGCTTTTCTGTTCACTCGACCATCTTCTCACTGTAGTAATACCAAACATAAAGACTGAGGAACTTGACCTGGCAGGTGCCAACTCTTATGAATACAAATGTTCAGCTGTATGAAATATCTCTGTTGCATCAGTGCTGTGGAAGCAGTTAGGTAGAGGATAATGGATGGGCTGCAGTAAGATAGAAGGGAATGACTCCACGAAGGTTCTTCATGGTGAGATCATAAACCACAGGAGCAGAGCATGGATGGGCTGGTGGTGTAAGCTGAAACCTGTGGTGGAATTCATCCCCTTGCAGAGGGCTTCTCTTCAGCCTCTGTTGTTGTTGCTGCTTTTAACAATTCCCAAAGTAGGAGCATCTGCTGTAAAGTGAGGGAATTTAGGTGAACTACTGGTTTCTGTTTCCACTGTCACAAAGATTTTGCATTCACAAAGTATTTCTTCCTTTCTGAAGGCTGCAAGCAAGGTGCTTGGGTAGGCAAAGAGTTGGTCTTCACCTATAAGGACAAAGCGCAATTGCTGGAAAAATCAACATGTCCTTTGCTCTGGGGCATGTTACGTGCAGATGTAGTTGTGGAAAAATGGGGAGTTTTAGAGGGAAAATGTTCTTTTGTCTTGACAGTTGGAAGCAGAAAAACACTCAGGCATGATAACACTCGTGCTGCTTAGTTTTGGTCTTCAGTAGAGTCAGGCTGCAATGGGAAAGCATCAGCATGAATGGGAAGGTACCATCTTCAATCAAGATCATCTCTTCTTCTCCTCTGTGTTTGGGAAGGACTGATGTATAGGTACTTTGAGGAGGCTCTTTCCCTAATGGTCTGTGCAGCAGCACCTTTACTTCTGGGAAGCACCCGAGCCTTCTCTGTGCCCACATGCAACCTTTGCTCCCTTGGTAAAAGGAAGTCTGCTCTTCCTCTTGGGCTGCC
Source organism: Phaethornis superciliosus (assembly GCA_023637945.1). NCBI lineage: Eukaryota > Metazoa > Chordata > Aves > Apodiformes > Trochilidae > Phaethornis > Phaethornis superciliosus. The sequence continues at coordinate 68,250,651 of JAJQWJ010000004.1, forward strand.
TCTACCCAACAGGGCTTCTCCACCATGATCTTATGTAGCTCTAATGGTGATTACCACCATCTCATGGCTCAGCGGTGCCTGCCTTGAGAAAAACCAACTGTGTGGCTTCTGATACCTATCTCAGTGTTGGGTAAAAAAAAAAAAAAAAAAAAAGCAGCAAAAGATGTTGTAAAAGCAGTTTTCTTACCCCCTTTTTACTTTGACTAGTGAATGACTTAGTAATTGTCCTTTCTAGAAAGCTATTTTTCAAGTTAATGTTTTGTTGGTTTTTTTAATATTGAGGTTTTCCTTTCAGCTTGAAAAGCAAACATAACTTCTGTTCTCACAGCTCCACTCCCATACTTTCTCCCCAGCCTTCCACAAATGTTTGGGGATGGTGAGACTTGCAGATTCTTGAGCTACTCTCTTTACTTTCTCCTTTTAAAAACAAAAAAACCCAACAACACAATCTCTGCACTTAGCACCTCGCAGAACTAAAAACTTCTGTATTTAGAAGAGCAGCATGGAAATAACAAGGTTTTTGGGTTAATTTTGCTTTTTCTCTTCTGGTTTATTCCCTCTTCCCGTTTCTTTTCCTTACTGTGTTAAAAAAACAAAACAAAAAAAAAAAAATTGCAAAGTTAAGGAAAACCACAGTCCAACAGCACAGTTGTTGTGCTCTGAATTGGAGGGGTGTTTTTCCACCTTGGTTCAGGAGATGAGGATCTCCCTTCACCAACTCTGGCTGGAGGTTTCCCAATGGGAAGCTCCTTGCTGGAGCACTGTGCCTTCTTGCCGGGGGAGCTGATCTCTCCGAACAGGTCAAATAAACAGGACCTTGTTTGGGTTAATCGTCACTGGTTCTGCTGCTCTCCATTACTGATCTTATCCGGGAGCCTGGCCAAGGAGCAGATGCAAGAGACACCTCCCTCTTCATCCTCATTGTGCCTGGATTTATCCTTCTTCTTCTTCTCCCCTCAGCTCCCCTATTTGCTTTTTCTGTTTCTTGTTGGTTCCTCCCCGCCCCCCCCTTTTTTTTTTTTTTTTTTTTTTTTTTTTTTTCTCTCCCTTAGGCTGAGCAAATAGGCCAGATGGCTGTGAGGGGAACAGACAACAAGTGAGCCATGGCATATGGGCAGCCTGTTTAATTTCAACTCCTGTTGGGAAGTAGCTCGCAGGGAGATAAGTTACAAAAGCAAAAGAGGAGGAGGAGTGTGTGTTGAAGAGGAGGGGCAGGAGGAAGGGGTGACCCTTTTTGGGATGAAGCAGCCCTACCAAGGGGGTCTGGGATGAAGAGGACCAAAGCCCTGGCTGCATTCCTGACACAAAGCAGTAAATTAGCTGTTTCCGTGTCAGTTTGTGTAGGCTGCACATGGGGAGGAAAGATGGAGATGTCTGTCCTCAATCAAGGAGGAAGAGGATGTGTCTCAGATTTCCAGCTTGCCCACCCTCCTCCAGACAAACTTCAGCCATGCTTAGGAATAGGGTTGCTGAGAAGTTTGTCCAGCTGCAGGAGAGGAAATATGTTGCCTGTGATGATTATAATCTGTGCAAATGGTTGCATATGTTAATCTAACACTTTACTTGGTGGTATTAATGTAAGAACATCCACTGTGGACTTCTTTGAATGAAAAGGCACAACTTTTGAAGTTTTGTCACAAAACTAAACAAAGATTTGACACAAAACAAAGGCAACTTAGTAAGAACATTGTTTATGTTTGTCCCTTCCCTTTTCACACTCATTTTTCTATTTTGCTGTTTTGGATTCAGTATGTTAGCTATCAACTTCTTGGTATTGATTCACAAAGTTCATGCATTTTGGATTTTCTTGATTGCATACAAAGTGGATCTTGCCTTGAATATGTCTCAGTGATTTAGGGACTAAATTAATTTTACTAAACTATATATATGTTAGTATTCTTGGTTTCATTTTGATGAACTAGGACTTTAGGAGACTGGGTGGGTGGGGGTGTAGGTGTACTTTTCTGAATTTTTATAAATGTATTGATTTTATGTCAGCACTTCATGGAAATGTAGTTAAAGGTGCCTACACAATTTATGAACTTGAGTTTAATTCCCATTGATGCTTAATGAGATTTGGGGTTCCTTGATACAGGCTGTCGTCTCCTTCAGAGACATTTTTCAAAGTCTCTCATTTTGACAAACACCATTCTATTTTATTTTTTTTTTCCTATCTGCTTCCTCTTTGATGGGAATGAGCATGGAATCCCAAAACAATCATCACCCATGTGGGCCATTTGGAGCTCTAAGAATACTGTCAGCATCCTGACTGGCAGAGTAGGACTCTGGCTTGATGTGCCTGTGGATGGTATTCAGCTGGGGGCTCCACGCTTGTGCTTGGCAGGGTGGGAAAACTCTACAAACCAATTAGCTCTGGAAATCTCGAGCCCTGTTGGCAGGATGCAGATCCTGGACCGTGGTTGTGCTCTATGCCTTCACAAAGAACTTTTTATATTACATTAATTCTGCAGAGAAGTTTTTATTCACCAGAGAGTCTGTGGAGGAAAGATTATGCATCACCAGCTTGGTGGAGCAGAATTTTAACTTCCAGCTCAGACATTCCTCTACTGATTAATTTTAACATGAAATAGAAACACAGCCTGTGATTTATTTTTGAAATATTTAAGATAGATCGTTAAATTATTCAAATAGCAGAGTTTAAAGCAGGAAAGCAAGAAAAGAAAAAGAAAAAAAAAAAAAACACAACAAAAACAAACCACAAAAAAACCCACAAAAAACCCCCAACAATTAAGCAGCTCTTTCAAATAAGAGTTCATTTTTCCTGAATTTAAAAAACGTAGGTTTCGACTTGCTAGATGTATGAAACAAAAATTGTTCTTTCAGTGTGAAGAAAAATGTATTTTAAAACATAAGAATTTCAGCATTATTATTCTCCCAACAAACTTAACCTTGAGTCTTTCTCTGCCTGATCCCTGCAGACTCTGTTTCATCTGCATTGCTATGAATTGTTGCAGCCCTCCATTGTTTTCTGACACTCATCTACCACATCTTTAGGCACTTGCCCAACCTGATTGTAGTTTTCCTCTTCCTACAAAGGCTAAGTGAAATGCTTTTTGTCTTACTGTTGATAAACCAGGTGAGGACTTTTCCAGTCTTCTTGCTTGGTGTTTAATATATCACCTTGTTTTGTATGTAGAGCTGACCTTCATTCCTACCTTGTGCTGGAGAAAAAGCTTGTTGAATCTGCTATACTTGCCTTTGCATAGTTGCCCACTGACATCTGGATAACATGATCACACAGTAAAAATAGAGCTGTCTTCTCAGAGGAGGAGATAGGGATCATGCTCATGCTCTCTGCGGACTCCAGAGCTGTGACAATAATTGTGCAGACCAGTCAAGTAAAGGGGAAATAAAGCATTACAGTCTTTTTTTTGAGGAGAGTTAAAATTAATTTCCCCACCTTCTGAGAATAAAATGTGATGGAATTGCTGCTTCCTAAAGGTAAATTTATTGGTTTTGGTTTCTGTGCACCTGAGTTTCATCAAATTTCAGAGAGATTACTGCTTACTGTGTGGCTCCCACAGCCATACCTGTGTGAACCTAAGATCATACCTGTGTGAAACCTTAAAACCAAAGGTGATTTGTCTCTGACACCTCTTCACTGAAAATGCATGGGAAATGCCCATCAAAATCTGCAGACAACTTTGGAAAATTTCATCCCTTTCTCTTCACCTGCTCATGTCTTAGAACAGTACGGAAGCATTTTTCAAGACTGACCTCCTCAAGAGAGCACTCTGTCTTGAACTGGGCAGCTGAGGAGGAGGAAACTTGCAGAGTTTTTTGCACTTTTTCAAATGGTATTTATCTTCCTTCTTTTTTTTTTTTTTTTTTTTTTTTCCTATGTGTGTCTATATTCTACTTCTCCACCTGCCTTGAAAAAGAAGCTAGTAAAAAGGATTTGCTTGGCCTTTTTGTTGCTGTAGGGGGAAGGGTGCCGTTTGTGTGCTGTGCTACAAGACACATGCTGCAGGTGAAACAACCCCAGATGGGACAGTCCTACCCAGAGGGGGCAACTCCTGTAAACGAAAGCAGTTCTTTTTTTTTCTGCTTTGTGGGTTTGCACTGCTTGTGGGACCAGGTCCTTTGTAGCATGTACGAGTGGGCAAGCATTTATGGAGCAATCAACTCTATCGGCAGCAGCAGCAATCGCATAATGCTTCAGCCTTTTGTAATAGATTTTGCAAGCGTGTGAGCTGAAAGCATGGCCAGGAGGGAAGGGGATGTGAAAGGCTAGGCTTTCTTTTTTTTTCCTTGGAAAGAGCCTGTCTGAGTTCTTTTATGTTTTTCAGGCTCAGGAATGAGAGAGAGTGTGCGTATGTGCAAGGGCGTGCGCGCCTCTGTGCCCATACAGTGGCTCAAGTGGGAAAAAACCCCATTTGTGGTTCACACAGGAGGAATTTCTGATGGAGACAACAGTGCTAAGCAGAAAGGCACATCCTGAGCAAGTGAGGGGCATGCTCACGCGCACACACACACACACACATACTTACTGGGCTCTCTGCATAATATGTGCAAAGCGCTGCCCTTTAATGAACGTAACCTATGGCGGCTGGGATGCAGCCGGTCAGACCTCACCATTAATAAACTGGGAACATTCTTCTCCTTTTTAGTCCCTTTCAATGCCAGCCCTGCGGTTTGATCTCCCTTGAATGCTGCTCCCCCTCATTTGGGGCTCCAATTCTGAGAAGATTTGGCGCATTGTTTGAGGTCGCAGGATGTCGGATTGATTTCGAAGCTTTTGTATTGACTCCGGGCTCCTGAATGAAGCTGTCATGTGTGTCTGTGGTTGGCTAGCAGGCTGTCCGGCTGCAAGCTGTGCCTTCCTTTGTTGTTTAGGCCTCATTGAGCTGAGGGAAGAGGCTCATTTCAGGGTGATTTACCACCACCCAAACACCAGCTGTCTGTTGTACTGCCGCTTGCCTCCACCTTGGATTCAGTTCTCTTTTCCCTTCGTCTTTCCCCTTTCTCCTCTCTTTCTCTACCCCTGTAGGCACTTGGGCATCAGTTTTTCAAGACGTGTGGATCACCCTGACAGAACAGGGTGAAAAACATAAACAATGAATATGCTGTTCTTCCTACTGTCATTTATGAACCCTTGGGGAATGTTTTTAGGGTTGTAGTGCTAGATGCATGTTTTGATCTTGGTTAAAAAATGAACTATGACTCAAGGGGAAAAAAAAAAAAAAATCCATCATGTTCTTCTTGGCTTGTTAGTTAGTAGCCCAACACAGTGAAATGCAGTAATGATTTTCATTTTAAAATTACTACTAAACTCAGTGGCAGGACAACAGACAAAATTGCACAGCCTACTTGGTGCAGGGTGTCAGAGGAGGTGGCTGCAGTTGTTGGGATGCTTGGATGGATGGAGAGGAGTCAGAAAAAGATTGCATTGTTTTCCAAAACACTTGTCATTCTTCAGCAGGTACAATTGGTCATTGTGTTTATGCAGGTATCATGCTGGAGAGTGATTTTGGTGATATAACACAGGAAAAGCAAAGAGGTTATGAAGCACTGCTTAGCTCAGCTTCACAGAGCTTTCAGGAAAGTACTGCTTTAAAGAGCCATGCTGCTCCAAAAGTGTGAAATGTTTGAAAAAAGCCATTCCAGAAGTTTTGCTCTTCTCTAGGTTGCCTTGAGCCAAGACTCAACTGTCCTTTCTGTACCTCATGTTTTACATGTGAGTGGGGGGACATTTTGAGGGTATTGCAAGGAAGCAGAGGTGGAGAGAGAATGAGCGGCTGAGAAACAGGGGACACATGGAGAGCTTTGGGGGCAAAACTATGGCCACTACTTTTGATGATCATTGCTCAAAAGCAAGGAAGGCTGATGGGAACAGAGCAGGTCAGAGCCCAGATGGACCTGGCAGTGGTCCTGCAAGATGTGTGGCACAGTGCTGCTCTGCTGAGCTCGCCTTTGGGCTGCTCTTTCCAGCCACAGGCTTGGGAGAGCAGGAGGAAGATGGGATCCCCTGGTAAATCCCAGCCGGTCCCTCTAGACCACAAAGCCTGGCAGCTGTGTGGAGGCACACCAGTGCCATGTGCATTGTGTCTGACTCCTTTAAACAGTGCTGGCAGCTTGGTGTGGGACCTCTCTTGAGAAAGACAGCAGTGCCAGGGCTTGCACGGTGGTGATTTGTGTGTCCCCGTGTGCCTCCCCCAAAGCTGCTGGTGTGAAGCCCTCCTTTGACTTCATGGTGACACAGATTGGTGTTTCTCAACCACGGGACAAGGTTAAAGCTAGCAACTGATCATCTTCTGTCACCCATGGAGCTGAGGTAATTTAGCTTATTACTTTTATTATTTTTATTATTTTCTGTCAACTTTGACAAGCCGCTGGAGCCCATGATTCTAAGAGGAGAATGAGACCAGTGGGGCTCTCTATAAGGAATGGGGTAACGGGACCCAGGAGCCTTGTTTCTCTTTGCCTTAAGAAGGAGAATGTCTGACAATGGGTTGGAGTCAGCAGAAGGTAAAATGAGCTCCTCCAAGGGAAATCCTTGTGCCTACCTGCTCTTAAACCAGAGCACTGCATCAAGAGCACAGGATCATTTAGTACCAATACATCTGTGAGCTTTCAAGATCACTGTTCTCCTCCCCAGTCCTGTTGTTAAGGTGCTACAAAACATGGAAACAATGCTCCCCAAATGAAGACTGAACATCTGTATCACCCTGAGAGATGAGGCTCCTTTCTTCTGTGTCCTTCTCTCCCTTCCCTGCAAGCATCAGGTATTGCTGGACAAAGGAGGGAAGGGTGTATATGGAGGCAGCAACCACAGCATGATAGGCCCTGGCAAGGTGTTTTAATTTCTTAACAAACTCCCTGGGCACTAGAAACTGTAAAATAACATGCAGATAAACAAACAAAAACTCGCTGACCCTTTGCACCCTGGAGGGCTCTGTTTCGGATTGCTGAATAAAAGCTGAAGTTTCATATGCATGTTTAATGTAACACGAGGCGTGTGCTGCAGAAAGGCGTGCTTTCTTCTAATCTGGTTCCAGACAGAAGCATCCAAACAGAAGCCCCTTTTCTTATCTCCACTGAACTGCTACGTGTATGCAAGGAAACCCCTGAATGACAAGGCCTCCATCTGCTCTTGAACAGAGTTGCGACTGGCTGCAAATGTTGTCCATATGCTTTTTTTTTTTTTTTTTTTCCCTTGCCTTTCAGCTTAGCTGCCTAATGTTAGACACCTATCCCCAAATTAAACAACTGCTCATAATAGGCTTTCCTAAAAAAAAAAAAAAAAAAAAAAAAAAAAAAAGGTAGTAGCTAATTAGTAGCTAAATTAGTAGCTAGTAGTGCAGTGTAACATCTTTATCAGTGAGATATGGATGGTGGGACCAAATGCACCCTCAGCAAGTTTGCTGGTGACATGAAGCTGTGTGATGTGGTTACAAGCTGAAGGATGGACATCCATAGGGGCAGTGCACAGACTCAAGAAGTGGGCCCATGCCAGCTTCATGCAGATCATCAGGGTCAAGTGAGAGGTCTTGCACCTGGGTTAGGGCAGTCCCAAGCAGAAAAAGATGCCGGGAGGAGAATGGATTTAAAACAGCCCTGAGGAGAAGGACTTGAGGGTCATGGATGATTAGAAGCTCACCATGAGCTGGAAATAAGTTCTGGCTGCTCAGAAAGCACCGATGTCCTGGGCTGCATCCCCAGCAGCAGAGACAGCAGGGCCATGGAAGAGATTCCCTCTCCCTACTCTGCTCTTGTGAAACCCCTCATTTGCAGTGCTGTGTTTATTTCTGGAGCACCCCACACAGGAAAACCATAGAGCTCTTGGAGTGAGTCTGGAGAAGGCCATGAGGATGACCTAAGGGCTGGAGCAGCTCCACTCTGTACTCAGGCTGAGAGAGTTAAAGTTGTTCAGCCTGAAGAAGAGGAGGTTCTGGGGAGACCTTAGAGGACATTCTAGTACCTGAAGGGGCTATAGAAAATCTGGGCAGGGACATTTACAGGAATGTGTAGCAATAAGGTGAGGGAGAATGTTTTTAAGCTGAAAGACGAGAGATTTAGGTTAGGCATTAGGAAGAAATTCTTTGCTGTGAGGTTGATGAGCCCCTGTGCCAGGTTTCCCAGAGAAGCTGTGGCTGCCCCATCCCTGGCAGTGTCTCAGGTCAGGTTAGATGGGTTTTGGAGGAACCTGGACTGGTGGAAGGTGTCTCCTCCCGTGGCAGGATTGTTGGAACTAGATGATCTTCAAGGTTCCTTCCAATCCAGGACATTCTGTGATTCTGTAATTTGGACAATGTGCTTTAGGAGTGGTGTATTTACAGCTGCAAAAAGAGTTGGAATTATTCACTCAGTGCATGGCTTTCAGTTGCCTTTTTAGGGAATGAAAGCCTCTATATTATAATGCCAGGGGGAAAGAGCAAACTATCAAGTTTTGGGTTTATGTGTCCCTTTTGATATTAATTTTCCAAGTAATTGTGTGCCATTCTTTGTTCAGTGAAGTTGGTGATACTTCTCACTGGACAGGAGAACATGGCTATGGGTTGTCATGAGCTCAGGTTGCACAGCAATATATCCTTAAAGCCAGAGAAAAGGGTCTAAAACAGGGAGGTTTTCCTTGGTCTGTGGTTTAAAAAGGGCTGGGGTGTCGTTTTCAACATAAGGACTTCATAGTGGATCTGGGACGAGTTAACCACCATCAAGTCATGTATGAAGTTTCCTAAACACAGGTGTATGTTGCTGCAACAGGCAGCATAAGGTGTCCTGTTGCCTGTTAGGAGTGTGTGGGACTCACTTAGGTCCTTTTATATCTCTAACTTGTCTCATATACTGTGGGGTGTCTGGGCAGTCCCTTTGGTTAGACAGACAAGTCTCTCCCTTTGCCTCAGTTTCCTGTCTCTGACATAAGAACCAAATGCAACTGCTTTAAATTTAGCTTAATCATTTCTTTCTGGGGATTGGTTTCCAAATTTAAGAGCTTACAGGCTGTAGTAATGACGCAAGAGAAAAACACCTTTAATAAATGGGAATCATCATGATAGGAAGTCAGTTGCAAATAGTTTGCTGAAAAACTTGAAGTTTGAGAGGTTGCAATCAACAGCCCAAATACCAGGCATTTTGGTTAGGTATCAAGTGTAGATAACAGTCTTTTCAGTGTCTTTTTCCCCTACTTTTAGAGGAGAAAAGATAATTTTTTCACATTGTCTGACCTTGCTGGTGCTTGTGAGAGATGCTGGGTTCATCGAGTAAGAGACCTCACCACACCTGGTGGGTTGTAGGCTCACAGAGCTGACCAGAAGTTTATCCACCTGTTATCATTCCTGCCACCAAAGGTCATCTCTCTGCTGTGTCCTGACACTGAGCAATGGCTGCAATTCCTTTAATCATGTCCTTTTCCTTCCTCATTGTTTAGGGCAGAGCACTTCCACTTGGCTAAATGCACTAACTGCTTTTATGTTGAAGTCTCCTTTTCAATATAAACTCATTCAGCTGAAATCTTGTGACTCTCCATGGCTGCACATGAGCAGATTCTCCCTCTGTTGCCCAGTAGTTGATGAGAGTGTTTATTTTTTAGCAGTTGGCAGAAACAATCTGAAAAAAAGACAACATCTTTGTGAGCATGTGTCTGTGGGAAAGCAAGTAATCATGATGGGTTTACGGGCACTCAACTGGGCTGTGTTACTGTGTGAGCTCAAGGAACACCTTAACCAAACCTGGGATCCCAGCCCCTATCTGCCACGGTGATTAATCAAGACGTCCAAGTCTGATAAGATCCAAAACCACAGTGGTAAATAAGCAAAGTAATTAAAATTCTCCCCAGAAAAGAACCAGGTTAATGTGAGGGACCTTGCTGCTCCAATCATGATCAGTCAGTGATGGTTTGTCAGTGAAAAGGAGGTATTTGAACTAAGTATATTTCCAAAACTACTGACTGTGGGCAAAAGAAGGGAAAGGAGACCCTGTTTCTTTGGAAGTCCCTGTTGTCCCCAGTGTGTTATCAGCACAGTAAGATCTGTGCCAGGAGACTATAGTGTTGAGTCAGGGTGGGCTTTTTAAGTCTTGTCAAGGACTTACCAGTATGAACCAGATGCTGAAATGGGAGTGTCACACCTGTAGGCTTTACTCCTCCAAATATTGCTGCACCTCGTAAGCACTAACAAGGCAGTGATGAACAGAAATGCTGGTGCAAGAGCTTTGTCTCAGTTCATGCCATTTTTATAATTGTACTGCCTGAGTGTGGTAGACTTGTTCCTCTTCACGTATGTGCCTGAAAACATGGGGTTAAAATAACCTGTTCCTTTTTAGCATGTTTTGTTCACATTCCTACTGTGGATTTCTACACATCTTCCTTTCCTTCTGCCCTTGTCTATGTGACACGGATGATACTGTGATGTTTGGCCTTTGACGAAGTCCCTTTGGCATCCTGGGAAGTACACGTAAATATGTGGAAGGGTATTTCCAAGCAATGCAGGGCTTGTCTACAGACTTCCCTAATGTCTCTTGTTCCCTTACCTCTGTCCATAAATACAAGCCTCTTGGTCTTTGGTTGTTCAGATTGTACTGATGTTTTTCTTGCCTTATCTCTTGTAGGGAAAAGTCATTGGAGATGCAAAACTGCTCATGAGTTGTGGTTGCAGAAAAGGGAAAAATGCACAAGTGAAAGACTCAGATCAGGTCAGTCAATATGTACCTTAACTGATGGAAATCAAAGAACATGTTAACATATTATTGATTTGAACTGGGCTGTTGCATATCGGGGTTCCTTAACACAATCAGTGTCTTTGACATGGCTGGCAGTGATGCAGCATTAATGTTGTTATATTTGTTATTTGTAGAAAAACCCGCAAGCAAGATCAGGGATTCATTACACTAGGTGCTGGTAATGCCATAGTCTGACTTATTCCCATCTGGTTTATTTATTCATGAATTCTGTTTCTTTATAAAAATCCACTCCAGGCAATACCATTCTTAAAGAATATTGCACTTTCATGCTGGCTAAATGCATGCAACCTTTGGTCTCATACTGTAGCTGCCTGGATGGGTGATAGCTACAGAAAAACGTGCCATTCATTGCATGCTTTTATTCCAAAGTGACACCATCACAAGAACATTCTTTACTGAGGTTCCTCATGATAGACATGTAAAAGCTTGTTCACAAACAGAAAACCAGTGGCTGAATTTCAATATTCATTACTTGGAATGAACAGGCCCTTAATCTGAAACTGGTCAAATTGATGTCAGTGGGACCCCTTGTGGGGTACAATAATTCCAGGTCAGGTGGACGGCACATGAATGACAGAGAGCTGGAGGTTGCTTCAGAAAGAGAAGAGACCTCTCTGTCTTTGCACTTATTCAGAATTTGTCCCTAATTTTTCAGCTGTCATTTCCTTCTGGCTTCATAGCTAAAGGGAAATTTGAATCCATAGATCATTCACTCCAAAGCTGAAACAAAATTTAATTTGAGCAGGAACTTTTTATAAATCTTAGGTCATCCGATGTTAAATGAGGCAGAGTGAAGCATTTATCTCAAAGATCAAATAACTTTGCTCTCTAACGTACCTTGAGAACAACCTGTGACCAGGTATAAATCTGAAGCAGATTCAAAAAGTGTTCACAAAGCTCCAGAAACTCCTGGTTTTTCACTGGTGGGAAAAGAGATGAGTTCTCAGGAAGAAAAATGCTTTTTTTTCAACATGTGTGTTCATCAGCTTTAATTATGATGATATCTCTGGATCTTTTTGTTGTTCATCATGGCTGAGATATGAGAGCAGATCTATCTATCATGTGGTGGATTCTGATGTGAGCAGCAGTGGTCACATTTATAAATGCTTTGGAAGACTGAGTCTTGCATTGATGTTGCTTGTTTTTTACATTAATACTTTCAAAATAACAAATGCATTGTCATTATCCATATTCCATTATCCATATTATCACCACTGACACAAAGATTCATATTACTTTTTTTTAAAGACTAGCTTCCTATTCTCTCAAATAGAAGTTAAATTTTTTCATGTTGAAGTTCTAACACATCAGGAGAAAATTTATTTAGAAATTAAACACTTCTACCAGTTTTACTCTTTATTTTGATGCACTCTTGATTTACAATATGACTAGATCAGGGTCAAATCACTTGTAGGGGAGATTAAAAGTTAAATGAGAACACCTTGTTTGCAGAGGGGTTTTACAGAACATCATCTCTAACAACCCTAAGTGTGGGACCTAAAACCCATTGACTATTTTAATTATAGACTAGGCAATAGTTTTTGGAGGGAAAAAAACAATCCCATACTCTTTAATGTTTTCTAGGAGAGTAATACATTTTTATTTGCATTTGCTTTCTTTCTGAAATCTAATTTTTAATGTCTACTGATTTATTTACCATCTCAGGAGCTCTTTTTTTTGCTCGGCAACTTATCAGGCTAGTGCCTGCTCCAGAGGCTTTAAAGCTCATTTGTTGTGCCCCTGTCAGTATTTGTTGGTCCTGTCAGTATTTCAGGGGACAGGAGGTGGATGGGGAGGAAACTAGCACAGGAGGGTGGGTGGCAGCATGGAACATTTGTCTGTGAATGCAGGACCTCAGCTCAGCTTATAAATTATCCCCTGGGCCTTGTAGATAAACACAGACTTGTATGGTGACATCGGCTGGGAAAGGCAAACACTTGCTGACGATTGTAGGCTAATCCTTCAGGACACTAATTGCCAGAAAACCAAGGAGGCATTATTTTAGGAACAGTTTGTTTCACTTTGTGAAGGGGAAAAACACTGCACTGTATCTAGTTCTGTTTGACGGGTTTTGCCCCCTCCTCTCATGCCCTGTCTCAGAATTTATAATTTTATAATGACGATATATCTTCATTGTTGTTGTTGGGTCTTTTTCCTTCTTTCTTTCACTCATTATTTGCGTTTCCCCGTGACGCCTTTATAAAGTTGCATGAAAATACAACTTAGTTTTCATTTTTGTCAAGTAAAATACATAGGTATGTGAATTTTCTACCTTTAGCTACTTAAAAGTTGGGTGCTAGAGAGCTAGTTTTAAGATGAATTTTTGTGATTTTCTGTGAAGCTTTGAAAAGATTCTTTTTTTTAATTATTATTCTTTCAAATAATTTGGGAAACTAGTAAAAGGTCCTAGACACAGTGCTCCACCAGTGAAAATCCCCAGCTGAAACAAGCCATGACCCCATTGCTGAGGATTTAATTTACTGGTATTTCTTCAGTATGCATCTGGAAAAGAAGGCACCTTAACCTCCTTGACCTGAGACCAGCTTCCCTGAGTCTGTCATCTAAAGGCACTTGTCTGCATGGTATTTTCCATGGTGCAAGTCACCAGTGTGTAAATCCTGGCCCTGTCACTGTCGAGGGCACGAGTCCAGATAAGGTCACATGGGGCTGGGATTTCACAACAGTCACAAGGAACCCAACCTTTATGTTGGATTTGCACTAGGGCAGGAGAGCAACTGGTGTTGTGTGGCCTCTCAGTCCAAATCAGACTCTACAAGCTGAGGCAGAAGGGTAAGGAGTGCGATATAAATCCCACAAATGCTTTGAAAATGTGAAAAACAGCTGAGTGTACTGGAGAACTTGAATCTCTTCCTCCATGGATGGTCTTGATGAAGCTCTGGGTGGGTGAAACAGAATGACTGAGAGGAGTCCCAAAATAGGGCCACCTTTTGGCAGCAAAACCTGTGTGTCCTTGGCTGCTATTGGCACCATTGCCAGTTGTTTGTGTGCTTTGTAGGAGTGAAATTCATCACTTCTCCAGGGCCCAGAACCAAGTTTTTGTACCACAAATGTCCCTCTGTAATTGTATGGCTCATAATATGCTCTTAAGAGTGGTTATTAGTTTCCCAGTAATTTATGCTTCCCCATAAATTATTTTACTGTTGCATATTATTTGAGGTGAGTTGCTGCATAAGCATGGCAATCATGGACCAGAACTTCCTTGTGCTAAGTAGTATATTAACATAAAGCAGGAAAGATGGTTCCCAGGGTGTGATTTCTTTTGTGTACTTTCTGAGGAAAGAAAAATGTCGTTTAAGAACATGAGGAAATTGTGTGGGTGTGGAAATAATGTGCCTGTTTACAGGTATGCAGAGATTGAGAACCAAAAGTAGTAGAGCACTCCATATTCTCAGCACATGCAGCTCTGCTCTTCTCAGGGTTTAGTTGTATTTTTTTTCCACTGCTTCTCCCAGAAGGTAGGCAGCTCATCAATGTTTAACTTCTTTTATGCTTTGATCTTTTTTTTTCTTTTTTCTCTTTGCTTAACTTTTCTGGTGCCCTGTGTGAGCTCAAGTGTTACTGAGAAGTCAGATCCTCCTGTCCTTCTGTGTTTCTGTTTTTGGTTTTAATATGACAAATATATGCCTCCTCTGGAAATGGTATCCATGCTGCAGAGTAATTATTTAGTGAATGGCAGATCCAGTTCATGTTGGCAAGGATCAGATTAATCATTATTAATCATGACCCCTCAGACAGTAACTTCATCCCTTGCCTAAGTGCTGCTCTTTATTAAGAAGTAATAGCTATTAAGGGGATGGCTGGGACACTGCTCTCATTGCACCAGCACAGGGCTCAGGACTTCTGGCAGGAGACAGAGGAGCTCAGTTCAAAATTAAAAATAGACACACATGGTCCACATTCCAGAAATGAAATAGGCAGCTTCCCCTGTGGGGTTCTTCAGCCTTATCTGAGTGTCCTCCTTTTCCCTGGAGCCTCCCGAGAGTTTGCCTCTTTCCAAAGGTTGAATTTAGTGTTGGGGATGAAACAATCTCTCCAATGTTTTTGTATTTGTTTGCTTTTAAAACTTGGGTATATACTAGTATAACCTAATGCATGTGTAGTCCTTGCAAGGATAAGCTTTTCAGGCCTAGTGGCTACAGCAGATTTCAGTAGACCACAGATGGCCTTAGATCTCTGAGACTGCAGTTGTCCCAGGTAGATCCCAAACCAACAATCTTCTTGAGGATGTCTGGATTCCTTGGAATCTGCTCTGCTCAGTTGAGGTGAGGTGTGCAGCAGTGTTCACATCATGCACAAATCTGTGAGGAGTCCATCTTCTCTCCCCATGTCACTGGGTTGGAAATTACAAGGCCTGTGTATATAACTATATAACTATATATATATATATATTTATATACATATGAAAAAATATTCCTCCTTACCACTTGTGCCACTAGGGATTTGAGTAAAGAGTACTTTAATTCATCTTTTTTTCTGGTTTTCCTAGCACTACAGGTTCTTTTAAAGAAGCTGAGGTAGTGCTACCAATGGATATCATTCTTATTTCAGCAAAAGCAGTGATTTAAGTGCTGGATTGAAACCAGTCTACCAATACCTTCTAACTCCCATCCCCTAAAACCTGTATGTGTGTATGTAATTACTTATAAATTTTTTTTCATTGATAGTGTGGAAATCCAGGACAAAATCATTTAGAAGAGAGTAAAGGAAAGAAAAATGTCTTTTTGTCTCCATCTATGTCTTCAATACCTGGAGGGTAGCAGTAGAAACTTGGAGGAAACCTGCTATACTCTTTTGATGTCTGCTAATGTTGTTGTGGGAGTAACATTGTTTAATGGTTGAAGGAATTTATTGAAGAATAAAAGTAGCAGCAAAGACAAAGGGCGCAATACAAATTATCTGGTAAACCGCTGTCAAATTTTACGTGCTTAGGGCTACTGGTAATTTCCCGTCTTAAAATACAAGGGGGAGAGTTTGCAGGGGAAGGTAGGAGGCTGAAAAGTATATAAGTAAACCCACCTATTTGAATGCCTGCCTGGCCTGACCCAAACTGTTTCAGGGCTAAGTAGCTTTGGCAGCCTGCACTGTACATCTCTTGGAGGTGTGGCAGGGGACTGAGACCAGGTTTTGGAGAATCTGCCATAGCTTCATTGGCTCTCCCTTGCATTCTTCCACTTGCCAGCAAGAAATGCACTGAAGCATGAAATAAGGGAGTGCAATGGCTCCCTCACTCTATCTGAGCAAGACTGGATCACACCCCCAAGGTTAATGTTTGTCTCTGCTAAAAGAAATAACAGTAATAAAAATAAATGAAAGCCTTGGCTAACTTGGTAATAGAAGAGTAAAGAAAGCAGGAAGAGAGAACTGAGTGAAAGTATTCTGACCACCACCTTCTCATTTTTATGGATGAGTTTGAATCTCCTCTTGAAAAATCGTTGGATTCTGCATGGGTTATAAAAAGCTAAAACAAGAAGTAAAAAAACAAACAAAAAACAAACAAACAAACAAAAAAACAAAACAAACCAAAAACAAAGGGAGAGGATCTTAAATGTCTGAGCCTTCTGGGCAGTAAAATGCCCTTTAAAATATTTTGTTTGTTGAATGAAACAGGCTAAGTGGTCATACAAAACACATGGGACTGTAGGAAACTGTCCTAGATCATCCAGTCCTTTGAGATTGCTGGCAGCTGTTGCATACAGCACTTCTGATGAAAACAACTCATTTGGAACTCGTACCTACTAAAAAACTGTAACTGATCTTATGCTTATCCCACAAATTAAGCTTTTACTTTCCAAAATACTCACTCATATAATACTTTCCTATTTTGCTTCTGCTGGCAGATCAGAGTGTTTTTTGCCCCATAATAAGATGGTTGGTGTCAACAAGGTGGACCACCTTTGATTTTCTGTTCACCCACCACAATTTTCTAGCTACTGGTGGTGCTGCAGGGGGAAGAAAGTTCCACTTGGTAAACCAAAATATTAGAGAAAACTTAATTTCAGGAAACTTTTTTAAAAGCTGTAAATCTCTTCTCAGTGGGATCTGACTGGGCAATACATATTTGAATGAGAGACTCACCAGCTGCCTTTTCTCTGGATCTTCATTGGAGCAGTTGTGCTTTGATAATGTTGAATCTAGTGCTAAGCATTTGTGTTCCTAGTGGCTGGGAAATTTTTTTTGTTTTATTCATCTGTTGTGTAGATATGAAGCAGTTGTGAAATGGAAGTTGGGCAGGTAAGTCCCCACTCTTTGAATTTATGTAAATTTTGGAGAGATGATGGTATGAAAGAATCTTCCTAAATATAAGCCTCTGAACAAAAGAGATGGAGGTTATGGGTGTCCTTTGCAAGTTCAGCTGTAATAGGTCTGTGAGACAGTGGGTTACACCTCCTTTCATAAAATGCCATAGGTAAGCTGACATTTCTAATGACCTTTCATAATCACCTATTTCCTTTACTCACTTATTTTATGAATAGTCTTGTACTCCCTTCAAGACCACTTTGTAGTATCCTCTTATGGTTCATAACCATTGCAAAATAGGTTTGGCTTCCTGTAAAGTGTAGCACAGTGCAGACTGAAGTTCAATAGAGCCTTTCCTTTCTTCAGGAAGATGAGGACCAAAAAACTCACAGTGCCTTTTTTTTTTTTGGCAAGAAAGACTTCAGAAATGGCAGTCAGCAATTTTTTTTTCTTTTCTTTTTTCTTTTTTTCTTTTTTTCTTTTTTTTTCTTTTCCTTTTGAGGCCATTCTGAATGTATGCTCTAACATGGTGTCCTGCCCCTGTTTGAGATGTAAAATTTAGGGCTCTGACCTTTTCTAGTGAGCAATGATCCCTTGGCACTTTCCCTCCTAAGTTGGAACACTCAAGTCATGGCAATGATATTTTGTCCAGACTCTCATTCAGGAAATATATTTTGACAACTTTACTTGACCCTGTGCCTTCAGTGGGACACGTTCTTCGCTTCCTGCCCTAAATTGCTGAGTGATGCTACCTTGCATTGATGGGTCCTTTGTTCCATCTCAGGGGTAGGTTCATTTTGGTGGTGGATGAAGGGAAGCTGTACTGTTTTGAAAAGAAATTTGAGAGCCTTCTGAATTAAAAGTGCTTCACACATGAGAAAAATTAGTGTTAATCGATTGTCATCATCAGCCCCAAATGCTGGGTTTGAAAAGGTCATTTATACTCCTCAAGGCAAACATGCAGCACCATGCTAAAAGAGGACTAAAGCAGTCGAAGAAAATCATAGAATCATAGAATCGGCTGGGTTGGAAGGGACCTCAGAGATCATCAAGTCCAACCCTTGACCCACTCCCGCTGTGGTTCCCAGCCCATGGCACTGCGTGCCACATCCAGGCTCTTTCTAAATATCTCCAGGGACGGAGTCTCATGTCATTTCAGCTTGTGCAGTCCCAGGGAACATTAATGACTATTTTGTTGTTTTCGCTTATCTCTCTCCACGGGCAAAGAGGAGAAGATTTGGAAGAGAGAAGCTGCACTGATGAGCTGCTCCAAGCAGTCACATGCCCTCCATGTTAGCAGCTTACCTGCTATGAGGAGCCTTCACCAGGTCAAGGTCAACATGAAGATGAATAAGGAAAAGGCATAAGTGAAGACTGGGCTTGTGCATTTGGTTATGATAGAAGAGTAAGGACCATCATCCTCTGTCATTCTAAATGCATTTGCTGCCTTTCCCACTCTGTCTTGTTCCCATTTCCCCATAACAAATGCCAACGTGTGAAGACACCATGGCAGGGTCAGTATCAGTCAGCCACCTTTTAGATGACAGATGCCACGTGAATCCAGATCCGATCTACGCTGAGGTTCACGTGAATTGAATGGCCTGCTGAGAGCTGCTGAGAGCTGTGAGGTGCAAGGAAAGTGCAAAGGCTTTGTGCAGGGTGGCAGATGGAGAGAAGGACCCACTCCTTGGTTAGAGTGTCGTGCTTGCAACTTTGTGGAGCAGTTCACACCAACGCATGGGTGGAAACTGCTACCCTAGCAGAATGGTGGCAGTTTGCACCCTTATTTTACTTATATTGTACTAGAATCAGCATCGAGACAAGATGAAATTCAGGTCCTAGATCTCAGCAGGTCATCTGTCTGTCATTGTACCCAATATGCTTGTTTTCCATTCAGCAAATAGTCATGACATTGGCTGTTCATGGAAAAAGGGTTCACTTGAATTTTCCAGCAGCTCAGGCAATGACTCTTCCTGATTTTCTCATGGGAGCCTGTTCTGCTGTTGGGTTGACCTTGCTGACTGGAACATTTTAGCATTGCTCCCTCTAAACAGTCCTTTATTCCACCTAGCCTTTTACTTTTTGTTACATCCTTCATGAGTTTCTTGTGCAAATATATGAGTCTGGTTTGTGAGAGGCAGTAGCAGCCTAAGATACATGTGTACTTTGAGTTTAAAGTTTCCTTAGATAGGTCAAAATCAGTTTTTAAAACATTGCCTCCTGGAATCCATTAATAAAGTTGTGTCAAATAAAAATACAATCAAAGTGGTCTTTGTATAAGAAAAAACAATAAATCCTTGTTCAGGGGAGAAATCTTTCAAGCTATAGTTTAACATTCTTTATAGAAGCTGGAAGAAAAAGTGGTTCAGTGTCTAGAGAGTCAGCCTACCCTTCAGAGATGCAGGTTGAGTCCCTCAATCCACCACAGGTTTCCTACACACCAGACATGATTTAGTTCCTGCAAGATTTCAGCTCACTTTTTCAAGCACTGAAAGCAGCATGGATATCCTTCATGTTAAAGACTGGGGAGTACTAGGGTGTGGTGTAAGCCTTGCCTGAGGTAGTTCAACTGGCTTGAAAAGTAGCGTGGCTTCTACTAGCATTCTGATGGAGGGATGTTTTATTCCTTTTTTATGTCATATCTTGAAAATAACCAGACCAAAATGTGATCTAAAATTGGAAAAAAAAAAAAAAAGAAAAGAAAAAAAAAAAAGGAAAAAAAAAAAGAAAAAAAGCCACATGATTCACTGCAGAACTTAATCCCCTTTGCAACTGGTTCCAGCCAGAATATATTCGCAGCTCAGACCCTCAAAACCAGACAACATAGCCTTAACTAACACAACATTACTAAGGCACTGCTGTAATGGGATCATTCTTCTATGGCTCATGGGCATGTTTTAAGTGCCATCAATTTAGTCTACAACTGGAGGCTAAGTGCAAAACCATTTTAGCAACTGCATCTTACATTCAGGAATGATCGAATATTAATGGCTTTTCTTTTGTTAGAAAAATATGGAGAGGAAAGTGAAAAGCCACAGGAGACCTCACTGTCCTTCCTCAGGTAGTGAAGTTTGTTTGTGGAGGGCTTCAGGATCAGTTAAGCAGCCGAGTAGTGGTGTCAATGGCCAGGAAACCAGCTCTCTTTCTCCAGTACTGCTCTGTTCTACGAACTTAGCTAAGTGATTTCACTTTAGTTTTCCTTCTTGGTCATGTGTCACTCAAAGATGTGAGTTATTTGACAGAGTAGTTATTTCACTCCAGTGTTGCAACAGGTCACACCCTGCCTGCACCACACTGAGACTGAAAAAATACAGAAATTCTATAAGGGATGAAGCCCTGTGTTTTGTTTCACCAAAGAAGCCCATCATGGCTATTTTGGTAGTTGATGTCAAGCCCTTTAAAAAGAGCTCAAAATAATTTGCAACTGTATGGAAATGTCTTGACCCTACCCTGAAGTCAAGGTCAGAAAAGATGATAAAATTAACTTTCCCAACCCTATGTCCTTCTCAATAAGCCCTGGGCTGCTTGCTGTTTTACCTGCTCACGATGTAGGCATGAGAAAACATGTGAAGATGAGGTGGTGGAGAAGCTTCTGTTTGGATATAGATACTTGTGTTGTCTGTAGGTGTTATGGGCCAGGACTTGGGTAAGAGTCCTGAGGCTGCCTGAATATCTATGTAGGCAGGATGACAAGAAGATGCTATGTACTTTCTATGAACTCTTTCTTCCCCAGTGCTTCAAGGTCAGAGCTATTCTAGGATTTTTATGGGTCATTTCTATGGTTTGACTTCAGCTGACTGCCTGATGTGTGTTGAGGCATCCATACCTCCCTTCAGTGACTGTATCAGGACCAGAGGTTGAGTTGAACCACTTCATAGGGTTCATAGGGAAGACTACTGAAATATCTCCCAATATCCTCCCTAGAGCTCTGTGATTGTACTTAGAAAACAAGGGAATGATTCCCAATAAATAACATCCTACAAACGCTCTTATATTGTCTTTTTATGATTATCAAATCATGTTGAAGAGGTTGCAAGGTGAAGAAACTCTCAAGTTTCATTTTCAAGAAGCTGCTAGGATGAAGGCAAGACATTTCAAAATCAACACGGAGGCTTGTATTCCAAAGAGCAAATAGGGGAGGCATAATCTGCTTTACTTCTCATCTATAGTTCCCCATATTCATAACTTAAGCCCTGTAATTTGGATTTATCCTCTGTGGCCTGCAGTCACACTAGGAAAAGCCCTTGTTTTTAATTTTGTGGCAAAAAAAAATTAACAACATTGTAGGATAGGATATTCCTGAAGAAGTTTTGTGTTTAAGTGTTTCATGTTGGGCACCAGATTTTACTACCTTCCCTCCTCTCCCATTTGTCCCCCTCCTCCTCCCTCCTCTGCTGTTATACATCAATCATCTGATTTCCTCGAGGCTGGGATACAAACAGTGTAATCCCAGGGAGAAAGGATACTGATACAGCCAATCCTGCACATGACTATTGCTCTGTTGTTGGAGATGCCATGGCTAAAGCTAATGATTTTTTTTTGCTGGTAGGAGTGTTTCCACTAGACTGGAGAAAGCGATAGATGGGTAATCTAAGAACACAGCTTTGCCTTCATTGGGTGATCTGTTATATCTCCATCTACTTCTATTTTAGGCAGATTTCTAGACTTCGATTTCCTTTATTACTTCTTGGTTTGTCTTTTCTTGTCACTTACAGAATCCTAAATTTAGCTTTTATTTTTGATTATGACCTAGAAATGAACCTCAGCCCTGGCTCAGTCAATCCATCTGATCTATTAATGACACATAAAAGATCTGTGTTGAATTAGCTAATTAAATAAGGACGGCTTCCTGTAAAGACTGCTTTTTGGAGAAAATACTACAGGTTTAAATGCAGTTCTGTTAAGAATCCTTCAAAACAAACTTCTGGGTTTGGGTTTTTTTGTATTTTTGATTTAGTTTTTTTTAACTTTGTTTTGTTTTTTTTTATTTGTTTGTGTTTTGGTGTTGGGTGGGGTTTTTTTGGGTTTTTTTGGGTTTTTTTGTTTGTTTTTTTTTTGGTTTGGAAATCAGGAACATGTTTAGAGGAGGTGTTGTTAATCACCTCCAGAAAAATCCCACTAGAGTATATTCAGGAGAAGCTGATGAACAATTACTGGCTTCTGGCGAGTCCAGACAATATAAGCTTGTTCCAGCAGCACTGTTTCTCTGCTCCCATGTTTATACTGAACTGGACCTGAGAGCACATGATAGTATTCTGGCAAGTTTGGGAATGAATTTTGATGGGAACTTAGTACTTTCTCTCATCTGCTAAGCCCACATTAAACCCCACTATTACTTTTTCTAACTCCCCTCTGGACTTTGAATTGCATTGCAGTGAACATAGCACACGTGAGTAAGAGCTTAGGGCCTTGCTCACTTGGGTGGTCCCATTAAACAGACCAGGTTTGCTGCCTTGGCTGCAGCGTCATTCCAAACATTGCTGTTATTTTTCTTATTGGACCATTTCTCACCTGCTTTTTTTTGTTTGCTTGTTCGGGTTTTTTTTGCATTTTGTTTTGTTTTACTTCTCATACTCAGTCTATTAATATGTGTTTTAACTAGTTAACTTTGCAACCAAAATATTCACTGCATAAGAGGCAGCTTTCCTGAAAGTTCATAAAATATGTATTGGTGCTAGGAATATAAAATGCTCCTATTTTGTTAGCCGACAAAATGTTATAAAAAGCACTGAGCAAAGAGTGAGAGGGAACCAACTTACACCTTTGAAAATCACTGCCAGTTCCAATATGGCTGTATTTATTTTGACTTGGAAGGCTCAGTTCGATCCAAATGAGGTCATTTGGTTGGGAGTGCACATGTCCATCCCTGCAGAGCCTGGAGGGAGGGAGGGAGGGAGGAGAAGCTTGTAGGATGCTTTGGCTCTGAGGTGTTGAGCTGCCAGGGAGCAGTGTTGGGAGCAGAGCAGGCAGCCCGTCAGCGTGTTGATCCTGGCATCAGACCGAAACGCTGGGGTGGAGGTGTTGTAATGTTTAAGTTGATTTCTTTAAAGGTGGGTGGGACAGTGTAGCTATTGTGTGCTCAGCTGTTTGTTGGGTAGGGTGAGTGGAGGTAAAGCTGGTGCTCTGTGGATTTAGGGGCAAGGGAATATATTTAGATAGAGGTGTCTGTAGTTACTCATTCCTGTGACTCCACATGGCAGAGAGCCTGTTATTTCGTTTGCAAAGCTCTATCTTTCAGCTTGCTGTCTTTAACCCTTGCCCTCTCAGGACTTGATAACTGCTCAGCACCATTTTACTTTCCTCGCCCTCTGCTCCTGCATCTTCCCTGACTCCTCTCGTCAACAAGATTAATAGCTCAGCCATTTGTCTCTATGAAATTTCACATTGCTCTCCTGGAGCTCCATCTCCGCTGCTCACCACCCCATCCCAGCAGGTGGGAAGGGTTCCTGTGCCCTCCAGAAACCCTGTCCTCCCCATTCCCCGCCTCCCTGACAGCAGCCTGTTTGCCAACACTTTGCACGAGGAAGCTGCCTCTATAAAAAATAAACCATGCTGAAATCTGAGATACAGAAACCACGCCAACCTCACACTTCATTATTGGTAATGGCAACCTATTTGATTTCCATTTGCAAACAGTAGTCTGCATATGCTCCTCACCATGTAGTCTTCCTCCCTGCACTGTTTTCTGGGCAAATTCAGGTTCTCTGTGCCTGGTGCTTAGCCTGCCTTGTGGTTTGCTTGCTTTGAGCCACAGACACCCATGCCTGACAATTAAAGCATGGAAAAAAACTGTTAAGTCACCAACTTGATTGCCTGGTTACTCACTGCCAACAAAAGGTTGCCATCAGCAATAGGCTTGAGCCTCTTCTCCCACCTCTTTTATCTTTATGAGATGATTTTTTCGTCACAGATGACTTTTATTGCTGATCTGCACCAGGGAAAGCCAGCAGAGACAGACCCGTGTTTTCCTTTGTTAAACCCAGCATGCAGACACCTCACTCCTGCACCTCCACTGCTGCCCAGCTGTTACACCAGAAGCCTGGGCTGAGGGTTTAGGATGAAACTAGATTTTCTAAATGTCTCTATTAAAAAAAAAAAAACAACCAAAAAAAGACAAAAAAGAAAAAAAAGAGAAAAAAAAAAAAAAGTGGTTTAGGAGAATGAAGATAAACTAGGTTTCATGTCAGCAGGGTCAGTGCTGCGTTGCTGCCCTTGAAGCCCACATGATCTCTGGGTCCATTTTTCCATCACACAGAGGGATGAGCATCTCATCTGGGTTCTACAGAAGGTGGCAGTGGCGAGGGGGTTGAAGGGAGAGCTTGAGGAGGGGGGATGCTCCTAGGAGGAGCTGCCTGTATTGACTTTCACTCGATTTACTGGAGCAATTGAGTTTGTCAGTGAAATGCGAGATGGTCTCAATCAGCTGTCACACTGAGACACTCCTGTCACTACTGTCAATAGCGTTGAGTTTCTGATCGTTTCTCAGATTAGCTCTGCGCCAGAACATCAAATGAAAAGCTGTTTGGGGCACAGGGAGGGGAGAAACTCTAAGCAGTTACCTAGGAATCGGTTTACAGACTTCAAAGCCCTGTCAGGTTTATTCTGAAGGTGTACAGCAGTGCACGGAGAGCAGTAATGCGTTTGGAGTGTAATGTAGACTCCTCTTCAGACCCATGTTCACTCATGTACTGGGAGGCAGAGATGGGAGAAGAATAGGGACATCTCTTCTAGTGAACCCAAATGGCATGCAAATGGCCTCCTTACATGGCTCTTTAGATAGATGGAATAAGTTGCTTTTCTTATCTTACCTTTCATCTTGAAGGACTCTTCTACATTTCTCTTGGCACTGAAATGAAGCCTTTTTTTCTGGTAGAGCTGGGTCACACAAAAAGGCATCACCCTCAACAATAGGGCAGAATTGAAAAGAAGGGGAGTAGGTTTGTCATGCAGAAATGATGAAGGAATAGTGTGTGTGTAGGAGGGTGTCCAGGCAGCCTGTCTGAGCAGCTTTTGGCAGTGTCAAGCCTCAAGTGAGGTTTTTTTTTTCTGTATAGCAAGGCAAGAGCTTTGTAGCCCATTAAGGTCTTCCAAGCCCTTTTCCTTGAAGTTTAAGCAGTTGGATCTGGGACAGCTTTTATTGAGAATGTTTCCGTCATGAGGGATACCAATATGAATGTCTCTATTTATGGGAAGAATAGCCCATCAGGAGACTTAAAAAAAAAAAACAACAAAAAAAACCCAACAAAACTTCAAGGATTTGAGAAATCTCTTTTCTCTGTTCCAGCTGAAGCAGCTTATGGCAAGGTGAACTTACCCACTTACAAGGAAGCCAAGAGGGTAACGTTAATCCTATTAGAAAAGTAATCTACAACCAAAAAATAACAATAACAGGGGAGGAGAAGGATTCCTTTTGAGGCAAATTCGCAGAGTAATTCCTGTGAATTTACTCTTTTCTTCTCAAGGTTGAGATGTTAAACATTTTGCTATCAATACAGGAATTAAAAAGATTACTACTTTCCCTTCATTTTTGTAAAGAAATTAAGCAAGGGGAAAGCCACGTTCTGGCATTACTGCTTGAGGCTTGTGTCTTTCAGATAGTCCTCCTGCTTTTTCTTGAACACTGTCTCAAAAAGTGAGGCTTACCCTCACTCTCGATTACACTAATTGAGATCTTTTCCTTGAATTTATTTTTAATATTTCTAATTATATTCCCTGTTACTCAAATTCAAGTTCGGCCAAGGGCAAGGTCATGTGTCTGGGTCAAGGCAATCCCAAGCACAACTGGCTGGGTAGAGGGAACACGGAGAGCAGCCCTGAGGAAAAGGACTAGGGAGTGCAGGGTTATGAGAAGCTCAACATGAACCATCAGTGTTTGCTGGCAGCCCAGAAACCACCCTTGTCCTGGGCTGCATCCCCATCTGTGTTCCCAGCAGGGCCCCTCTGTTCCACTCTGGGGAGACCCCCCTGGGGTGCTGGGTCCAGTTCTGGGGTCCCCAAGGCCAGAAGGAGCTGGAGCTGTTGGAGTGAGTCCAGAGGAGGCCATGGAGATGCTGGGAGGGCTGGAGCAGCTCTGGAGCCAGGCTGAGAGAGTTGGGGTTGTTCAGGCTGGAGAAGAGAAGGCTGCAGGGAGACCTTAGAGCATCTTCCAGTGCCTGAAGGGGCTCCAGGAAAGCTGGGGAGGGACTTGGGACAAGGGCCTGGAGTGTTAGGTGAAAGGATGACTGGAAGAATGTAGATTTAGGCTGGACATTAGGAAGAAATTCTTTGTTGTAAGGGTGATGAGAACTTGACCCAGGTTGCCCAGAGAATCTGTGGCTTCCCCAAATCTGGCAGTGTTGAAGGCCATGTTGGATGGGGCTTTGAGCAACCATTGTCTAGTGGGAGGTGTCCCTGCCCATGGCAGGAGAGTTGGAACTGGATGTTCTTCAAGGCCTATCACAACCCAAAACATTCTGTGATTTTATGATTCCATTATTAGGTTGCTTTGGCCTCAAAACATCAAAGGTTCATCTCTTCCTCATTCAAGAGCATCCCATCCTTCCTAAGTAGATGCTGCAGCTACATTTCACTGCTCAACATTTAAGAACTGCTATCCAAAACAAATCATACCTTCCTTTCTCTTCAGTTGATTAAAAAAATAAAAACCAAAATAAAACCAGCCCAACCCAACCCAGTTTGAAGGACTATGTAAGTGATGTTTAATATCAGAGGCAAGCCTGTTTGCTTGTCTTGCTAGCATGAATCTGAAAGGGTCATAGAGAAGTAGGGGAAGGACAACAGAAAGGAAAAAACCAATCCAAAACCAAAAAACAAAATGCCACATTCTCCTTATGGAGTATTTCAAAGCAAATGCTGGATGCATACCTTTGTTTGACCTTTTCCTTAGATCAGTGGTATAGGCAGCTGCTGTGCTTGTATTACACATTCCAGCAGAGGGGCTGACTTGTGAGCAAGGTAGGTGTGTGAGTGTGTGTGTGCATGTGTGTGTGTTTGTTATTCAACCTCTCAGACAAGGGTCTTCAGTGCTGGCTTTAGCTCCTTCTGTTTTTATTTTTTTTCCCCCATAGTTTCCAAGGGGAGGTGTGGTTGTTTGTGGGCTTTATGTTTACTGGGTGACAAGAAATGGAAGGGCCCTTAGTGAATTCAGATATACTCTGATGCAAGGTTGAGTCTCCAGATTTTTTCTTTAAAAGCTTTCATTAGGCTTCAGAAAAAAGGAGTAAAGTAAACATCTCTCTGCTTCCTAGCTGCAAAGAGTTGAAATAGTTTCTCCCAGTGGGCCCCATCAAGACAGCAGACATTTCTACAAAGGGAAAAATTGGAGAAGAAATTAAAATGTTTGAGTGAAAAAAAAAAAAAAAAAAAAAATTAAAGCTACTGCTCAAGGTGGATTTGGTGTTTATTGTACTAAGTCTGTAGAGCCAGATGGCCTTGATTAAGACCCTGATGGAGCAGAGCATGCCCACCATCCCCAGGATGGTGCCTTTATGGGACGGGTGATGGCTCTAAGGAAGGCATAAGGTAGCTCTAACAACTGCAGCTAATTGCTTCTGATCCAGCAGAACAGGATGTGATCAGGGGATGCACTCACCACATGGTGCTTGACCTCCCTCACTTGGGAAGCCAGATGGGTGACTGCCTCCTCTGGAAGATGCTACCAGCAGTACAAAGATACAAAGATGGGCCTGTGGCTGCTCTGTGTCACCCCAGGAGGGGTTTAGTGTGTCACTCCAGGAGGGGTTTAATGTCACCAGGCTGGGACACGACCTACACCCAGTTCTGCCTCGTGAGGTGTAGCAAGATGGTTTATCACCTGGTCAAATGCTTCCCCTGATTCTGCCCATCTGTGTGTTCCTTGGCTCAGGTACTTCCCTCTGATAGTGTGTTTGTCTAAGGCCTAATTGCAGATGCAAGAATAATATAAATATTAAGGTTAAAAGTTTCTTTTCTTGAAGAGAGGTGAAAAGGGAACGGAAATGGAACTGCTACTCAGCTTCCTGGCTTTTCCTGGAGTCAGAAAGAGAGTGCAAAGGGTACTGCTAGGTGTGTAGGAGTATTTAGTCTTGAATAATTTGCCATCCTGTTTTTATTCCCTTGCAGATATATTTCAAAGAAAGGTGTAGATGAAGCTGATGACCTCATTTATAGTTGAGGTTGCCTGTCACTTCCCATGATAAGTCCCCAGCTTGGTTGTTTGGGCTGTGTTAACTCACAGTGTTTTGAGTTGGTCTTCCCCTGCTCTTTGAACTCTTGTTCATCTCAAGCCTTGTTGGGTCACCCGGGATCTTGTCTCTAAGTGAATTCTCCTGTTCCATAACAAGGGTAGAACAATTTCTTATTCCCAGAGAGTGGTGCCAAGAGAAATCCACCAGTGATCATGATAATAGGTTCTTGTTATTCCGGTCATTCAGGCTGCATAGCTAGGGAAAATAAAGTTTACATCTATCTGTGAACATAGTTACACACATGCGTGATTGCACTTAGGTGACTGATGACTAAAATTAAATTGATTTGTACCTTTCTGTTAAGTAAAACTGTTATTCTTGAGTTGTGTAATGTATGTTAGAATTTACTCTCACCAGTGTTGTATTTGCTGCTGAGGAGAGGATGCTCACAGCATAGCTTAAGTAAAGGTTGTGTCTTGTACTGGAGAGTCCCTCTTACCCCTAAAGCCTGCTTCTCAGCTGTTGCCTACTGGACAATACATATACCTTCAGTCTCACTTCCCTCCTTCACTCCATCCCCAGCAATAGTAGCAAAGTGTCCTCCTGTGTCAGCTGTCATTTACCCAGTAATGAAAAAGGTGGTGGAGCACAGTTTCCATTCAATCTCTGCAGACTCGGTGTGTAGCAATGAAAAGTATTCATCCTTGCCATGCCAGAGTTCCTAACTTTGACCATGCATTTCACTTTGCTCCAGCATTAACATTTGAATCTTTACCTCCTGCCTACATTATCCACTTAACATTCAGCTGGATCCAGGAGTGGGAGGATGGCTGGTTTGAACGGGATGAGTTTTGGTTTGGGACCTGCATAGGCAACACTTGTGATTTTAATTTGAAGAGTGTTGCGATCAGAGGTGTACATGGTTTGGTTTTGTTTTTTTTTTTTTTTTCCCTGTTTCTTTTTCTCTTTCTTTTAAAACATCTGCAGTGGCATCCATGAGAGATGAGGCTTAAATTATAAAGTCCCTGAAACTCAGAAGGCACACAATTAGGATCTACTTTCTGAGGTTTTAAAGCTAGCTTGGTGGTTTTAAGGCACCTGGTCCACAATCTTCAAATATGTTTATTTTAGAAGTATCAACAACTCAAATTGCTGCTGATAGTGGCTCACATATAGGTATAAACTTTAAGTCTAAAGTGGGTATGATTCTCCACCTAATAACTTTCCCTTCCATGTAAACAACTGCAACACATTTCCTTTGGAAGTCTGTGTCCTTTTTCTAAATATGTGGTAGGTATATTGGCCCATCTCTCTGCTTCCTTACAACCTGCCGAAGACAAAATGCCTAAAAACTAGACCACTATTTTTTATGCTTAGTGGTTCTCATGAGCCCAACTGCTCTTTCTTGTTGCATACAAATGGGAGATTTACACCATGTGGCTGTCTTTTCCAACAAAAAAAGGTAA
Source organism: Phaethornis superciliosus (assembly GCA_023637945.1). Classification (NCBI taxonomy): domain Eukaryota; kingdom Metazoa; phylum Chordata; class Aves; order Apodiformes; family Trochilidae; genus Phaethornis; species Phaethornis superciliosus. Next base: position 68,280,238 of record JAJQWJ010000004.1, read on the forward strand.
TCATATATTTTGTTTTACGTTTTCAAAGAGCTATGAAAAATAAGCATTAGTGCCTAAGACACTATTTACAGGAGGACCAACCCAAGGTTTCTAATTTCTTTTTCATCTGATAGCTCCAAAAATACTTCCCTGGTTTAAAAATTAGGCTGAAATTTTAATTGAGGGAACTGCAAAAGGGTTTTCCATTTTTCCTGCAGCTGATGCAGTCAGTGGAACAGTTGGTGCAATAAACTGAAAATTCACAGTAGTCCCGTTACATTTATGAGAATTAGCAGTACTGCATATTTTTCTAAAGAAAAATGTCTGCCTGATGAGGAGGTGCCAGCTCCACCAAATGCATTGGAGCAGCCGCAAGGCAGGTGCTGACAAGACTTTCCTGATCTCCCCATGACCCCTGCTGCAGGAGGTGAGCTAGCAAGAGGAATCAGCAGAGGCAGGGAGGAGAAGATGGTTTGTTTGTTTCTTCTTGCTTGGAAAATGTGTGCGGCTGTCAGGGTCGATGTGTTTTTGTGACACTTGAGCTGCCTCTCCAGCATCTCTCCTTGCGAGCTACATACTCATCTTTTATCGGGAGGATGCTGGCATGGTGAGAGACAACCTATTCATAGAAAGTAGTCAGCTGAGCATATCTACAGAAACATCCAGAGGACTTGACTGGTTTTTTTCTCCCTCTCTGAAGAACCCTTTGCCTATATTTTTTTTTTTTCCTTCTTTACCCCCCCCCCCTCTTTTTCGAAGGCTGAGAAATGCCTCAGGAATGCACTTGCTCACTCTCCTTTCACAGGCTGGCTGTGCCAGTGATGTATTAATTAGCTGGAGAGCTGCACACTAGCAAGCAACTGCAGGCTGATCTCGTTAAACATTAATGCTTAACTAGAAAAGCAAGAGCTGTTAAAGATACGCCACTCAATGTCATCTGTGTCCGAATGTAAAAGAAGTCAGCAGCTGAGCTGCTGGTGCTCATGTTTTCCAAGGGAGCAAGAAGGGCCGAGTAGCTCAGATCCCTTTTCCAGAGACGGCTGGGAACACCTCCACCATAGACAGTTTCCATGCTCCTCTGATTGCCTTTAGCATCAATTCCATCCCTATCACAGTAAGCAGTCCCCTCTCAAGGAGACAAATGGGCAAGTTCATGTGTCCATGCTGCCTTTTCATCCTTTTTCATGCCTTGTTCTTAGTGGTTAGGTCCGAAAAGCATCACAGGTCTGCTTCTTATCCACTCTTTAACCACAAGCAAATGGTTAAGACCAATGTTTTCAAACATGAAAGTTTCAAGTTGTATAGTTAGACCCCAATGGAATAATCCAAAATAGTGGTTGTCTTAATTACTCTTAACTTTGCTGGACATTCTAGGCAACCCACTTGAAAATATTGACTTTATCACCATGTTGCTTCAGTTTAGCCTGTGAGGAATTTGTTAGAACAGCTCTTCATATTGTGGGGACTGGCTGTTACATGAGCAGTTGCTGACAGCACTTCTGCCCTGTTATTTGCATGGGCAAGGATGGGATTTTGTATGCAACATCTTAATAACTCTCTCCATGCAAACTGAGGATAGATTTTTGCAGGGGTTTTTATGCTTCATTTCCCAAAAAGTTAACAGGCATAGCCAGGGTATAAGATACATTTCAGGATCTAGAGTAGGCACAGCAGCCTTCTAAATTTCTGCAGTCACCTTTTCTCTGATATAGTAAGGAAGGCACATCAGCCAGTACTTTTCCTTACCCTCCAACTGTTTGCATTATGCAACTTGATTTCAATTGATAATTCATTAATCATTTCCTATCATGGTTAATATTTACCCTGCTTGCTACTGTGCAGTCAGGGTGATGGGAGGGGCAAGAGCAGGGAAGCAAATGATACGGTCAGGGAAGCACAAAATGTATGGGAACACCAAGTCTTCACAGTCAGTCTTTTTTTTTTTGTTTGTTTATTTTTTCATTTCTCCCACTCTATTTATTTATTTATTTATTTATTTATTTTTCTGAGATGAATGTTTCCATGGTGCTGCCACAACCAGGGCGTACCTCAATTTTCTCAAGTCAAACACTCTTTGGATGTCATCATGGCATTCAAAGCTCCTTGAAAAAGGTTTTTTCTGGACCTCCAAGAACAGCCTTTTGCTACCCAAGGAAGTGACAGCGAAAGGGTTACTGCTGCCCTTTTGGAATTTTGTTGCTGTTGTTGTTGGGGATTTTTTTCAGTCTCCAAGCGTGGTGCTTCCTCTGACAGTGCTTAAAAGCTGCTGTGCTTGATTTCCTCTCTAATAGTGGAAACTGGATTGGAACTGGAGCTGCCTCTGCTCCCTGGTCCTCCTCCTGCCTGTGTCTTCAGACGTTATGTCACAGCTTCCAGGGTTGCTTGCTGACTCCAGCCATCCTCCCCAGGGGACAGAAAACAGGTTCCCTTCCCCATGGCAGCAGCAGTGCCCACATTTAAGAAGCTGCAGTGCTGAGCCGTGACTGCATTAGTTCTGCTACATTAGAACAGAATCAAAGAGCTTAATTTAATTCATTGGCCTGTATACCGACACCTGAGGGCCACTAATTCACTGTCACATATTCTCAGTGAAACCAAGCTCTTTAGTGTTCAGATCTCTCTCTTTTTTTCTTTTTTCTTTTTTTTTTTTTCTCTTAGAGCAGAGTTGTGCATGACAAATGTTAGCTTTCTAACTTTTTAGAACTGTCTCTTTGCAAGGATCGTGGTAGGTCAGGATGACTCACTTCTGCCACTGTCCAACAAGCAGTAGAAGATCGTGCGTCTCTTTTTTTTTTTTCTTTTTTTTTTTTTTCCTTGAAATATGTAAATTGATCTCTGTTCATTCGATTTATGGTTAGCACCATCAATAAAAAAAGTTGATTCGCAGCGACACATGTTTGGCCGTAAAACATATATTCACCACAGACTATTTGGACATCACTCAAGGGCTTTGAGCCTATCAGATACTTCAACCCAGTCTGTCTTTGCAAGTGATAGGATCAAGTCCTGTAGTAGCATCTGCTATGCTGTAACTTCCAAGAATCCAACCTTGCCTGTGTTGTTTGTATGTGGAGACCCATTAGGCTAAATTAATCCCAAGGGTAAACATACAGGCTTCAACAGAATGTTATCAGGGATAAATTAGGCCTATTGATTTTTAATGACACTCTCACCTGAACAAAGAAAATAGAGTGTCTCTTCTGTTTGAGTCTATTGTTCTTCTACTGCAAGTGTCACCATAAGCACCTGTTTTTACCCTGAATGTTTAAACCTGGAAATTTTCCATTTCTAAAAGAATTAGAAAACATACTCTTCTTTTTCACTGCAACTTGGGACAGTGTCATCATACAGTGGGATATGTTTCCCAGAATTTGCACTGTTTCAAACGTTCTTCCTAGAAAAAAAAAAAAGTGAACAGACTGACAGAAAAATTACAGGCTTCCCATATTTTAAGGCTGATCTCACCCACCAAGGGGCATCCTCATCATGAGGAGTTTTCTCCATGGTAATAATGAAATAATTTTGAGAAGTACAAATGGATTTTTTTTTAGCTGATCTGTCTGAGATAATCTATGCCTTGCCGTATCATGCCAAGGATTTCTAGCATCACCCCATCCTCTGACCCTGAGGTAGGTAATTTGTGTTATTCTACAATCCCAGGAAACATGTCTGTGGACTGTGTGATTAGTAGCATAGCCCTTGAGAAAAGCAGAATGTGATGAATCCTGTGTTGTTCCCTGGGAGGATGAGACATAGTTGTTCTCAAGTCTGGAGGCACAGGCAGGTCCATCTGCATAGGTGGTTTTGCTCCATCATTGTGTCAGTGCCTCTCGAGATCATGGGCAAATAAAGAAAAGCAATCCATTAGAAAGAAATCTCCATACCTTGAGGTTTGAAAAGAAAACAAGAGACTTCAAGCGGAACCCAAGCTTCACGAGAGAGTCAGTATTGCTCAGGCAATATTCTTTAAATATTTTTATCCCCTCAGTCTTATTTGTTCTGGACACAACGAGGGCTTCTTTGGTGCTCCTTGTTGCCTTAGTCCCAAACAGCAATGCTTTTGAGCACTTCTGTGTCTTTGTAAATATCAATCATAACCTTTAAGAGATTAGTTTGGAGTCTTTTGCTGTAATCTGTGATGTTCAGATGGTGTTCAGTTTTAGTCTCACTTCCAGTCTTGCTACTTCTCCAGCCACTGCCCCAGCTGAGGTCTGGGTCTGCAGAGGTGGAACTCTGTGGTTCCTCCATGATGTTCAAAACCGAGTGTGGCCTGTGGTGTCACAGCACTGTGGTGTCAAGCATGGATGTAGGGGATGCATGTGAGTGTCCAGGTGTAACTTCACTGTGTGTCCTCCTGTTACCAGAGATATTTGCCTGTGGTCCAGGCTACATGGTTAAGAAAACTTTGCCATTAAACCCCTGATCGCCCAGACTGCACCAAATCCTGGTTATTTTGCACCCTGTATACTGTTTGATTTAAATATTTGTATTTGGAAATTAAGAGGCATCCTTTCATTTTTTAAAAACCATCAGTTAGCTATCGGCCACACTTTGCTTCATAAACGAGGGACTTGGCTTTAACCACTGATCCAAATAGCAAGAGGTCTGCACAGTCACATTTTGTGACATCTGAGTCATCATTTTGTTTCCAAATGTACCTTGCTAGTGGAAAAAATATTTATTTTTACTCAGAAATGCAAACAGAGATTCTCTGTGCCCTTCTGTGCACACATGGTAGAGGTCAAAGGACTGAATACAAGTAATAGACTTTCAGGTATAAACCTGTTGTATGTCTTGAGTATTTCTTGACGAGTTTTTCTTTTGGAGGAGTAATTATTTATTAGTTTAAATACATTTTAGTAATTTTCAGTACATACGTTGCCATGTAGAGGGATGCACGGATCTTTTGCAGAAAGTAGTTATATATTTCTCTCTCCCCATGCATTTAACTTTTCTATATCTTGGTAATCACTTTACTTCCTGCGCTTCCCTGGGCTGTGATTGGGACCTATGATTGTCTAGTGCTTTGCATTGCAGTGCCTTCTGTAGCATTTCATAAAAAAACAGGAAGGAAACCCATGTTTAAACTGGAATTTCTCTTTGGAAAAGCAATCATGTAGGAATATTCATATGGTGTGTGACATAAGCCCTTATTTAAGTAATACAAAACAGCACATGTAAACTTAATGCAGGCTCAAGTGTGGAATTTGCAATGCAATTCTTCTGTTTTTTTTATATCCACATCTTCCTTCCCAGAAAACACACACACACAAAAAAAAACCCTCTGCAGAACCTGTCATCATCATCAGAGATAAGGAATGCTCCAATACAGAAATATACCCTAAAAAGGGAAAGGCCAATATTGACTTGCAGCAAAGCTTAAGCCCTTTAAACTCACCTCTGGACAAGAAGAATCAGTGTCTCTTTTAAGAAGAAAAGTGCCACTGGTGTAATACAACAAATCACTAAGCTATGCTAACAGTCATATATTTTGTGTTCAAAACTGTGCTGCTGTGTATATAAACATGGGAAGGTTTTGTAGCTGTACATGTCCAGATTTTTGACGTGCGTACGTGGAGCTGGCATAGGAAAGCCTATTTGGGAGTTAGAAGCAACGTCCCTAATGGACTACTATTGACTTTAGTTACATCAGGGGCTAAATATAGGCCAGGCATCAATGTACACAGGGCTGCGTCTGACAGCCAGGACAGAATGTGCTGCTTAACAGACAGACAGATGGACGTTGTTCCTTTTAGGTCGAGGAACTCCACTGGGCTCTTTCGCCTGGCATTGCTACCCCCATGGGAATCCTGCTCCATAGCATCCAGAGCCGTGGATCCAACCCTGAGGGGAGATGTGGGACTGGTCTGTACACAGATCTGTTGGTTCAGCTGCCTGACCTAGTGAAGGGCTGATCCCATGAGTTATAGTCAAAGTTACAAAGAATATTTGGGCTTTAGGTATGTTGCCCCAGCATTCCTCTACAGCCATCCCCCAGCCCTCTTACTCCCTCACTCCTTCATAGTTGCACTTTATCATGTGCTTTCCTGGAGTTGGGCTTTTGAAGACAAGATCTGCCTTTCCAGCTGCATTCTTCAAAAGCACTTTTGCAGTCTGGACCAGCAACAGGACGTCCACCCGTGTAACATCTGTTCCTTGGAGGAGACTTTATCTTGATATCTCTCAAACTTTATCTTGTTTTTTGGGGGGGCTGGAAAAGCTAGAGAGATGCCTGTTTTTTTCCTTATTGTGAATGAGTGTGAAACCTTTCAAGTTAATTTGATATGATTTTTTTTCTTCTTTTTTTCTTCTCCATCATTTACTGCTGTTTTTAAGCCAGAAGAGCACCCGTGTTGAGAAGGGATGTTCTCAACCTGACAGGCTCTCTGGAAGAACAGTTACAGTGCATCTCAGAACAAAGGCATTAAGGATCTCTGAAGACTTGGCAACCATGGGGATGCCAAAGGCAATGCCCAAGGTGCCCAGAAGTTCAGACAGCTTTTTTTGTTTCCCTTCTTGGGAAGGAAGGATCAAGGCTCTTGTGTCACAAGAACTGACAGTTTTGAAGTGAAGCAGGCTTCCAGACTTGTGATTCTTTGGGACAAAGATGGCACCCATCCACTCAGTGCCATGTGCTCCTGTGGATTTAAATCTGGGTAATGTTCACAGATAGGATTTGTCTGGTGTTCCAAATTGTTTATGGGTGTGTTAAGGTCAGACATCTCATCCTTTACACTTCCTCCAGAACACAAGTTACAGACGATCATCATCATACATGCACTGGGTAACATAAACCCATTTTTTTTTTTTTTTTTTAGGAAAACCATTTAAAGATTTTGATGCCAGAAAAAAAACACAAACCAACCAACCAACCAAAAAAGAATGAAAAAAAACCCACAAAACCCAACCAAACAAAAAACAAACAAGAAACCCTCCAAACACAACACAAGGCAGGGAATTATTCAAGTTCTAGTACCCTATTTACATTCTTTATAATCTGTAAGAGATCTAGAACTTTACTTTCTTTCTTATCTCTAGCCCTTCAATATTCACTGAGCATCCACACAATGAAGCAAATATTGTGTATATGGGAAGGACTTCATGTATTCCATTTGGTAGATTCATAGAATGACAGAATAGCTAGGTTTAGGGGAGACCAACAGTTAAACCCAGGGGCACTGCCCACTAGATCAGGTTGTCCCAAGCCCCATCCAACCTGGTCTTCCAACACTTCCAGGGATGGGGCAGCCACAGCTTCTCTACACAATCTGGCCCAGGGTCTTAACACCCTCATGGTAAAGAATTTCCTACTAATATCTGATCTAAATCTCCCCTCTTCAATTTAAACTATTGCCTCTTGTCCTCTTGTTTCCTGTCCATGTAAAAATTCCTATTAGAACTCTTTTACAGTGCTCTGAGCATTACAAATGGTACATTTTTTATAGATATTTCTCCTTGCTTACAGAGAAAATGTGCACATTCCCTCCCCATGCAGTCGTTGGGTAATGATTTCTTTTGGTTTAGAGTATGAGGAGAAAAGCAGAGCAAATACATTGTCCTTTTAGATTTACAGTCCAGGAGATAGGTCACAACCTTTAGCCACTCTAAAAATGATCTATACCTCAGGGGCCTGGGAGGCAGACCTGGAATATATATCCTAGCATGTCTTGAGCCACCCTGAGCTGTGAATGTGGTGCTGGCCTGAGCCAATCTTTACTCAGTGGGGGAGGGAAAGCATGAACAGGAGGGACGTCACCTCTGGGAAGCCAATATTGTGCCGACAGCAGGTATTGATGGTCCCAAGTCCCAGTGGCACTGCTGATCCCATCAGGGACATCTGTCCTCTCCATAATGAGTTTTGCAAGAGTAGGGAGAGACAGCTGATTCTGTGCGTGGCTCCTCCAGCAATGTTACTATCAGATAATGGGATTTCAGTGCCGCAGAGCAGGAATGGGAGTTTCATCCGTGCGAGATGCTGTGCTGTTCTCCACTGTAGCCTCAGCAGAGCATTGCTGCCAGCTCCACCGTCAGGGCTGGAGCCCCAGCTGAGTCTCACAAGTGAAGAAGATTCACTCCTGAACCCTTTTTTTTTTTTTTTTTTTTTTTTTTCCCCCTATATCTGTGCAGCCAGCCGCAGTAAAGCACACTTTGCACCGCCAAAATTAGAGTTTGAGCCGTTTGGTTCAGAGGCAAAATCCACGCTTCCTCCCGATCCAAATGCTGAAGCTGGACTCAGGGAAGCCCAGCTGTGAATCTTGTCAGACTGCCAGGGGTAAGCAAGCCCTGCACCAAGCCAAGAAAGTCCCTTTGAGTCCTGTGGTCCATGAGCAAATCCTCTGAGGCAAGAAAGCATCCACCTTGTTAAACACAGGACATTATGAGCATTTGCATCTCCTGATGAAATTATTTAGCTTTAGCAAGCTCAGGGCTCCATTAGGACTGACCCTTGCATGCCTCAGCCTAGTATATTATGGGAGAATACAGCTAACCTCAGGACTGGATTTTCTTTGCCTCCTGGAAGCAAGAAAAACACTAGTTAAACATGGAATTTTCTCTCAGAAAACCAGAAAGGAAAAATTTTATTTTTTACTAGATAAAGAGTGACCTTTTGCTTGCTTCTATTAGGTGTCCTGAGACATAAGAAAATATGGCAGAGTCCTTCCCTTGCAAAAGTTGTGCTTATCCTGTGATCTGTATTTCTTTTCCCATATCTCTTATCCTGCTCTTATCATACTATTATCAAAGGACTTCAAATTAGACCAGCACAGCTCGGCTCTTATATCCCCTTAAAATTCATTGAAAGGGTTATGTTTGGGCTTCTAGGAATGCCAGAAAGGTTTTAAGGCAGAAATAAGCCCCTGAGTGTTTCTTTCTTCTGCTCTTCTAACTATGTGTATGTGGAGTAGGATTTTCAGAAGTGTATTGTCAGTTGCAGCTGATGGATGTGATGAAGCTCCCATGGGCATTAGGGCAGTGAGAGAGCCCTAATACAAGACACTCCTTATATCCCACTCTCATCTTTCTCTTTCAAAACCTATTCCTTGGCCAAGATTACCTAACAGCGGCTTCTAAACTTGCACCAACACTTTTCACCAGAACAATAACTGCATATAAGCCTTATAGTTACACTTTACACTATGCTCAACACCACAACACACACACTTTTTTTCCTTTTCCTCTCACACATCCATTCACACCAGCTCCCACAGCCCCAATCCATGTATCCTCTTGGAAAGAAAGATAGAGGGAGAATTTGGCTACAAACCCTATTCTGGAAGGAGAGGAATACAAGAGTGGCTTGAGGGGAGACCTGTGGGCACTGCTGGTGTCACCAGGATACAGTTTATTGCTGTCTGTTCTCCATCATCTCATCATCTCTTTGCCTTCCCTTCCCACTAATCCCCTCCTCAGGTGACCCCACCATTAATCTAAGATGAATGAGACTACAGTGTCAGGGAATAACATAACATCTACAGCTGCTGCCATGTTCAGTCTACTTATATACTGTATTATATACTTTGTACCTGCTTCAGGTGTTTGAAGTGCACGCTGTAGGATGCCCTGTAAGTTTTTTATCACGCCTTGCTCAAAAGGACATTTTATTGACTTTAGGCACACATGTCATAAGAAAATAATTTGTAAAAATTAAGATATGATCTTAGTGCTGTGTTGTGGGTTGCTCCACTTTGCTTTGCAGATTGTATGCTGAAAACCATTCTCTGACAGTGGTGAAATTGGTGCAGCTCTCACAGGCTTTCATGGTTTTAAGTATTGGCCATACTGCTAAAACACTGCTAAAGCTGGAATGAATTGAAGTGTACCCATTGTATGGAAATATCTGTGGCCTGTGGACTGATGCAATACTAATTTTGAGATGTTCCAGATGCCCCTTAATGGTTAGAGCACCCTTAATGCTCTGCAGCTGCTATGTTTTGGAATAGGTCTTGTTGCCAAATTCCTTCATGAATAAAAGCAAGGGTGCTTATCTGATGTGCAGGGAAAAACCAAATACTGCAAGTGAAAGTATGAACACCAAGGGATTTTGAATCACTGTACACTTTTACTTAATATTAGGCTATGATTTTTTCTTTCCTACATGCCTTTCTGCATTACTTTCCCCCAATATTTAGAATAAAATAAACACAACAGATTCCCCTCTGCCCCACCAAAGCTCCAAAAGTGAATACTCCCTCTTTTAAATGTGTAGGCAACCTTTCTGCCGATTCACCATTATTTCTACTTTCCATCACGTTTGGCTTGCTACAAAGTAAAGGTCTGGTGCCAGGAATTTTGCTGGCTGAAACAAGGGTGAAGCTCTGGCCTGATTAGAATCAGTGGCAAAGCTCCCAGTGTTGAGTAGGAGAGCAGACTGTGATTTGGAGTATTTGGAGGCTACACACAAAGCACTTGTACGTAGCAATACAACTGCAGCCATTCGACGGATGCTGAAGTTAGAGATCAACATGCTAGCAGCTATAAATAGCAGTGATTTCTTCTGATTCCTTGTTCTTTTATTTTAAACACTATTGAAAATCAATTCCTCTCCTGCCTCTCAGGATAAGTAAAAGCATGTTGCCTACTCTCTCACAGTAAAACACAAGCATTTTGTTATCCTAGAATAAATATTCTCTTCCTAACTGGGCTGTTACATTGGCATGCTTTATATTTTCCGCACACATACAGAAAAATACTGCTAACATGTTAATGGATTTGTTGGCTTGTCAAGGAAAATTTTGCCTCCTGCAATGACAGCTTCAAACTCAGGCTGCAAGAGGGCAGGGCAAGCAGTCATGCAGTGGACAAGCACAGTGCACTTCTCCTGGTAATGAAGGCTTCAGACTCGAGTCGGGTACCTTGCCACTGTGATCCCCAGTGCTGGTTTAATCATGTTAATGCACTGCTAATTATGGTCAATGCTGCATATTATTCAAATTAAAAGTGTATATTGCCATTCCCATATTGTGTCTGCAGACATATTTACACATTAGTGCTTTCTGAGCTGAATGCCCTCTGGTAGGCAGCGGAGGCTGTGTATCACCCCATTAGCTAAAAAGGGAGGTGGATGATCATATTAGAGTGGCCACCCGGACTGGAAAGTGTTTTACTTGGCACACTATCTGGAGACAAATGGTTTCTCTGAAGAAAACTTGTCCCTGCAAAATCCTCTGTGAGATACAAATCTAAAAACATCTAAAACATTTATGAGATGCAAATCTAATGCACTTTCCTCATTAATAGGGCAATCCTGACCGGTGTGATCTTGGTTGTGTGAGTTTACATGCCTGGGGTTGCACACACCCCAAGAAAAGAGAGATTTCCAGAGTCAACCACTGAGCAGGGAGCTACAGGCTTAATGATTCAAGCTATGAGCCTTCCCTCAGGCTGTTCACCAGTTCTTGCCTTTCCAAAAGTTGTACTGGCCTGCTGGTATCTCCAGTGGTAGGCACCCAGCCCTTGGGTGGGTTTCAGCAAAAGAAAGATGCTGCTGCTGTAGTGAAAAGCAATCTCACCCTTGGCTGCTGTGCTGGTGGAATGGCTATTAAATGTCAAAGATACATAATTAGACAGAAGCTTCTGAGATGGGTCCAAGCTGGAAAGTATTTCCCTAAATTGAGATCTGCCATTCTTGTTTGTGTGGGATTGTTGGGATTGTATCCTGATTATGTTGGATCCAATGATAGTGTGAACAAATTAACTCTTGATTTTGCAGACTTGTGAATGATAAGAAATGAACATGATAAATAATAACAACAACAGCACTGCTATTACTACTACTACTACTACTGCCATTTTGCCTCTCTGTGCTATCAGATACCCAGTGTGGCTTCTCTTATAGGAGAAGAATCACATTCAGGCTATTCTGTATTTTACATACAGTAAAAACTTTGATATTTCAGTGCATGTCACATTTTTAGACCACAGTTATAAGTCATGGAGGAAGCTCCTGGGAAGAGTTAAAACAGAAGAGTACATTCAATCTAGAAGAGGCTGGATAATGCTATGTATAGCAGTAAATTGGATGGGTTTTACTGGCAGAAAAGTTTTTTTGTGTTTTCAGAACTTGGAGTTGTGCATGCACTTGGCTCCACACTTATGTAATTGGGCCCATAAAATTCTATCTATTTCATTGTATTAGGCATTTAAAATTTCCTTTGAGGAAGTTTCTTTTTCTTTTTCTTTTTTTTTTTTTTTTTTTTTTTTTTCCTGGGATTCCAGGGTAGATGCCTAGACTTGTGTACTTAATGTTCTCTATTATTCTTTTGAATGTTTCCCCATGCTTAATTCATTATGATTCAAGCTGGAAAAGTAGAGTCAAAAGAAATTCTGTGCCCTGGGATTTGACTCTTTTAGCAAACAGGAAAAGTTCCTTGGGACAAAATCTATTATGTTTCAACTGTCCCAGGTCATTTGTTTTTTTGATTTTCCCTGTTTGATTTGTTTCAGTTTCTGGGAATGATTCTTTCACCATGACCTCCTAGAGCTGGACTAGATAAAGGATCTGGAGAAAGCAGGATTTTCACATCTATTAATCAATTCTGAATTTCAGATCAGCACATACCCTGTACTGTATTTGAAATAGCTTGGAACTGAGTAGTTTGTAGAGATGAATGTGAGGTAGTGGCTATTCTTCAATTTGTGTGTTGAGGGAACTGTGTTAGTAAGTATCTGGTGTAAGTTACCAGCTGTAAGTACTGATTTGTACACAAAGAGCTACAGGAAAAAGCTCTCCAGGTGGTTTTGCATGACTGTTTGTTTTAGAAGATTAGAGTCAGAACAGATAGCTCACAAGTAGCCTGCTGACTGCTGGTTTTCTGTCCTGCTGGAGTACTGAATGCATTGATAAATTGATTATTTAATCAAAACTTAGGAATCCATTTCAATAGATTTGACCACACGTGGTGGAGATAGTTAAGTGTGATGGTGGAGAAGAAATTTAGGATTAAGTAGCAAAACCAAAGTGCTGGGTAGTGTGGTCTTCAGAGAACAAGGCAAATGCTGCCTAAGCAGATAAATGAAGGAGCTGTGATGAAATAGTTTCATGGTGAATACAGCCTTTGCTCAGAACAGAGGGAACGATAATGCTGGGGGTCTATTCCAAGTGCTTTGCAGGACGTGTGAGATACAGCATCTTAATGACTCTACCTTAAAAGGAAAGGAAGGGCATCAGTTCATCTGCTTCAGCCCTGGGCTATATGGGCTGTTCCCTTTGCTGCATTTCCCCTAGGAAGGGGAAAAAGGAAATTGATCCTGCCATGTGGTTCATGCATCATGTTGCAGCCCTGCTCTGTTGCATCCAGATGGCCAGAGCTATAGAAAAAGCAGGAGTTCTGAGGTGGTTTTTCATCCTGCACCCTTTTGCTCCTTGTCTTGAGAAGTGGCAACAAACCAGTCACCAAAATGGAGTCCAGAGTAACACCATCTGGATGCCTCTCCTCCTCCATCACCAGGGCCTATGGCAGCCTCCATCTTCCATGATGTCTTCCCCATCCTGCCCCTCCCCTTAGTGATGGTCCTGAGACTGAATAAGTGCTGTGTGCTTCAGGTGCTTGTCCAGTCACTTTACTGGGGTTTGTTCTGCCCAGGGACCTCTGGCCATTGATCAGGGCAGACAGATTCACAGAACTGTCACAGCTGGAAAAGACCTCTAAGATCACCAGGTCCAACTGTCAACATTCCCCCCAAGGAAAAAAATATATATCAATATCTGAATCACCCTCTAGAGCATGTCCTGAAATAATGCGTGTCCTGTGTTCAAGGGTAGAGCAGCTGCTTTTTTCTCCAAAGAGCCTGACTGTGGCGGACAGGGTGTAAATTTAACTCATCTCCTGTAGCAAGAGGCTGGATGCCTAGTAGAGTACAAAGTGCCTAGGCACCATTTGACAATGTAATATGTATTACAACAAATATGGCTAAGAGTTATTCATTACCATGTAAACAGGGCTCACAGGAGGCAGATCCTTCCTCTCCCCCAGTCTCTGTCCTGAGATGTGGGGCCAGCTGGCTTAATTCACCCCTGGGACCAGGAGACTGAGGACATTGGTGCTATGGGAGACACCAGAACATGAGCAAAAAGCAAACCATATGACAAGTGCTGTTGGTTTCCATTGCACTTCTGAAAAGCTGGGGTGGTCCAGGGGCACTTGCTGGGCCCTCATCCATGAGCTGAGATCCTGTGGCCATGATCCCTTCTTCTCCAAGGAGAAAGGGCTGAGGGATCATTCTCAGGCAACTTCAACTGTAGATGAGGAGACTGTAGGTGTCTGTGCCCAGCAGCAGACTACCCCTGCTTGAGAATTTTATAATAATATTTTTAAAAAACAAGTCTCAGCTCACAGTTGAGATGAAAAGAGTTGTTGTTCGGAGGCCTCTCACCCCTTAACATGGCTGGGAATTTTTTGAAAGAAAAAGAAGTGGGAAAAAGAGGGAGGTGAGAAGAGGGGCTGATACCCTTTTACTTCCAGGAGACTTTTTAGATTTGTACCTCATGTTGGCAGTAAACCCATTAAAATGTAATCTCTGAGTAGCATGAATGATACGGTGGTATGCACATACCTGGGTCAATGGGCCTGAAAGCTAAGATGAGAAATAGTAAACCTGTAAAGAAGAACCTGAAGCATAATACAGAGGACCTAGGGAATGAAGGTGAGACCATGACCCTAATCCAGAGTCAAATGCTTCATCTAAGCTCTTCATTTTTCACAAGAGTGCCTGAAGAAGGGGACAGCAGCCTTGGATATAGGAGACAGGTGGGGATGCCTGTGAAACCATGCTCTGGTCAGGTTTCTGGAGGGCCCACTGCTCCCCCACCACCTTAAGGCTGTTGGCAGAGAAGACTTTCCCTATGCATAGTTTTTTACTGTTTAATTGGTTTCGGGGTATATGTGATTTGGGTTTGTTTCTAGAGTTGCTGTCATCACTGTTTCTTGATTATTTTTGGTATTTAACCAGACTGATTGGTACTGCACCATACAAGAGTTTCCTCAACACACTTTATAAGCAAATAATTTTCCTTGCTGTTGTTATTGCGGCCTTGTAGTACAGTTAAAAGAGAAAAAGAAAGAAAAATAATAATAAAAAAAGAATCAGGAAACAAAACTCTAATATGGGAGGGAGAGGATGAAAAAAAATAATTTGAAATTCAGTGCAGGTCATTAAGAAGTGGGGATAAATCAAATGACCAAAGAGCAGCCAAGCATGTGAGGCTGAGTGGTGAAGAAGAAGCATGTGGAGAGGGTAAAGAAAAGCCCAGGGTGCCCTTCACTTCCAAATGCATCATTTGCACTCATGAAGCAATCCCCTGTGCATCTGCATCCACACAGCACCCTGTGAGGGCTGGGAGGCTCTGTGTGGACCCTAGTGCAGGAGCTGGAGGGCAATGATTGCCCTAAGCCCTTCTCCAGCCACTCACCCCATCTATGAGGCTTTGCTTTTGGTACAGGCAGGCAGGCAGCTGTCCATTTGCAGTGCCTGCACCAAGAGCAAAGCTTCTCAGTATGAGAAGGCCCTTCCAGACAATGCTTTGGTCTGTGGGAATAATAGATGGTGTTTTTACAACCTCTGGGAGGCCTATTTCTGGGTAGATGGTGAAAGGCAATACCTCAGGACCACTGCATCACAGGAGGCTGTAAAATTGCTCCTCCCCATCTCCCCATATATATATATATAATTTTTGACAATGCTTTCAATGAGGAGTGTTTGCTCTTTTTTTTTTTTTTTAAAAATATTTTATTGCTTTTGTAAGCAGTCTTTTTTTTCTTGTTGTCATGGTTTTTTGTTTTGGTTTGGTTGGTTTTTTGTTTTGTTTTGGTTGGTTTGGGCTTTTTTTTCCTCCCTCTCCCATCCTCCTGTTTTCCCTTTGACCCATCAAACTCTTAAGTCTTATTTTCAGCTGACGCGGAGGCATTAAATGAATGGCTGGGCCACCAGTTTAAGGGAATTGATGATCTTTGGGGCTTACAGTTTCACAGGTCAAATGATAATGTTGCCCTTCGGGTTAAATTCATACATTATATGGGGAAAAACAGGAGCTTTTGCTGAACTCAGGGACAATGCGGCACAGACCAACTTCAGTCATAAAAAAGCATTTAAAAGCTGTTTTGAAGAGGTCAGTGCAGGGATGTACAGTCTTTCATATTATCTCTTTATGTTAAATTTTTTCCCTGGTAATGTTCTTTCTGTGCCATCCTTCAGGCAGACATTTTCTGTTTGTCTTGTGTGAACTTTTAAATGGTTCCCAAGGCAGCTATAGATAAAGACAGAGATCAAAATAAAGCTAGACCTAGAGCTAGGCATTGGCACAGCCATAGGAATAGGAATGTGTATGTGTAGGTGTTGATATTGATAAATTTAGGAATATAGATGCAGATATTGATGTAAATACAAATACAGTTTTAGATATTCATGTCCATTTTAGTGTGTGCCATACCATAGTGTGTGAATACAACAGGCAAAAGACATGAGGTTCATAAGGCCTGAGGTTTGAACTCTTGGTTCACCAGGGCAAGACTTATGGATGATGCCATACTGCTAATTATTAATAAGATTTTCTGCCACCTATGTTTTTTATAGTACCCTTCCTGCCCTATTGTGCTCTTTTCATGTAAATCCCTCTAACACACTACTATCTTGCCTTCACTATGCTTCATAAATCTGCAGCCACATACTAATGACCAATTACATTTTGTTCAAAACCAAGTATCTCAACTACTCAATAAATGGGAAGAAATTACTATTCCCCCTCTGCCCTTTTCTTTTTTTCATCTGGATTGCATTCTCTGTGGAATGATAAACAAATCACTGGTAATAGGCATTTATTCCCCCTGCACCCATGACAAATGAGATTGACATTATGGGTCCTTAGCTGCTAGTAGTTACAAAATAAAAGTTTAAAACCTACTGGATTCATTCAGAACAAAGCCTGGAGTAGTTTTGATGGGCATAGATTTTGATAAATCCATCTTTTTAAATATATTTATTTATTTATTTATTTATTTTATTTTTTTATTTTCCCTACGGGAGATTCCATTGATCTCTCAAGAAAAAAAATAAATATCAGAAATTTTGGTTCACAGATGCAAAGAGGAATTTTCTATAGGGTGAATATGTGGAGAGAAAGAACTGACCCACTTCTTTACTTCCATCCACCACTAGCTCAGAGAAGCACTGACATACACACTACTTGTAGGACCTTGCACCAAGGTTCACTCTTGGAAGGCAGAAGCAAGAAAGCTCAGGCACAACCAGAAGCTTTTGAAACCCCTCAGCTGTTCTCACATAGGATCCTTCAGCCCACTGTCTGCTGGCTAGAGGCAGATCCTCCTCCCATGGCTCCTACCATGTAGCAGAGCAATGCCTGTGGGATTTTGCAGTGACACTTACAGTCCTTCTAAAGGAACAAGGATAAGGTACACAGGGGAGATGGCATTAAGTGGAATTAGTTTCGTTTATCTCCTGTGGTACTTTGTCTCAATTTACATCTGAATCTTAGCCAAAGATGGGGACTAATTTGTATGCTTGGCTAAACAAAAAGTGGACATCTCTCCTCCTCAGGGTTTAGGCCATGTCTCTGTCACCCAGGAAAACAATTAATTGGTTGGGATTTATTGAAGTGGTAGGCTCAGTTCCCCAAAAAGGATCCTGTCTTTGGGAGAACAAGAGCACTTTGACAGATACTTATTTAAATAGATAGGATTCAAGTGGAAAAACAAACAAACAATAAAGGCATCTGTGGAAACTATAAACGTGTATAGCTTCCAAATATGTGGCTTGAAATAATTGTAGTGACCTCACATTCAAGAGCAACGGGAGATCTGGAAAGAGGATACCACATATAGGTTGCTACCACTGACAGATCAGGGAGGTTTCTGCTTCTCAACCCAAAATGTTGGTCTGACATTAATCAGTTGGCCATCCAGGACCCAGCAGGGATGAAGTCCTCATGTTGGCACCCCTGGGAGTTCACATCCCTGCATCTGAGCTGACCGTGGGATTGCTTGAAGGGGGAAGAGTGGCTGTCAGCTCTGGGACTTGTTTCCAGGACCAAGAGCTACCTCTGCCCCATGGAAGTCTTCACCAGGAAGGCTTCATTGGGCAGTGGGGTTGCAACAGGTTGCAGCATGTCACTTGTCATACCTAGTATTTTGCAGTATTTAAACTGGAAAGGCCATATTATAAATGCAGGCATAGGTGTGGCATAAAGTGAAATAAACTGGCAGCTGAAACAACCCCATTGTTTTGAGGCAGGACATGAGCAATTCTGTGTGTAAGAAATTTTGGGCAGCTTTGTGGTAATTTTTTCACCTCAGGCTTCTGAGTGATCTTTGGGGAACTCAGAAATCAAGTGCTAACTATTTTCTCTGAAAACAATTGAGTTTCCCAGTCTTTACACTGTCAGGCTTCAGATACCAATGAATTATTTGTGAAGGTCATGTTGGATTTGTGGGACACCATTAACACTTGCCTCCAAGGGAAGCAAGCCTTCTGTCAGGAAATTTCTTTGAAAAATGGATTATTATTGCTGTTATTTTCACAGAATATGTCATTCGGTGATGTGAGTGAGTGCTGTCTTGGTAAGTTGGTGTTTGTGTTGGATATTTTACCTATGGTAATTACCAGTTTGTGTTAGGAGACTTTCTGTGTGAATGCATCTGACAAAGAAATACATCTGAAATCTCCCAATAGCACTTCATAGTTTTTTCAAATAAATAAATGAGGACTTGCCTTCCCCAGATTCTGATGAGGTCGTCAGCAGCTTGCAGAAGGTAGGCAAATTTCTACCTACTTAGAAACAGCAAGTATCCTTCAGGCTCAGGAGAGGGAGATCACTTACTTCAGGGCTGCTGAGAGTTTATGAGTTAGCAAGGAATAAATATTCAACATAAGGCTTTCCCAAGTGCTATTAACATGATAGTCTTCTAACTCAATTAAAAAAAAAAAAAAAAGGAGAAAAAAAAAAAAAAAAAAAAGAAAAAAATCAGCTTGCTGTTTATTATGTTTTGTTTTCATCTTTTTACTGTTTAAATGTAAGTTCTTTCAAATACCACTGACTTGTTTATTTTACTTTGAATTATCATGTAACAGAAACCTGCCTTTCATTTCCAGGCAGAGCCTCAAAACTCAGTGTCTTGATTAATAAAATATGAAGAGTTTATGCTATGTGTTTCTCCTCGTTTAAAAGAGAAATCTTTCTGTTACAGAGAAGACAGGTAGCATTGCTAAGAAACATAGGTATTTTTTTCTCCCTTTGCTAATGCATTGGGCTAAGGAATAAGATACATGGACAGAAATCTCAGTTCTGCCAGAGACTTTCTGGGTGGCATTGGCTCTATCAAAAATAAACTAGCATTCCATATCTTAAATTTTCATCAGATCTGAGACAGTCACTCAAGACCTTTCTTAGAGAGTTCTCTGGAGATGCTGACTTGTTGGCTATAGATGGAGTCTGTAATCAGAAGATACTTGGATGTCTAAGATAAAAAGAACCCTTCTAATAATTTTTTCTTTCTCCAGACTCCTTCTGTTAAATGAGGGCACCAATCTTTCTTTTATATCCATCCTTTTGAAACTTCCTCAGGTCTTCTCAGTCTCAGCACGTGCTGCCCAGTGCAATGATGCTCTGATCATGCTACAGGCCATGAGGTCTCACTTGCATTTCAGATTATAATATTAATGATAATAAAGTTTAAAGTCAGTTTCAATGGGATTTTGTTATGTTGAGAACCTGTGTATCATACATATATATATACTGCACATGTGCTATATACAATGCTAAATTAACATAACCCGAACATCAATTTTAATTAGTTTCATGACTGGAATACAAATTATAAAGTGAATGAACATTTAATCATCATCCGGACATTAACATGGTGTCCTGTGGATACTTTGAGAACAATGAAAATGGAATGCCTACATATATGTATGAAAATAGTTCATGACATGATATACAGAAATTAGATATGTTTTTTTGACAACTCATGTTGGCTAACCTTTCCCCTACTAGAAAGACAAATACAGTTTTATTTATTTTTAAATGAAGTCCAAGATTTGCAATTAAAGGAATGGCCTCAGTGTGAATTTAAGACAACAAAGTCATTGATCACGACAGCACCATAAGAAGCTAGAAGTTTGGAACAAACCTATTATTTGGGACCCAAAATGCCAAACTGTACAAAGCTTTCCACTCCCTTTTTCATAGAAAACAGAGAACTGGGGGCATGCAGAGGAGCTGATTTTAATTTGTTTGTTTGTTTTGGACCTGTCCGAATCAAAGGCTTTTCTGAGCTGCAGTCTTGCCCCCTCACACCCTACTCTGCCTCTACCTCCCCCCCAAAAACTTTCCAGACTCTCTTGTGTTTCTGTCCTCTTTCCTTTTATTTACTTAATTTGTGAAAAGAACCAAAGGGGGTCCCCAACATCCCATTGCCTAGGAGAGCCCACTGGGCTGCAGATGCTGGGACAGAATGGACTCAAGCAGGCAGTGGTGAGGCGAGGCAAGCGTTATCCATCATTCAGCATCTTAAAAGAGAAGAAGGAGCAAGAAAAAGAGGGAGACTGAAGGCAGAGAGTGGGGTTGAGGGGAACAAGCCTGGGCTGAATTGGAGGAATTTTCCTCCCCCTCAGTTGCCGAAGAGAGGATTTTTGGACATCTGCCCAGACACATGCCGAGTTAAAGAAGTGGGATAAATTCTGGAAGAATGAACAGAGGTAGAGGAGAGTTTGGGAGGACAGAGGGGAGCATGGGCTATGGGGGGGGGGTAATGTCAGCTAGAGAGACAAAGGAGGTCTGTGGGGGGAATGAAATGGCAGCATGTGCACGTCTGTGTCTCTGTGTCTTTTTGGTTTTTTTTTTCACCCTCTTTTTCCCACTGGATGTTTCAAACATTCTTTCCCTGTTGGGCATTATCATACAGCAGAGAATCCTCTCTTTTGGACAGTGAGAGGCAGTGAGTCGTTTTTTGAATTTTCTTTTGCATTGCCTGGAACAGACCCATGCACCTACATAAGTGAATGGAAGTTATATCTAGGCAGGCTGCATGAGAGCTGGTAAACATATATTAAGCAGCATGGCTGTTATGATTATTTGAGCAAAACTCATAGTAGGCTCTCTCCAGATCATGATTTGTCCAGAAAGGTTTCTTGACCTGAAAGATTCAATGAACCAGGCAATGTCTTAGCCTGATTCAAAGCACAGATGGGCAAAATAGTGCGATTGGCTTGCATAACCTGGGCAAAAGGTCAGATGAATTGTTTTGTCTGCAGGAGATAAAGGACACACAGGTTGCACTCTGAACAGCTGTTTTCCATGCCTTCTCGGTCCTCATGGTTTCAGGATGTCACTCCCTCAGCTGTCTCAGTTTAGGTGTTCAACCAAAAGATCTCCACCATGGTTGGAGTACAAATGTGGGTTACAGAAATGTGTGGGCTGGAAGGGACCTTAAATATCGTCTAGTTCCAACTCCCCAGTCATGGGCAGGGAGGCCAGGTTCTGAAAGCCCCCTCCACCTTGAACACTTCCAGGGATGGGGCAGCCACAGCTTCCCTGAGCAAATTCTTTCAGTATCTCACCACTCTCAGAACAAAGAATTTCCTCCTAATATCTCATCTAAATCTTCCCTGTTTCAGTCTTAAACCATTTCCTGTTGTCCCATCATCCCAGGCCCTTGTCCCAAGTCCCTCCCCAGCTTTCCTGGAGCCCCTTCAGGCACTGGAAGGTGCTCTAAGGTCTCCCTGCAGCCTTCTCTTCTCCAGCCTGAACAACCCCAACTCTCTCAGCCTGGCTCCAGAGCAGAGCTGCTCCATCATCTCCGTGGTCGCCTCTGGACTTGTTCCAACAGCTCCATGTCCTTCTTGTGTTGGGGACCCTGTAACTGGATACAAAACTGGGTGTGGAGGAGGGACAATCACTTCTCTGAACCTGGGCAGGCTTCTTTTGGTTAGAACCTACTCAGATGACAAGGCAGCTAGCAAAACTGGGCCACAGCAATCACTGTCCAGAAGAGCCATTTGAACATAGATTGGTAGCAGTAACTCCTGTGTAACTCCTATGTAACTAAAAATATCACCATTGCTACAAATTGTAGTTAAATTTGCCAGACAGAAATAAAATGTATCCTTCTGCCCACTTCAGGAAACAGAGAGGTATCATTAATGAATAATCATTATCATAATTTCATATTAAGATACAGTGGCTTAAAAAGAAGTAGTGGGTGGCAGTACTTAAAGTTTGACTGCACTTAGCCTGGATTGAAGCTAGCACAGGTGTGTAAACTCAGTTGTTTCATGTCACTTCATTCATCTTCACTGCCACAACCCTTGGTTTGTAACAGAAGATACACTGAGACGTTCAGATTTTATGTTTTGCACAACTGAAATGCAGTTTAGCTGGAAATACAAAATCTGAACTTGAAAAAAAGTCTTCAGGTGACCTGAGCTATTGGGAATTTTGGGTACGCAGGCAAGCCAGGCTTTGGTCAGATGTCAATGGGCAATGTTTTAAAAGGCCAAGAATAGGGGCTCAGACTTTAAATGTTGTAAACTGGAAAAGTTGTGAGAAACGCTTCTTCTGCTCCCAGATAGCAAAAATATTTGAGGCTATTCTTGTCCAAGGACTGGAAATCTTGGGAGAAGTGTGGGTCAAAGAAATGGATAAAACACTTAAGTGAAGCCTTTGCATGGAACTTTGGCCTTTAAAAGTTTCCAGCTTGCACTGTTCACCAAGGCAAATGAGTTCTGTTTCTCAGACACAGCAAGGAGATTTTTTGGAGAACAGTCTTCAACTCCATAAAGGTTATGAAAACTACTGGATTGATTTTTGCAAGTTCTGCTGTTTCTGTGGCTGAAATCAGTGATAGACAAGTTGTATTAGATCCTGGAGACCTGCACATCAAAGTTATTATCTGAGCGTCCATCCTTGGTGTTCTCCATTCTGCATAGAAGTGGGCCTGCTGTAATGCTCCGAGCGAGCAGAATTTTAAAATTTGGGTTTGCATTTGGAATGGACATGAGAAAAGGCTTGCTCCCTCACCTGTTGGAGCTGTTAATGTTGAATGTTTGGAAGCACCCCGTGGCTTGCACAGCTGAGCTGTGCCACCTCCTGCATGGTGACTAATCCTTATCTATATAAGTTTAAACCAAAGATGAACTAGCTAGTGTCCCAAGGCTATGTTAGGCTGCATAGTGTATAGTTTATGTGGTGCCAAAGAATTAGTGGTGGTCAGTGATTCAAATCCAGCCAGTACGTTGTGGTGTGTGTGTGTGTGTGTGTAAGGGAGTATGGATACAGATTGCATTTACTAATTCATTACAGTTTTATCCATGCCCATATGTGAGTATAAGTGTCCCCTACCACAGAAAAAGTTGGTCATCCCTTCAAAGCATTGACCCAGTGTACCTCTACTCTGTCCATGGAGGTGAAAGAATACTGGTCCTTGAGTGGGGATATTTGCAAACCAGAATGATACTGCGACCATAAATGAGGGTGTAGATTAATTTTCTCCCCATGTTTTCATATGGGCTGTTTTTGTTTCCCAGAGTCAGTGTCCAGTGTCTCTCTCTAAATAAAAACATGTCACTTTATGGCCTACTCCCACAATGGATCAAGTCATATACATAGCCCTGATAGCTCTTTCTGGGGATGGTTGACTCAATGACACAGTCCAGACCTCGTGTTCTCTAGCTACTGCTGATACTTAGATCAGATACAGATACTCAGTGTACAGAACGAGCTGGCTTCTTTAACCATCTGGGAGGCTGACCTGCCTGATCAGAGGCTGGTGTTGACCATGCCCTTTGTCGAGCTCTGATTACAACAGTGCTGGCAAAGCTGCCGTTGTGCTTGGCTCTTATTGGTTTCTGATTTTCTCCACAGTGCTGTACACTGAAATGAAAAACATCTGGTCGCCTCACACGCTCTGTTTAGACTGGTTACACAAATACATGATATTATGCAACCCAGATCTGTGATCCTATTTCTCCTTCTTCTGAAGCATTTCATATTTTGCTTTTTATCACATCGGACAGGCAGCTGGACAGCTTCCAGGTGCTATTTCTCAGATGACGAGCCTTGTTGCTTGACCCACCAGTGCAGGTCAACCTGCCACCACCTCATTGTTTTGCAAGAACGCCTTGTGCCTTTTTTTTTTTTGCTTTCTTACCCATGAAGCTGAGCAGCTCGAGCTCTTGCCAAGAGACCAGCTGTGGAAGCTGGTGAAGCACAGCGAGCTGGTTCAGTCAGGGTGTTGAGCTTGCTTGCCCCTTGGGCCTTTCCTATTTGACAGCACAGGCTTTCCAGCAGGCAAGGCAGAGATGATAACCCTCCATCTCTCAGGGATGTCTGTCTGTCCCTTGCAGTGTGCAGAAGTTCCACCTGGGAGAAGCAGTACTGTGCATTGTGACAGGATGAGTTCAGCACAGGATTTCTGATGGCTTTGCTCCTGTCATTCCTCTTCAGCATGCCTTTGTTAAATAGCTCTAACATGCATTTCACTGGGCTGTCTTTTCAGCTCCAAAGTGAGGAGGTTTTCTGAGGGGGGTGACTGTGAAAACCTCAGCAAAAGAAAGTGGCAGTGCTGCTCACTGGCTTTCTACCATTATCACGGTAGCTGAAAATCAAGTTTAGTAGCACAAGCTCTATTAAGTTCAGCTTTTAATTAAAATACGTAATTTAATGGTAGAGACCTCACTCTCCCAGAAAGGGTAGCATTATAAATGCCCACATCTGACCTGGATTGCTGAAATTGGCATATTGCCTCTATTATGTTAGAGATAGCAAACCCAAACTGACTGATTGCTGTAACCATTTGCCAAGCAGACAGAGACACTCTCTTCATCCCAGATATGAAAAACTGAACTAAAGCTCATTGGAGCTGACTTATTTTGTATGTAAACTGATGCAACAGCATGGTGTGACCATAGGAAGAGCTGCTGAACGCCAACAGTCTGTCACATCAAGTCATGCAAAGAGCTGGGTGGGGACAGTGCTCAATGTGCTGTCCTGAAACTGCTCTCTGGAGGGCTACCCCAAATTACTGCCACTTCCTATGGATGAGATTCTATCTGGTTAGAATTCCTCCTTCTTTATATTTGTGTGTTTCTATGTTTATGCAGATATAAGTAGCATGTGCAAGATATGCACAATCTCTTGATGTGCAAGAGAGAGGTTAGTGAAAAAAAAGAAATAAAAAATAGTGCTTGTTATCTCATGAGCTCATGCTGGCTTTTTCCACTGCCCAATTCATGCCTCCCTTATAAGCATTTCCTCTTTATCCTGTAGATTTTGCTATAATCCTGGGCTTCTCCAGCTGAGCTGGAGAATGGCTCCTTTAATTTGCTTGGAAACGGTCCAGTCTTTGGAGTCTGGATAGCTCTGGTTCATATCTTAATAATTTTCATGCCTTCACATGAATTTTTAAAATGGAAAATAACCTGGTGAGCCCTTGGATCTTTCCTGCTTGTCTGGCAGCTTCCCTGCTCCATTGAGGCAGCCAAGGAAACCTCATGCTCTAAGCCACGAGGACCTCCTCTTCCATTTGGGAGGCAATCCTGGGTTTGAGCTCAGAGGTTCATGCACGTTCGTGCGTGCACACGGGTAGGAACACGCCGCTGAATACACTTACTTCTCCCGTCCCCCTTTCACCTATTAGTGTCCTTTGAAGGTTCAGGTTACCTTGCCAGTGGAAATGTATGAGTTCGCCATGTGATATAGCATAACTGCAACAGCAGATCATATAATTTTCCCCTGAAGGCTTGTTGCAGCCTATGTCGAGTCATTTGTATTTATGACAGCTTGGGGGTGATTTAGTGCGACCTCACTTTGATAAAAGCCATTTAGAGCTCATAAATATGGGTGACACACTGCCTTCTTGGCTGGGATTTTAAACAGAGAGCTGCATTTGCATTCCCATTGAGCTTTTATTGTCTGGGGGGTAAGAAAGACAAGGAGTGAGGGAAAATAGGAAATGGAAGGAGTGTGCGAAGTGCAAAAGGGCCCTTGGGAATGAAGGATGCTGCTGTGCTTAAAACACCTCTTGCTTGAAGCACCTTCTTCTCTGCACCTCCTCCTGGCATGGGGTGTGCAGGAGCTCTGCTCATCCCAAGTGGGTCAGCCAGTGGGAGAAGCAGATTTTCCAGACTGGGGAGAACACAAATTTAGCAGTTGGCTTCCACGGTAATAATAATAAAAAAAGGCTCCCATATTTCTTTTATCCTTATCAGTATTTTTTGCTTATTTCAAGGAGAAATTTCCTGAGTTTGTTTATAATCTGTAGTTAGATTTATAAGGAGGTAGACAATTTATGGCCAACATAGAGGATACTTATATATTTAGTAACGAGTTTTCAGGGTTTAAGTGCTAGGCCTAAATTGTTCATTGATGGAAGCAAAGTAGGAAGATTGTTCTTGGAAAATTGTAATTATTTTCCTAATTTTTAATGCCAGAAGGGACCTAAGCATCACAGCCCATTGAAATTCACGCAGAGATTAATATCTTTATTTTATAAACATGGGCTGAAAAGCTGAAGGGTTTTTGTCTCTGTAGTCACTAGCAGAGTCAAGACCTGAGCCCAGGTAAGTGTCTTGACCATCAGGTTGCAGATCAATCCACAACCTGCAGCCCTGACTTCCTATGTTCTCCAGTTTTTGTTTCACTTACACAGCCAGTTCAGGCACTTGATCTTCAGGGCTGCAGGTTGCCAAATAAAAATAACCAAAAAAGATGCTTTTTAGCACCATCTGCCTATAGCACTAATACAGGGCTTTTTCAGAATTTTGCTTGTATAAGCTTAGTTCATGTTTTAAAGGTTTGAACAACTTCACTTGTGAAAGTTGCCTCTGAAATCTCTACAGCAAGTGTGTTTTAGTATATACCTGTATATTTGAAATATACCAAAGAGATTTAAGCTTATCACTTTTCAAGTCCTTTTTGTACCTTTTTGGAGTGCTCTTTATAAATTATATTGATATTATTGAGCATTTTTTTTATTTTTGCAGTTTAAGACGATAAAGAAATCACAATGTCAAAATAAATCTTGTTTGCCTTTCAAATTATTTCCACAGTGTGAAATACTGTTAAAATGCTGTACCCAATTATTTGATTTTATATCTACAATAGTCAATTAAATATTTTTCCATTATTACTGTTGGCTTGAGTTACTTTGGGTTGGATAGTGTTTATGTGTTGCACTGTTGGTTAAATTTCATGTTTGCAGCAACAAAACCAATGCTTTCTTTAAACTACATTATTACTAAAAATGTCCATTTCGCAGCCTGATTGGGCTTTATTTATACCTAGTTTTCAGACTAGCATTGTGCACGGTGGTGTACCAGCACTAGCCAAACACAGATTGAGAGGTGGGGTGGAATACAGAAAAATCAGTCTCTGAAGCTGCAACCTGGGTCTTCTGCATTAGCCTCAGCTGGCTCGTGCATATCACCTGCATGGCTGTACCCCTCTGCCCTTACATTGGGGTTCCCACCTAATACCTAGACAACTGAATCCACAGGAGTTAAAAGGCAATATGCTTTTCATTAAGCAAATGAAAAGAAAATCACAGTCCCTGCCCCAAAGATTGTACACTGTAATCAATGGCAGCATTAATGGGAAACTTCACTGCACTCAGAGGAACAGTAAAACATGCATGATGGGACCCTGAAGATGAGGCAACCAGTAAACTACTTACTCTGCTTCAGCTTCATTAGCCATTAGAGCAGAATAATGGCACTTACCTTACTTCACCAGAGATTAGCTAGTCGTCACTAGCATAAAGTATTGGAGGTAAAAAAAAAAAAAAAAAAAAAAAAAAAGAAAAAAGAAAAAAACCCCAAAATATCCCTCCAATTTAGCCTTAGTGACGTTGGCAGTAGGTTAAGGCAGGAGCAAGGTAGTGCTCAGTGGCTGATTCTGGACTACAGGGATGCTTTTGTGTGGGCTCTTGGCTTGTGGAACAGCAGCAGTCATGGTTGCATGCAAAATCTGGGCTGCTCTAGAACACTATATCCATCACAAGGAGAAGGGATGAACTGGTTTGACCGTTTGCCCTTTCACATTTAGAATTCAGGTGTGGTTGAGCTCCCAAGCAAGTATGTTTGGAGAACACCACGGGCTGCCATGCAGACATTTAGCTGCTCTGCCCAAAGCCCCAGGTGGTTAAAACCTCACTCACCAACCTGCACTGTGGGACCTGTCCAAGGCTGATAAAACAGAGGTGTGGATTAGATGTGACCCCATCACATGGAGAGGCTTGTGCAACACCTGTGCACACTGTGCCTGGTACAAACTGATGCCTTTATAAACATTTTTATTAAAAATAGGTCTTAGAGCAAACAGACTTTGCACTGTGACTATTTTTTATTAAATGGACTGATTTTGACTCTGTCGACTCAAAAAGCCAATCCACAAGCCCCTGAATATTTGATCCATTTTTCTACTTAGCTGTTCTAAAAAGGCTCAATTTTCTCTCCTGTCATGCTTTAGACAGAGGGAAAAATACACAGCCTAGTCCCCAAGTTATAATACAATTATTTGGTACACGGGATTTTTTTTTTTCTCATTTGAATAAATTAGTTGTTAATTAAAGCTTTTTGATGTAGCACGAAAGGAGTTACACTTGATACCAACAGCTGTATGCTGTTTGATTTATAGTCCTTTGGGGTGCTGTTGGTTACAGCAATCCATTTCTCCACCTTCCTCCATGAAACACATTCACAGACACACATCAAAGACCATTAACTGGTACTGTGTTTTCAATTAGAAGGAGAATATTTTTGCTGTTGTTTTCACTTTTTTTATGCATACACTTAAAAGTCAAAACAAAGAGAAGGGCAGAAACAGAAGAGCAGTGTTTCACCCCCTTAGCCGTTTCCCCCCAGGCAAAGTCTTGTGGTGACAGTGAAGACATTTGTGACACTGTTAAGGTGAAGGTTCTGTTTTGGGCTGACAGGTTGATCTGTTCTCTATCTAAGCAAGTTGCATCTGCAAGTGGTAGGCTCTGACAGAGGATTTACTCTGGTTTTCACTTTAAACATGCTAAATTGCCACTGTGGGAACTGACTTGAACTTCCAGGTAGCACATAAGGTGTTTGGAAGTTGTATGATGAGTCTGGGAATCAAGTGTCACTGTAGTCTTCAATATGGGAAGAATTAGGGACCTGGGCAAACTGGAAGGTCTTGTGTTTGGTTCCTACCTGGAAAATCATAGAATACAATGAAATATACATTGTTGGATTATGTACAAATTCTTTTTAGTTCTAATATTCTCCAAAGAGTTGATCAAATTCAACACTCATCTGCTTAGGTATGGTTCTTTCCCACTAGGCCAGGCACCACATACTGAAGGTATTTCCAAATATTCCAAAGGGCCATCCTGTAATGTCCTCTCTCTCTTTCCTCACCACTGAGGATCTGGAAGACAGCTGGTAACTTTTGACTGTTTAACATTGTAGTCACACACAGATTAAAGAGAAGCTTTTCTGTACATGATGCTCTTTTCTGTCAATTCTCAGCACAGTGTTCATTAACTGTTGTGGAAGCCACTCAGCAGAAAATGTGTTTCTTCACACTTGTTTGCAGTTGGGCTTCTGCACTTGGGAAGTGGCAGTGGGACCTCCACATCTTGTCGACTGACACACAGGGTACCTTTTAGAGATGATACAGTCACAGATGAGCAAAGCAACAGAATCAGCTTCCCGTGCTGAGGAGAAAAACGTGCTACTCCAAGAAGTCTTGTCCCAGGCAAGGCTGTCCTACTGCTGCCATTTAATTTGTTATAATCTGATAGGAACAAAAAAATGGGTCGTAATTAGTTCCCTTCTACTCCAGGCTCAAGAGGAAAACCCACTTTGGAACAAATTAATGCAAGCAAAATCTGCAGGTAGTGAGGCTGCTGGCAGAGTTCCCTGTCTGTGAGTAAATGAGTGCAGGTTTCCAGCTCTCAAGTGTAAGAGATGCATTTCTAAAAGATAATAGCTATAGATGTGGCCTTTTGGCAAAGATGAAGAGCTTGAAACATGAAAGAAACATGAAAGTCAGGTAGCTTACTTCTTTTCCTTACTTCCTCTCAGGAAACACAACTGTCACCATGGCCTTGAATCCTTCCCATAACTGCTGACTCTGGGTCAGAATTTAAGGAGCTGGATGATAGTGGGGACCAAAACTGTTGGACATGGATGGCTGGAGAGTAGCAGAGATGCCCATGACATGTGAACATGTTCATTCTTTGCTCTCACTGAGACTAGCCTTATTTTTCCCTTCCTGCTACCTCTGCAGCAGTGATGGGAACATCAATGCCTGCCTACTTAACCCAGTTCCAAGAGTCCTACATGCGTTACATTTTTGGTAATACTTTTCTGTATTACAGTACACACATGGCATTCAGTAGAGCTGCACATTGTGGACTTTCCAGGAGAGGCTTTATGCCACTGAAATTAGCATAAAACTTAAGGATTACCTGTATATCTCAGTGTGATGGTAAATACCTTCCAGTTCCCAGGGAAGGGAAGGGAAGGGAAGGGAAGGGAAGGGAAGGGAAGGGAAGGGAAGGGAAGGGAAGGGAAGGGAAGGGAAGGGAAGGGAAAGGAAGGGAAGGGAAGGGAAGGGAAGGAAAGGGAAGGGAAGGGAAGGGAAAAAGAAGGGAAGGGAAAAAGAAGGGAGAGTATGAGTGTCAGCATCAAAGATGATGAACCTGTTTTGCACAAGGCACATGCAAGGAGATCTGTCCATTAAGGACCACTGAAGAGACTGGTGAAAATGTGTTGTTATGGTGGGGTAGGTGACCGGGAAGTCAAGAAGAGAGCCAGAGAGAAGCAAACAGGGTTACGATGGAGAAACCACATGGTAAGAACTGGGCCAGACTGTGTGCAACTATCTCTTCACAAAGCTGTTGTGTGGACTTACATGAGGAAAAATATCATAAATTCTGTATTATTTCTACTACTCCTGACTGAACAGCAGGAGCAGTTATTAGGGGGTTGTGGCAGGGCAGTGGCAGGGATTCCTGTATTTGGTTTACTTATGGTCTGCTGTAACATGGAGTTTCACAACTTTGGAGACCACCTTGTTTTCTCATCTACAAAGACCAGTGTTTCTATCTGCCTAATGTTTTCCATAGTCAAACGTTCTTGCAGTCAAAACATCTGTCTTACTACAATGGCCAGTGTGATAAACACTGAAGGTATGTATATCTAGGCATATATATACACATTAGATGATATCCATCTGGATTGCTATATAAGCATCACTCTATGGGACATATGTATGCTTGGACTTTCAGAAATAAAAATTGCAGCGGTGCAGTTCAGAGCAGCAGCAGAATTCCAGCTTTATTTTAGAGGCAACTCTTTAAAAAAAAAAAAAAAAAAGGAAAAAAAAGTGTAGTTGCTGATAAACACACAAGCACACTGGAAAACTCTGTGTTTACATACACACATGTGATGCTGTGCACATTGGTGATGCTCGTCAAGCAAAGGCTGCAACGTGCATTCACATTGGCTCCTATACAACTGCTTTATTTCCTTCTGAATAACAAGGAGGCTCCCCCCTGCTTTCCATGGAGCTGTGGACTCTGTTTCTGACAATGCACAACCACGATGCTGGTTGAAGTGCCTGTCATTAAGCAATGCACTGATTATTCTGGCAGCTCCGCTACTCAAGTCCCTGCGGACGGAGTCAGACATGGAGAGAATTGAATTTTGCCAAGGACGGGGCTAAAGGTCGTTCCATGCAGTGGACAGCTGTGTCTAGTCAAATCGAAACTACTGCTCCAAGTGTTACCAGCAGAATAGCTGATAGCTCTGTTGTCAGTTCATTTACACTTGCATCCTGTTACAAGTTAAACTGAAACTGTGGTGCACTGAAGGAGCAAAAAGTTAGTTTTCTGCCAAGTGACAATTCCTTATACCACCAATTTCCAAGTGCAGCCATTATAGATCATTGCTAGGGTTTTTTGTCATTTTCAGCAATGAAGATTTAGGATCCTGATTTTCTGCCATGGGCAAAGTTCCCATTAGCACCTGCTCTCATCTTCTAATCCCATAAATTGAAAAGGAAATGCAAAGCTCTGGTAACAGGCTTCTTTTCTCTGCTCTGCTCACAGAGGATAACATGAAGTCCAGAGCTGTTCCTTGACTTCTTCCACTTTCTAATTTTTTTCTTTCCTTACTCCCCCCAGTCTGGACATTTCAAGTCAGGCATGAGGAAAACTATGAAATATCTTGATTGTGCTGCAAACTCATCTGCATGGAGTTGGAGTGTAGCAGCAAGAGCAGTGTAGCAGCAGTGCTTATATCCCAGTGTTCATCTCAGCCCAGCCCAGTATCATCCCCTGAACCCACTCCTAAGCTGTCAGCAGACCAGAAAATACCTTAGTCCTAGCAACTAAGCTGAAAGCCTAGGACTTGACCACATTCGGAATAAACTTACCAAGAACATCAATGCTAACTAGCTCATGTTATGAGTGGATTAAGTGAGACACTAGCTGCAATGAGGCATTTTGATTTGAGTTGTGGCTCAGTAATTAGATGCACATAAGCTGGCTGGGGAGCTGTCAGAGAGCAAGCAGCAGTTTCCTTTGCAGTGTTAGAAAAGCTTTTCTGTGTCCCATCATCTATTTTGCTGAGAACCTTTGGATGATGTAGCAGCGATCAAAGCCAGTGCTGACTGAGAGCTGAAATCCTCCCTTGAGCCACCAGCCTTGTGACTCCATGACTTCAGAACTTAACTCCTTATGCAGCTGAGGAAGGCTATTTTACTCATCTTGCAAAATGTTCCTCATATGGTGGCTGTTAATGTTAACACCATCCTTCCCTTTCATCTATGCCCCTGTTTGCTTGTCTGCCACTGGTGCTTGGAATGGAGTTTGGGGTAAAAATGTGTCATGAAATTACCTAGAACAACAGTGATGACTGAAAAGTATAAAAAAATGAAATTGTATATGTGTGCATGTATGCAGCTGTGGTGGTGTCGGCATCACTGATGTTCACACCTACAGTTAGGCTGGTTGTCCTGGGCTTCCTTTCTAGCTGATGTAAAGAAATAGGTAACTCCAGTGAAATCCACCTGTTTCAGAGATCATCTGGATTAGGAGGAGAGGAAACACTACAGGAAGTCCCATGAGATTTGTTTGGATAAAGTTGTCCAGTTTTTGGAGCTCTATTTTTAATAGATGAGTCAGGAGGTAAATCCTCCTTTTCCTCCCAGAGCTGGAGCTTACAAGAGAATAAAATAACCAGATGGCAACTTTCTTTAACATGAGGAAAGGCAAAAAGTAAAAAGTAGCTCGACTGCTTCTGACATAGAGCATTTATCAGCGCCATAAATAAAGGCCATATGCATGTAATGGCTGACTGCATCTCAGATTGCAATACCAATGTTTTAAAAGCCTGCTGACGGAGCATCTGCTTATTTCATTACTTCTCCAATGTCTTTGCAGGTAAGTCATGCATTATACAGAACCATTTCTATCAATGCATGACCAGAGGGGACAGTCTGTAAAAATTCTGGATGGTCCATCACTTTCCTTTACCTTCCAGGAAAGAGAAACATAAAGAATGATGTATTCAGTTGAAAGGCAGAATTTGCAAAATAAAAACCTATTTGCTGTGAACTAGGATTTGCATTTTTTTTAAGGAAGGAAAATAACTATCTCTTTACTGTGTGAGCTAGCTGTATGCACAGCAGAGCAAAAATAATTTTCAGTAAATTCTGGCTCATACTTTGGGTCTCAGTATTAGTCAGGTAAAAAAGGAAATGTCATTCTTTAGTGGTATACAGGTACAGTGGTGAGTCCTTGACACTGCAACAGCATTCCGAGGAGCCCAGGTACAAATTCAGCCTGACTTTTGCTGCCTTATGCAAGCTAGCCTGCCTTATGTTGTGGCAGAGGAGGTTCACAGTGATCCTGCTGAATTAAAGTTTCCATTTAGGAGCAGATTTTGGTCTAGAGTTTGTAAAACACAGCTCATGGGAGAAGGAGAGCAAACTATCCCCCCATGTGTTTTCTTCAGTGAGCAAGTTCATGTTAACCTTGTGCTGCATCCCACTGCCATGTGTTAAAAGTGCTTGCTTTGGTTGTTAACTACAAATGTTAGGTTTCAATGCCTTGGGTCATTTTAAGCAACGTTTGCACTCAGAAAGAGCTGACTTTATCAAGCTAAGTTCCTATTCTGCTCTATGGCATCAGTTTGGCCCAGCATCATTAATTCACCATCCTCAAGCACCCAGATATTGCAGACCTGAGGATGGCCACTGGCTTTTCTTATTTTTCTCCTCCCTTCCCTGCTTTTGGGACAGCAGAAGCGTGAGTTTGCTGTGTTTCTTTGGATTTCTGCTGGACTGTTTATAATAGAACACCAAATCCATTAACTGGTTTTGTCACTGAAAAAAGGAGTCTGAAGAGAGGTTTCATAATGCTATGTAGCAGTGTGGTGACTCAATATTGGTCAACATGTAATATTACCAATTCAGATATAAGTGCATATCTCCTGTAAGTCTTTCTTTGGTTAGAGACAGTAGCCATTTGATACACACACACACACACCAGAATTAAAACCAGAATTAAAACTGTTTCTGAATCCAGCATATGTTAGAGGGAATGACACGATGAGGAATCATGGAAGTGGCTTTAAGTTGCATGGAGGGCATGAAGAGGAAGGCAGCAAGAGAGAATTGGCTTTATAGGCTCTCATAATTAGCATCTGTAGCCGAAGAAATACTATAAGACATTTTCCACAAGTATTCATTAGCTGCTGGGCTTTTTTAAATCTTGCTTAGACTTTGTACACTTTCTCCCACCATCCTATAGTGTTTGCTCTTGACAAATATTCCAGCAAACATGTTTGTGAGCAGGAGTGTTTGTGGAGATTGTGAATACTACAGAGTACTCCTGAATAGTGCCTTTAATATTCCAGCTGGAAATCTGCTTCTAGGGATCCCTCTATTCAGGAGACAAACATCACCATGTCATAGAGACATTTGACAAATCATGAACTGGGAAGAGATCAAGAAAAGTTTTTTTGAAAAAAATTTCAAAAACATATTTTTAGGCACACAGTTGTCTGCTAATAGTTCACAAATCAACACTCTGAATATGTCAAATTCTTGTCTCTTTGGTTATGCCCCATTTCTGGGATTTAAGGTCAACATCAAATTTTCAGACCAAAGCTAAATATTTTATTTGTTGTTCTCAATTTCAATCTGTAGAAGAGAGAGGTATTAAAAAAAAAAAAAAAAAAAAAATCAGGTCTGTTTAGAATACTTTCCATAACATTGTTTCTTATTGACTCATCTCTAAATAAGAGACTTGCTTTTGACTCCTGTTTAGATTAATTACTTCTAGGGCTTTTCTTTTTGTGACAGCAATGAATTGGACAATGTTTGTATTAAGTTTTCCTAAGTGCACTATTAAATGGATAAAACTTCAACAATAAACAGACTGACTGTCTCAGTGATAAATTGAAAAGAGGGGGAGGTGTGTATTTTTAGACAGAAGAATCATCATGGAAATTCTCTGATTGTCATGCATTTGGAGAAGGGCTACTTGGAAAAACGCTTCAAATAGGTACCAGCTGTTAGTTGCTCTTGAATCAATGAGATTGTGCTTTGGAGAAAAACTACTTGTCTTATCAATGCCTATCTTGTCCTAAGGCTTGCCTAGGACCTAAGCATTTGTGATAGTGTTGGAAGAAAAATCTTTAGTTTTTCTTTAAATATCCTTTATATTCCTCTTGTCATTATGATTTGCAGGCAGGCTTGAATGTTTTATCTTTCCCCGATATGAAAAAAATATAAGACAATTAAAGTTATATAGAAAAAGAAAGGAATCCTCCCAGACTTTTGTTTTGTCCAGGATTCGTGGTATTATTAAAACATGGATAAAGACAACTGTATTCCAGATTTTCTCCCCTCTTTGCAATGTGAGAGAATCATATTTGTAAATTATTGTTTCAGATGAAGATGAATGGCATAGTCATGTTGTTTCTGTTCAATGGTAAATGGGACTTCATTCCTCTCTGCAGGTGGAAGTTCAGTGCTCTGCGTTTCTAACCTGATGTCAGGGTATACTGGCAGCTCCAAGAGACAATTATGAGGTTTAGACATTGCCAGACACATCACCACATCCACTGAAAGCCTTGTTTTATTGAGAGGAAAGTGAGCATCAGGGTCTAGAGTGGCTTCTGAGCATCAGCACTGGCTGGCTGCAACCCGCTGCAAACCTGCACCTCTTCTCTGAGCTGTGCAAATGAGATAGTAGTATCTGTCTCACAGGGGGAGTTAAGAAGCTTAATTCATTAGTGTTTGCAAAGCGCTTCTAGATCCTCAGATGGAAGGCTCTATAAACAGACAAAGTATTACTAATTGCCAGCTTACACTGAATTGTAAAATGAAAATAAGGATGGCTGGAGGAAAGAGGAGGTGAATTTTCTGGTAGCCTGTATCAGGGTAGTGGCTTCAAGCTGAAACAGTTTAAAGTTTGATTTCTTATTACCATCAAAAAAATTCCATTCATATTTATTGGTGTACTGTTTGACCACCAGTTTAGTTTGGGGAAGGTATATCCAAGTCTGCAAATGGGGCCTCTTATACTAAAGAATGAATCATGGGCTTAATTTGGGTAATGGTCCCTGATTTTATACCATGAGGTTATGTTGCATTAAATGTAATGAAGCCTGATTAGCAGAGTATGACTCCAGTGTTGCTGTTTAATTCACACCAAAACATATTAGAAATACAGTGTAGTGCATCTTTATGGACAAGGAGCACACCATGGTACTAATATGCAGAGTATTTCAAAGCATATGGGTGGATTTTTTTGCATGGCTTAGTTTCATGGGTTTTGTCCTCCTCATTCAAGCCTGGCAGGATAAAACCAGCATGTTTTATTTGATCCCTTCCAATTTCTGAATTTACTGCAATACCAGAGCGATGTCATGCTTGGGTTCCTAGTTAACTTTTTGTTGGCTCTTGGGAAGGTGTCAGGAATCAGAAGAAGCTGGGTAACTTGGATTGTTGATATTTATATCTTATGTTATCTATATGCATTTTGCAGCAAAGCCTGATTCTTTGGGACCAAACTTTCTCATACTTTTTATTCAGGGATTAATCAAAGAAATTGAGAGAAACTTAACTAGTGCTCTTTCAGTCTTTAAAGTACACCACTTTTTTTTTTTTCTCAAACCACACTGTTAAGAAAGTAGTGGGTAGCCATTTCACACTTGGCTTCCAAAGGGTGAAATCCTCATCTGGTATACATTGGTGTAGCTCTATTCAAATAAGAGGAACTAAATTAATTCACTCCAGCTGAGGCTTCAGACCTTAAAATGCCATTAAGGAGAGCGAGTTTTGCACAGGACGGATTTTTGGGCTGCGTGGAAGGTTTTGCTGTGTAACTTAGTTATGTGCTGAGGCTCAGGGCTGTGGGAAACTGTCTATTTGACATCTGCAGCATACACAGCAAATGCTTTGGCAGTTTGAGTTAATGCCTTTTGAATTCACAGGTTGTTTACTTTCAGCTTGAATGTGGATTTGCTTTCAGCCTCAATGGGAAATCTAACATAAGAAGTAATAGGGCCAGCCATCTGTCTGAAAGGGTATGAGAATTCCTGGTTTTGAACCAATAACGGAGATCAGGGACAAGTTCACCCCCTGTGTAATCTCTGGGAAATTATTGACGTACTCCTTGGATTTCCGTCCCATGACCCAGTCTCTCTGATGCACTGTGAGCAAGCATAGACTTGGGAGATCATCCCTGTAAAATAAACGTGGTCAACATCCCTTTTCAGTGGTCACTTCTACAAACAAGTGTCGTTCCAGCCCTCTTTCCCTCTGCTCTTATTTACAACCCAGTTTGGCATGTAAACTCTGCACCTGTGAAGCGGTCTGCTCCGTTGTCGCTGAAGCCTGTGGTCTCGGGGGGGTGGTAAACAACATGAGTGAATGGGAACTCCTATCTCCCCCCCAGCTTTCCCTGCAAGTAAATATCAATCTATGTGTTAGACACAGGCAGAGAATGCTGCAATACCTAGATAGATTGGGTCACTTTCATTACAAAAAACCCCAAGAGCTCAGGGACAGATTTCTCAGCCACTCGGCTCTTTTGGAAGGGTCCAGATTTTTTACTTTGTGTCTTTCAAGCCCAAGCTTAAACCCATCCCTCCCTCCCACCAGCTAAACTGAGAAGATGCACAACAACCAAATTTTGACAAAAATGATCAGCACACCCTGCAGAATTTAACAGGAGACAGTGAACAGATTTTGCAAAGAGCACAGTGAATGATGGGTAATGGAGTGTCTCCCAGTTCTCCTGTGTGTGCAACAATGGGGTTTTGGGCCTCTTGTACCTGAGACCTTAAGATATACTTAGACTGTAGGTAATGCACTGTCTCGAAGGCTGTGACCCTTGCTTTTGGAAGCCATTGTAGTATAAAGTCCTGGTCTGCACCTTTTCCACTGACCTTCATCAGTGTTTCTCTTGTCTTGGTTTGAATGATCCTGATTTGTATCAGCTAAAGACCTGTCATGATCTCTAAAACACTTGGATGAACTGAAGAACCTTTCTTGACTAATTAATAAATAACAGCAAAGGAAGGAAAAAAAAACCATGAGAAAACATTTAAGAAAAAAAAAATGTTGCCTGGTTTTAAGAGCAAAATATTAATTCTTGACTTGATGTAGAGTGAACGTGTGTGCTTCTGACTTTCCCAAGGTGAATAGTCCAGGGACAAAGGACATATGGCGACACCATTAAAACCACATTGGTTCTGATCTGCCTAACGCAGTGAGTAACATCACTTGATGTATCCCAGTGTAAATCCA
This sequence comes from Phaethornis superciliosus, assembly GCA_023637945.1. NCBI lineage: Eukaryota > Metazoa > Chordata > Aves > Apodiformes > Trochilidae > Phaethornis > Phaethornis superciliosus. Next base: position 68,319,020 of record JAJQWJ010000004.1, read on the forward strand.
GTCAGAGATCAAAAACAGACCTGCAACAGCCCTGTTTGTCCGGGGGACTTGAGCAAAACATACCTCTTTCATCCCAACAGCACCCTCCCTGGGCTATTTTACCTCAATTATACTCTGATTCAAGAAAACCGGAGGGCACTGGATCACATTCAAACAGTTTTGTTTCTTCTGTCAAATGAGGACTACTGCAGATCGGCTGAGTTTCAAGATTGGGTGGGGAAACAAGCCTCTCTTCAAAGTGTTTATTTTGTTTATTGATTCAATAGTATTTACTGACTAATAGCCACCCAAGACTCACAGGCTCATTTGAACTGGGAATGCAGTGATCTTGCATGATATCTGGAAGAAGAGTAGACAGCTTACAGATAAGTAATCTGCTTAAAGTTGGAGAAATCATGGCTTTTAGTCAGGGAATCCAGCTTGTTTTGATGCCAGATTTCTTTCTTTTAAAGTTTTCCATAGACTCACAGCACCGTTTTTCTTTTTTTTTTCTCATATCTGTGTAGTCATGAAGACTGGGATGGTTTGAAGTTAAGTAAGCCCTGTCCAATCTTCAAGTCAAAGACTTTGCGGTTTTAGGTTTTGCTTGGAACAAGAAGCAGCAGAGCAAGAACACTGCATAAAATACAGCAGAAAAAAAAATAAAAATCTGTTTTTTTGGTATTTTTGGCATGAATGACTGTTCTGAGAGATACTGGAAATCATGCAAGAAGGGTCTGTTCCTAAGACATTCCCAGCCCTGCTCTAAAGACTGAGGGCTTTAGATAAGCATCTGCATGTGGGGATCTTTATCCAAAACAAACCATCCAACCTTTTGTAGTTCACCCGTCACTAATAGTGATTTCCCCCTCTGTGTCTCTCCCTGTGCACTTGTGCACGCACACAAGTGCTTTAAGGCTTCCTAAAAGCTTTTCCTTGCCCATAACATTTTATTGCCTCTTGAGCAAGAGTCTCTCCTTGATGAAGAAAGAGAATAATGTGATGATGTTCCCTGAGCTGCTCAAAGGATTTCCTCTCTTCTACACCACCACACACGTTGGGGTCACTTTCCTTGCTCATCTCCTTTATCACATCTTCTCTGTGTTTTGCAGAACTATTTTATTTTTCCAGCCTGGGAAAAAAACAAATAAAACAAAACAAACAAACAAAGAAAAAAAAAAAATTCCCCCTCCCCTCCCTGGATGTGCGGGTGACAGAGACTGAGAAATCAGGAGAGTGTCAGCAAGAGTTTAGCCCCGCAGCTGGGACCTGAACTTTTAGCAGTGAAGAACAGCACTGGGTCACTGCACTAAAGCAAGCCAGATTAATACAAAGTGCTTGCTCATCCTAGGAAGAGAAGCATCAGAAGCCACTTGATAAAAAGATCTTTAAGAGCAGTCACCATTCACTGTGAGCTTACACCAGCAAAGACTGAGTTTTTCCTGGGAAAGATCACCCTGGAATGTATGTTCACTGTTGTAATCCCTAAAAAACCACAGCATTTGGGTGCTTGTGGCACTGTGGGGCTGTAGCATTGAGGCAGCGTGGATTTTACCACTGTTGAAACTGGAGATGGGGCACATGGGCTCAGCATGCTGCATACTGTGTGAAGTTTTCAGCTCTGACGACCTGAATGTTTGTGTCTGCCAAGAGTTAATATGCATAGAAAGAGGATGCTAAAATATTCTTTCCCACTTCAGTTTGCAACTGAGAACTTGTTAGTCAGTAATATCTTTTATTTATAGTGCCTTTCGACTCAAAGGATCTGAAGTTGTCTCTGTCTGGGAGTCACTTCAATGATACCTTCTCTGTGGGGGTCTCTGAAGCTTAAGGGTCTGCTTTGCATGGACACACATGAGGGACTCAGACAGCCTTGCCAAATGCCAGCACTCAATACTAAACGCTGAAGGAAAGGGTAGAAACACACCCTAAGGCTGAGGAACAGCAAAGAAAGAAAATGGATATGTAAGCCATCAGGGAGAGAGAACTTGGGCGGACAAGCAGCAAGGAGGCAAGCAGCTGGGTCTAGTAGAAGGTGTCCCTGCCCATGGCAGGGGCATTGGCACTAGATGATCTTCCCTTCCAAATCTAATTCACAGATTTCTCTAATTCTGCGATTCTATGAATATTGCCAATGCTGGATGGCATTCTTGGGCAAAGGGCCTAGACAGTTCAGAAGAGAAGATTCGATGGTCCTACTTGATTGTTTGTCCATCCAACTCAGCTATGCCCATCTGAAGTGCCCTGAAGAAAGCTTCTATATGGACTTTGAAAAGGGAATGTGTCCCAGTGGCAGAGTTTCGCCTAAGGACACTGGCTGAGGCTGAGTTTAAGCATGCAAATGCACTCACCTTTTAATGAGCGCAGTCACAGCGGGGCAGCTGCTTGTTTTAAGTCCACTTCAGCACTTGCCCATCAGCCGCTCCATAGGCAGCAGCTGGAGGAGGCCAAAAAACCAGCTCCTCCATGTGAATCCTGGCAGTGAGAGGCTGTCACCCAGCCCTCTGCTTTTCAACTGTATTATAAATGCAGGACAGGGGAACAAAAGTCAGACCAACAGACAGGTTTAGGATTCCAGCCCACAGCTTCTACTTCATCCACAGCCAGAAGAGGTTTTGCCAAGATACATATTAGGCAGCTGCTCAGGACACTGCTGTTTTGTCTGTACCACCCCGAGCATGCTGTCCATTCGTCTACCTTCCTGTCTCCCTGTCTGTCTCTGTGACCCAGCTTTTGAGCTGGTTATTCTGCTGTTCCAAGGGGTGGACAGAGTGTGTTCAGTGAGATGTAGCCTTTTCCTGGCACTTTTGCCGAGTCTCCCAAGGGTCTCGTTGCTGTAGGGAGTGGAGGCTCTAGGTCTAAGATGTGGTGAGTGCCCATCTGTTTTGCCATCCTCTAATTCAGTGGCTTCCAAGGAGCTCCTCCTGATGTGACTCAGTCAAGTCACTCAAGTGGACAAGCCGGTCCAATCAGGCTCATAAAAATCCCCAAGGATATGAGCATCTGCTTATGGGGCCATACTCTTCACTGGGTCTTCACCAGCCTAATTCAATCATGCCACCACTTCTGCTATGCTGAAGTCTTCAGAACATATTCTCCCCTCTGTCCATGCCCCTCCTAAGCCATTTGCAGAATCAGCATGGTGTTACTATATTTTTCCTCTAAATCTCTTTCCTCCAGGCACCAGACAAAGTGCATTTTACATCACTTTATCTCTGTCAGGCATGCATTAGTGTTTCAAACTCTAGCTTAATTGTAGTAAAGTAACTGGTTTAAAGTTAACTCCCCTTTCCATGGAGATCATGTTTTCGTAGAATCACAGAATCATGCAATAGTTTGGGTTGGAAGGGACCTTAAAGATCTATTTCCAACCCCCTGCCATGGGCAGGGATACCTCCCAGCAGCCCAGGTTGCTCCAAGCCCCATCCAACCTGACCTGAGACACTGCCAGGGATGGGGCAGCCACAGCTTCTCTGGGAAACCTGGCACAGGGGCTCAGCACCCTCACAACAAAGAATTTCTTCCAAAAGTCTAACTGAATTCTACACTCTTCCAGTTTAAAGCCATAGCTACTTGTCCTCACACTCCATGCCCTTATAAAAAAGTCCCTCCCCAGCTTTCCTGTAGTCCCTTCAGGTACTGAGAGGATGCTAAAAGATCTCCCTGGAGATCTTCTCATCTACAGGCTGAACAACCCCAACTCTCTCAGCCTCTTTGCATAGGAGAGGTTTTGCCTCAACTTACCTCTGTGTCCCAATCAAACCTGTCTCCTTCATCCTTTCTGGAGGGGGCTGGAGCTTGCACATCCTGGAATGCACAAGGGTCACGTTTCCTTCTTGTAGAGTATCTCTCACTCTCTCCTTCTGCCTCAGAAAAGAGTGTGCATATATTGTGTGTACATGTGTGGTTTTCCCTCTCCCCTCACCCCCTTTGTTGGCCCACTGAGCATCATGTCACGTTTTATTCCTTTTGGTGCTCCTTCCACACATTCTGCTTTGGATTTGTGGGCAGTCTAAGAGGGGAAAAAAAGGAACAAAAAAACTAAAAAAGAAATAACTGAATGAATATTTGGGAGGAGGGTGTTTAAGAGGAGAGAAAAACAAATTAAATCTCATGCCATGCTGGAACAGGGCAGCTGGTTGCCAGCACAGCAGGCTGAGAAGTTGTTGTTAGAAGTGCTCAGTGCCATGTTTAGGTTGCTTAAAAAAATACAGCCTCCCTGCCTCATTGTTCCACCTCTGTTTTTGGTTTGTTTGGTTTTTTTTCTCCCAGACCCACAAGCAGGAGGAGGAATTCAATTGCCAAACACAGGCTTGCAGAAAGTTTGTATTTACAGCAACACCAAAGGGGGCAAAAGGAGTGTGCCCTGCCCTGTGACGCGTGTGTGTTCCCACATGTGTGTGTGCACACGCGTGTGACCCCATGGGTGCTGCAGCTCCATGGTGCTTGGGCAGCAAAGAGCTGCTGGATTGGAGCTGTCAGGCATGTGGTGAGTGCTGTGTGTGCTCTCCATGTTGAGGAGATGCCAGTGCATTGGCAACCATGGCACAAATTATTTACTCATTTATTTATTTATTGGCTGATGTGAAGGGAGGAGGTGGTAGGGCTTGGGGATGGAGGAGAAAGGGGGTGGTGAGGTGGGGAGGGGGGCAAGGAAGAGGGGAGGGAAGGAAGGTTGTAACGCTTGGCTGGCAAAATTTAGAGAAGTACAAAGGAGTGAGCAATGAAAAGGGGTGGTGGGAGCCGGGGGGGGGGGGGTGGGAAGCAGGCTGTGAACTGGCTGCTGTGGAGGTGGGAATTGATTTATGTCTGCGGCGTGGGTTTGGTTGGGATTGGGCTGTGAGGGAGCGGGATGCCCAGGGGGGAGGCGAGGCAGGGGTTGGGGAGGGGGGAAAGAGGGGGCTGCCAAGGGGAGGCTGTATTTTCTTTCCTTTCTTTTCTCCTCCTCCTCCCTCCGCTGGGCGCTTCTCGGAGGAGGAGAAGGAGGCGAGACAAAAAGCTGAACCTGTGCCAAGAAGGAGCTGCAGTGACTCGAAAATGGCACTCTGCACCACACTAATATTTCGAAGCCGGGCTGAGCTGGAGAGCAGAGGAACGTGCCGGGAATGAAAATTGGCTGCGGGGCCACCGGCCGGGCTCAGGGGCGTTCTCTTTCCTCTCCTTTTCCCCTTCGCTGTTTAATCTTTTTTTCCCCTCATCCACCCACCCCCGGTGGTGTTTCGAGGTTCTGGGGAAGTGAGGGGACCTTTGCCAGGGACTTGGGGTAGGGAGGGGTTCAGCCCCTGTCACCCCGGGGCTGATGCAGCGTGGCAAGCAACTGGAAGAAGTGCTTTCGTTGTAGCTTGTGTGTCTGTGTGTGTATTTAGATGCTCAGCAGAAGGGATATTAAGCAGAGAATGAGTGAGTGTGCTCATCTTTTTTCCCACTACCACCCTCCCACCATCTCTGTATTGAGGAGGGATTTTTTTTTTTTTTTTTTTTTTTTTTTTTTCCTTGGGAGGAAGAGAAGACTTGATTCCCAGGGAGTTTTCTGATTTTTTTTTTTTTTTTTTTTTTTTTTTTTTTTTTTTTTTTTCCCGTTGCTGCTCCATCCCCTCCTCCTCACTGTTCTCCTCCTCTTTCCATACCCATAAGGCTGCTCTCATGGCTCTGTATCCTGATGCAAGGTTACTTGTAGGACAAGCAAATCTCTGCAAGGTGCAGCATCTCCTGCATCCGTGTTCCCCTCTGCTTCTCCTTTGCCGAGGGACAGGGCAACTTGCAGGCAGCTCCGTGGCTCAGCTGAGATGGTTGATGCAGTGCCTGTGCTTTGGTTGCAAAAGCCCCTTTCTGCAAAGCCTGTCTGGATAAAACAAAGGGAAAAAAACAACCATACTGGACTGACACTTTGATAGTCATGCTTAAGGCTGATTAATTTTCAAGGGATGATCTGAAGTTTTGTGGTGATTTTTGTCTGAAATAAAAGGTTTTTCCTTGTATTGGTCACCTCTTCTCTCAATTGGCAGGCCAAGAAAAGTACATTTTTAATCTATGGAATTTTGATTTTTATAAAATCCCTTAAAATTTGTTATCAAAACAAGCATCATTCTAATAGATGAAGCTGAAAACAAACATCTTCCACAACATACACATACTCTCTCTAGATTGTGCTGGCATCTGGATCTGAAGTTTTAGGTCCACTTCACAGAAACTGGGGACTGGAGAAAGAGAAACCCCCTGCACTGAATTTAAAAAGAGGTTCAGATGCTGTTTTACAGCAGTTGTAGCAGTCATGCTGCCAGCAGGTCAAGTTCAAGGACACCTTCCAAAAGCCTGGGCAGAGGTTTATTAACTTGCTGCATGTCAGGAGCTTGTTGGGTTGTTGGGTTGTTGGGATGGCCCAGTTTGTAGTCCCTCATGTGGGATGATCCTTGTGATCTGCTGCCTCTCACCTGAAAACCATGTCCTAGTATATATCTAAACCACTTTCAATCTCACCTTTGGTTTAAGACACGTGGGCCTGATTTTGGAGCACTTAATTCTGCTTATGTGATACCTTTTGGAAATACTGTGACACACAGTGGGGAATTTAGGGAGATGTGTTGTCCATCATGCTCTCATCACTGTGTTGTTTCTTCCAGTGATTTCTCCTCAGTGTTTCTGAGGTGATGCTAGCAGGCTTTGTATGGGGTAGGACATCTTCAGGTTTCTCACTCTTCCTCCTTTCAGCTGTGCCTTTAACCATGCAGTTGAGGTAGCTCAACTTGAGCTTGCACAGAAGAGATGCCATTGTCTCTTTATCTGCTTTTCTCTTTGCAAAAGTGAAAGGTATTCAGTGCTTGGCCCAGGAAACCTTGGATAGGGTGAAGAAACCATGATAAATGCTGACAGGGGGGTGGGTGGACAAAGTAACTAGGAGTAATCTGTGTGCCATTGTACATTCATCCAGATCCCACCTGTTCCTCATGAGTAAAGTATATGCATAAAAATATGTGATTTTTTTTTATGCCCATGTGACTGCTGCTTGCTTTTCAGTTGCCTCTTTTCACTTAATGAAATGTGTATGTAAGATACCATCCCCACCAAGGGCACACACCATGCAGACCTTGTCTGACTTTGCCAGCAGTCCTTGCTGATATTTTTGGCTGCAGCTGCACCTCTTTCACTGGCCACAACCTCTTTCTTTTAACCTGAGATCACTGACCATGGGATGCCAACCTATGAAAGTAAATGCCAGGAGTGGGGATTAAAGCTCACATCAAAGTGAGCAGATGAGACCCTGGCAGCTCTCCTAACCTGCTGTGCACCTGCACAGAGCATGCCTCATGCTTTTAGATGTGGAGCCAGCTTGTGTTTACTACTGATTTAAACCTCTTAATACTTCAGCTACCAAATATCAATTCTGAACAGATTTATAGAGAGGATTGCGAAGACAGAGACAAATATTAACATGGACCAGCTGCACCAGTGTACCTGCTCATAGTAGCAATGTGGTGTTTGTCATTCAGGCGGGTAAACTGAGGACAGTAAATTAAGACCTCTTCCTAAATGTTTTTATTCCAAAATGAAACCATTTTTTAATTTCCTTGGTATTTTGACAATGCTGTGAAATTGCCCACCTTGGGATAAAAATGTTACTCTGGTACTACTTTCCATGTGGTCCAAGTAAGCCTTCTGCGTAGCTTGTTCATACTTCCCAAAGAGGACTGCAAGGCACTGACAAGGCAGCTGATTGTCTTTGTCCTTATTTTTCCCTGTATCAAAGAAGTGTCGTAGGATGTATTTCCCTGGAACATGATGTCTCATGAATCTCAAGGTGCTTCCTTCAACTCCTTCACCCTTTTAACACTTTGTAATGAAAAATGCAGTCTGCTTGGGGTTGTTAGGGCACGACTTATATCTATAAGGGTTAATCCTAAAGACTCTTCCAAGGCTATCTTCCACTGCTTCTCCCCACACCTTCTCCACTCTCAGTCTTTCATTTTTTTTGGACCGGTAACCTCACATTTCTGTAATCTTAATGTGCAAATGCTTTGCAGTCACGGTCCAGTAGCTAGGTTAATCTCGGCCCCCTGGAGTGGCAGATGGCTGATTTGTTGCTGATTCCAGTTACAGAGAATTGTGCCACCTATTATCTTTGCACAGGCTGCTGCTTAAAAAGATGCCTTGGGCAAAATTAGTGAAAAGCGGAGCAAAGAAAACACTCTCTGATCTGCATCACCACAGGTGAAAATGTAAAATATTTCACCTTTGTGTGAAGGACTCAAGAGCTGGACAAAGTGAGAGGATGTGGCAGGAGGAGAAGAGGAAATGAAGATCTCATTTGTGTACCGAAAGTGCAGTTTGCCTTGGTCATGATGCTGAATCACAAATATTTACCCTGTTTCAGATGGTTTTGCAATGTATTAATCCTTGGCTTGAGCTCCCCACTTCATCTATTAAACAAAGCAGGAGGGCTGGCATCCTGTGACACCTTCCTGCTCTTCCCAAGCCTTTCTGACATGGATTGTCTTAGGGATTAAAGGCACTACCCCTTGCTATCACTGCTCAGTACATTCCCCATGGCCACTGGGGAAGGGTGTGGTGGCCTTGTGGTGCCATGCTTACCAGGGGTTCATGAGAGAAGAAAATTGCATACGTGTAGGTTAAGGAGAATCTTGAGGTATCTTTCAAAATTGAGTGGGCCTGGGGTGAATGCCAGAACCAGATGCACAGAAGGTCCTGTCTGGAAGGTGGTGGTGGGCATACAGAATGATGTAATGAAATGGAGAAGGGCAGAGCAAAACTTTGAATACTTGTGACTATTTTCTGCACAGACATTCCCACAATCAAGGTTTTCTCTTTTCTCTTTGCTCTGGGAAACACCACAGAGTCAGATGAAGAATTTGGGAAGAGAGTGTGGGTTCCCTGTGCAGAGTCCAGTGGCAAAATCTGTGAACAAGGTAAGAACCAAGGGTTACTGCTCTGAAAGGTTTTGTTTCTTTCTTTTCCCCTTCTATACTCCATTATTGCAGTGCTAGATGTGAAATTTAGGATGTGAATAACACAGAAACCTATATGCCAGTGAAAAAGTCTAAAAATCTTGAGCTGAGCAGGGTTTCTTTTTAATACATGCCATTCTGATGGGTCGGGTTTTAGGACAGTTTGTATTGTCTCCAAAAGATCTATATGTGTTAATAATTATTACCAACCTCCTGACACCGGGACCTAATTATGAAGTAAGATCCTTAAATAGGCCATTTGCGTAGCGAGCTTCCATATGTCTCCTTGCACAATTTATTTGCTTCACTCCATTGAGATATAATGAGAATGAAACTCCTAGAACTGCCTTTGACTCTGAGGCTCCCGTCTTCATCAGTGATAGCCCACTACTAAGAAGATAATACCTATTTCCCTTTGTTCAGAAGGAAAAAGCTACCATACTGCTACTCTGAGATTCTTGGGCAAACTTCCAGATGGCCCAAGTTTCCATATTTCCAAGTTTCCAATGGAAATAGACTGAGAAATGTCAACACAGCCTGCAGCCTAAGAAAGAATGCAACACTGTCAGAGAAAGGTCCAAGAAGGTTAGAACATTATGATCTTGAAGAAATACTACCTACCTTATCTACCTCAAAACCTTACTGAAAAGCAATGTTGTGGTATTTCAGTCAATGTACAGATGGCAGCTTGAGGAAATCAATGCATAGATGCAATCTGAGAAGTGCTGTATTCGGCTTTTTTCCTCCTAGGATATAAGGAAGGGGAAACGGTTGGGAAAAGGTTGGCTGAGTTTTGATTTAGTTTTGAATACTTTGCTCAGTGTGGACCAACATTCCCTCTGAGGGTCTCCATGTTATGTTGCAGAGCATGTTCTTTAAATAGGGTTTGAGAAGGTATCCTTTCTTTCCAAACACCCTCATATATCAAAGACTCCATCCCATGCTTCAGGTGTCTGGCTTCGGTTTTTTACTCCACTCAGCCCAAAGTCAGCAAAAACTTAAATGTGTGATTGAGTACCATTTTCTTTCAGGGTCAACTTTAATGAATGCTCAGTGTTTTTGGTTGTTTCTTTTTGGGTTTTTTGTTTGTTTGTTTATTTTTCTTCCTGCCAATTCAACACCTTATTTAGTTTTCCACAGACAGACAGTTACACTTGCAGTGATTTTGTTTATGATAATTCATTTGCATGTTCCCTTCCAGGAATTGTCATTGCCTTCTAGAAGGGAGGTTAGTGCTGGTCCCCTCGCAGTGATAATTATAATCAGACCTGTCAGCCTTCACACAGTCTACGCTTATCACTTGCATTTAGGAGGATTTTTCCTGAAGCCTATTACCAGTGCTGCTGCTTAGGGAAAAATTGTCATGATTTTTTTCTGCTAATCTTTGATGGGTCTCAGCTTTGAGAGCACAGAGAGGAGCAAAATGACTGCCAATTGCAGTTAAGGAAACTGTCTGATAGTCCTGGTGTAGAGCTCTGCGTCTGTAGGGCCAGGGTTCAGGGGGATAGTCTGAGCTATGCTGAAGGGTTTAATGTACTTGTGACAACTCTTGAGGTGTGTGGGAGATGCAAAAAGGTGCATTTTCCAGTGGTAATACACACAAAAAACTGGCTCTGCAGATCTGCTAGACAAGGACTTCAGGTGTCAGGTGGTTGTTGGCAGTAGTACTCTCTCTGCCTGCTGTTTTGGGCAGCCATCTGTGGTTTTGTCCATGTTGAACTGCTTGGATGCAGGATGTCCAAAGAAACGGCTGTGGTCAGAGCTGGAGGCAATGGCTGGCATCCAGGGATGGGCACAGTCCAGGACTGATGGACCCACAGCCACTCAAACTCTGCAGTGCAGCAGTGGCCAACATGGTGGTGTTGTTATTCATCCCAGGATGTTTGAAATTTGTCCAGCCTAGTGTTATTCACTGGGAAACAGATAATCTGTTTACTAGATTTCTCCCCATTTTCACTCTAGTATTCCTATTCATATGCTAATAATCCCTTTTTATTTGTTTTTTACTTATTGATAACTTAAAGAAAAAAGAGTATTTTTCACATTTCATTACTTTAAATGAATGATATCCTCTAGTTCCTGCTATGTTATCACCATGTTCTTTGTAATATACTCAGACATTTGAGCTCCCCTGATTTTGGCAGAATTTGGGGCTGGTCAGCACTCTGTAGCTTCTGTAGTAAAGGAAATGGTGTGAGAGTGTGAAGTCTTGTGTTCTCTACAGTTCCATATTTACAGCATGCAGGGGTATAATTTGCCTTTGTTTTATTTAAATTTGCTGGGGACTAGAGATTTATTTATCAGGTGTCACTCCCTGGAGGAAGATAAATGTCATACAGCAAAGACTTCATCTATTATACAAACAGATTTGGAGGCTTTGCTGTAGCTTTTCTCTGCCTGCTGCGTGGAGCAAAAATGCCTTCGGCTGAACAGAGTCAAAGTGATACTTAGCAGTAGCATCTTATGACCTTTTGATCAGCTGAAATCTCAAGCCATATTAGTGGACAGATTATGATGTGATGGAAAGAGGGACAGGAATAGCCTTTTTATCATGAGATCCTTCCTGTGAGTACCCTTCTTCACTATATTCAGGTGGGTAATCACCAGAGCCAGGACAATTGTTTGGAAACAGAGGAGTGAAGTATTGGTGCAGGCCATCCAAGTGCACTTGTTTTTGCCAGCTGCAGTTGGATATTAGACCTTACAGTTTCTCTCTAATATTCTCCTACCTTCCTGTTTCTCTCAAGGCCGTTGCATGACCTTGCAATTCTTCCTATCACTACTAACCCTATTTTTGGCAGAAGGATCCGCATGAAATGATCCCTGAGTCTTTGTACTACAGGGTAGCTGCAGTCCCTGAGTTGAAGTTATATACATGGTGAATGTGGATGTTTGACTGTGAAAGGAAACATTCACATGGAAACATCTCTGTCATCTCTGAGATAATAGCAGCAATGCTCAAACCTATTCCAGCCCTAGGAAAGAAGAAAAAATGTGAGTTTTAAAAAATGCACAGCCCTGACAGTATTTCCCTTTTTATGTAACAAAACAGAAACAAGAATAAATTTTAAACTCCTCTTACCTACCTGAATATACAAGATTACTCTTTAAACTTTGTTGTATGTTTAAATTATCCTCCTTTATATCTTAATAGCCAATAGGACTCTTCAGCCTCCCTTAAATAATTGGGCATGAAAGAACTCCCATTGATTTCTGACTGCTTATCAATAATGTTTGTGCCAAAATTTGGTCTGTCAGCTGTGGCCAGTCTTAGAAGGGAGAGAGGAAGGGAGGAAGGGAGGGAGGAAGGGAGGGAGGGAGGGAGGAAGGAAGGAAGGAAGGAAGGAAGGAAGGAAGGAAGGAAGGAAGGAAGGAAGGAAGGAAGGAAGGAAGGAAGGAAGGAAGGAAGGAAGGAAGGAAGGAAGGAAGGAAGGAAGGAAGGAAGGAAGGAAGGAAGGAAGGAAGGAAGGAAGGAAGGAAGGAAGGAAGGAAGGAAGGAAAGAAGGAAGGAAAGAAGGAAAGAAGGAAAGAAGGACAAGTGTTTGTGAAGTCTGGTGTAAATACATTTGAGTCTGTCTGAGCATGAAGTATGTAGCACAACCATGAACGGGTTAGCATGAGCTTATCTGAGCTATATGTTTGTATTTTCCTCTTGAAGCCAAATGAACTGCTCATTTTCCATATGGGAAGAAGAAGGGATGGAAGCACATGAATCCCAAAGTGCTATCAGTGTAGCAGGGATGCTCTTCAACCAGGTCTGGAGAACAATAGCTGCCACAGCCCTATGGAAGCTCTTTGAAAATGAGAAGGTTATAGAGGTGGAGGAAATGCACAGCAGGACACTGTCTCCTCTTGTCTCCCCCAGCCTCTTCAATCAGGTGCCTGCTGGGCTTCCCACTCCTCCTGGCTTTTGCACTAGATCATAGGATCATAAGGTATTAGACTCTGCTGGCTGAGTCTAATGCTGAAGTCATCCAGCATCCTCCTGACATTATAGCTCCCTGAGGCAGGGAGCTGCCGTGAAGTGTTGTGGCAGTGAGCCCACACGGTGCTTTTAGCTGCAGCTGTCAGAGACACAGAGGTGTTCAAATAGGAACTGGGAGGAGGCACCAGCTGCCTGGCACAAGTCTCCACCATCTTTTCCTTGGGAAAAACACTCACTGTGAAGGGTGGGTGGCAGCCTTGGTGCTGTCTGTACACCAAGAAAGTGACATTGCTAGAGTACACTTAGCTCACTACGATAAGGTGATCCTTCCCAAGCTCCATCTGCAAACCATGAGCCAGTCACACGGATCAGGGGAACCATTCAAAGGGATGAGTTTCTCTGAATGACTTCCTTCTGAGGGTAAGAGCTTCTGATGGTAGCTTTGAAACCTTCCCACTGAAAGGCTTTGTGGTGTGTCTGGTGAAGAGAGGTAGGTATGAAGTGTTTCCTCTGCCTTCCTCCGCTGCCTTGCAGTGCTTGAGTCCCTATAAGGTTTAGAAGAGTGCTTGAACTTGGGTGACAGCATACCAAGATCTTTCCTCTTGGTGCAGGATTGCATTAATGCTCAAGTGCCTTCTTCCAGGTGGTGCCTGCCCTGATAAAGTCAGTTTTTCTCAAAGTAAAGCACTTGCAATCAGTTTCTTGTAACTCAGAAGGACCCATGTAATCAGACTCACTTTGCCTTCAGCAGCTGGGCACAGAAATTTCCATGAAACATCCTTATGGTTCTCTAGTTTAGCATGGTCACAGCATATGACAGCTGCTTGAGGTGAGATCCATTTTTGGAGATACGTGATTTAAAGTTATAAATGTTACAGATGCAGTATCAGGCAGATGACAGTGGTGTGGGATGTGACAAAGGGAATGGTGGTTTGTTTATGAAGTTAAGTTGCCCATGTATAACATCTGTGCCATTTTAAACACATAACATCTGTTTTCTTGCAATAATTCTTAGATTTCAGACAGCAATAATCTAAGGTTTATCACTGGATAAGAGTGATATCATGAGCCCATAAAAGATTATTGTTCTGACAAACTTAGGGCCATGCAACTCCCTTCTCCTTGCTGGAAATAGGTAACCTTGGACAGGAAAGATGAAAAAGGACAGATGTCATACTAATGTCTTAGGCTTCATCTTAAGCAAGCTAAGCAGTGTCTGGGAATGTCTCTTGGCATAGGAGTGTGACTGGATCTACTCAAACTACTAGAGCAGTCCTTGGCATGCTTTTGGTCCATGACAACTAGCAAACTGCTAAATCATTCGTAAGCATGGATCAAGGTTCATCCCAGTGAGCCATTTGCATTTAATGGCTGCATTAGGGAAGCTAAGACACGATTGTGAGCAGAGATATGAACCATTCTGTGCCAGTTGGCCTCAATGCCTGTGAATATTTCTGGGTGTGTTTAACTTACCAGCAGCTGAAGAGGCTCAGGCTCAACTGAGAAACTGGAGTCCATCATCCTGAACTCTGTCAGCAGCAAGAGGGAGAGAAGAGACACTGTCAGAGACTGATTCAGCATCCCTTGGTCCTGACCTCTCCAAGATCATAGATGGCAGCTAAGGCAATTAAGCATACAGAATTCAACACACTCGTAGCTGAGAAAAGACTCTTCTTATCCCAAAAAAAGGCTGTGAATAGTACACTTGCATTGCTTGCATATTTACTCATCACCTCCCCTGCCTTTCCAAGCTTGAATTAAAAGAGCTGTAAGTATTTCAGATACTCCTTCATGCAACAGCAAGTACTCTGAGTTATTTTTCTTCACAAAAAGTGTTCCTTTCTCCCTCACCATAGGAAAGCTCCTTCCTCAGTGGGTTCCAGTTATACAATTGGTATTCTGTACAATTGCCTTTTAATAGTTCAGTGGTTGATAGTTAAGTCAGTCCACAGGAGAAAATTGTGGATTTATTTATAATAAAAGAGGTCATGGAAAGATACAGCATTATGTCTTTCAAATATAACTAAGCCTTTTGTTTGATAAATAAAGTTTTATTTTGAGTTCACCCTATCCATATACATATATGTTTATAGCTATATACATAATACTTTTTCACACTGAATCAAAAACCTAGGTGAAAAAAAAAATTCCTTAACTACTACAACCAGGGTGTAATATTGCATTATCTTTTCTTTCATTGAAAACTGTTCACAAGGCCATTTGATGAAATACATATTTAAATATCAAACTAAATGCCTTTCCTTTGAAAATACCTCAAGTGTTTGGTCACAGGAGGGGAAAAAATTACTAATGTAAGTCATATATGGAAACATGACCATATTCTGCAGGTTTCAGTGAAGAAGGTATTTTCTCCAGGTATGTCAGTAAGTCAGATAAGTAAATTATCTTTTTGACATTTTAAAGATGTTCCATTTCAGTCAAAGGAAGCAATATTCGTGTTGTGTCACCGAAACTCAATGCCTTGTGTTGCTTGTTAACAACTGCACATGCATTGTTTCAGTGCCCCAGTTTGTTATCAAGTATCAATGCACTGCTACATGCCAAATAATCGATGGTTCTGTCAGCTGAGTATGCCCTGGAAATACAATATTACCATTAATATTGATCCACACAGCAGAAATCAAGGCATCAGACTTTGCAGACATTAACTTGCTAGCAACCTGGCTTTTATTTGTGGAGCAGCCAGCTTGAAAATTGCTTCATCGTGCTACCCCCCCAGGGACCAGTGTTTTCTGAACCCCCTCTTTCCATGTCTAGTAATGATCATGAGCACAAACATGAGGGTACCAGGGCACGTGTGACTGGGCAGATACGGTGCATGTAGTTTTGCTTCATCCTTCTGTGGCTTCTGGGTGCAGCAAACCAGGTGAAAAGAGAGCTGGTAAAACCAAGCTGCATCAGCCCTGGTTTCTACCTCTGACAGTGTAGCTTGGCTGGCCAGACTCATCCAATCTGTCCTGGTGTGCTCTTCTAGATGGGAAGAGTGAGATGGGCTGCAGATGGATGTCTGGAGACCTCTGACAGCCCTCTCCGAGCTTCACGAGTACTGTTGCTAAAGAAGGCTTGTGTGGTTTGCTTGCTCAGGTGACTTCAAGCTCAAGCTATGGGGTGGGAGGAAAAAAGCCCTGCAACATCGAGGTTTGCTGGCAGTGTCAAGGGCATCTGTTTTTTCATCTCCTGTCCCCCAAGGCTGTCAGGCTGCCTTAGCAAGAAGAAAACGTGGTGCTCTCTGTTCCCACGTGTGCCATCACTCACACCCCTGTGGGTCTGGCGATCTTTGCCATATCTGTAATGGGTTCATGATGAAGCTGTGAATGAAAGTTTGGCAGATGATTGATTTTACAATTGTCAGTCTTCCCAGAAGCAGCCCAGAATTTCATTAATGAAGATAAAGGCATGATTTCCTATAAGCTCTTTTCAGGTTTTACTAGATTCAGATAAATTAAATCAGTATTTTATCTATGTGACACCAAAATTAGTTGGTGAAGTACTCTCCATATAGGGATACTGTATTTCTCATCTCTTGTATTTCAGCAGCAGCTACGCTATAGTATTCTATGACCATTGATAGTGTTTCTTTTATAAGTGCCTTCAATAATTTTTATTGCTATATAAGTTTTATAAGTCACCTTCAATAACAAAAAGTGTTGGGGAGAAATTTACCTGTACATGAACAGAGCATAACCTTGTTGAGGATAAGCAAGGAGATGTGAACACTTGGGAAAAGGGAATGGCTCCACCCTGCTTCCATGGCTAGAAAAAGGCAAAGAACTATGGTGGAAGAGTAAAAGCAAGAGCCTCAGGTGGCTGGAAGGAATTAATGAGAGCCCCTAAGAAGGTGAGGGAGGGAAATAGCTATCACAGGAACTTTCTTATCCTAATGGCAGAAGGAGGAGAAGCACCCTGTGGTTGTCGTCCTGACATGGAGCCATCTTAGCCTTGAGTGACTCACTCTGCTAAGATGGTCACACACTCAGCCACCACGCAGGGGCTGAGAAACTTCTCACAGCATATGGAGGAACATGACTAACAGTGTCCAGGGTCCTCCCCTCAGTGGGAGTTATGTGTGCCACAGGGTGTCTGCCTCAGGATTTTTGATGACAATGCTGCCAGCTTAGTTCTGTCTTGAAAGTGACCTTTAGCCATATCACTGGAAGCCCCTTTGCTCCCACAGAGCAAATTCATCAGCCTTATCTTTCATCTGAGGATTCCAGATTATCTCCTCCAGCATGGCAAGCCAGGGAAATGAAGATCAAGGCAACTTCTTTTGAAGTCTCTGTGAAGACCTGAGACTTGTGTTATGTCTTGTAGGTAGGGATCAAGGTCAATCTTTGCATGCTAGAGCAGCCTGAGTTGCCAGGAGATGCAACATAAGGCTCTGCATCTACTGGAATTTCCTATGATACAACGTCATATCAAAAATTGCACTTCTACACTCTTTCAGAGGGAAGAAACAAGGTTCAGACATTCAGCCAGAAGTTGATATGACTTATAGCTCAGTACTGCTGCTGTGCAAGGAAATGGAATTAGAGCTAAAGTTTTGACATTGTGAAGTTAGAGTCATCAGTTGTGGCTGTGTACTATCAGCAAAATGAGATGATGTCACAGCTGCACAGTCTTTAAAACATTTCTCCCTTTATGAGTATCACCTGTCTTTTCTGTACAGCCTCAGCAGCTTACTTCAGCTGCTTCAACTAAAATCACAAGTGGTGTCATTATACTACCCCCCGACACACACACACTGGATGGTGTGAATGGCCATTTCAGTCCTTATCTCCTCTTTCAGATAAAATGCCCCGAAATGGCATCATTGAAGTTCAGAGGTCATTGGTGACCTCAAAATCCTCTCCAACGTGCTTGGATCAAAACCAAATGAAGTAAGAATCAATGTCAGAGTCAAGAAGCCAAGGGAACACAATGATGTGTCCAACACTGTCGGCTCGCTGGTTTCAGAGTGCTTCTGGTAGCCATCTGTTTGTTTGAATTTGAGGATGTGATGCTTTTAAAAGTCAGAGAAAAAAAAAAAACCAACACATGCTCAACCACAGTCTTCAGATATTGTACTTGATAACAGCATTCTCTTCTTTGTGTGTCCATTTTCTTACAGCCTCGTGAATGTTCTGTTTTGCATTCACACTGTCAGCAGGTGTTCATGGGGCTGGAATACCTCAATGTGTAAATCTCTAATTTAATTGAGGTCTCAAAACATTTTCTCTTCACCCCGCTTGATGAATGAGCAACAGAATTGTGTGTTATTAAAACTCAATAGCCTCTCATTTATTTACATGGTTAATGATTGGACATTCTAAGCTAAAGATACCTTTTTTTTTTTTTCCCCTTCTTTCCCTGTACTACTCCTATTTCAACCCTCTGCTCCCAGGCTTGTCCTGTGTAACAATGAAACTGATCTTTTTATGGGTGGTGTTAACCGAGACACCACTGACCAAATCACATTTAAGAGCTAAATTCCTTTTTTTATTCTCAAAGGTGGTCAGGATCAAAGCAAAGAGAGACTGGGACTGGAGAGAGAAACTTGAACTCCCAGCATACCCTTCCCGTGAACAAATAAAGACATTATAGTTTCCCTCGCTGCCAGTGTGACCTTTATAATCAGCCACATGGCCATGTTTAGAAGATGATACTGTGGTAGTCCATAAAAATCCCTGTCGTGGGTGGACCGTCATAAAGGTTGTGTGACATTAAAAGGTGAAGACAAGACTTAGAAGTGTTGGCAGAGGCAGGGAGGCAGTGGCAGAGAAAGGCTTTGCCCTGACTCTTGATTTATCCAGCTGTGGCCAGCTGTTACTGGGGTTGTGTGCATCTCATGGGAGAGGTTTGCAAGAGGACTGTGGAGAAAGCTGGTGGATGTGTAACGAGAGCCTTTCCCTGCAGGAGAGACAGCCTTGGGGAAGAGATGAAGGTGTATTAGCAGAAGTGTTTACTCTCTTACTTGGCACATGCTTAAGGAAAACATTCTTTCTGGATTTAAAAAAAAATATGTATGAATAAGGTATTCATAAACTAATGAAAGCGACATTTTTTAACAATTATAATGGACTCCATTAAATTCTGGACATATACCACATCACAATGTTTATCTGCAAGGCAGTATTTCCCCATGCTTAATAAAAAGAAACAGTGGGAGCACTGCAGCAAATTTAAGCCACTTCTGGAACTCAGTGTCAGAATTTTAATGGCATCCACATTACCCTGGCTTCTTTTTATAGCTTCATCTTGCTTTATGTGACAATACTTAGTTTTTATGTCATGCTTTTCAGACATAAATCCCAGCATCTCACAAAGCAGTCAAGGATGCTATGCCCATTTTAGAGACCACAGAAAACACTTAAGTGAGATTATTTGATTGTGGTCCTGGAGCAGCACTGCTGGGAGCAGACTTTTATCTTAAATCTCATTCTGGAAGTCCACTGCATTACCAATAGGAAGTTTTACCTCTTTGTGGAAAGGGTCATAAGGGATGTTATTTAAATCCTTGCTTCAAAAGGAGTGGACATCTTTCCACTGACTTCTTGGAGTGCCAGTTTGCTTTACTCTTGACAGACTCAAGCACTCAAGAAATGGTAACTGCAAGGGAAAATACTCATCTTGGTAGATAAAACAAATAGCACAGGACTGCCTGTGGTTTCTTCCATTTTTATCACTGTCCATATCCTGATGGGTCTTGCAAGTAGGATTTTCTGTACGCCCTGTTTGGTATGGAGCTGACTTCTCCTGTGTTGAACTTGCCTGTTTGCTGTCCTCTTGTCTTGCAAGTAGGATTTTCTGTATGCCCTGTTTGGTATGGAGCTGACTTCTCCTGTGTTGAACTTGCCTGTTTGCTGTCCTCTTGTCTCAGATTTGGTTTGAAAGTATCTCAGGTTCTGTCTTCTGAAATTTTGTGAGACTCACCAGCTCCTGTGCTGATGTTTGACAGTGGCTGTGACATGAACTTGGGAGGCAATACTGTAATCCCTGAAAAAGCCAGCTGTGTCACTGGGTGATTAGCCAGTTGTTTTGTGTGGAAAGTCACTTGCTTACTTAAAATGATCCTTTTCCCCAATCCTATGATTCCAGTGGTGGTCCTAAATGCCCTGTAGCAGGGATTTAATCCTGAAGCCATCCGTGTGATGGCAACCTTTCATATTAACAGATCGTCTTGGTGTGTTACAAATGGCCACACTGGGCAGTCTTATTGCAGACTTTGAGGGGCCATGCTTTAGTCCAGCCACTCAATCCTAGCTGTTGAAGAGCCACCATGTCCCTTAAAATCCTTGAATGTGGCGTTTGTCATAGAATCATAGAATCAGCTGGGTTGGAAGAGACCTCTGAGATCATCAAGTCCAACTTGTCATCATGCACCAGGCCATTTTGCAGGCAGGGGCTGATTTGCAAGAAAAATACAAAGTTATTGGTGTTCTGCAGCTCCCAGTATCTGTGGGAACCATGTTGCCAAATGCCCTTTCCCTTCAGCTTTGGAAGTCTCCCTGCATGGAAGTGCCTCTGATTTGCAATGACAGAAGATATGACGGATGAGCCTCTCTGGGCTCCCTCCTTCTTGGAAATGAGCTGTAAATATAAATGGATTATGTCCCAGTGAAATCAGCCTGTGAATGAATCAATCAGGCAGGTCCAGAAATCTTCCAAGTGCTTCCAGGGAAAAAGCGTTCTTCAAAAATGACTTCTTGATAATTGAGGAACCATCCCTCCACACATTGATGGAGGTACTGCCACTGCTCTATTTCCTATTAAGAGAGCCTCTGGCCATGCAGTTCTCAACAGACTAGAGGAGCAGAGGAGGGAAGTAGGCAATAGCATCTTTTCTCCCCAGCCATGACTGCCCTATGAATCCACTGCTTGGCCAAGGAAAGAGCTTTCTGCTCCAGCGCCTATTTTTCCTTCAAGGGACAGATCCCTAAATGTAGGGGAGCAGAGGTAAAAATAATAAGCTCAATGTGTATCTCAGATCCAAGCCAAGTTTCTTTTTCTGAGGAAAGCTTAAAAAAGTGCCATTTGCCAGTTTCATATACCTTGAGGACCTGGCTGCTTTCTGTAGAGGAATGATTTTGTGAGTTAAAGTCTGTGGCTGAATTTCTCCTGTCAATGCTGGCCTGCCCTATGGGAGATAAGAGTTGGTTTTCTGGAAGAGGGCTTGAATCAGAGGTTGAGATTTACTTGGGCAAAGGGACTAGGAAGTTGAAGGAGACACTCAACCATTATTACCTTTTTATCAAATAGTGTGAGAATTATGCTAGAGCATGCTCATGAAAGCATTTATGTATGAGAGGGCTATTTCACCTGCACGGTGACTAAACCACTGAAACCACCTTTGATGACATAACCAGGTGAAATTTTCATCCCTGGGCTTAATGTACAGTATTTTAGGTGCTTCAAGCGTAGGGTTTTTTGGTAGAACTAGAGCTGAGCTTGCAAAGAACTGGGGGAATACAGAGGTTGAAATGATTCAACATCCCTTTTTCTCACCAAACATTTCTCCTGTGCTGCTCAGGTTGTGCAAAGCCTCATCCCTCATGTCATGGTCATTGGGAAGAGCCAGGGAAGCAAGCACATCCAGAAGTGTGTGTTTGTAGATATAAGGCTGATACACTCCAAAAGGGGGAAAAAAAGATAAAAATAAAAGGCAAACAGCTCCACAAGACCCAGCCAATTAAATCTCAAAGTCGTGTGTTTTGAAAGCAAACATGGGCGGCATCAGAAATTTTCCATCAGCTGTAGTAATGCCAATTACTTTGCCAATTGCTGATTCCACTGTGATTTGTTTAATGCAGTTGTGCTTCAGCCTTTTGCCTGGGATGATAGGCTTTGTTTATGCTGACTGTTCATTTGGAGAGCTTCTCTCTCTTTTTTTTTTTTTCCCTCCCTGCTTTCTCTTTTCTTCCCTGGGCTCAACTCATAGCCCAGAGCTGCCCTCCTCCCCTTGTGCTCATTTCCAGACCGGGCAGGGTATAGCGAAGAGGTAATGAGTTTCTTGGGAGCAGGAGATGCTGTTGCTGTTCCCAGCTACTTTGTGAATACAAACATATTCCTTGTCCTCTTTTTTTCTGCTGATGAGTTAAAAAAATGAAGGATCCTCCTAAGAATCCAAGTAACTTGTCAAGGAGTGGGCAGCTGGGATCTGCTGGAGATGGTGTCTCTGAAGCTGATCACTTTTATCCCAGGGAGAAGAAAAAGAGACCTTGTGTCTCTCCAGATGGCAAAGGCATACAAGTACACATACACGCTCCAAGTGAGCTTTCCCTGGAAAGTTAGCGGAAACGTTTCATTACTGTTTATGTTTGAGTCCATGGAAATTAAGGGCTGTATCCACAGCCACTTTGCCCAAGAGCTGTGATTCTTCTCCTGCTAATTGGGGAAGAAGGCTAATCACAGGCGTTTAAAGACTGCATCTGCCTGACTGACAATTTGAATGTAAACTGCTATGATAGCTTCCAGAGATTTTAAAAAGCTGATTGAATTCCCTTCCCTCACCACTCAGGTCCACACTGGGGAGACTTGGATGACATTTCCTCCTCTGTCTTCCTCCTGCCTGAGACTTAGACTGATGAATGTCTTCATCTCCAAGGTGTGCAGTATTTTCCCCTCCATTTTCATCCTCTCTTAGCATCCACTACCTTTTCTATCTTCTCAGTGATGGTGCCTTTTGCATGTCTCACTCCCAGCTACCTCCTGTGGTTTTGGTGGCCTGTGCTCATCTTTCTATCCAGGCTTGTCTTCACAGCCTGCTCCTGGGTGCAGATGCCTGGAGAACACCACAAGCAGGGAGGAATAGCAAAGCTGTAATAGCACAGTCCTCACCAACACAGGACTGTGAGTATCTGACAGCAGAGAGTTCCTGCAGTTTTCTTGTGCACCTAGTTTACCCTGCCCTTTCATTCCCAGGCAGATGGTGTGATAACATGGGCACATCCTCACTGGGATGCAGAAAGGTTTGCTTTTAGCCAGGCAGGCAAAGGAGCCCCAGAAATCATGTTCTGTCACAGGCAGTATAAGCTAGAGGTGAGGCTACCTGTTCTCTGTTGCTACCTTGATACTGGTTTCATATTGGCAGCTGACAAAAATGTAAGTGACACACTCTGCTGTTCGCAGCCCCCACCATCACTGGGAATTGTAAAAGATACTCTGAATGTGTTTTCAGTTCTTGCAGTTCATACCAGCCACAAATAGATACAAAGCAGACAAGCTGCTGGCTCAGAGAAACGCAGCAAAGGAAATTTGTAAGGAAACTGTCTAGTAACCCTAAACTAGGAAATTAAAGCAGATGTAGGCTTTATGAGAGGAGCACGCCAGGATGTGGTTCTTTTTCCAGCCATGTCACTGCAGTGGACCTTATTCTTGACTTGGCAGCCTCTGTTGTCCTCCAAAGCGCTACAAAGCATAAATGGGTCTGAAGACTCCCCTTACACAGTCCAAAAGTAATATTTTTCATTCACTTTGTATTCATTGCAGCACAGCTGCCACAGACACCAGCTGCAAACCTTGCTTTCTTCATAGAAAACCAAGATACAATGAAAAATAATTTTTCCAAGTCACAAACTTAATTTTTGATTAATTTAAAAATAGAAGGGAACATCTCCTGCCTCCTGTCTTACATACAGAATGGTATACTATACATGTTTCACATGAGAATATTTAAAGAACAGCTGGTAGTTCAGCAATCACTAAGTCCATGCCATATGCAGTTCACCATCAACCAAAAGAAAGATCTCTAGTATTTTGAGGCCACCAAAAGATTTTCCTTTTCAGTAAGTAAGAAAAACATGCTCAGTTGGGATTGGTATCAATCCCTTTATTTTTTTTATCCCTTATATCCCTATATACTTACTGAGTACTACTGAAGGTTCATGACATAATAAAATAGTGTGTAAATCACAATATAATAAATCATCTGGAGATTTAAAATGGCAAAGGGATTATAAAGCTAGAGGCAGCTCTGTTGGTATGGCCAGCTTGGTGTTTATTTTAGGGATGGACTTGTTATCTCAACATGCTGGAGCACTGGTTTCAGACCCCTGACACTTCATGCCCTGCAAGTAAGGTCAAAGGCAGGCTGGTCTCTTTCCTGGTGTCTAATTTTACTTTTTTGTACTGTCATCTGCTGGGTAATAGCAGGGTTCAGCAGAAAAAACAAAGCCACATTTGTTGTAGGTTTCTTCAGGATAACTTCACCATTTGGTTACTAAGTCAATGCAGTGGATTCCTGTCTGGACACATTTTCTACCATAGCTCAGGGGAAGGCAAGCAATGGAATTTAATGCAGGCCTCTGAGGCAGACTTTGGTTATGTTAAACCCTAGGAGAGTTTGGAGATATTCCTTCTTTGGTCCAAAACAGCAGACTAGAGTTCACAGAATATTCCGAGTTGGAAAGGACCCATCAGAATCATCAAGTCCAACTCTTGTCCCTGTGTAGAGCACCCCCAGGATCACACCATGTGCCTGAGAGCATCATCCAAACACTTGAACTCAGGAAGCCTTGGTGCTGTAACTACTTCCCTGGGGAGCTTGTTCCATTGCTTAACTGTCCTTGGGTGAAAAACCTTTTCCTGATATCTGACCTAAACCCCCCCTGATTCAGCTTGCTACCATTTCCCTGGGTCCTGTCTTCAGTCACAGGGGTGAAGAAATTGGTGCACCTCATGAAGAAGGCATAAATTGCAAAGAGGTCACCTCTCAACCTCCTTTTCTTCAAACTGAACAACCCAAGTGACCTCAGCTGCTCCTCATAAGTCAGCCCTTCCAGACCCTTCACCATGCTTGTTGCTCTCCTTTGGACCCAAGGGTGTCTTTTCTATAATGCAGTGCCCCAAACTGCACACAGTACTAAAGGTGAGGCCATAGCAGTGCAGAGCAGAGTGGGACAATCACTGCCCTTGACAGGCTATCGATGCTTTTCTTAATGCATTCTGGGGTACTCATGGTTCTCCCTCTTGGCTGCCAGGGCACACTACTGCATTATATTCAATTTCACATCAACTAGGACCCCCGGATGCCTTTCCAACATGCTTATCTCCAGCCACTCCCTGGTCTGTAATTGCCACCAGGCTTTCTCTGTCCTCAGTGCAGAATCTAGCACTTGCCCTTGTTGAACTTCATGTGGTCGGTGATTGCCCATCTCTCTAACCTGTCAAAGTCTTTCTGCAGGGCCTGCCCACCCCTGAGGGAGTTGACCACTCCTCCCAACTTGGTATCATTCTCAAACTTGCTTAAAATTATTCCCAGTCATGTGCCCAAGTCATTGATAGAGATGTTGAAGAGGACTGGGACAAAGATGGAGCCCTGTGTGACCCCACCAATGGCTGGTCACAGCCTGGTGTTACCCCATTCACTGTTACTCTTTGTGATTGACCTGCAAGCCAGTTGCTCACCCATCATACAGAAGGATACTATGAGAGACAGTATAAAAAGCTTTCCTGAAGTCCAGAATTATTACATGCACTGGCTTCCCTTGATCAACTAGGTGTGTTACCTTGTCATAAAAGGACGTTAAGTGTGACATCCAAGGCCTGTCAAACCTCATGAAGCCCTGCTGGCTGTGACCAATGATTACATTGTCTCCCAGGGCATTTTCAATACCTCTCAGAATTATCTTTTTCATAATTTTACCATGCACTGAAGTTAGACTCAGTGGTCTGTAGTTTCCACAGTCTTCCTTCTAAAATGGAAAAAATAATCGTGCATCAGAAGAATAAGAGGATACCAACTGTTATGATGGGAGACAACACAAAGTAGAGAACAGGTCATAAGACATGCTCTCTAACTCTAGCATGTGCATATCCCTATCCATAAAATGAGAACATCAGTAATTCTCTATCTTATGGAGAGCTAAGAAGCTAAATTAATTACTGTTTGTGAAGCTAATTGAGATTCCCAGATGAGCACTCTTCTGGAACATTCTAATTCTTCTTATTATTATTTCCATTGAGATTTGGCTCCGTGTAATTAGTTTTCTGTATCTGCAAACAGGTATGTTCTCTCAAGCTATTTTGAGGCATTTCTCAAGGGACTGGCCCATGCAGAGCTGTGTCATGAGGAAGCACTAGCAATCAGGATGGAGCCATCTTCCTGCTCTCCTATTGCACCCCAAATTTGTATCTGTCTCCTTGTACAGCTGTGCTCTTCAGAGCATCTTGTTTCTGCAAGTAACAGAAACAACTTAAGAAAACCTGGTCTGTTGTAAATTTATGCACGGCTATAAATCATTATGGTAAGTTATACTTGTGTATGTGCAATGGAATAAAGCCCACAGGTGGGCTACATCCAATCCAGAGAAGGCAAAGGTTTTCTGACAGCATTTAAGTGTCTCTAGGCTTGGACATCATCACTGTGTTGTCTCCCATCATATCAATTGGTATCCTCCCATTCTTTTGATCTTCTGTTGAGCTTAAAGTTAAGTAAGTTCTCATATAATGTGTACCAGTTACATATTGTTTCAATTTATGCTCCCAAGCACTGTTGAGCTCAATAATTCTGAGTTAGCTCAATATTTTCAAAAAAGTCAATAAAAGCTTCAGTTGTCATTGCTGAAGATTCACTTGTCAAATATCTCTCCCACTTAAAAGTAGCACAACAGTAGTAAACCAAAAACACCTACTAAAATAGTACTGGGTTTAACACAAAAGAACCCCTTAGGATTATGTAAGAGCTATAGGAAGTGTATTGGTTTATTTGTGAATGGGGAACTCTGTTCATTATTTCCTCAGCCTAGGTTGGTGTGTTTTGTTTTTCCTTTCATAAATAAGCAATAATTGACACTGAGGGATTCAAAGGAGTTTAAGGATCTGGAAACACCAGCAACTTTACTAGGGGTTTCAACTTAGGGAAGCTAAGTATGTGTGAGCTGGAAAGCTTGCGGAAGCAAACAAACAAAAAATCAAGTCAATGTGTCAAAACAGGCTGTGCAACTTAGGCTGGAGTTGTGTTTGTTTACCTTTCTTGTGCATAAAGCTCAGAGGAGATGGGCTTAGTTCTGGGACAATGGTTTTAAGCAAACTGGGAAACTTTGCAGTGGTCACATCTTGGTTACAATGAGAATATAGAAGTGTAGGCCTTTCTATTCCTGTACCAAGTCAGTGAAACACTCAGTCTCATACCTGTGTCTGATGTACTCAAGTTTTACTGTGGTGATTTTTGTGTTCCTGTTATCTTGGAATAGTCCTTCAAAATCTGTATTTACAGATTTTATTTAGGCAATTATATTTGGCCTAAAGGTAACTGGAAGATTCATCTCATACATTCCTGAATGTGTAGGAGGCTAAACTCCATTTTTCAGGAAATGTTGATGGACTCTGAGCCACCTGAGTGTCTTCAAAGACCTGCCACTATATCTCTGCAGGACTGAAATGAGCATTGTCATTGGTGTCTCCTTCATTAGGAAACGTGTGGTTAGAGGGAGGGAGGTTAATACAATAAATAGTTATTTAATCTTCTCTATGTCTTGAATCTGCAAATAATAGAAGCACAGCCAGGGTGCTTATGCTTGGTAAGCGTTTCATTGGCTTTCCCCATATTAGCTGATGCACCACTGGAAAGAAATGAAATTTTAGACCTGCATTTGCAGGATTCCCCAGCGTTGCTATCAGCAACCTCCCAAACCAATCCATTCAGTTGGTCCTTTGATGTGCAATTAAACCCTGGAAAAAATATCTTTGTGTAATGTATAAATAGAAAAGAGGAGAGATAAAGGCAGTGTTGAAGTCACTTGCTGACAGCTTGGCATCTGAACGTTAAAGGTGCATTCCCCTACCTCTGTCTGAAAGTCCTGAAAAGCATCGTCTTCTTCCCAAATTCCAAACTCCCCAAAAGTCACACTTTATTTACCTTGCAGGTACTGTTGTTCAGTTGGAAAGAAAATATGTCTGCGAGGCTGACTTGGTTTGTCGTGCCAGCAAAAATTAATTTTTTGGTCAGATTAAAATGACAGTTGCTTTCTAAGACAGTGCTTTTAAGAAATTGTTTTTCTCATTATCTCTGTAAAAATATCATTCTTGCAGGAAGCCATTAAGTTTACTCATTCCTCATGATGAATAGCTGGCATATGAAATATAGACCCTCTTGCATGTTACAAAAGGTCAGAGCATGTGGTATGTTCTTTGAGCATCAGGGTTAAGGCAGCCAGGCACATTCTGATTAGCCTGACAAAAAGGTGAGATAATCCAAGTGGAAGCTATAGTATTTGAATGAACTTCAGCCATTCATGTCTGCTGTATTTGAAGACTTGTCTTATCTCCTGCCACTTTTACACCCAAGTAACTCCATGGCGGAAGGAACTATCATGCTTTACATTGTCAGGAAATTCTATTTCACCCTCTGGAAGAACCAAAAGTAACTTGTGCCAAAGGATGAGGAATGCCATTAAAATCCAGGATTATGAGGAAATATGTAAAGCAGAAAAGAGAATGACAAAGAGTGCAATTATCATGCTACAATTGCCTGTGTTAAGAATGTAGGCTTCTAGTCCCAGCTGGACTTCCAGGCTCCCTGTAAAGCCAAAACAGAGCTCTGGGCATCAGAGAAAGCCACACATGCCAGGCATCCTTACCACTGTTATTGCTATTAACTCTGTGTTATCTAAATGATGTTTGTGCAAAGGTTAAATCGGGTCAGTTGGAAGCTGGATGGGGTCTCTTGGGTTGTCTCATCCAGTTCACCATGGGTGTACCCCCTGTGTTCTGTAATCTCCTCAATGAAAATCTTTTAAATTCTATCTTAACCTTCATTTGCTTTGTTGACCCCACTGTGTCTTCCAATCTATACCATAGATTTATTCAAACCATGGTTCTCTCATGCTTACAGCATGCAAAT
Organism: Phaethornis superciliosus; assembly: GCA_023637945.1. NCBI lineage: Eukaryota > Metazoa > Chordata > Aves > Apodiformes > Trochilidae > Phaethornis > Phaethornis superciliosus. The sequence continues at coordinate 68,347,722 of JAJQWJ010000004.1, forward strand.
GAGTCTAAGCATCTTGCTTACCTCTTCCTGTTGTTAAATTTCTGTTATACATGCAGACATCAAATGCATCCTCTGTCCTGTTGGGTCCACACAAGACTAGAGAGGTTTGCCTCTCTTTTGAGGCACCCAGTGGCCAGATGATGCTTGACTTCAAGATGGTTGCTCCTCATCCTGATGAACTGCTGCAGGATGACTGGAAATTCAACTCATCCCCCTTGATATTGTGAAAAAGAAAGTAAGCAAAAAACCCAAAATACAAACATAAACAATTATAGAAAAGTGTGTTCAGAAAGACCACCTCTACGCTTTGTGCGTTTGTAATGATTTTGCAAGAAGATTTTGCAACAGGTTTTGTGGCTGCCACAGGAAAACGCGTGGCGACATCTGCTTGCTTAGTTTTGTGGCCTCTCAGATGTAGATAAAAGCAAGTGTTACCGTCGCAAAAATTTGAGAACAGGAGGTTAGTAACTCTGGTGATAGATAATGTATCCAGTCAGGGCTTGGGGCTGATCTAATTTATGGATACATATGCAAAGCAGTAATAAATGAACTGTAGTTTATTATGGGGAGAACATCAGATCTTTCAGCTGCCCCATTAGGACTTCAGAAAGGATATTTAATTATGCCCTGGCCTCCTCCTTTAAGCGTATTATCACAGTGACACACTGACTGCTCTGCCCTGCCATTGCCCTCAGGCTTTGCTCTGTCTCCTTTGCTCATAGTGGACCTGCTGTCCATGTAGGAAGGAGGAGGCTGAGATTGGGGCTGGGAGAAGAGATTGCTGTGGGCAGGAGTTCCTGTTTTTTGTTGTAAATAAAACAAAGAACAATCTGCATATAAGGGAATGGTGCTTGTTGTTGGTTTTGTTCATGTTGTTTTATTTATTTTTATTGTTGTTATGGTTTTGTGATTGTGATTATTATTATTTTTATTATTATTATTATTATTATTTAGCATACTTGGGATCTTATAAATAAGGAGTCTTTCAATAAAAGTGTGTCAAACACAGAGAAGGGTAATTTCAATAGCTTTATGCATTTCTTCTTATTAATTCCCACATCTGTGTGCTGTGGGAAGCAGAAAGGTGGTGGGATCTTGCCTTTCTTATTCACCCCTGCACTCCTGTGCAAGGTACTGACTTTCCTTAAAAAAAAGAAGCCAGTGGCACGCATCTGTGCCAGGGGACACATCTCTGACCTCCATCCACACCTCCTCTTCAAACACACACCAGAGTCAGCAAACCCAGGAGCTGAAGGCTCTGGTTTACTCCATCAGGATTACAGCTGCTGCCATGCTGCCTTCCCAGACTGTACTGGGTGCTTCTTTTCGAGCAAAAAATTCTTGCTTCAGAAAAGCCCTTGGTCCATGCTGCTGGAGGTGAGCCATCTCACCAGGGCTTCCTTTCCAAAGTATTTGTTTTGTCCCACCACAAGCTCACCAATTCCTCTGGGCAATGAATTTCACTTTCTTCTGTTTTTTTGAGAACGGGTAATAGCCCCTATGGGGCTTTGAAGTGCCATGTAAGCATTGGGGTCACTGCTGATAAAACAACTATTACATGAACAAAGGCAGTGGACACAGAAGAAAGGCATGGGTATGTGGTATATTTCAGAGAGAACTGTGATTTTTTTTATATTTTTGGGTTTGTTTTTTTTTTTAAAGAAAATTTGTAAAAAAATAATACAGCATTGCTCACATAAATGGTTCATGTGTTGGGACCAAATTGACACAAGAATTTTGGCTCCAAAAATGAAGACAGGAACTCCAGAAAAAAACAACAACCCAAACAAAACAAACAAACAAACAAACAAAAAACACATAAACTTCTGCTATTTTCCAAAGACATGTTTTAAATATTCTATTTGAAAGACACACTGGAGAAAGATGGAAAGGGGAGAAATGAAGTGCAGCTTTAAAAAGAATTAGACATTTTATTTTTCTAGCCAGAATATGAGTAAATATGCTTCCTGAGCTCTTTTATGTAGATATTTCCCCCCAAAATATAGTTCTCTCAGCTCTTTTCCTAGGTTCTGTCACTAGCTCCAATCCTGAACTGATGTGTAACCTGCAGCAAGTGACAACTTCTGTATGACTTGGTTCACCCTTCTGCAAACCTGGTCGTTTTAATGGGCTTTGTTGATTAAACTTGCCCAGCTACTTTCCAGTCTTGAGGTGAGGCTGGCATTATGTACATGCAAAGTCAGGAGAGAAACTGTCAGTTCTGTCCACTCTAATGAGACTTTTCTCACAGAGAAGACATCAGCACATACTCCATCCACTCCTGTCATAGACATGCTACGAACTATTCCTAGAGGTGCATTCCTTCAGTCAGTTTTTATGTCAGCTCTCCTCTGATGATAGGAAAATTGTGTTCCCTTAATGCAAGTTTATGGTAAAATAGGTGAAAAATTTTTGGAAAATATAAGGCAATTTTTACATCAGCAACAAACTCCCAAATTTATGCTGCTGGTTATTTTACAGTGTTTCAGCCAGGCAAGTAACTAAGTCATTGCTCCCACAGAAGGAGCAACATGAGATGGGCTATTGAGGTATGAAATAGGCACTGGAGTCTGTCACATCAATTGAAAGCAACAGTCATGTGCCACAGTATGACATAATTTTTCATCATCTTCTGCCAGCTGAGTTGTGATTAAGGTGTTAGCAAGTTTGTCAGTTGTCAGGTCATAAAATTGAGAATCAGAGTTGCACTAAAATGTGCAAAACCTTGAAAACAGGCCATGTTTAGGCAAATCCAGCACTGAAATGTTGGCCCTCAAGTCCCAGTTCCCTCAACCAGAGGGAGATGACGTGCAAGCAACACCTTCATTCCCCACAGGTCCCTACTGTGTGCCTTGTATCCGTGTCATGTCCATGTTAACATCAACATGTCCTCTGCACTCATCTTTTCCAAGCCTTGGCTCAGCTGAGCCCTGTGATGGCTTCTTGGGTCAGAGAGACACCGAGATACACTTGGAGTTGTTCAGGTTTCTGAGCTGCTTCTTAGTGTTCTTACTTTAGCACAGAAGGTAATGACAATGGTTATGTGTGACAGACACTAAGAAAACAATGGTTATTGGAACTAACAAGCATGAGAAAAAAAGAAAGTGAGCTAAGGAGCAAGACCTAGAACTGTGAGAGAAGTGAGTAGCAGATGCCTTTGCTTTTAATGAAGGAACACTTAGTCATTTGGAGAAGAAGCCAAGACCTTCTCTGGTCTAGGGAGCCCCAAGGTGTTTGATTTACAACCAGCTAAAAATGATGCAAAACTTCGAAAGTGTATTTACAGCTTTCTTTTCCCTAGTCTGTTTTCTGGCACATATGGAACTGCAAGGGAAAGGTTTGGGTTGTTGCTGTGGTTTTACTCATTTGCAGTTGTTCCATGAAACCTTTTTAGACATTTTATGGATCCCCAAACATCCACCCCTTGAAAAACAACAGCCTGGAAAGACGAGGTAGAAAATTTACACTTTGTGTATCGTTGGATTTCCTTGATACTACAGGAAAATCAGGAAGAGAAAAAATTGTGGACTTTCATTTCATTGCACAATTGAGCCATCTTATAAACAAAAAAGGTTTTTCTTCCAACAAAACCAGACAAGTCTGAAGCTGTTGTGCTGTGAGCACACACCGTGCTCACAGGGGAGAGACTCCTGTGCTGCAAATGCACCTGGGTCCCTTCAAGACAAAGACCATACAGCCAAGGTTCAGGCCAACCTTTCCAACAGGAGCAGTGGTACAGATATGTCCTTTATTCCTCAATCTTCCCAGGGAGTGGGTGACAGTAAGGTGCAAGGATGCAGCATTAGCAAGGTGTCCCTTTCCCTGCCTTTTTTCATCCAGAAGAATGGATCTATCAAATGTATCACATATCTTGGTAAAACCACCCTCCTTGGCACTGTGGACCCATTTCTCCTGGCAAAGCTCTGCTCTCTGAACACCTTGTGGCTAATGCCTTGTTTTATCCTTGCATCTCCCAAAGACAGGTTAGTCCCTGAAAAGCATCTCCCTTGCAAGGTGTTTTTGGTGAGGCTGGGTTACATGTTGGCCACACAGCCGAGGAATTCAGGTATTTGGGACTCCTCTGGAAACACCCTGCTGAAAGATCTCTGGGGTGTACTGTACTAAACATAAGCCTATCACCCCCAGGGGTTGGACGAGAGCAAATTCCTTCGAGGATTATAGGATTAAGAAGCTGAAAAGTGATTCAAATTCTTCATTAAACAGGGGAAAAAAAAAAAAAAAAAAGAGAGAGAGAGACATGAGGGGAAGCTCTTCAATGCATGCATCACTCGATGTGTTTTCCTTGTAATTAAAGGAAGTTATTGAAAAATATTTGAGGGGATTAAATGCTCAGAGTATATGTGCCGATCAAATAACACAAGAGTCTGCATTCTTGCAAGTAATCAATGGAGTAACTTGAATGGGGAGGTTCAAAGAGCACAGTTATTGTTAAAGTGCCATTGTAGTAGTATTCACCATACTGTATGGCAGATGGACATGCCCAAGGGTTTCCCAGCAGGGAAAATTTGCTGTAGATGAAAAACCAAGGATATGGAGTTCATACGTGGGTATTTCCACAATAATTGTTAAAATTTCAGGCAGGCTTTTCTTCCCTTTCTGCCTCCCAACTTGAATGCAGAAAGAGATGCTCCTAATTTCCTGGGGAAGGCTTCTCTGGGCTGAAATTGCTTTTCTCTTTTATGCAAGCAAAACAGGAGAGGAAAACCCTGTGGGCAAGGAAGGTCTTTTAAGAATTGAGCCCAGGACATAAGAAATGGGAGGGACTCCTGCTGTAAACAGGGAACTGTACTTATCATTATTCTTTCTTCTGATGCCTGACAGCTTAATTATAAGTGGTCATTAATTAAGAGGTCATTATATCCCAGACACCTGGTGTCTTGAATAGCCAGTATGTCCTGCAGTTTGTAACACAGCACCATGACCACCTTAGTGCTTTATGAGTGTTTGCCCATTTATGTGACAGAATTGTTGCCCTGTACAGAGGCCTTTGTCGTATTCTGGTTTTTCCTTGGGGTGTTTCATTGCTGACAGTGGACTCAAGCACCATCTCCTAGTGGAGAAATAGATCTAAAGGGTGTTTGAAGACCATAAAGCTATGGGATTTTTTTAAAATTTTGTATAAAACTGTTGGGGATCAAATTTCCCTGCACTATCAGTTTCTCATTTTCAGTGGTCTTGGAGTAGGAAAGCTCTTGACTTGGGACCAATTTGCACCTCATTTTGTCCCTGTTTTGCCATACGGCATGAGGGCAAGACACCTGGCCTTGATATCTCCCTTTGCATTTTACAAATGAGCAGATTAATGAAATCTTCCTCAATTGCTGGGTTTAATTAATGGTTGAAAAGTGTATTGAGTTCTTCATATAAAGGACAGAGTATAATTGCACACAGAGACATGATATTTATTCCTCTTTTACTGTCTTTTCTTTAAAACATTGAGGGAGAAGATTACCTTTCCTCTCTTGGTGTGGATAAGTCTAGTCTTCTGAATTAGATCTAAGAAGTCACTTCCTCACTTACAAGGAATATGGGATCAAACTCGTATCACACACATGTCCATGTGGGAAGTGAAGCACGAGTCTGGTACTCATGCTTATCACCTTTGGAGGGCACTTTCTCTCTAGACCTATGTATGACTAATGTCTTATCAGTCCAAGCATCCCCCAAGTTCAAGTAACTGCATCCATTCTTCTTAAGGCAAGAGCAGGTCTGCCACAAAATGTTCAACACAGATTCATCTCACTTGGTCCTGCACACATCCAGTGATGTCCTTCAGACAACCTGCACTGACATGCAACTATCCTGACCATTTACTTCTTTCTTTTGATATCTCATCTCTATTTCCACTACACCAGTTTAATTACACTATTTCATATGCTCTCCACAGCAAACAGTGCCACATTCTTTCCTTCCCCCATGCTTCAGCCACTTACATTAAATCAGTCTAGAATTTGATCTAGCGAGGATATGAATCCACTTCAGACATCCCGTTATCCTTGTGCTTTTTGCCTTGCCAGAAATGTCCAAATCAGGATGACTGTTTCCTAGCCAGTCACTTCAGTCTTTTTTAGGCACTTAAAAATAAACTTCTTTACAGAGAGCTTTAGCACACTGAGTACCCAAATTGAAGTTAATGGATGTTGTGAGAGCAAGTCCTGTTTATTTTGGCTCCTCTGCACCAGTAGAAGTCTGATTATAGGTATCTGCATAAGAAAGTGAAGACAGGACTGTACCTCTTTTTTTTTTTTTTTTCCTTTTTTAAATACTTTTTGTTTTGTTTTAAATTACTTTCGCAAATCAGCCATACATCATCTCATTTCCTCCTTCTAAAACCCTACCAGATGGCATATGCCAGCATCAAAATTTCCCAGTGATCGTTTGTTTGTCATTTAGTCACCTCAAGTATGTAGTGGAAAGTTTGAATTGACCCAGGGGTATGTTGTTTTTTAATAGCCAAAGGCCTAATTTGACCAAGTTGCCATTTTAAAAAATTACAGTCAACTCTACTTTGTGTGCTGCCATGCAGTATTGGTGGATGCTGAAAGAACAAAGTACAAAATGAACGCTGGAGTCCTGTGTGTTTAATGCCTTAGAGGGTAGTAGGGTAGGTATTTTTCTAACCTTAAAATTGTGGTTAGTAAAATAATGGATGAGGAATTCATGAAAGAAGGGTTTTAAAATTTTTTATTTATTTATTTTCTTTTTATTTTCTTTTGGCTCTAAAGATGTGCTTAAGCAAACACAATGTCCTGATTCTGCAAACAGCAGTTCCCATGGCACAATAGTTTGGGATGATTTTTGGAGAACTTTAGTTAAAAAATACACTTGCAAAAAAATAAGCTGTCAGAGACTAAATATTTAACTTTTCTATTTGTTTTCTTTTTTTGCATGGAGTGTACATGACAAACCTAATTCATGGCTGCTAATGTTGTAGTTAATGTCAACAGAGCTATAGCTGGAAAGGAAATTACCCAGACTGTCATGATTTCACATCGTTTTTGTAATTTCTTCTCTTGAAAGATTGCTTCTTCATAATGACAGGCACCGAAACAGACTGACTTGCCAGGCAACTCAGAGTGTCTTGTAATAAAAAGCAAGTCACAGAGTTCTGTATACAAAGAAATTACCCATGGAAAGTACCCACCACAATGAGAAAAACAGAATAAAACTTATGACGAGAAGTTAAAACCAGAAAAGTGCACGTTACAATAAAGGGACAAATGTTTTACAGATCAAAACAGTTTGGTTCCTGGAGATTTGCTGCCTTGGGACATGATAGGAGGTTTTTGCAGAATATGTAATTTAGTTAAACATTACTGGACTCGATGCAAGGAGTTACCAGGGTAATTGTGTGGGTACCAGGGTAATGTACAGGTAGTAAGGCTTGATGAAATCTATATCACTTAGTTTTGGCCCATGTTCAATAGAGAGGCTTGTTTCTGTGGCCCCTCAGCCTCAGTTTGGCCAGCACAAACTGGGCTTCCTCATGGCCATTGCCCTACCTCTTGGTAGTTTTGGCAGCACAGAAAATGTACATGCTGTGCAAATAGACAGTCAGGTTTCTACTGTTCTTTAGCACTGGGATGAGACAGTGGTGAATTATGCCAGGCTGTAAAGTATATGTGAAAACCATTAGGAGAAGGCTGCTTTAACCAGTAAGACCTATCATGATAATAAGTGTTAGGCTTGGTAGTCAGTAGTAACAGGGTCAGTGCCTTAGAGAGAAACTCATTGTGGAGTGCCAAGAAGAGGGAAAGTGATTAACTTTAGTTTCCAAGGGAAAACGAGCAGTCCACCGGTTCAGTACTAGATTGTCTGTAGTCATTCTAAAAGTTTTTGTCTGCTTGGATATGTGCTCCCTTATTGCTAAATCTGTTTGCATTGAGAATTGCTGGAATGTAGAGGAAACCCAGTGATCTGAGCAAGAGAGAGACCCAGGATATCCTGAGTACTTGTGCTAGGGCTTGGCAAAAAACCTGGCTCCTCTAATTTCCTCTTCTCCCTGCAAAGAGGTTAACTCAGTAATTATTCTAAGTAACAAGATCTCTGCATGCTTGGCAAAAGGCCAGAGATTCATCCAAACTTGTGTGCTCACTTTCCTGATGTTCAGGCCAATGGGTGCATTCACGCTGCACAATGAGTTGCAGATGTGGTGGGTCCCGTGAGCTAGAAGGGTAAAAAAGCAGAGAAATGTTTACCCTTAAGTCAGATGCCAGTGCAAAAAGACGGGTTGCCTGAGACTGCAATCTGAACATCCAAAAATGGAATCATACCAACCTCCCCCAGTTTAATCCTTTTCTTTGTTGCCTCATCTTTCCCATCTGTGAAATGGAAACAATTCCACTTAGCTTTGTCTTGCTTTGCCCTGAGGAACTGGAATGAGCTAGACCTTTCAAAATTACTTTGAAGACAGATTATTGCTTTTCATTACTCTATGCAACACTTCCCACCATGCAGTGATATTTGAGAATAAAGGTATGATCTGCTTTGCCAAAAAATAATGCTAACCTTCCACCAAAAAACATGTCACTGCTTTAATTGTTAGATGGAAATAAGCTGTGTTTGACATGGCCATTTGTAACCTTTGCCAGTGCTATGTGGTTCTACACCACCAGCCTGGACTTGCTGTATTTTAGGTTTTTTCCTCTACTTTCTGTAAGGGCATTAAATGTTGTGACCTTGACTTAGGACATTTTCTTTCTTTAGGAGGATTAAGCACTATCTGTTTTCTGCTAGCAGTGAGTATCATTTGCAGCCTAAGAAATATGATTTCCTTCTTTTAAAATGGGTCAGACCCTTTTGGTTTTTTAACCACAGACAATAGAGTTCAGAGAAAAATCCAGAGGAATAGACTTGGGAGCCTTTGTGGCTTCTGATGTGAAACAGGCCTGTCTAATGCATTCAGTTCTTTGTCAGTTGTGAAAGAAATGTCTAAAGTTTCATAATATCATATCAGTTGCACAAACAACTTGTCTTTTTAAACTAGGTGCTTAAAAGCTCTATTTGGTTTTAGTAAAACTTAGTATATTGTTATGCTTGAACAAGTTTTCTATTTTAGGGGCGGTAGAAAGAAAGTAAAGAATTCACCTAATTTCCTTTTTTTTTTATTTTTTTTTTCCTGGCGGGAGACAAGCAACTCTATTTGAGATGTCTGTTTCCCTTTCAGGGAAATTAAAATTTCACATCATTTGATATTCTCTTTGAGAAGCCTAGGAATTGGTTATGAGTTTTTACCCTGGTTAGATTTAAACTCTGTTTCAATTTAACCCTGGGGATTTAGTTTGGGTTGACATGCGTGCATTCATGAATTAAATCACAGCAACGTTGTCATGTCTCTTTTAACTGTGGAGATCTCAAAACTCTTAATCACGTGTTCATTTCTCAGACCTTCACTGTGGGATGGGGATGGTAGCTGTATCATTTCCAGAACTACAGGAGCCATATTCAATAAACCATACATCTTCCTTCCTTCTTCTCTAATGGCCATTACCTTGAGGAGACAAGAAGCAGAGGCTGCTACCTGCACACGGATCTTTGCAACCTCCAGTTTGACATGGCTTGTTATAGCTCAAGCTAAGGCTCAGGCTGTCTCTGATAAGGAGGTTTTTAGCTGTTTGAACAGTAGTAATTCCTGTTTAAATGCTTACGATCCCATTGATTTAATCTGGCACAATTTCAGCAGGCTACACGTGTGAATGTCTGCAGCTCAGAGTCATCGGTGGCTTTAAGGCTTTCTCCAGTGAGGTGTGAGATGGGGATCTGGAAGACGAAGAGCTTCAACTCTGGCTCATCTGTGTGATCCAGACAGCATGCCTTGTGAAAGAGGTTAAGTGGTGTTAGCATTCTGGCTGTCATTGTAACAGGTACAATTTGTTCAGTTCTTCAAATAAGTTCAAGATTTTCTTAACAGGGGAAGATCCCAGTCTGTAGATCTCAACTGGGTCAATTCTGTAAGTTTCAGCCCTTCATCAGGTATTTTTTTTGGTATCCTCTGATGCCATAAGCAATAGACAAAGCAAAAAAACCCAAACAAACAAACAAAACCCAACAAACAAATGGCCAAACAAACAAACAAACAAAAAAAAACAACCTACCAACCAACCAAAATACCCACCAAAAACTAGAAGAAGAGGATGAACACCACTGTGGAGCTCAGATCTAAAATGAAAATACTTCACACTCATTTCTAAGAGGAACCTTGCTGGGCCAGCTTGAGTCCTGCAGCAAAAGCTGCAGCTGCAGCTGGCTGTGAAAATCATGAGAGATGAACAGCATGACAGCTGTGGCAGGTCATCTCCTGCTGAAAGGATAACAAAATCTTTGCGTATCTTAGGCAGATGGAGGATGAGGAACAGCAGCGTTCAGGGATGCAGATACTTCTATAATTACCTGGAGAAGGCTGCTCACCTTCACAGACCAGCAGAGCTGGCTTAATATAGGAACAGCAGCTATTGCACCAGTTGAAGGAACAGCAAAGCTGCCATGGCAACATCTTCTTCTCAGGGGATTCCAGACAGGATTCTGGCCAAGGCAGCCCAAATTTCTCCTGTGCTTAGCTTTCCACTGCTGCACTGCCCCTCCAGCTGGCTACAGAAGAAAAAATCCAGCCTGTGAGCTGATGTAGAGTAAATGTTAGTTAAACATTTACAGCTCTTAAGATCCTACGAACAGTAGAAGCAGCTGTCAAGCTGAGAGATACCTCCTCCTGTGTATGACGTAGCCCAGCCAGAGTGTGTTAATGATGTTCATGGTGAGTGTTCATGTTCATGGGTGCAACCACAGACTCAGGAGGTGGGGTAAGTGATCAAGTCCCAAGTCATCTCCCACCCAGAGGAACCATGGGCCACTACAGACAGACAACTTCATTACAGGTCTCTACCTGGTGAAGGTCTGTCCTCCCAGTAGTCCATAAAACAACATATGAAAAAGGATCAGCAACCTGTTTGATGGAAGTTCAAAGAGTGTAGGGAAAGTCTGTGGACATTTTTTCTTTTTTCCCACCAAAGACAGTGCTTGTCCGTTTTCTTTGTAATGAAGCTCATTAAAAAGTGCTTCTGTGCTCATACAGTGCTCAGTTTTGTGGGCTACCCCACCTTCTTCAAATTACCTGTCTGCTCAGCATTAATCATTAATTGCTTTCTATAGAACATAGGCCTTCTGTGTAGAAACTTGTAGACACTCATAGAGGAACATAGCAGAAGTGGTCTTTTCTCTTGTTTAACACTGCCTCCCAAGGAAATGAAGGTATTGATTGATGCTTCTCATGTTTCCAGATACTGCCTGTAGTGGAAAAAAAGCTATGTTACCCTAAAGTATCAGTTGTATTACATATCAGCAAATGCATCTCTTTAGTGAATTCGAAGCACCATTCTATTTTTTCAAGTGTCTCTTTCTATGTTGTCAGATAAAAAAAGATAGATAATCTGTATCACATATTTTTTCTCCTAATGTGATTGAATTATGGCAATCACAATTTTCCTTTGCCACTCTGAATTAATGCAATAAAGTATATCACAATTGCAGTCACATTAGGACATGCTGGATGACTGTACATTTATGATCACTTTTCATCTGTTCATAAGCATGTGGTAGTCATGGATGCTGATGATAGTCTTGTTTCGATAGGTCAGATGTAATTAAGCACTTTATAAACATGATTGATAAAATGAATGTATCTGGATAGCCCTTGGCATTTAAAATCCTGTTCCATAGTCAAATGGCACTTAGATTGTGGCTGATTTTATAAGTGAAAAAAGAAATATATGAGTATGTAAATAGGTCTGAATCACAATCCTCCAAAACAGGGCTTCCAAAGATCAGATTGGGATTTTGAAAAGATTAGAAATAAGTTACTAATGACTTCACTAATTAAGATGCAGTGTGAAGCACCACTCATTCCTTGAATAAAATAAAATACATGTTCTAAAGGTTTGCTCATGGAAATTTTAAAAGAATTTGCAGAAATACTATTCCTGTTTCCGAAGGAAAAATATCTTTGCACCAAGGCAAAATTTGGAAATAATTATTTGGAAATTATTATTTTTTGGAAATTACTGGCTCAAGAAGCTAGAACAGCAACTGGAAAAAAAAAGCTAAGAGTCCTGGAAATGTTGTGATCCTTATAGTTTAATAAATAAAACTTCTGCTTTGTCAGCATTGATTTCTTTATTTACCTTCAGAGATCACAAAATTTGATGGATTATGTAGATAACTGACCACATACCTCAAATGTCTCATCTGTGTAATGGGTATAATGGTACATTTGTCATTTATGGTGTACTGTAAGATTATTTGGGAATTGTGCTACATAGAGACTAGATATTCTTGTAGGATACAATTTTTTTTTATGTTTTGTTTTTGTAGGGTAATAGGGAATGACCATAGAACTTATAGGAGAGGAATAATTCAGCGGGAAAAAAAAAAAAAAAACAAAAATGTAGGGGAAAATAGATCAAGAATTCTGGGCAAAAAGTAGCTGGATATGATGGATGATGGTTTAGCTACTTTTCATAGTGACAGATAAGTAATGAGGTTGAACTGCTGTGATAGTGTCTGGAAACAGAATAGATGACATTCTTAATAGGCTTAAATTGATTCTTAATAGTTCAGACCATCTGCCAAAACTGTGGAATAATAAAACTAGTACTTTTATTATGACCTTCATCTAAAGCATGCTAAACATTCTGGGAAGGTATGTGGGCATTTCTAAATCTACGTTTTGGTTACATAGTTTGGGAAAAGTAATTTGCACAGCGTTTGATCAGCAGCATGATAGGTATAAAAGTGACCCCACTGAGGTTCCAGCTCTGTCTCGCAGGTGCTTGAAAATTTCACCATCCATTTAAGCCAGATCTTAAAAAGAACCTGCATGTGCTAAAGAACATACATTAAAAAACGCAATAATAACAACAACAGTAATAATAATGTCAACAAAAATACTAATAACAACACTAATAATAACAGTGCTAACAATAATGCTAATAATAATATTAGTAATAATAATAATAACTGGTAGTGCTGGTAGTATTTGGAAGAGTGTGTGTGTGTGTGCATGTCTACATTCAACAGTATTTTCTTATGCTGACTCTGATCATAGAGTACTTAGGTCATTGTATCATCCAGAATGTGAGTGGGCACCATTTATAACAACATGATCTTCTGCAGACACCCACAGTGATAACAAGATTCAGTAAAGTTGCTGATTTCTTCCTTCAGGAGCATTATCCAGTTTGAAGTAGGAGAAACTAAGCACACAGTTGTGATAAATATGCGGTGAAGGAAGTACTGTAAGATTAAGATACCAGAATCTAAGACCAGAAGAGATGTTTGTACTTAAAGATGTCTCCTGTTCACATCCATTATGAAATAGCTTGGAAGACGTAAAACTGGCAGGAACCCTGTTGTTACTGGGTGATCTGGAAGCTGATCATAGAAACATGTTATCTGCGTATTATGATTTACTCCACCTAGCATCTGTGTATGGATGTGGGAGTTTTTTGTATGGATATATTTTCAAGGATATTCTTTCACTTCGGCTGTAGTAGATGATGGCATGTGAAAATAGAAATTTGGGTTGTAATTTTTATTATTTTGTTGTGCAATGCAAGGTGCAGGTTCCTCGTCTGCAATAATATCAGTAGTGGCAATTGAATAAAGAGATATCTGCATCAAATTACTCTTTCTAACACATTCGGTGTTCACATGGCCCTGAATTTTTTGCTAGAGATATGAGTCTCTCCACTGCCCAGTTTCTATCTGCAAATGCCCATTTCATCAAATGCAGTGATATATTTGAGATTTGGTTACCAATATAGTGATATATATATAAGTGAAGACATCAAAATTTTTCTCGGTGATTGTATCTTGTTGACTGTTGCAGGACACACACGTAATGCCATGGACTGTAAGTGAGAGACTCTAAAACTTATTTTGGAGCTGGTGTAAAGAATACAAAAAATTTATCCTTGGGTATGGGAAGGAAGCACTGGAAATAAAATTTCTTTTATCCAACCTATATCTTGTTGCAGTTGATAAGAAACAAAGTATGCGTGAAGGTGTCAGTGTGCTAATCAAAGTTTTGTTCTTGGAAGATACTGTTATAGATCAGGACACAGAAAATCTGTTCATATCTCTCTTCTATAGCCAAGTCAGGTACTTTTCCTCTGTGCCCCTTAGTTTCTCAAGTTCACAAAGGGTGAGTAACAGTATTTACTTTAAAAAATTGACAAATAATTTTTATTAATTTCATTATTCCTATTGATCCCTGAGAAGCAGGCTTTCTGCTAGTTGAGTAAAAGTTTGTACAAAGATCTTTATTTTTGAAAGGGGAGAAAGGCTGGAACACTTGGCCTTCATACCTGGTGATCTGAAACTGCATCAGTACTTCCAGAGAGGAAATACAGAAACCTTTTCAAAATAGCATAGGGAAATAGAATTTTAACCAAGGGTGAATTAGAACCAGCACTGGTTTTCACAATCATAGTGGTTAATAGTTATAAAAATGGGCTAGGGGAACAGATGAATTCTTCATCTTTTGATGTCTCAAAGATTGAAGACCTCTCTGGAGGAAATGGTTTAGACAAAAGTTATTGGGCCCAACAAAAGAGTTACTGGGTAAAAATTAAAGCTCCATGACATATAAAAGGTAGATGATCTACTAGTCCCTTGACGAGTGTGATTCATTTCACACAACTTTAGATGTCTCAAGTTGGATGCCCAAGGCTGAACTGGTCATCCTGGGCTCCCCTTTTAGTCAGCAGTAAGACATAAGCATCTCCAGGGAGCAATCCATTTGACGTGCCTTAGATGCCTTTTTTAGTGTGACACAAATTGTCCTCTGGGGTACCTGTTCCTCTCCACTGATTTTTAAGGAAGCCTGGGGTGATTTTTTAACATTCAGACATCTCTATTTTTGGATGCCTGAGGTAAGTCTCATCACTCTGTGGAACACCTAGGAGTTGTGGAGCAGTGGCCCGTAATTTATCATGCAGAGTCCTGTTCCATGGTAGTATTTGCCTTGCCTCATTTTTGAGTCAGTTACTACTTAACTCATATCCTCTTATTGCTGAAATATTATATAAGGAGGACCTAAGAACATTACACTTATTTCTTTAGGACCAAAAGTGTGGGTAAAGGAATGCCAAATCTTGCTCCGAGTTACTCTTGTATACATTCACAGTGATCTCAATGTTTCGGTGGGATTGCCATGCCTTGAATCTTAAGAATAGAATCAAGAAGTAAAAGCACCATTTTGAAAGGATTAATCCAACTGCCACAGCTATTTTGCTTTTTCTGTGTAAGCAATGGTTGGATGAAGGGCAGATCTGGAAAAAAAATGCCATACATCACAGAGCATTTATAAAGCAAATTCTTGTTGAGCGTTTGGAGACAGTGTTAAAAACACTTTCATCTCTCTTTTCTTCCTGATCTACATTCTTCCTGGCACTGCTCCAACTTCACATCATCACTTGGTGTTACTTGGTTTAGACCTCTGCCTCTTTCTTACCTCATTAACAGTGGACTCCTGTGTAGTGTATCCAAATTCCTCGAGTCTAGCCCTGTTGCTCAAGGTGACAAGCCTGTCATCACACTAGAAGTGTGCTCCAAGCCACTTGGAGTGATGTACAGCTCACATCTGAGGTGAGCAGCTCTAGTGTTTAAAGTGGGAGAATAACCATCTTAAATGTTTTTTCTTGTCAGGGAAGTGATGGGTACACCTGGCAGGTTCCTCAGAACAGGAAATCTCCTATGACCTTTCTAGAGACAAAAGTGAGATATGTCCTACATGCTTCAGTCCTGTTCCCACTTCAAGAAGTCTTGGATTGGCAGTGTTGGTTGACCTTGGACTTAATACTGTCTAGGAAGCTTTATAGTGCATCAGTGAGTAGATAGCTGAATCCCAAGGCAGACTGAGTTTATCACTCTTTCTATAATTGCAGAGAAATTGACTATGGCTGAACAGCAGGTCTCAGTCCCTGCCAGTTGCCTGTTACCAGACTATTTTCTCCTCACCCCTTTTCTCCCTGGATAGTTACTCTTGAACATCCAGCAGCTGCTGCTGTCCACCTAAGCAATGGCAGAGCAAGCCTGGCATATCTCATTGGTTTGGATAAATTTGAATTTCAGAAGCTCTGTGAAGTAGAGGGGCTGTGTAAACATGTGTCACTGCAGACGTCTTGCCCAGACTGGGTCTCTGCACCACTGATCCTGAAGATAGCAATATGCCGCCTGTATCACCGTGCACAAACAGCCTGATATGTGGAGTAGCAGTAATGGTGCAACCAGATGGCACAGGAAGGGATGGGATTGTCATTACAACACGGTTCTTCCTGATTCTTTGCCTATGCAGTTTGCAGGCTCCCAGGATACCACACCACAGGCTGCTCAGCCATTCTTTGGTTCCCACTCACTGCTGCAGAGAAATCTGATCCACACCAGTTATGGTGGACATGATACTCTTACCACATCCAGCTGTTGCTGACATGATGGTATGCACGTTGCCTCAGCCAGTGGTGAATTTTCTGTCTGTAGCAGCTCCTCCCATAGTGCTTGTGGTAATAGAGTGGTTGAGGTGAGTGTTAACCTGCTGCTCCCCTTGGAGGAACAAATCTTGCTGTGACAGACATTTCCGTGCAAAGGTTGTCCCTGGGGGGAGATTACTGTACACTGAGCTGAACTGTGGAGACAGAGGAAACTTTGCACTTTTGGAGCTTACACATGCTTACCCCTTGTAAAAATTCACCGTCCCAGTAATCAGAGGCCTTTTAGTGTGGTTTTCTCTCCCACATGATGCATTTCAGCTGACGTCAGCAGGAGCTTCACTTGTATCACAGGTACAGAAAATGCCTAAGGGGCCTCTCCAGCAGGAAATAAACATCTGAAGCTCTTAGGGTGACCCGTGAAACCTTGGCCCTGAAGTGACATTT
Source organism: Phaethornis superciliosus (assembly GCA_023637945.1). Classification (NCBI taxonomy): domain Eukaryota; kingdom Metazoa; phylum Chordata; class Aves; order Apodiformes; family Trochilidae; genus Phaethornis; species Phaethornis superciliosus. Next base: position 68,364,668 of record JAJQWJ010000004.1, read on the forward strand.
GGTTTTCTCACTTTGCCAGAGCTCATTTTGGTCTGATAAATTATAAGATATGCAGAAACATCTTTATATTTGAAACCCTACATTGTTAATTCTATTTTTCTTCCCCCTCCCCTCTCCCCCCCCCCAAATGGTTTGTTTTCTGATTTGTTGATTTTTTTTGGTTTTGTTTTTGTTTTTTTAATTCTTGTTTTGTTTCATTTTTGAACTAATTTTTAGACATTGAGATTGTACCCTTCTCACACCCAAAGGGACAACTGGAAAAAGTGAGATTCATTAGCTGACTTGAGGATACCAAAGTGTGTGAGCAAGCAAACCACACATCTTTAAGGAGCAGTCCAAGAAGTTGATACCACAGAGATAATGACTTCCTCAAAGAGACATCAGCACCCTCAGGGAGACACAGCACCATTCAGATTTCTTTGTGACTTGACATACTTTCTCACTGCTAAACTGCTTTTCTGATGCAGGTGCAGAATAGCTCTTGTACTATGGGAAACATTTACTAAGAGATAATAGCTTTTATTCCATGAAGTTACATATGTCCTGTGACGTGGTAACCTCATCTGAGAAGAGGCGGAGCATCTTCCACAGGCCAGGAAGTGTTTAACACTGGCTCATAATTCTCAGAACTCATAATTCTCAGCATCCAGAAGCTCTGCTGCACCTAAAAGATAGATCTGGGAACAGTGGCAGAGAAACAGGAAATATACTATTTCATGACTAAAAGGATGGTTTCATATTCAGAAAGTTACTGTTTATAATGAGGATATATGTATTTAATCACTTTTCTGTTATTGCTAATGAAAGCTGAATTCAGCAGAAGCCGCCCTTCAGTCACTCAGAAAAGCTTCATAGATACTAATATTGGGTAAATGCAGGGTTTTTTACCACTTAAGATGTATTAAGTATTGGAATACTTAATATTGATAGGCACTGTTACACCAGTCAAGGTCTTATTATTGTCTTAATATGAGCTTCCAGTTACTGACTAAAGCCAACTCCAGATTCTTCAAAAGAGCGTGCAAGAAACAACGTGGTAGACAGTAATAATAGTTATAATTTGCTCATAAGAAAAATAGCTTCCTAGCCACTGCCCTCCCTCAGTGCTTGGCTTATATCCTGAGACATGACAGTTCATATCTTATTAGGCATACATATTTTATTTAAAGTGTTAACAATATGCAAAAGAAGGAACTGGAATGTGGTATGTCTGAATGAGATTTCAGGATTATCCCCTGATGGGATGGGTGACACTGAGCAAATGACATCACCTTTCTCTACTTCCATTTCCTCACCTAAATGCCATCAAAGGTCTGAGCTTCCTGTGGTCTGTGAACTAAAATTGCAACAGAAGAGCAAGGGAAGGTTAAGTAAAAAATGAGACTTGTATAAATGTGAGTAATTATTATTAGGAGTGCCTAAGATAGTGAGAACTTAAACGAGTTCAAGAGAACACAACGTGCTGTTCTCTTTTTTTGTGTACTCCAGGCACTTGGCAGTGCTTGCATGCAAACTGATGGGTGTGCAATCAATTTGGCTGTTTCCCCTGTGCAGTCTCTTTGGTGCAAACTGTCCACTTATTTGCATGGATCCTTCCCTCATCAGGGAGAGAAGTGCACTGGTAACTGAAAGACAAAAAAACCCAAACCCAGCAATTCCCCAGGCGGTCACTTCTGATCATGTTATTCACTGTTAATAGTTTAAAAAGAGGAACACAGAACTACAAACAGAAAGGCCTTGTTCTGTTCATCTTCCTGCAGCCAGCTTGAGAAACTGCCTGTCGTCCTTCCTTTGCAAAGAGCAAGGTAGGAAATAAATGATGTCTGAAGATAAGAAGTGGGTTGCTCCCCCCCAGATTTTGTTTGGAGGTCACCTTGCAGTTCTCTGTAGTTCAGAGATGTTTTTATTATTCCTCTTCTAACCATCTTTCCCCACCTTACTACCCTCCCCTTAAGCTAAATGACAAGTTATGAAACTTTGTGGGTTTGTTGTTCTTAATGTTCTTAATGTTCTGAAAAATGGTGACAGAGCCTTCCCTCCTCCTGCTCCCAGCTCCCTCCCCATCAGCTGCTGCAGGTCTTCAGCGTGTTTAACTGCTCCCAGTTTTCAGAATGTGTTGGTTTCAATTCTCAGACCTTCTATGTCTTTTCTTGCAGCTGTTTTGCTTTGCACCATAATCAGTGTTTGCAGAGTAGATCATAACCCACCTCTAAACTCTCTTTCTCCTCTCTTCTCCCTCCTTGCCTCTGGAAAGGTCACAGAGCTGCTGGGGTTTCTGTGCTCATGCTGGGAGATACCAGGAGGGAGAAAGGTAAACCATTAACAGAGGGGTGAAACAAACTGTGGAGTAGCAGACTGTAGTTCTACACCTTGTCAGAGGGCAGGAGATTCAAACTGAGCCTTGGAGATCTTTGTAGATGTTGTTAGGGAGGTAGTGGATAAATGTTGCAATGCAATTAAAAGCACCTTCTTGCTGTTTGAAATGGGAAGGGGTCATGCTAGAGAAACAGTGTTTGGTTTTGAAAGTTCTTTTGACCTGATTTTAATGAGATGGAGAAACTCAATCGTTGTATTTTTATTTTTTATTTTCTGTATGTATTTCAAAATGCCTGAAATTGCCTTGCCCCTGTTGGTGAAGGCCACGAGCATTTAGGTGCTGCTTGAGAAAGGATTGCCCACAGTCTTCTTCAGTTGTATACCAAGAAGGTAATATCTGCATGTATGTCCTCTTCTGGGCAAGGAACTACACACTCAAAAGTACAAACAAGATTTCATAAAATAAGATTTTGCTTGTCAGAAGTCACAACTGGAAAAAAAAAATAAAATAAAACAACAGCAACAACAAAAAAGAGAGCCTAGGCAAAGCACAAAGTGAATTCTTTCCTTAATTTAGAGTTTCCAGAATTAGATTTCGACCCACTCCCAGAGGAGTTGCTGCACCTAGAGAAAGGACAGGGTGCTTCCAACAGCTGCCAGGGGGGTATTAAATAGAAAGTGCTTCTGCATCAGCGTGGCCTGAGTATAGTTTCCTTTGGAAAGTTCCACTGTAAATTCAGCAGCCCTCACAAAATTAACTGGTGGGAGAATTAAATGTTTTCCTCCTCCATGCACTGTTGTCTGAACAAAACACAAGTGTCTGTACATTTTCATTTTTTCCCTTTGAATGGAAACTTCTGGGAGGGAATGCTCCTTTTGTACTGCATTTCAGGTGAGAAATTCACCTGCATTCCTCCTCAGAAACTGTAGATACAAAATAACCCAAATAATTATTCTTATATTTTGGGATAGTTCAGTCACTTGAAGTAATTTTGCTAGAGTGTTTTTCCCTTTTCAGAGTGCTTTCTAAATGCTGTCTTGCATTTTACAGTCCCAGTCAAGACAAGCGCATGTGGAATAACTCAGTAAGTTTTTTCCTATAGTTTGTAAGATGCTGCAAAATACAATAAAAATATAATAGAAATGTTGAATACCCCTTATGCTCTTAAAACCTTCTTAAAAGATGATAAAGAGGCACCAAAACATTTCATTCAATAACATCTTGAATATATACATGTGGCCTGCTGTTTCAGCATCTAAAACTGTTTAGAAAATCAGGTTGAGCCACAATAGTAATTAAATATTATAAATCTATAATATATATATATACATATATATGTGTGTATGTACATATATATATATATATAAGCCCACACAGAAAAAGAAAAAGCAAGAAATCAAAAAGACAGTAACAGGAGGAATATCACCATATGGATTTATAATACTGCCTTTCTTGGCCTTAGCCTTCAGTTTTCACTTGCTGGCAGTATTGCCCTGTTCTGAATGCTACATATTCTATGTAATCAATAATAAAGTGGTGTGCTGTTAAAAAACATGACTGTAGATATGCCAGGAGTCCAGGTGCTCCCTTCAGATTAATTGTGACATCATAAAACATGAAATATAAGCATCTGACAGTCTGGTTAATCCCCTTGGATATTCCCAAAGAGGCAAACAAAAGAAAAAAAAAACCCAAAAGAAATAAAACTAAAGCCTTTATCAGTAGTCCCAGGAGATAAAGTCTTACCCTAAAAACAGTGACCACTGTAACCCAGTCCATGAATCATGGCACTTAAGCCTGAAGAGTCACATTCCATGTTGACATAGACCTTCAGTAGTCACATTAAATGTAATGGGGTTGCACAAGATGTAAATCACTGTAAAATATGAGCCCTGATCTAATTTCTTCTCTGAGATTAATAAAAAGCCATTGTTTCTTATCTATTTCCCCTCAAAAATCCTATTAAAACAGATTTTTTAACAGAATTAAAACAGAAGGATTCAATTTATTTTATTAATCAGTAGTTTTCAAAGAAAAGCTGTTGTTAGCTCTTTATGAATTTTCTATAGACTTTAAAAGACAGGAAGAGGTTTATTGAGACTTTAAGTCAGCATTGTTTTTTACTGGATAAGGTGCTCATGGTTGGACATATTTGAGCAGGGAACCAAATAAGCAAGTACAGTATATGTGTCTATTAGAGCATACTGGAAAGTACTCTATATATTGCGGTGAGGAACTAGTGTTCAATTGCATTATTTCTGTGGTAATTAGAAGGTAAATGACCCTTCTGATGGCAAAAAATGAATAAACTTGTAAATAACCAGTAGGGGCTATTGTACCTATTGCAGGAGGGTAGCTTGAAAAACCAGAAAATCCTTCCAAATGTAGTATTTATAACTCTGAGTGGTGCATTTTGGTCCACTAACAAGAAAGTATATCACTGGTAGTTGCAACAACCTGTATACGTGTCTCTGTATGACAAATAGAAACAAAATGCAGTACATCTACTTGGCTTTGTCTTTTTGTTACTTCATCTACTGCCCCTAGAAAGAACTCTTTGTAGCTACCAAGCACCAAACATTTTAAAAATTTAAAAATAATAGTATAAAAAAAAAAAACAAAAACAGAGAAATGCCCTCCAGAGCATGACCATCTTGGTACTATACACATAGATGTAAAACTTCAATGATCCTCTTTCTGCCTCTCAAGAATGAGACTTTAAAAAACATATTAAACTGTCATGGAGTTTACATTTTGGGGTTTTTTTAATGGATCACAAAGTTAAGGGCTCTGCAACAACTTTCTAGAGAGTAATATACATTCCATACTTCCATACAAATTATGTCGAAAGATACTATGGTGGATTTTTTTTCCGTACAGAAGGTTGCCCTAGGTCATCACTGAAGACATCAAATATCAGACCATCACATTTTTCCCTTGCTGAGCCCTTCATAAATTACCACATGGTAACTGAGTCACATGGTATTATGGAGATGGTGGGTCAGATATCCCTGTGGTACTGAAAAAGCACTGAACATCCTCAGAGCTGTTTAAAACAGTCCAAAAATAGTTCATCTGTAACATGGTTTGATAATCAGAGTACGGGTGCTGGGTGGTGGTTTACAGATTTCATCAGTATGTATCTGGGATGACTTGCATAACTGATTCATGGTCTCATCACCCATGATTAATTCCCTATAAAGTTACAGGAATGAAGACCTCTCACAGGCACCCAGTGAAGCAGGGGCCCTACAGAAAAGAGCACTATGTGACCATGTAATTAAAGTCTGTGCTATTAATCTGTTTGCAGAAATGGACAGGATTGAGGTCACATTTGCAAACTCACCGAGTTGTGAGATGTTTCGTGTTCTTGTCTTTGCTAGTGTAATGATTTTATTACAAGTTTTTTTTATGCTATTTATTATATATACTATATATAGCTTGCAAAAAACAATGAAGTTACTTAAGTGTTAACATGCATAAAGATTTGTGGCAATATTGAAAGGTAATACTGAGATCCTCATGTATGCTAGTTTACTCTTCTTGTATGTGTGAAATTATTTCAACTACTTTTATGATGGTTTTGCCCTTTACCTGTAGTCCTTGGGGGTAAGGGGTGAAAGCAGTTAATTCAGTTAAATGTGTGTGTCTCATTTCAGTCTGAAAAGACCTGAACTAAACCATCCCCTTGTCGTGATAGGCGCAGAGAGACAAGTCCTGCTCCTCAGAGCTTATAAAATGAAGTCAGAACACAGATATGCAACAAGAGAAAGAAAGGTTTATTGTTTCATTTTTTTTAGGACAGAAAGCCACAACAACCAGGACAGCATTTTACAAAATCTTATCATCTTATGAGAATATTTTTTTATCCTTAGACTCCAGCCATGGCCCATGGACTTCTGGAGCACAAGTTAGGTTTTTCATTAGTTTAAACACCCTATGGCAATGTCTCTTTTTCTCTCTTACTGACCAATGAAATACTCCTGGTTCCTAAACTAGGCATCTCAGCTAGGGAGTAAGCACAGGACCTATCAAATCCACTCCTAAGTAGGAGCTGACCTCTTCTCAGGTAACCTCTTGGCAGGTAATGATAAAATTCGTTGTTCAAAGTCACAGAGGGATTGAGAGATTAAGAGGAAATAAAAGTTTTTCTAAATGCCTATTCAATTCCTCAATCACAAAACCTTCTTTTGTCTGAATAAGTTTCCTCTTGTCCTTTGGGCTTGATTTTCCAATAGGTTAAATGTGCTCCTTTATCAATACTTTTAACAGCACTTCCCAGTAGTAAATCCACTCTAACTGGGAGCAACAGTTCTTAATGGAGATTAACAGACAGTTCAGCAGATTCTTAATGGAAGTTTCTTCATTTTCCCTTGATGAGGAGGGTGATAGCTAACATATGACTGCTTTAAACTTTTTAAGTATTTGAAGTGTTGCAAGCACATGAGTTAAGGTGGGGAAGGGACAGTGGAAGTGAGAAGAAAGCTGCACACTGGCTTAACAGACAAGGGGCTCTTCTCTGATTTCAGATAGGTCCAAAGAACTGTCCTACTATACTTGGAAGAAAGGCTAATCCCTGGGATCATTATATTCACAATCCTGCCTTGTGATCTTTATAAATCTCTCTCTGAACACAGAGGATGGCTTTCCTACTGGGATTGTCAAAACACTTTTTTGTATGAGTGCTTGGTTCAAAAGGAAACAGCACTGTAAAGTATCCGTGAAGATGCAACCATCTGAAGCTTTGCCTTATGAAAGATTAACTTGCATCCCACAGTGTCTCTTTTTTTTTTTTTTTTTTTTTTTGTCCCTCACAAAGGCTGGTTTTAATAGCTTATGTTTTAAATGTACACTATTTAATTATTTATGTAACCTGAGCTGTATTTTCTTTGTTTGGAACTTTTGCCATGGCACTAACCTTTTATTTCACACACACTGCACTATGTAGAAAACACGATCTAAAAGTCCCCTGGAGAATGAACACAGCAAGTGTGTAAGGCCTGTTTAAACACATGTGTGAGATAGGTTGTTTGCTTCATTGCTTTGACTTGTACTTCAGGGAGTGCAGCAAACTTAAAAGCATCCTGCTGAAATAATTTCAGGCCAAGTCTGGAAGTCAGAGATGTGGCATTTGCTCAGGCTGGCATTTTGGCCTCTCCTCTATGTTTCTGTGCCTTCTCTTTTCTCCATCCCACCTTTATTACTTGAGTGAAATATCTTTGGGACATATTTTTTTCTGTGTTTGGTTTGTTTTTTGCTTTTGTTTGGTTTGGGTTTTGTACTGTGGTTACGACAAATGGTGTCTACTTCTGTTTTGAATATTCAGGTAATGATGCTGCAAATAATGAGAAGCCTCCTCAGGGTGGCCATGCATGAGCATGGAGGTTGGACAAGATGACCTCTGGAGGTCCCTTCCAAGCTTAACCAGTCTGTGATTCTGTGAATAAATGCAATAGCAATTAATTTTAAAAATTTTGAAAGAAAATACAGAATTTAAAGCTTTGATTCCTAGGTCCTATGTGGTAACTAGGCCTTGGTTACCTATCCTTGGTCACACCATTTAACATCTTATGTCTTCTCCTGCTGTGGAAATCAAAACAAACATAGAACATCCTTAGTGCAGAAGGTTGGAATGGGTTTTGTGTGGCTGTCCTATCTCCTTACAAATTTTTAAAGTCCCTGTTGTTGTAGAAGTGGAAAAATTACTAAAAATGAAAGATTTATTTTATGCAAGGTCTTAATTACAACTTAAAAAAATTATCTTCAGATGGGTTTGCTAATGCGTGTCTCTCAAAAATGAAGCACTTGAAGCCAAGCAAAAGAACAAGGTGAGAAGAATTGCAGGAGCCTGGAGCACTGCTAACAAGTCTCATACTCTCTAGGGTTGATTGTTGCTGAAGACATCAGTAATGCAAATATATGCCATGCCCTGGGTTACGGTACCTACATTTCTAAGGAGAGGAGAGACAGGAGTGGGATCTTACAAGCATCTTACCTATATTAGAGACTTGTAAATGTGGACTTACACTGACATTGAAGTGATAGTCCAGCAGCTCAGTGTAGTTATTGAAACCCACCCTTGCCCAACGTGACAAACCCTTTTTTTTCCCCAACTGAAATTTCTCAAACCCATATTAGAGTACCCTTGCTTTGATTATGTTCAATGAAGTTCTGCAAATGGCAGAAACTCTGGGATTACTGAGGAAATATGGAAGGAAAAAATGGGAAAGAGATAGATCACCTCAATGTCTCTCTCCTTATCACTGCATAGTTGTTGCCTGTAGCATTTTCTCCATTCCCTATTATTTTGTCTAGTCCTCCATGTTCAAAAAAGGAATTTCCTATTGCATTCATAGGCTGCCCTATAACTTAATACATCTCGCTGTCAACAGGTTCTAATATTAAGCCTGAATTTCCTTCCATTTCATCCCTTTCCTCCCATTTGTGTTGTGAAAAGCCACCCACCTCTTCAGCTGTTGATAGCACCATTTTGGGACTAAGAAAGGGAGTTTTGCTCAGCCTTTTGGCATTCGATGGACTCTGTTTTACACTGGAGAGTACACCAGCATTATCAGTTACACCAGCACTTGAAAATAAATATTATCTTAAAGAAAGGTAGAGATTTCTTCAGTGTTGGCCCCCTGGGGAGGGAAATTTTCTAGATCAGGTCAAATTTGACTCTGGAGGAGAGTGTATTTCAATCAGACATTGTTCCTTTTCCATCTGCAAAATAATCTGCAGAATCTGGGCAAGTTTTCTCCAAGGGAGATGTCATGGGCTATTGTGAAATAACTCTTCGTTTTCCAAAACACTCTTGTAGCTCAATCTTTCCCATACATGGTGTCCCCTCTACACAGCAGTAATGATACCCTCACTGTATATAGTGCCTCTGGGTTTTAAATTTATTACTTTTTTTTTTTTTTTTTTTTTTTTTTCTTTTCTTTTAAAAGAAAATGGGATCAGGCATTTTGAAAGCACTGGTGTTTATTAAGGCAGAAATCCATCCAAGACAAGTGAACCATCAACACCTACTTCTCAATAAACAGCTGTCAGGGTTCTAAGTAAAAGAGGCCTATGTGTGTGGGGGATCTGTGTCTGTTGGTTATTTAATTACTCCATGAGTCCCTTGTATCCCTAGTAACGTCTATGTTTTCCTTTAGGTTACACCGTAGCTTTGCTGCTGTTTTCCCCAAATGGTCAGTGGTTCTGTGACAAGATTGCCTAGCTTTGTTTACTGCCTGTGTTACTGTAGCATGGGCAGAAAATTTAAACAGGCACCTATAACCTCTCATGTGTGCTCTAGAAGGGAATTTGTGCTGCTGTTGTGCCCCTTAGGGCTTCCTCACAAACTCCTGCTATAAGCCTTGCTCTCCTGAGAGGGCCAGACTTTACTTTTTTCGTATCAAGATGCATTGGTTGGAAGGGAGAAAAATGAGCTCCTTTGTTTAGTTCACCAAGAAAAAGCACTCTTGCATTAGTTCATGCTGCTTTCCCAGCAAACAAGTAGACATAACATACACTTTAGCTTCAATGGTGTTCCTGCCAGGCAAACCCACTTGCCAGTGCAGGAAAGATATCTTGTCTGGATCTTGGACTTGCCACCCTGATGGGAGTGGAAATCAGATCACTGGAGCTTAAACTAGGTGAGCCACTTTCCTTATTTTGTTGGAAAGGGATTCTCATTAAGTTCTGTGTTTTGTGATGGGACAGGGTCTTCAGAGAAGGGAATGAGCTGAGATGGTCAAAACTTCATGAATTTCATCTGCTGTTTTCTTCTTTTAAATGAGTGCTTTTCTGCCTGTGCTCCTATGAGGAAATGACACAGACACCTTCACCCAGCAGGACCTTCCCTGGCACTAGAAAAAAACTGAAACAGCTTGTTTACCAAAATCATGATTTTTATAATGCTAGAAGTTAGAAGCCTCTGCAATATTTGGGATTCAGTTTTGCAGTATAATCACACTGCAGAAGTTTGTGGTAGATGCAGGAGCACAGTGACCTCCAGACGCTTATATCATGCTTACTTCTACAGCCTTGTGTGGGTGTGTACCAGTTAAAATAGCTAGGGGTGATAAGAATGAGAAACTGGCAATTGGAAAAAACAGAAAAGGGACATGAGTCTGTCAAAGTATGCCCAGGTAAGGGTCCAAGGCTTGGTCCAGCATCAATGTGGTCGAAATCTACTGGCCACAGGGGTGGCAACACTCCTTCTGCTTGCATTCAGGTTAGATGTCTGACATCAAGAAGTGCTCTCTCCCCAGCACTTCTGTGCTCCTTTTCCTCCTTTGCTGGACCCATATATCTGGAGAACAGTGTAGCATCAAAAGCATCAGAAGAAACATCAAAACTGCAGCCAGACCAGGGTATGTCTGCATGTAACAGCACTTATTCACAGCAGAGGAAAGCTTTTCTAGTCTCCCAGCCATTGTCCTTGCTTGGCTGAGAAGGCTTATTAAGACACTGTTCATTAATGGTATGGTGATTGAAAGAAGCCCCTCTGGAAGGACCACTAATGGAGCAGAGGAGCTCTTGTTGAAAACAACTTCTAGAGAAGCAGGAGCGAAGGACACCCAGAGGCAGGTGCTGGTGCTGCTCCAGGGGCTGCAGTCAGCTGGCTCTGATGCATTCTTCCTGTGGTCATCTGCTGTATCCTGTGGTTAACAGAACATCCATAACTTGAGATTTTACTGATGAGAAAACCTCAGAAGACTTAATAAAAGTTTGAACGGGAAGATAAAAGTGTGGTCATGTGAACGGCATGACCAGCTTGAGTCTTCTTAACAGATTTTCAGTGCTTTCAAATGCCCGCTTGCATAATGCATCATTTTCAGGGCCAGACAAGGGAATGTTAACAGATCTCTGTTAACTTAAAAAAAAAAAAAAAAAAAGGTTTAAATTCGAATTATGTGCATAAGTTTATTCTCTTTGTTTTCTTGTTTGTGTTCAAGTTACTTTTATTTGCTGGGAAACACAGCAGAAATGGCACAGAAACTGTGGTGTATCTGGGAGTAGCTCTTTGCTCTCCCATGGTTTACCTTAAAAAGGAAATAGAAGTCTTCATTCAAGACCAACCCAAATGAGGATTTTTTAAGGATGTATCTTAATGTTGAGGAATGAAAAATCCTCTGCTCTAGGCAGGAGGAATGATAACAGATAAGCCCCAAAGGTTCACAGTTTTCTGTGTTCAAAATGTATTTTGAAAGAACTGTTAAGAATTTCCATTAAAAAAAAAAGTCTTGAAAGTTTTGTGAGGACCACATTAAACCACTGTGCATTTTATTGGCAGGAAATGTTTCCAACAGACTTTTGTAAAGACAGAGATCAGCCTGTTCAAGTCAGGTATGAGGCAGCAGACTAATGTGCATTATGGGCCACCAACATAAATTGGGATATATTCATTCTGCCTCCCTTTAGATACCCAATATAGGTACCTGAACTAGTTTCTCATGTGATCTGTCAGTAGAGTGATTTACCATTCTCTGTTGTCTTCTCTAGAGTCCTCATTGACTGTATAAAGCACCCAAGCTCCTAAACCAGGTTTGGGTCACAGTTTTGGTAGCCAGAGACAATTCATGAAAATAATTTTCTCTGACTGATAAGCTGCATGAAGATTTTTTTGATGATGAGGCTGTAGAGGCAATTTCTGCAATATTTTAATAAGTGTCATTCCAAACCTGACCTCATATTTGACCAGGTCACTCCAAGCTGCAGCTTTGGTAACAAACAACTGAATCACATAGAGGAATTTTTAATTTGAGTCTTGACCTGAATTTTCTTATTTTACCTCTGACTCTAGAATTTACTTTCTGTGGTTCCTAACAAAAACCTTCATTTCTGGAAGGCAGGAGCTGAAAGCACAAAGGCTTTGCTTTAATTGCAGCTTCTTTTCTATCTCACTCAAAGCAAAACTCTGATAAATAACAGACAGCCCTGCTGAGCCGTAGCCTCTCTCTGAAGTGTCCCCTGCTCTTTCAGACAAGAGAAGCACAACAAGTCTGCAAGGGAAGAAAATCTAATTATATTGCACATGTTCCAATTTTAGTTGCTGTGGGTTGCTGGGAGTTTGAGCAGCAGAAACACGAGGTCACTTCTTGCCTGCAACTGTGTTCTTTGCGTGATGAGAAGCAGATAGACCTGATAGCTTTTCCTGGTGTAATTACCTCAAGGGTGGATGAGTGGGGATCTTCCCCGCAGTCTTTTAAAAATTTCTTTCTGTGAGAAGAAAAAAAAAAAAAAAAAAAAAAAAAAAGCCCTTATTTAAAATCAAACACCCACCAACACACAGATGGATGCTGCTCATAGAGGGCAGGTAGAGGATTGCAAGCATGCTGCAGCTGCAGATACGTAGATAATCCACTTTAATACCACCACAAAGCTAAGGGTTTTAAAAAAACACTCGCTTACGGGTATGCAGCATAGCAGTTATAGCTCTGTATGTCTGATGCTTCCCTAAATCTCAGCAGGCTGGTTGTGAAAGAGTCTTGCTGCTCTGAAACACAGACCTTTGGTAAACAGGGACCCCAATTTCATCTGTGATACCCATGGTCCTTGTGTTGGAAAGTTATCATTTCAGTCAGTTTGGAGCCTTTTTATTTTCACATATGCTGACATGCACAGATTCATATAGCAAAGGATCAGCCTGTGTGCACTTCAGCCAGAAATTCATTTATTTGAAATCATGTGGGTCTAGATTGTCAAATGCCTTGGGAACGAAGACTTGGGACCCTGGTCATTGAAACTATCATGAGCACTGTCAAAAGCAAGCGTGACAAAACCTGAATTCTGCTGGACTGACAAAGGAGCATGTAAAGAGCTTGGGCAGACCACTGAGTCTTAGTATTTACATTGTAGTGTGCTGAAAAATTAGTTGTTTGATAAAGCGCTTTGAGATTTATTGAAGATAGAGTTTAGGTACTAACAAGGTCTTTTTGCTTCATGTGAATGATGTGGTGAATGTAATTGTGAAGACTGTGATAGAAAACATTTTATAAACTTTTGTTAATTGTTTATTCATTGATGTATAACCCTCTGCCATCCATAAACACAAAACAAGCTGCTTTTACTAGCTGATATAGTATTTTTACAAAATGTATATCATTGGAACCTGGTCAAGACAGTCATGCACACTGATAGAAATGTTTGCCTGCACTGTATATATTCTCAAGGAGATGCCACCAGGTTGGAACATGTATGTTGATGAGACTAAGATCTCAATTTTTCATACCCACTGCGAAAGTCTATCCATCTGAGTCGTTGTCAGTCTGACAAACCTTAATGTGTCACTGGATGGAGGCAGGAAGAATTTAGGCCAATTTTTAAACCCTATCTCTTGTATCAAAGCCTAGCCTTTGTGCACAGCACTGGTTTCTCCTTAAATATTACCTTCACTGATATGAAAAAAATGCAATATATACTATATGTGAGGAAAGAAGTGGCAAGAAGCTTTATTTCTCTCCTCTCCTCTCCTCATCCCTGGTGATTTTATTCATTCTGGTATCTGGTAACCTCAGTTATGTCTTGCCTACTCCAGGAGAGAAGAAAAAGGCAAAAATAATTTACTGTAATAAATCTCATCACCTCCATTCAGGGAAAACCCAAATACTCAGATATCCGTAACAAGCTGAGCAGTCTGCAGCAGCAGAAATTACAGGTGCTGAACAATGAACTGAAGTCACTGGCACTTTAAAGTGCACATTTTCGAGCTTTGCCCTTTCCATAGTATTCCATGGGGGACACCCATCGCAACTGCTGATAAGGTCGTGTGCAGGGTGGGTGATGAATCTGTACTGATTTCAGAAGGTTTTTCTGTCTGGTTGCAGAAAACAGACATGCTTATATCCTTCAGAGAAATCTTTAAAGGGGGACTAAGCAGAAGTGTGTGCACTGTCTGGTGGCAAACAGAACAAAGGGGAGGAAGAGCACAAAAAGCAAAAAAAAAAAAAAAAACCAAACTATGGAGTAATAAGTAAATTCCTAGAGCACAAGGGATTTTTTCTTTTTCTTATTTGAGGTATGTTTAAAGCAGTCACGGAATGGTTTTTGCACCAGTGACTTCAACATAAGCAATCTTTTTGTAAAGTGGTTTGAGATTTAGCCTTTCTCCTTTTTCCTCCCTCCTGCACCCAGAAAACCCCCAAACACCCTTCAGAACACTAAGAATGACATTTGGATTGAGACAAAGACCTTCATCAGTTCAGAGATTTGCATTTGGGTTCATGTTTTGAGACTATGACACAGCAAACAAAACAACAGAGAAATTTAAACCTAGAAAAGACCAAATCCACACACTTTTTCATATTTAAAACAAAAAACAAACAAAAAAAACAAAAGTTAACAAAGAAAAAAAAAAAAAAAAAGCCATCCAGTGCCTAAAACTGACTGCAGAGTTCTTTATGTCTTCAGATCTAGGATATTTTGTTTTCATATTCTTTTACAGATGACTGTAGGATATAGGTCCAGACTGGGTATCAGACTTGGTGCCTCCTCTTAAAAGTACAGAGTCAAATCTTCTTTGGTGAGGACGTAGTCAGTCTGGAGGGATATTTGCCTCTCAAAAAGCACAGAACAAAGGCAACAGGAATCACAGCAAGTTCCCTTGTGCACATTGGTAGCCTGAGTGTGTTGAGCTAATGGCCTTTGGCATCAACAGCACTTTCAGCACCATGTGTGGTAAGATACTGCCCATCCTTGTTCAAGAGGGAACCACATCTCACTTGGTTTGTCAAGATAGGAAGGCACTTCATAGTAAATCAACTCTGTTGTACCAGTGGGACACGCTGCTTTACAGCAGCAGGGAATGTCTAGTGAAATGAATTGTTAAAAAATGTGAAATAGTCTTTTTTGGTGCCAAGGATGTGGAGGAATATTTGGAATGAACCCAGAACTGAGGTGTGTATTGGGATAGAAATTATTCCAGAGGAAGAGAGAAGTGACTCTGAACAGTGAGATTTATTATGCTGGGATACAGCTTCACAGAGGAAGGGGCTGAAGACACATTGCTGGAATTGCTTAACACCAGGGTCAACAAAACACTGGAGGATATGGGGAGGATATATAATCACAGATTTTTAAAGCTAGAAAGAGCCATTGTGATCACTTAGTCAAAACTCCTGCATGACTCATACCAGGGGATTTGCCTAAATGTATTCCTGATACAAGTCCAGTAGTGTTCGGCATTAATGCATATTGGTTAGGAAAACACCCGTCCTTGATTTAAAAGGAGATTCTGGTAACAGGGAATGCACTGCTGTGATAAGCTGTTCTCATTATTATTTTTACCCCTATAAAATGTGGGACATTATTCTGATCGAAGATTTTCTGGCTTCAGCTTCAGCTTCAAACTCTGCATGGCTGATAAACTGAAAGACCTTCTGTGGCCCTCACATCCCCATATTTTTGTAGTCCCCTTGATGTGTATCTCAGATACTTAGAGCACTAGTTTGACCTGTGCTTTAAGACAGTCTTCCTCTGTCTCCTCAAGTAGTTCTTGGAAACACCTCCTGCCAACTCTTCCAATGCCAGATCTTCAGAATAAGTTACATTTTCAACCAAGAGGAATAACTTTGCTCCCTTAGGGATGGACAAATGCATTCTGATGTCTGAAACATGTACTGCCTGCTTCTGATTTACCCTGTGTGCCAAACTGCTTGAATAGGAGACTGTATCTTTATAGTATTTTTATAGAGCTACTCATCTCAGGCACACAGTCAGCACTTAAGAGGAAGCAATAAAAGGACTGGGAATGGCTTTGCTTCGTCAACATGTGTAGAGCAAAGAAATGTACTTAGGTGAGTTACCAGAACAAGGGCAATTAAAAGGGCAATGCTGTGAAGTGCTGGCAGTACCACACCATTGTTTTGTCTGGTCTTGATGTCTGCACACCTAAGGGAAGCGTGTGCATATAAATGACTGAATTTCTGCACAGAGGGTTGCTCTCAACCAGATATTCAGCACAGGATATGTCAGTTTCTGACCCAGGAATACGACAAGGTTTTCTGTTCTGGATGCTAATCTCAGGCCTTAATATATATGAGAAAGGCTTTCTATCTGCCTATTGAACCCCATGGGTGAAAAACTGGGGACTCGGTCAGCTGAATATTATCCTGATTTCCTAGGTGAGAAGGTAGAGAGTGCTGGAAGGTCATTTAGGCACAAACCTATGCTTGAGGTGCTTTGCAGTCTTCTTTTCCAGACAACTGTTCCATTCCCTCTCTTTATTTCTGGTTGGTGCTGCTGTTAAAAAATTTATGTAGAAGCCAATCCAGACTTGTTCAGGACTTCTAAGTAATACTGTTGTACCTTAACAAAACTGTGCTTAGCTTTCTGCTGTTTTGACAATGGCTGAGAGGGTCTTGAAAGTACAAAATAAAGGGACAGTTAAATACTGGATTCATCTCTCAAATGCATTTCCACTGGAGATTCACACTTAATAAAGTACAGAAAATTGCATTTTATTTTGGTACATAAATACTGGTAGTGTGGGACTGTGGTATTTAGAAGAGAGAATCACTCCACCAGAAAACTTACTTCAGCAAAATGATGCAGTCCGGTTGAGCCCCTTTTATGATCTGAGAAATGACTGGTTTTATAGCATACTAAATAAACCCTGCTATTTGAGCTGGGGCTTTATTAGGAAAGGTGATTTTGCCATATCTGGGGAGGGAGGGAAGGAAGGAGAGATGAGTGATGAACATCAAAGCAGAGATAAATGTTGTTCAGAAAAAAAACAGCCCTCAAAAGCGCCCTCAAAAAGTGATGTAACTCATCAACACTTCACCTGGCATTGCCACTGAAATGTTTTATGTCATTACTTTTGTTGTTGTTTCTTCAAAACATGATTGCTAGCCTGGCTGAAGTTCCTCCAGGGTACATGCAAAAGTACCTGGGTGGAAGAGGAATCTGCAGGGAGCCAAGTCCAGGGGATAGTAAAACCAGTTCTTTTAGGAGAGCATTTCAGGTTCACCCAGGACAGCTTGTGGTGTTGCTGCTGCCCAAAATCACCACTGTTATGGTCTTGAAAAAGGATTTGAGGTGGACATTAGCATCCTCATGGCACAGGGCTATGTCTAAGCATCCTTGAGAAGTGCTGGATGTCTTCAAACCTGCCTCCCTTAGAGGTGCTAAATAAAATCTCATGACTGGGGGCTAAAACCCTCTACAACTTTGTCACAAAGGCATCATCTCTAATCCAGAAACTGAGATTCCTGCCATGCTTTTGACATCTTCACCATATGCAGCAAATTTCCTCAGTTATCATCTCATGCAGTTGTTGCCCAGAACATGTCCCATCTCTGGATGGTACACTCCACAGTATTTACTGGCTTTGCATGGTGTGCAGTAACTTTTCAGTAGGCCAGGGGAGACAGAAATTCATCACGTTTGACCTCTTTAAAGCAGAGTTTCCAAAGGAGACAAACATAAACATCCCACATTTTGCTCCAGATCACTGAATTTCACCTATTCAGGGTGAATTTGCTGAAGGCACAGGAGGTGCTCTCTCTGAATTCATAGTACAGGAGTAGTGTCTTAACTCAGGGAGGTGGAAAGACATTGGATATTTGACTTCTCCTGCAAGTTTTAATGAGCTTTAACCTATCTGCCCCAGATAGATGTTCTGGCTGATTCCTGGACTTTTTGCTAATGCTGTTGCACATGCAGTACTTCATGCTAGACCTTAGCTGCAATCAGGATGCTCTGAAAGAATTAATCTGGTGGTCAGCAGCTGCTAAATGAACTGCATGCTAATAGAATGATGAGCTAACTGACTCGAGCTTTCAGCTTTTATGAGCTTCTCTTAATGCCTGTTTTCAGGTGAATTCAGCATCTCCTTGACATTTAAGGGCTCAATTTATAATCAAATTATTTAACTCTCGTAGAAAGAATTGCTAGTCTCAATGGAAAAGCCATTTATATTTCCCCCATTCCTTGGAAAAAAAAAAGAAAAGGTATGCAGGGTAACACTGCAAACCCTGTAATAAGTGAAGGATAAAAGAAATCTTTCAATGCAAATTAGACACTGCAGGCTTTTAAAAATTATAGCAGAAACTAACGGTGCACAGCTGTTCACATCCTTATTTCCAATTTAGTTATCTGAGACATGCTTAAGCATTAATGTCCTGGACAACACCACAAACCTTTCAGAGATAAATGTTCCTTCCTAGTCATGTTTCTGTAGTTCCCAGACCAACTGGGGATCTGTCCTGGTTTGGGCCAGGATAAAGGTGATCTTCTGGTTTGTACTTTTGCTTTCAGCTAAATCTCTTGTAAGTAGTTGCACTTGCTGAAATTAACAGCAAGTTTCTCAGTCAGTGTCTGCTTCTAGGACTGCTCACACTCCATGTTTAGAGTTACTGCTGGAGACTGGTGTGCAGAGCCAGGAACACTGCTCAGCTCTGAGGAACATTTTACCTTCCAGAAGGAGCAAGGAGGTCCCACCTGAAACCCTCCTTTGGGGAGGAACAGACAAGATAGATGCCAGAATTGACCAAACAGAGTATTCCATCCCATACACGTCATACTTGGTATAAATTTGAGGGATCACAAGGGTCAAACCCTTCTTCCTGCCCTTCTTGCCCTTCCTGCTTCCATTCCTCTGCCTGTGGTCCTGATCCATTCCAGCCTGAATCTGTGTGTTCCTGCCTCCAGCTCCCGACTGCTGCTGACTCCAGGATTCCAGCCTGGACTTTCCCAGGGCTGCCCTGCAGCCTCAGTGGGTGATGTGAGAGTTATTGGGGGAAAGAGGGGAGGAACGTGGTATCACTTTTCCTGTATATTTGTATATATTTAGTAATTTTTCCTATTTATCATTACTGTTTCATTAAAGTTGTGTAGTTTAGTTTCCAACCCATAAGTCTCTCTTCCTTATTCTCTCTCTTTATCAGTGAGGAGAGAGAGATTAATATATAAATCTGTTACTCGGTTTAATTGCCGTGCCAGTGTTAAACCGTGGCAGGATCTTTCTGCAGTTTGATTTTGGCCAAGTCACTACACAGATATATTTGCCTTCTACAACTTGAAATCGGAGAGCAAAATGAAGGAGCAGGTTGAGACAGAAACCTGGAAGTGCAGCTTTGTAGTTAAACGTGCGGTAGAGTACATTGAGCTCCATGGAAAGATACCAATTCCAGAGGGGTAGAAGTGAGTTTTATCTGTGAATAATAAAGTCTCAATATCACTGTTGCTGTTAAATTTGCTAGAAAAACTTTTGGACAAAGGGAAGCATGCAGCTTAGCAGAGACATCTTGCTCTGTGAGCCCCTGGCTTCACAGAAGCCATGTCTAAAATGGTCACTTAAATATCTCTGTTGGCTTGAGGCCAAACATGAACCAAACCCTTTGGTGACTGGAAAAAGGTCAGCCTGAGATTTCTGATCTGACTAACAGTTCTGGTGTCACTGAATTTCTGTGGAAAATCCAGTGGCTACTTGCCTTCCATAAACACAGGCTCTCCTTTGCAAGGGGCTTCAAAAAGCTGGAGAGGCTCCGGGTGATTTGTTCCTCTTGAAAAAGCTTTCTTTTCAGTTCCTGCTTCCTTTCCTTCATGCATGAAAACATGTTACTAGAGAAGAAAACCCTTTGAGAGAAAGAATGTTGGAGATTTCCAGCTCCGATACATGAATAAATAATCCTGACTAATCTCATATTTTTCTCAAAGTTGAGCATTTCCTCTTGTGTCCCAAGGTGACAGCTGCAAATTGTTCACTAGAAGGTTCAAAATCAGAATTACACGTTGGAGCTATTTCATGTATTTTGGTGAGCCCACTGAGCCTTCCAGGAGTAACACTGCCTTGTACATAATGGATGCCAAGTAGAGAAGACACGAGCTTCAGAGAAACATCTCAAACACCACCACACTCATGGGAGTGAGGATCAGTTGTAAGACATTGAAAGAGAGTCATGAATTAACACAAAGCTGCAGGGACATGGCTTGAGAGCAAGACACAGCATGGGGCGGGAGTGGGTTAATTAAAAGCAAGCCTTCACCTGTTTGTTTCCATTCAAGGAATGCAAACATTAGACTGTGGTACAAGCCACACTCCAATAGGGAAGATCTTCACTGAAGCTGCTGGAGGTCCCTTCAGGTTTGCACTCCCATTGCTATGTAGCTCTGTCTTCCCTGAGATATTAATGAAGCTGTGTCAATAGAGAAACTGAAATTCAGACTTTTTGCATTACTTGTTTTGAGAATACCTGTCTAAAGCAGTTATTCTTAAAGAAAACACAAAGGGATGTGCAGGTTTTACTGAAGGGTCCAAAGATTCTCAGATTGCTGCAAACAGTATTTTTTCCATGCATTCCTGGCAAAGCACCACAATTTGCTAAATAATTCAGAAATTCTGAAGTTATGCCAAATTAATTTTGCTACCAGCTTTGAACTGGATGAATTGCAAACTACTTCAGTCATCTGCTGGATTTCAGATACTTCTCTTTTCCACGTACAGGGACTGAGAATCTTATTTGGGCAAATTGCAACAGCATGTTGATTTACAAAGGTAGGATTTTGTGCTGCAGGCTGATTTGCTCCTCACTAGTGGGATGGACCCATCTTTACACATATTTTCTTTATCAAATGTTTAAACAACCCAGCTCTTTTCAGAGCTGTGTATTAAGTACTGAGTCTAGGAAAATTCTAAACAATGGGGTTTTTCTGTCATCTCCAACAAAGAGCCCATCATCATGGACATAACAATGCAGTTTAAATATCACGTTTAAGCATAACACATTTTGCTGCCGCAGTTTAGACAGCTGGGAGAGAACAAACAGGCACCAGCTAAGGTGGACTACAATGAAACTTCAAGTGTTGCTTGTTCAGCTGGTGAGATAACAGAGATGATATCCTTCTCTGCATGGCTTGGAGTTAACATCTGGAGAACCAGCATCTAGCCAACTGTCCTGAATGGGACAAGATAGCAGACAAGATTGTAAGAAACAAAAGATCTTTATAGCCAGACTAAAGGTATAAATTGTATTATGTGAGTGTTAGGATACTAGGGTAGCTGAATAATGTGTTAGAATAACAGACAAGGAGGTATCTTAATAAAACATTCAAATAATCAGACATTCAGATAACTGTTACAGTGACCTGTATAATATGGCTACTTGAGTACTCAAAATCAGTAGGTCTTACATCAGTTCTAGAGCAAGAACAAGGATTAAACTAATACCTACAGGCAATATGATAATACAATGACTATAGTTTTGTAAGGATCCTAAAAACGTAAAGTTAAGAATTCATATAGAGGGATTTGATGCTTCTTACTCTTCAGTGGCCATGGCTGGGTATCCCTTCTCTTCAAGAAGTAGTCACTTGAACAGGTGTCCCACTGGAGGGGAGAAGGTCCAGCACACCTTCTAGGGAAAATGTACAGAATTCTCACTGATCCAAAAGATGGGACTAGCTTTTTATAGAAAGAGTGGTTGTTGTCATTTAACTACTTAGCCATACCTCCAGCATCTCCTCTTTGAGAACAAAAGGGAAATAAAGGAAAAGATAAGGAAGCCTTTTCCCTCATTGTACAAGTTGTCACATATATCTGTCTATTTTTGTTTGGTCTTTGTTCATCCTATCTGGAGACAAACTGAGCTCCATGCTGCACCCATTGCTTTCTGTGGAAACTGACCAACTTCAAGCTAAGGGAAGTGAAGCTGAGACAAAGAGCAATTGAATCATAAAGGGAAACTGAGGCAGGTCCACTGAGGCAGAGCATCCTACTACACCAACTGAGGTGGCAAGCAGGGCAAATGTCCTCATATGTCCAGGCCCAGCCCCAGCTTCACCCCATGTATTTCCAGTGAGATACCAGTTTCTGGTTGCCAAAATTGCTATCAAAAATAGCTTCCAAGTTCCTGGAGCACACTGAGGTACTACACAGTGCTGTGATGAGATTCATTCTTGCTGGAGAGGAAGAGGTGGCCCTGAGATAAAAGTGAGCACTTTTCAAATCTCTGGCTCTGAGTGACATCCATTTAGGAAAGCCTTTCCTCTCTTTCTTTTCTCTAAAAAAAAAATATTTCCAGCCTATGCAGAAGATAACAAAGAATGGTATGTCCCCAGAGCACACTCTGATGTGTCACTGTGGATGCTGATCCCTACAGACGCTCCTGATGTTATTAATTTTTAAAACAAACTTGCTGATTGAGGTTCTGACTGCCTTTAAATTGTCTCTACAAGGAGACTGTGTACTAATTAACCCACAGAAACAATCAATGATGTACCTTTTTCAAGTTTCAGGGTGATTAGAATATGAAAATGAAGAGCACAATGGTGCAGATGTTTTAAAATCACAGCAGACAGCAATTAGTGACAGGGGAACCAGCTGCTTATCTCTCCAGATAAAGCCTCTTAATAGGGAATTACAGTTGAGGAGCCATTACACAGATGGATCTGGGAATGATTTAAAGAGGGGGCGTTGTAGTATTAACTTTGATTTGCAAGACAGATTCTTGACAATCTACATGTATGTTACCTCTTCAAAAAGGTGTGCTTGGAGCAGGGGGGTACCATTCCCTGTAATCAGATTTTTTTCAGGTACTGAGTTTCTCTAATAGTATATTTTATCATAATCACCTTTATTCTGTTTATATTTATTTTAAAATGGTTTTCTTTTTCCTTATTATTTTACTAACCTCTTGACTTGGTTGCTGCCATTTCCTTCCACTTTTTGCTTTGGGACTGGAAGAAGCATGTAGATTTAGGGAGAAGCTCAGACAAGGGAATGAGGAGGCAGAGTGGGATATCCAGCTGTTAAATGAAGAGTCCCGGAGGGATGGATTGTGCTGATGGGTGTTACTTGCAGAGTTAGGGTGCTGCTTATCATGGGACTGATACAGTCTCATCCCTTCAGTTGCAGGGGCTGCATGCCAGACTGCAACTGTTAGGAGGCATAATCACCTTTGGGGGCTGGCAAGGCAGGCATAAACACACAGCCCCACCTTCTCTGCTCACTTGTCAGTGCTCTTCAGTTGCCATTGTGTGGAGTGTATCCTCTTTATAGGTATACTTACCACTGCCAAAATGAAGGACTGAAACTTAAAAGCTTGGCACTGAAATTGCATACTACTAAGAAGAGCATTCAATCCCCCTTATTTTTTTTCTAAGTTTTAGTTATGTGCTCAGTCATGCTGTCAAAACTTCTTTACAGATACAAAAGTTATCAGATTCTTTAGATGTATTTTATTTTGCTTAAAGAAAAGACAGGATTGTTACACACTAAGTGCATCCAGTAAACTGAATATCTAGAAACATATTCACCAAGTCTGGTGAGATGTGGTAAAATGGCATGGTTTAAGTTGCACTTCCACTTTTGAAGGAGTGGACTCAGAGCAGAATAGCTAGCTGCTGAATAAAATTTCTTCTGATCTAAGGGCACATTACAAGCTGAGGCATGTGCTGAAGTCTGAAGTATTTTCAGTAAATAAAGATAAACATTTTTTTCATGAAAAAGCCCACTACTGTTGATGCTGATCTCAGGTGTGTTCTATTCGAGTCTAGAGGCCTCTGTCAAGACCTATGGAGCTGCAGTATATTGCATGCTTATCAATGAGTAAAGTAACAAATTTATATGAAAGGCATCAAGATTCAGGCATCTGAAGAGCCCTGTTTGCCCTCACCCTAGTGACAGTCCTGGTGTTTTTCATTAGCTTAAGAGAGGCTTAGGGTCAGCTGAGCTGGGGCTTGTTGGATTCTTAGAGTAGTGGTCACCCAGCAGGGAAAATTGAAACCTGGAGATCAACAGGATCATACAACAAACCAGATGGGTACATGGGGAATAAAATACACTTGGCTGCATTACTCTCAACTGATTTAATAGTGCTTTGAGGTAAACAGTCCTCACATATCCATTGCAGCCAGTGAAACCTAACCTTCTACAGCCAAATGATCTTTGGTTGCTGTATTGCAGAAGAATTATTTTGGGGTGATATGGATGTGTCTGGCAAGAGAGAGCGTATAGTGAATGTTATGCTGGAAGAAGCTGCATGAGGAAACCCAGTGGACTGTTGTGTGCTTGGGCAGATATACAATTTTGACATCCCACTGAGGAAATAGAGTCCCCTGCTCCTGCAGACTGGTCATTTTTTTGAAGGCGTGTTGAAATGGGAGTGCTTATCCATGTGATTAAATGCCTCCAGAGTTGGCACCTTTGATGATAGAGGCATATCTTTCTCATGAATTGAAAGATAGATGTGGTGGTGGCCTGTGATGCTGGAGTAATGACAAGGCTATCATTCGGGATATGTTGGAAGTTGCATCATCATTTTATAATGTGCAGGCCGAGGAAATGAGACTGGAGGAGCCAAGTGATAAATCACCATTCATCACCGATAAATCACTGGCCTCTTAGTTCCAAGCCTTTATTAACTTCCTTAAAATGTAGATCAGACATTATTACTCCTTCTAAACTAGGCATCTTTTTGTGTGTAGTGTTCTTAGAGGGACCAAGGTGTTTTCACTCACCTTATTTTTTTATTTATTTATTTAACTTCCAAACGAAAATTCTCAGGTGATTTGTTTTCACAGCTCAACATTTTGGATATAATGCAGGAGTAAGGAGTTGCTTTGATTGTAGTCATAAGGCTAGAGTCTGTGCAGAAACAGCCTGTGTCTGCCTTGGTGTGTGTACTGGGGAACAAGCGAGGCCTCAGCCCATCATTCCCAGGCTGTTTCCAGGTTATATATCATGGTACCTGGGGAAAATGATGTTTTGTGTGAGGCTTGGGGATGGCCACATCGTGCTCACCTCCTCTTGCCCAGGTTGACTCTACACCCAGTCTGGTGTCCTGGGGACAGAATAAGCCTCAAAAAATAGAGGTAAAATGAAGTTCAGGATCAGTTTTTTAAAAAAAAAAGAAGCCAACACAAAAAACCAAAACCAAGACCAACAGTGCCAGTGCTACTGGTTTCTTTCAGACCCTTCCCTGGCCTCATCCCAAGGACATGGACAGAGGTGGGCTCCATTTTCCAAAGGAGAGAATCAGTTGTGTGGATTGAGGCCACTGCACACTGTGTGGCTCATGTGGGAGGCTCCTTCAAGTTGGAGTAGGAGGAAGAACTGATTCATTCCCTGAGGGCTGTTTATGTTTTCAGCTCCTTTCTCAGGCTGAAGAACCCGGGTGCTTCTTGCCCATGACATCTGCAGCTCCACCGCAGCTGCCTGCTTTCATTTTCTCACTCCACAATTCCTGGAAATCTCTGCTTTCCCTGAGCATGGCTGGTCCATGTGCACAACAGCTGAACTACCCACAGGATTTAAAAGTCCCTGATTACTTCTAAGACAATGGACCAGAACGGATTCATTGTTATTGCCTATTCTAGGAAAGCCACGTGCCCATTTTTATGTGCACATGAAGGATATCTCAACATTAGTTTGCCAATAACATGCATGTTTACTGGTCACTAAACAATGCATCATGGGCTTGGGAGTGCTTAGCACTTTTCAAATCCCCCTAAAGTTGCTAAGAACTGGAGGCACCTCGTTTCTCAGCTCAAAACCCTCTTATGCTGACAGCCTCCTTGCCCCCAGACTGTTGCTGCAGACACCCCTGATGAGGACTGAATATAAGGCTACTGATAGAAACCTAATTGTAACTGGGTGTTTGTAGAAACATGAGACAGTAGACACTCAGCAGTTGTTTTCTATTGTTCTTTCCTTGGTAACTTATTTGGTTTAAGTCTCTCCTCATTTATTTGGCACTGAGAACATTGTCACTACTGCTTACTAACAACAGTTGCTTTCAGTTCTAGGTGTACAAAATCAGTTGCCCAGTGACTGGCTATAAGAGATCACTTATGGAAAGTTAAAGAAAAATAAAATAGGGGACATTTGTTTGCTCTGTAACACTCTTCAGTGTAATTCTACCATCACAGTAACCACTGCAGCATGAAGTGCCACTGTCAGATTAGAAATCATATTGAAAATATCTCTTACAAACATTTCAAATAGCAAATTATTAAAATGGAAAGGGAGTGATGCAGATCTTGAACCTGCCAAGTGTGCCACACACCCTTGGTGCTATGCATGAGTTTAAGCACTGAGTTTGTGGAGGTGACTTGTGTGTGGAAACTGAAGAAAGCAAGTCATTGCAGATTCTGGTTTCACAGGGAAATGGACCCATGGGTATTCATCTTGTTTGTTACAATTTCCGAGATAATTTTGCATTTTTCTTGTTTCCAACAATGAGCTTAATTGCTGCTGTTGAGCATCAAGTTCTATGAGGGATTATTTTTTAAGAAAAAGGCATTCTCACCAGGAGGCTAAGTTGCACCATTCAGCCATTGAAAAGAAATATTTTACTTGTGTTTTAAATTAAAAACCAATAGAATATGTTTCCTTAGCAATTTAGCATTTATAGAAATTTTTCCATTGTTTTTAGAGTGGGAAAACAAATCCAAGCTTGTTTACAGTGCATGAATCTAAATGCAAATAAAATGGCTCCTAACCCTTACAAGGATGTGAGTTAAGGAGAGCTCTCATTCACTGTACAAATAAAGAGCTGCAACCAAGAGTTATGTTCAGACTGATAAACTAATATTTATTTATTTATTTATTCAATTATTTATTGCTTTCTTCCAGGTTTATGACAGGCAAAAACATTCTGCTCTGCACTATGATCCAGGCCTCCAACCAGACTTCACCAGTGACACCTTAAAATCAAAGCACCAGCAAAAAAGTAGCAACCAGCACCATCTTGACTGGTCAGCGAGCTCCGACACTGGATCTGCTTCTCAGAGTTGCTTCCTCAACACGGAACCCAGTCGAGAAGCAGTTAGTGCCACCAAGGTCTCTGTTCCAGAGCCAGGAGTGTCTTTCAGCAAATCCCAAGCAAAGAAGTCCTGCCCCAGCAGCACCTGGGGGCAGCTGTCAGGCAGTAAAGATCTTGCCCTTTGCAGTGCAGCCCCATCGCCCAACAACATTGGGGCAGCCACCCAGCCAAGCAGCACCTCTGAGTGCAATGGGCTCTTGCCTCTTGGTGATCAAGAGGGAGGTCTGCAGCTGGAGGCTTCTGACCAACCTGCTGGGAGTACAAAGAAGAAGTCCAGCAAAAAGGACTTGATAGGTCAAACCATCCAAACCACGGACATTGATTGGGTGAAGAGTGTGCAGAAAGCATTTGACAGCAAATCCCATGACAACATGGAAGGAAAAAAGGAGTCTTACTCGATGGACAGTGTGTTGGATACATCACCCTTGAAGCAGAATCCCATTTCTGCCAGCAGTTGTGAAAGCGACAACAGTCATGTACGAATCACTATCCCAATAAAGTCTCCAACGATAGATACATCTAGCCACAAAAGGAAAAAAAGGCAATCCACAAAATCTTCCTTAGAGAAAACTATCCAGGAGAAAAGCCTGTCTTCTGGACTTTCTATGAGCAGTGAAGTAGCAAACAGGACTAGCTCTCTACCAGAGGGAAGTAAAAAAGATCTTCGAGCCACAAAGCCAGGGAAAGTGATTGAAAATGAGTCTCCCTTAGTAGCTATTGACAGCAGTGGGCTCACTGACAAAGCTTCCCCCAACAGTGCCACTAGACTCAGAAAACCTGTACCTGTGACATCCAGTCTCCTACCCACTGATCTTCCGACAGCTGGAAAATTACCTGAGGTCCAGCACCCCAAGCATGCAGCTAAGCGGCGCTGGACCTGCAGCAAACCTAAATCTATCCTTCGGGAGACCTCCATGACCACATCTGAGAAGCTGATGGTGGAGCCTCCTTCAGCCTATCCTATCACACCATCCAGCCCTCTGTATACGAATACAGACAGTCTTACTGTGATCACACCTGTCAAGAAAAAAAGAGGACGACCAAAGAAACAGCCTTTGCTCACTGTTGAAACCATTCATGAGGGAACTTCCACCAGCCCAGTAAGTCCAATCAATCGTGAATTTCCAGGAACAAAGAAAAGGAAGAGGAGACGGAACCTGGCCAAGTTGGCCCAGTTGGTCCCAGGAGAGGACAAGTCCATCAGTGAACTCAAGTTTCATAAAAAAGTTGGGAAGCTTGGGGTCTTGGATAAGAAGACCATCAAGACCATTAATAAAATGAAGACCCTCAAGAGGAAGAATATTCTCAATCAGATCTTGTCCTCCTGCTCCAGCAGCATAGCTCTGAAAGCAAAAGTCCAGCCACCATCTAGTGCTGGGCCAGCCACCATTGATGCCAGACTAGGGAAGCAGATCAATGTCAGCAAGAGGGGGACTATCTACATTGGTAAAAAACGGGGCAGAAAGCCAAGAGCAGAGCTGCAATCTCAGCCAGAAGAACCTAAGACAGCCATCAAGCACTCAAGGCCTGTTTCCAGCCAGCCAGAAAACCCAGCAGTGCCTTCCAACATGCAGTCACTTGTGGCATCGTCACCAGCAGCTATTCATCCACTTTCGACACAGTTAGTGGGGACTAATGGCAACCTTAGCCCTGCAAGCACTGAAACAAATTTTTCAGAGTTAAAAACTATGCCAAATCTTCAACCTATCAGTGCTCTTCCTACAAAAACCCAGAAGGGAATGCACAGTGGAACTTGGAAGCTGTCTCCACCCCGTTTAATGGCTAATTCACCTTCCCACCTCTGTGAAATAGGTTCTCTGAAAGAAGTCACACTGTCACCAGTGAGTGAGTCTCACAGTGAGGAAACCATCCCCAGTGACAGTGGGATAGGTACAGACAACAACAGCACTTCTGACCAAGCCGAGAAAAGCTCAGAATCTCGTCGGAGATACTCCTTTGATTTCTGCACCCTGGACAATCCAGAGGCTATCCCATCTGACACCAGCACAAAGAACAGGCATGGTCACCGGCAGAAACATCTCATTGTGGATAACTTTCTCTCTCATGAGAGTATTAAAAAGCCAAAGCACAAGAGGAAAAGGAAATGCCTGCAGAACAGAGATGACCTCCAGTTTCTGGCAGACCTTGAGGAACTCATCAATAAGTTTCAAGTGTTCAGGATTTCCCATAGAAGTTACACATTTTATCATGAAAATCCATATCCCAGCATCTTCAGGATTAATTTTGATCACTATTACCCTGTGCCATATATCCAGTATGACCCATTGCTCTATCTTCGCAGGACCTCTGACATGAAGTCTAAGAAGAAGCGTGGTAGACCTGCCAAAACCAATGACACCATGACAAAGGTGCCTTTTTTACAAGGGTTCGGTTACCCTATTCCCAGTGGGAGTTACTATGCACCCTATGGAATGCCTTACACATCAATGCCTATGATGAATCTTGGTTACTATGGTCAGTATCCAGCTCCTTTGTACCTGTCTCACACGCTCGGAGCGGCTTCCCCATTTATGAGACCTACCGTGCCCCCACCCCAATTCCATGCAAGCTCTCATATGAAGATGTCCACCACTGCCAAGCATAAAGCGAAACACGGAGTGCACCTACAAACACCTGTGGGAATGGGCCTTGGAGACATGCAGTCCTCTTTGGCTCCTCCAAAGGTTGGAGGAACAAGCCTTTCAAGCGGCCGACTTCACAAAAGGAAACACAAACATAAGCACAAGCATAAGGATGAGCGGATACTGGGGACACATGAAGATCTGAGTGGTCTCTTTGCTAGCAAGTCCACTGGCTTCTCCAGCCACACCATCAATGAAAGGCTAAGTGGCTCAGATAAAGACCTCTCCTTGCTCAACGAGAAAAGCAAACATAAGGAGAAGCAGAAGCACCAGCATTGTGAAACTGGACACAAAGGTTCAAAAAGTAACTTTGAAGTGGATACACTGTCTACCTTATCACTTTCTGATGCCCAGCAGTGGTCACAGAGTAAAGATAAAAGTGATTCAAGCAGTGATCCCATTGACTCTTGCACAAAGAGATACTCTGGTAATACTGAGAGTAATGGAAGGTCAGAGTCCCTGGACATGTTTGGTGAGATGAATTCCTCAAGTGAGAAACGGGACAACGATGCAAGTGGGAATAAAAGAAGAAGCTTTGAAGGGTTTGGAACTTACAGGGAAAAGGACATGCAGCCCTTCAGGACAAACAGGAAGGATAGAAGTACTTATGATTCTTTGGCCTCTTCAGGTAAGCTCTGCTTTATTCTGTTATTTCACTGCATTTAAAGTTTAATGCTTGACAAAGAGAGACTTGTCATCAAATATGTTTCTATTTGTCTACAAATTCTCTGGCTTTTTGTATTTACTCATATTCTCCGTGCAAACTTTGGCGTGATTGACAAGAAAGTTGGCCACGCATTAAGCCAAAATTTTAAAACTCTTTTAGTTGTAACCCAGCATTTTTTAAACATTTGTCCTGACTTTACCTAACTCTCATAGCTTATTGCACTTCCTCCAAAAGTCCCTCCATTTCATTCTGCAACAGCAGGAATTATAACACCTATTGGCAAGGTAGGCATCCCTCTTACTGGTGTCTGATGTCATGCAGTGGAGTCATTGCCCAGCCTTTCACAGTACAGCCATGGCACTGAGCAGTGTCTGTGCTCTGGCCCAGAAGGTGTACAAAACCCATTTGTGGGTGGGATGGACCAGACACGTGGGAAGTTGTGGAGCTGGGTCAGTATCCCATGACTGGTGCGGTGTACTGCTGTTCTAGAGGGACCCATCAGAGTGATAGCTGGGCTGAACATATGGAGAACCTGGGTACAATCCTAGTGTAAATCTGTCACTTCCAGTCAGCAGGTGTCATGTAAAGTAATTATCCTGAGTATTGAGTGGTTGTGGGAAGGGACTGGTGTCATGGAAACAATAAACCCTAGCCAATTGACACTAAAGAGTTTTAGGGCTCATGACTTGGAAATATAAGCTGAGCAGATGAGGAGGGAGGAAGCTCTTTCG
This sequence comes from Phaethornis superciliosus, assembly GCA_023637945.1. NCBI lineage: Eukaryota > Metazoa > Chordata > Aves > Apodiformes > Trochilidae > Phaethornis > Phaethornis superciliosus. The sequence goes on from JAJQWJ010000004.1 coordinate 68,395,783, forward strand.
ACTGCTAAGGACATCTGTTCCTCTCCTGCAGAGGGAAAGAAAAAAAAAAAAAGGGAATCTGAATCTTTTCTGAGAGAATGAATTGTGCTTTACAATAGGGAGCTGCTTTCATGATGACACAAATGCAGGTGTTTTGCTCCAATATAAATGAATTATAAATGAATATTTAAGTCTGCAACAAGATTGCTATACCTCATGAAAACATTATCATTCATTATATTATATTATATTATATTAGACCAATTGTGACACCTCAAAATGAGACACATGGAAATATTGGAAAAGGGTCTAAATTCAGTTGCTTCTTTTATCAGGGTTGCCACATACCAGGCAAAGAAAAGAATTCTTCTATAGCAAGTGCTGTGGTGGCTAATTCATTAAGGCACTTGTGTCCTATCAGACAAGTGTTAAAAGTCTTCAAAAATTTTAAAAAGTCTACTTCTCAGTTTTTTAGTAGAAGTCACTAATTTCACAGTTTGATAACAGTTGAATTTGTAGCCTTTTTGCTTTCTGAACAGAAGATATTTTGTAAAACTGTAATTTGCAATTTTATATATTTCATTTAGGGCTAGTAAATTTTTAGGAGAATATTCTCAGCGCTGATGACCCTAAATCAGGTTCTGAAGTAGGGGCATGTAACCCAGCAGGCTGACCTGGAAATAGAATTGGTAACAAAAAAATCAGTTCCATTTTATATTCCTTCAGTTTATTGTCTGTGGTGATAAAAATGTAAGATGGAGTGGTAGAACTTGCAGTAAGAGCTCCATCACATTTGCTGTTTAAACTTTTGAAACTGGTTCTCATTTAAACTAAAATTATTATTTTTGTTTATTTTTGCTTTTCATTATTACAACTGTACATTGTTCCCCATGACCTAATCCATCAAGTCACAGATTATGAACTGGTTTCTTCATTGTCAAGCCATTATTTAGATGGAAAAAACATCAGCTGTTAGCTAAGTAGGGCCAGCTAACCAGAGCCATACCTTGCACTACAAGGAAAAATTCTAAAACTAAACAGCTCTGCCAAGAAAGGCCAGGAGCCAAGACTGCTCATTAAAGCCTAGGAACATCTGTCTGCTTACGGCTGTCTACGATCTCAGTGCAGATTTTTTTCCTCTCTGTCTTTGACCTTCACTGGGATTCCCAGCAGGGGTCCACACTTGAGTCTAACCATAACTATTAACCATGTCCCGCTGAGGAGGGATTAAATTTTTCCATGATAACCTTGACCTTCTTTCTCCTAATTCACCTTGCATTTCCCTGAGGTGGCTACACAGTGATTGACTAATCATAAAAGTTGAAAAAGAAAAACAACAACAACCCTCTGAGAACATGCAGCTTTGTCCCAGGAGGCAATTTCCATCGCCTGATTGCTCTTGCCATTGGGTATTTGTCATCTTTCACAATATAAAAATAATATATAACAGAGATAAGAGTAGACATCCTGAATATTCAGGTGAAAGCTGAAAATAGATTTATATCACAATTTCAGTGTTATCTTTACTGCATGGACTTTTTGGCATGCTCAGCAATGCTATTTGCAACTTTATTCTTTGTTGCTGGGGATGAAATATGCAGCAAAATCCACCCACTCTCAGTAGTGATGTCTGTGATAAGAGTGACGAGAGAACAATTTAGAGCTCTTCAGCATTCAGGCACTGCAGTTTGGTTTAGTGTAGCATGCTGGTGCAGATGCCAGTGCATAGTGGTTATTATTATTATTATTATTATTATCTGTGTTGTAACATCATGTAGCCATTTCTGAAAAGTTCAGTGTTTCCAAGTGCTATGTAATGTTGCTATGTTTTCTGGTACTACTATGCATGTACTAGAAAGCAGTCGTGTCATGTAATTTTAAAACCTATTTTACCATTCTAAGATGGTAAATTACTAATCTAAAGATTAGGATGGCAAAGGGAGAGTTGTCCTTCTTACTTTCTGAAGGAGCTGGTTGCACTTCTGGCACAGTACCAAGAGTAAAGAGTCCCATTGACCTGGCCACCAGCCACCTTGGTTGGCCACAGCAAGTATCCATTCCCTGTACTGCACCAGGATGGACTATAATTGGCCATTCATCAGTGGAGACCTTGTGAGCTTTGTCTCCTTTTCCATCTTGGAGTTAAACATTCTGTGTTAAGGCATATAGCTAGTCTCCCAGTACTTCGATGGTTTCTCCCCCATTGTTCTCAAGAAACTGGAGGCTTTTCAATAAATACTAATTATTAACCACTCCCACGTTCCTTCCCATCAACTCCCCATGACCTGCTTCTTCCCGCTGCATTTTCCTGGAATTACTGTTTTTGTAAGAGTCCTTGTGCACAACTAACTCTCCACATTTAGAAAAATTAATTAATCAAAGCCAATTAAACCTGCTTTCCTGTCTGGCTGATGGTCACTGGTCCAGTGGCATTAGTCTGGCCTACAGGCAAGGGTACAGCAGAAGCTTCTTCATGTCCCTCCTTGCCAGCATCACTTGGGCACATCCTAAACTGAACTTTCAAGTTGTGTGCACCAAGCACTGACTCAGTTGTGTCCCTTCTTCCACTTCCCACAGCCAAAGGTACACCTCATGCATTTGCAAAATGATTTTTAGCTCCTCTGGCACTCTTGTGACTCGAGGCACTGTGCACAGCTGGATTGCTGATCCTGTCATCTGCTCTCCGGTAGTTATTAGAGCCCCAGGTGAGGGATCCAGGGAGAAGCCACAGATTGGTGCCACAGCTGGGCTGGGGAGACTTGGGAGCAGAGCTGTGTTTTAAAGAGGTCCTTATAGCAAACTCCACATCTCTTTGTGATGAGTCTGCCTGCTTCACTTTCCATATGTGATGCTGAAGAAGACACTTTCATTGATGAATAGCTGTCTCAAAGCTATAGCTTGTGTTTTGGGGGGGAAAAAAAAAAAAGCAAAAAAAAAAAAAAAAAAAAAAGCAGAATGGTTGCTGCTTCTCTGTTTCCTTCAGTGAGGAAAAACACATTTAACATTTTAAGGTGCCCAGATAAGATGGCAGTTTGTGTGGATGACCTGTCTGATTATGTCCTAGTTACAGTCATTTCAGGCAAAGATGTACCTAGGGGTGAAGCAGAGGTCAGAAGTCACTATATCCAGGACTGAATTTCTGCTTTTACTTACTGTGAGACTAGTCAAGGTCTATGCTACTTTTCACTTACAGTATTTCTACTTCTTTTTAGGTTTTAGCTTTAATTTCTTTTCTTTTTTTTTAAATTTTTTTAATGATGGTTATACAATCAAAGATTGCCTTGCAGATTGGACATCATGGCTCAAAGTTCAGCAAATAAGTACATGGGTTTCATCAGATATACCACAGACACCATGCACAGTAAATTTACAGGAATATAAAGTTTGTCATATGCAGCTACTAGGAAGGTAGTAATCATCAGTCTCCAAATGCTGGATAGTTAGCATGACAAGCACACTTTACAAATTAATTACCTACAAGCCCCCCACACTTGTCCCTTTCAATGCCTAGCAGTACCACAAACTGAATTTCCTCTGATTTGAAGAAGCTTCCTCCTCAGCCAGTATGTGTGGTGCTGGCTTAATCCTGAAGGCACCATTATCAGTTTTAGATGGTGGCTGGGCATCACACAGCAATCAGCTTTTAGCCCTGTGGCTTGAGTGGGAGAAGGGGCAATGTGTCATGCTTTCATACATATGCAAGTCATGCTTATTAAATGCATGACTGTATGTTATATTTGTTTAAAGTTATTTTTAAACATCTTCATCTTAAAAGTGCCCTTGTTCCTGTTAAAAAGCCTTACAGTGGGCGACTAAACCTTCAAAGGGTGAGTAGGAGGAATACTGGAAGAAGGGAGAAGACGTGACAATCAAACAAATAAACATCATTCTTCTGATGTCAGTAAAAACACATATATAAGTAACCAGGCTCTGCTGAGGAGTAATACTCATCCAGATGAGATTTTTTCCCTGACAATACTCCCCTCCATGGCCCAGAGTCCTGCTGGAGTGGGCTGTTGCCACACAGCACTGAGTAAATCTCTAGTTTGTCCTCTCAGAAGTCAAATGCAACAGTGTGATTTAAAACAGGACTTACTATGAGCAAAACCAAACATGGTGAAATGCTGGCAAAGACACCATGAATTTGTTTTGGTTTGAGAGGGGTGTTGTTTGGGTTTTTTTTAAGAAACAGCATATGCAGCTCTGGACTATTAGCATGAAGCTTTAATCAGACACAGTTTTGCACCAAGAAAAGATCTATATTTTGGTCCTGGGCAAGCATTTTTTTTTTCTTTCTGAATATATATGGAAGTGGCAGGCCAATAAGATTAGCTAACTGCCTCACTAAACAAACTTTGCTAGTTTTTGTGTAATAGTGCTGTCCACTAATAAGTTTTTTAATGGCTCCAGAGTCACAGATTTAGTTCACTATTCTGTAGTGAGCACAATATTTCAGTAGAAGAGAACACAGTGGTCCAACACTATTTTTGATGAATATTTTCTTATCTCACCGGCTTAGACACATGAAATTAATGTCTACTAGCTGGGGCTTGCATATATATACTCTTGAATGCACTTTAACATGAAGTTAATTTCAGCAAGTGCAGTTACTTAAAAGAGACATAGCCAAAAGTAAAATTGCAAGAGAGAACATTGGTCCTTTCCTGGCTCAAACCAGGACATTCTGTACATACTGGAATGAGGGAGAAGTGGCAATCGGGTGATGAATGAAGTTCATTAGAAATTTAAACAGATGTAGTAGTCAACTTTGCATTTGACTCCATGGGACCTAGGTGTAGAATGGCATTGTGTGTACAGATGCAGAGGAAGGCTGGTGCATTGTCTGGGGTTTGGAGAACCATCTTCCATATCATAGTTTTCTGATGTGATTGCAGAAAAGTGTCTTAATTTCAGTAAACCTCATTTTCTGTCTGGGAGAAGGAGATAAAAGGAGTTTCCTGGTGTGCAGAGCCATGGTGAGGTCTGATACAGAGCAATGCCCAGCAAATGCAGCGTGGGAGCAGTGGCAGTGCTTGAAGCTGTTGGGAGCAGAACCAGACATGAGTTTCATCCACTGAGGATGTACGGAGTATTAGTCACTCTCCCCCTCCCCATCTCTGCCTCTGCTGTGGTTTCCTTGGACACCCCAGGCTCCTACAGAGCTTCAAAAAGCTGCAAAAATTTTCCAGCACCAATGTTAGTGGGGGGGCAGGGGGAGCTGTGCCCTTCTACTGTGTCCTGTGGTGAGAGACAGGCACTATACTGAGAGTTTGTACCATCTGGCCCATAAAAGTTAGCATTGGAGCTTTACAAAATGCCATTATTTGTAAATACCATTACATTCATCAAAACAGCCGGTTGGGCCCCTGGATGCTTAGGAGCACAACCAAAACTGCTGAAATAACCTCTAGTAGCATTATCTGTCCCCCATAAGATTGAAGTCTTTCATGTGGTTTTCCATCTAGTCTTCTGCCACTCCTGAGAAAAGAAGAGCAAGCCGTCATGGGTGTTGCTCTATTCTGCTCATGGCCTTTACTAGAGAACAGGCTGTTGAGAGAAAACAGAAATGATGGGGAAAGCAGGTCAAGGTTTTCCTTGAAAGTGTTCTGATCAAGGCAATTTGTAATACAGTGAGTTTTGTTGTTGTAGTTCTAATGTTACCTCTTGCTTACTGTGTTTACACTGACCAAGGAGAGAAGAAAGCTGGAGTGGGAGAGGGAGCTGGAGTACTTACCACCCAGCCAACCCTTTATTTCCTCTCTTAATGATTGTATGTTTATTGCCCTGCCTGAGGCTCTGAACAAAGTCTTTTGGACCAGCAATGAATTAATCAAATTAAATGCTGTGACCCCTTTGCTTTTTGGGAGTGTTACAAGCCTTCCAGCACCCTGCCTAATTTCTGCCTCTTACTTTGCTCTCTGTCCAACAGTCAAGCCGTTCTTCCTTCACAACTTGGCGGCTCCCAGCTATTTATCTTCACTCTTTCTGGCCAATGCCAGAATGTATTGTTTGAAGTTTTTATTTATACCACTGCTGGTTTATGGAGTTGTGCAGATTCCACGTTGGGTGTGCAGCAGCTGCATGTCAGATACAATTGGCTTCTGCTGGGAGCTTGGCTTTAAAAGGCAATAAAGAATCACGGCCGGATTCTTGTCTCGGTCTGGCGTAAATCAAGTGCCTCCCCATTGAAACTGGTGAGGTTGTCTTCTGAAGTGAAATGTGTGTCAAGGCAGAATGAAAGCATGGGGCTGGGAAGTCCCAACCCTGCCTTCAGTGGGGGTGCACCAGAATCCTTGTGGGTGTGCTCTACCTGCCAGGTGCCAAAACCAACCTCAGTTTGGCATTTGTAGAGATTTTCTTGGCTTGGAGGAAGAGAGTTAGTTAAGATTTTGACAGTGCACAGCCTGAAAACTTATATGAGTAGTAGTTTGAGAAGATACAGGAGGAAAAACATGTACTTTAGCTCTGAACTGTACACCATACAATTTCTTTCAGTTTGAAACTCTGACCCCTCGTCCTGTCATTACAAGGGCATGTAGTGATAGGAGAAGGGGGAAGAGTTTCAAAATGAAAGAGGGGAGCTTGCGATTAGGTATTAGGAAGAAATTCTTTTCTTCCTAAGAGCGTGGTGAGATGCTGCACCAGTTTGCCCAGAGAAATTGTAGATGTCCCATTCCTGGAAGTGTTGAAGGCCAGGTTAGGTGAGTCTTGGAGCAACCTGTTCTAGTGGAAAGGTGTCCCTGCCTATGGCAGAGGGCTCAATCTAGATGATCTTTAAATTCCTTTCCAACTAAAATATCTGCCACTGTGTGGGTTAGTGATGCACTCAAGGCAAACTGTGACCCATCCTACTCAATTGCAACAGTGAGATCTGGGAGCTGTGACCTCCAGATCATGATCTGAGTCAGCTTCTTCATTCCCACTGCCTACCAAGAGTTTTATATTCATGTATCACAGCAAAAGAAATCTGGAGGAGCATTATCCCAGCTGCCTTCGTCTGCCTGATTGCAGTAATTATGCTGCACAACAAAAGGAGTAAGAATGTCCTGTTTTAAGCTTTTGCAGAGAAAAAAGAGTAACTCCCCTGCAGATCAAAGGCTGAAGCGAAGGTGGGAAAGGAAAGCTTTGACTGTCCATGGAGGGGTTTTTACACAACTTCAATGACTTGAAAAGACACAGGGACTCATAATAGGAATCGTTAGTGATTTGTCATTGAAAACAGGCAGCCGGGCATGGATCCTCATAAGCTTTTGTAGCAGCACTAAGTCTAACCAAGCTTTCACATGGGGTGGTGCTGATTTTAGGAGGCTCCAGGCATATGTGCAATGAAGAGTCAACTGCCAAGCAAGGGCAGGACTAGATGGCTCAGAGGGATTTGCTAATGAGCTATCAAGCCATGGGTCACTGGCTGAAATTTAATATGTGAGAACAGTGACAGAAAGTCGAATCAAAGTGCTGACGTCAGAGTGATGCTGGAGCAGCAGTAAAAGCTTTGCTGGTGCTGTATGCAGAACACACGGGCAGCTTGAATAAACTGAGAGAAAACTGTGAGGAATTTGGTTGATCTCAAGATACAGTGCAGCCAGTTTGTAGTGTACCTGTCAGTATCTCCTTCGTCATAGTGTGATTGTTAGTGAATGAATAACCACATAGCTCATCACACAGTCTGATCCAAACCCAGCCGTATATTCCCCTAGAAACAGAGTTGTGGAGACATGTAGGTAGAGTTTTCTCAGCAGTGTCACAGCTTGTGAATCAGCATGTGCCATAAAGCTCAGTTGTCTGAAGTTCTGGTGATGGTAGTGTTTTTCCATAAGGTCCCACGTCAAGGCCAGCAGTGATGGCTTTCCCATTCCTGGACTCCTGAGACAACCTGGTGGTTTCACCATGGCTTTCTCAGGGTTGGGGAGGACCCGTGATACTAAGCCTATAAACCCAGCTCTTCCTGTTTCCATTGCTACCAGATGGAAGGTTAGTGATAAAAGGAACAAAGGTGCCAGATGACTTAAGCAATAGTAATGGTACTGAGTATGGGGACAAAGTGTTGGGTCAGCCAGGCTTGTGCTGATGCTCCTTACCCCACTGATGTAGTCATTTTAATTTTCACTGATTTTTAGGAGGCACACAGCAGTCCTTCCTCTGTGAAAGCAGCCAGGCTGAGGATACAGTCTCTACAGATGGCACAGAGCTGCTGTTTCAGCTCTGTGTCTTTGGCCTTTCTTGCCTCCAGTGTAGGCAGGGAAGGGAGAAATAGTCAGCATTGTTTTCTGTGCCAGCTATAATTAGTTGGCATAAAGAGCACTTAAGTAAGTTGACACAGCCTTTGAGTTGCTTGGTTTGCTTAAAAAAAGAACAGAAAAAAAATCCCTGGACTACGCTAGATTCTTTTTTGCTGCCTGAATTCGAGTCTGCATCAGTAAAACTTAGGGCTTATCACAGCACTGTGGTCAGTTGCAGAACGTTTGTCATTCTGATATTTATTTATTTTCTATTTTAAAATCCAACAAGCCAACCAAAAAAACCCCACCAACATGCAAAACAAATAAACAAAACCCCAACAAACAAAACCAAAAACCAACCCTGTGAGAGCAAAAAGTTAAAAAGCAGTTAAACTCCAGATTCACACAGGTTTCCTGTTTTGCTTCCTACCACAACCTCAAAACCACTCTGAACCAGTTTCCCACCTCATTTTAGGGTGGAGTTGTATGTGCCCCACACGTGGTCTCCAGAAGTGCACCCAAGGACAATAGCACATCTCTTTGGGCACGGTGGGGCCAAATTTCTGGCCATCAGGACAATCAATACGTGTGTCTGTGCACGACTGCCCAAAAGAGCTTCTGAGTCAGCCAGGTACATTGGAAAACTTCATCTGTTCTCTTTTCAACAGAAACAGACTGAAAGGTAGAGATGTGGCAGACAGAGTGAAGGCATTTGATAAAATGATGCCTCTGTGAGACGCTAGGCAGATACTGGCTGCTGCTGGTATGCTGGGCAATCTGTTGTAATTTTATTTATTTGATCTAATGAGGCAACATGTTTGTAAATAAGAGGAGCAGAGAAATCTATTGCCCTGAAATTAATGGTTGTTGCCTGATCTCCTCTTAAATGAATTCATTGCGATCTGAAGCAATGCATGCATTTTGCAAACGTAGCATTCCTTGGCTCCTACACAGCACCATGTCATTGCTTTAGGCAGTAAGGAAGATCTTATTTGTGATATACTGTGCTGTGGTAGATAATAAAGTAGCTAGATGCCTGGGAACTCTGGATAGAGCTGTGGCATTTGGGTGTGTAATCCTAAGTAACAATAAGTAGTGCTTAACATTTCCTCCCACACCAGAAGCAAACCCATTAAAAGTTTAGCCAAGTCAGCTGTGCAAGTTCTTGCATAAAAGGACAAACTGCTAAAATGCTAATAGGAGCCACTCTTATGTTAAAGAGTGGGTAGAGCTGGATGCATTATCCCAAGTTCTCCTTCTCTACTGCTAATCAGTAGAATAGTCTTGTTGAGATCAAAGAAACCCTTAGCAGGTAATAAGTTATCATGAACCAGGCTCAAGCTCAGGTTCAGGACTCCTAAATTTTTTTCTCAGTTCTGTTTCTGAGATGCTGCCTAATTTGAAGAAGTCAGTGACTGTGATATAGACCATCCATGAGTCAACTTCAGTCCCTGTGAGAACAAACTGTATGTGTCTAAGTTCCAGGTAATGGCTTTCTCTGTTTCATCTGAAGAACTTACATCTGAGAGAAACCGAGTGTGTATATAAATCTTGACAGTGTCTTTTGGACTTAAGAGTACCTTAACCACATAAAGTTTTGCATGTATACAGTGATCGACAGCTCCTGGCAGTCCATCATGACTCATGAGTGCATGAGGAGCTGCTAATACCTCCCCAGGTGTTGATAAAGGCCCACATCATTAAGCCATGACCTGACCAAACCCATCATTTTTTTGTGACATTGAACTAGCGTGAAACATCTCAGCAAGAGAAATTTGGGGCATGTTTATACTGGTTTTGTGGCCAAACCAGAAAGAGAATCTGAACTGCTGATTGCAGGCTGGCTTGTGCTTACACAGAAGAATGCTGGGAACTTCTAGAGTGGTCAGACCCATCCATGCTTCACAGTGTTTGATCCTGATCTCCATTGGGTAGTATCACCCTGTAACCCTGTAGTACAATTATAGGTATTTCTGAGGTATTTTTTCCTACTACATTTGACAGATGCTTTTTTGCAGACATCTGCTTCCTTTGTGCTCGGAGAAGTGACAGGAGGGACACAGGCGTTCAGGGACTTGAGGCTAGAACTAAAATACTGCACCAGGTAAAGAGCCAAAGTTGTGAGGTACAAGTTCACACTACTTTCTGGAGCAGAGCCTGGGACACACTGTCGTGTTGGCCATGCCCATCTTTCCTTTTGGATGAAAAAAAATGTCTCCTTAAAAGCCAGCTAAAAAGTGTAGAACATAGAGGACCTGGATACCAGGATACAGGAGAGGGACAATTCAGTCTGGCAGTGTGGAAACACCCAGGCATTCCTAAGTGCCAGCTAAGCCCAGGGCATGAGGGAACGCCTGTTCCTGGCCTAAGTCAATTTGTGCTGTTTATCTGATAGAGCTGCAAAATAGCAGATTTACAGACAAAAGACCTCCCCTTCCACTGGGCTGAAACTCTCTCAAAGTTTCTCCACCTTACACTAATGGTTACTGAGCAGTCAACCCTCAGCAGGAAGAGGCAATTCCTCCACTTCAGACTTACCTGTAGGCTGGTATAGTCGAGGGAAGTAGAAATGCTGAGGTCAGACTTCCTTGGGCTGGACAGGCTCAATCCCTCCTTTTCTGTTTTCTGGCTAAGTGTTCAAACCATTAGTGCTGTCTCCTCCCACTTCACCCACAACCCAGGTGCTTTCCCTTCAGAGTGGAATTTGCATTTTGATTCCCACATAAGCAAGATTGCACACTGTTGAGCTGTGAACTGAGCACTTAGCCAGCTGCTCTTGTGAGAATAATATTTCCTAGTGCCTACACCTGAGTGGCTGCATGCAACAGCACTAAATCATCCCCTGAAGGACCGAAAGCTCACCCTTCAGTTGATGGAGAAACTTGTGAACATCTCTTGGGTGCTGCTTCAAAGGAATCTGCTTCTGAATTGCTTGTATAGTTTGCATAGCCACCTGCCTCAAGTGATCTGAATCATTCTGCTGGACCCAGGGACCTTTGGAGCCAAGCACCTTTTATTGATTTATTTATTTGTGTATGTATTTATTTATTTATTTTCAGATGTTGCAACAAAAAAATTGAATGTCTAAAGCAGGCAGTCTCAACATAGACCTCAGGGCCTCCTGTTTTACTGACTGGTACAATGATATAATAGTCCTTGCCCAATTCAAGGAATTGTTGCAAGTTTTTTATTACTTAACACTGGCAAAGCTTTGAAACATTGGAAGTGCGTTCTAGAAATGGAATGTATTACTATGAGTTGATGGCACTTTATGCTTCACTTTCACACCACACCTGAGCACAGAGCAGAGCAGCTGCATCCTCTGATTGATCATGAATCACGAAGAGGCCAGCTTGAAGCGTGGATTACACTGATATAGTTACACTGATTAATATCTTCCTGGGATGAGGAATTACCTCTCAGTAGTTCAAGAATGCTGGCCAAAGTGCTGGCACTTCCCCCCTGTTTTTTTCCTCTCAGTATTACCCTTTCAATATCATCGTCCTCACTCAGTGCTCGGTGTTTAAGCAAGTTGTGCCAGAAGGTAGCAGAGATGCAAGTGTCTTCCTAGGTTTTTCAGAAGACCTATTTACTCCCCAGTGACAGTGTTGGCTACCGCAGGGTCTTCTCTTGAGTACTGTAGTCTCCCAGGTAGCTTTTGGTCTACCATTTCTCTATCATGATTGATGTTAATTATAACCATGCAGTTTCAGTGGTGGGCAAGACACCTGAGAGAAGTTGGTATAATTTTTGTGCTTAGCATCAGATTAGCACACAAAAATCCTTGGACCAGGTCCCTTGGTAGGTTGTATCATTTCATCAAATTACAATATAGCTCATTAGGTTCCTCAGCAGGTTTAATTTTCTCTATATGTAAATTCTTAGTGATTAATTCTATAAACTGACTTGCTAAGTACTTTGTTTCCACTGCTTTATGAAACATAGACAAATGCTGCAGGGTAAAGACAGGAGAGAGGGGGATCATCTGCCACTGAACAGTGTAACTCCAGATGATCCCACTAAACACCCAGGAGATGTTAATGTTCAGCTAGACACCAAGAACTGACAGCCTCAGGTGGCTGCATAGCCATCCAGATGGCTCGTATGTTCCTATCATCAGGTTACCTGCATCAGCAGCAGTTCTTTTCATGGTGCCTAACATGGTACTGGCAGCTCCTTTTGCTCCTGACAGTGCGCAAGAGGGCTCCTGGCCTGCCTCTTATGCACTCTCCTGGCAGTGTTTGGTCCACTAAATTGAACCAAAAAAATGACACTTTTATATTGGCCCTTTCCACAGAAGAATGCTTATTTTTCTAATCCATTGCTCTAGGTAGGAAGCATCAACCCTTCTGTTACTACCATCTTTATTTCTTGCATCATAATTAAAGGCATAATTTATATTTCCCACCAGGGGCAATTCCTACTTCAGAGGATAAGAAATGTCTTGAAGAGCAAGTAAAATTTTGCCAATATAACCTGTTTGGCAGTCAATAGTTTCTCATGTAAACTGGACACTTTGAGTCTATTTCAGGCAGAAGTGACTGTCACAATTGTGTGTCTCTTAATGAGTGCTGTCAAACTGGTGAAATTTGCTCTCATTTTACATATGCTGCTAGGTGCTAAGCATTCTACCTAATTTGTATGTGGTGACTTTCAGCAGTAAATCTCAGACTAGTTTTACAAGAGAGGTCACTATCTTTACCCTCATTTCATGGGTGGATAAACCACAGTGCAGGGAGGTCTAATGCCGGGAGGCTGGTGTCAGAGTGAGAAAGAGCTAATTGCAACAAACTTAAATGCATCATTGTGCATGAGTGTATTGCAGCATCAGCCACAAAGTTATGTGGAGATGCCTGAGACAGAAATAAAGCAGTACTGGCCTCTTCTCTACAGACAGGGATGTGTTCTCAAGAGATTTTTTTTACATGGAAATGATATATGACTTACAGAAGAACAGGTGCCATTTCTACACCTGGATGACATGCCCAGAGGCAAGAGAAGTAATTTTTAGGATATGGTTTCCCTCCTATTTACATCAAGCTAGTAGCAGTGCTTATTTTAACATAATTGTCAAGTGGCTTTATTTTTAGCTCTTGTCAGCATACTATCATTTTGTAATTCTTGCCTTGTTTAAAATGAGGAAAGCTATTTCAATGGGAACATGAAATTCACTGGAAGAATTACTGTTGCCATGATCCTCCTTTTTCCATCATGAAAAATGCTCAAGCTTTATAAGGTACCCCTAATATTTTACTGGAAAAGACACAATCACAAGTTGGGTTACTTTTCAGAAAGAACTTTCATAGATTTTCCAGCTTTTAAGCTGTTCCTTAGAGAGTCTTATTTCACCCAAATGGCATTGTTTTCTTGATGACTATCATACTCCTATACGAAAATTTGTCAGTGGAGCATAATCTTGGTTTAAAAGGGCTTGGAAAATAACACAGAATTAAAGGGAAATGGAAGGAAAAAAGAAAAAAAAAAAAAAAAAAGAAAGGAGGGAAGGAGGGAAGGAAGGAAGGGAAAGAAAACAGAAGGAAGGTGCAGTTTGTGAAATTCTCACAAACAAGAAAAATCAAGTTGCCGTGAAAACTGATCAGCCATATATATTTGTGTTAGCATGTATCAACTTGATGTACCACACTTCTGTACTTCGTTCAATAACCACATTTCAGAATAATGTAATAATTGCTGTACTGATCTACCTCATCCTCTATCCCATCTGATGAACATAGAAGAGGCATAGAAGAGTATGGTGTGTCTGGAAAGCATCCCTTCTTCATTATTCTGATTAGGAGATTAACTTTTGTCCTTGTGAATTCCTTTTTTGAAGATTCTTCTTTTTCTCTCCCAGTGCAGTAGTAAATACTCTTAACATCTACTTTTTGGAAATTCATGGCATTCTTTTGTCTTCATAATGCTTCCCATAAATCCTGCTACAGGAAACTAAAGTTGAAATGTGACCAAGTCTATTAGGAACAAAAACATTAAAGATGCGATCCCTCATGAAAGCAGCTCCATAGTCATAGCAGTGATTCATAAAATATGACACTTATTGAGGAGAAACTGTGAGCAGGGATAAGTTTTCCATAGGGACACATGCTGATTTATACTGGGTAGGACCTGGAGGAAGATATTTTTACTCTATCTGAATGCCTTCTGCCCTAGGTGTTGCCAACAGAGTCAAAGGTTACAAAGAAAATTAATTTATTCGTTAATAGGCAGCTGCATCTAAGTAGATGAATGACAGTGCTGTGCTGGAACCCCACACATATTGTAGGAGGTGTGTAGCATTGAAACAGGTACCTGGAATTGCCCTAAATGTTGCATATTCTTACCTAAATTTCTCTTGTAATAATGAGGATTATATAGGATACTTTAAAGGCAAGTTTAAAGAAATAGATTTTCTGGACTGACTGCCAAGAAACCTGGAAGAACCATCTAACAGTGTGCAACCTTTGAGTGCCTTTTTTCAGCAGTAAGTGGTATTTTTCAGTATGCAGAATGACATTTTTGCATCCCTTGCTTATTCATGTGCCTTTTATTGTTTGTTTGTTTTTTAGCATGTCTTTTTTATTGCACAATGGTGATATATTTATTTTTACTTTTAATTTGCAGTCTTCTAGAATAGGCCTTTGGTGTCTAGGAGGTGTCATGACACTGAAGATTACTCTCAGTATTCCATTTTCAACTATAACATCTATCCAAATTTTGAATCATTTTTTGAGGCTCTGTCATTAATATATTCATGTATTGCCTGCTAAAGCCATCCATTAAGGCATTTCTCATAGTTTTGAAGGCTCGAAGAAACCATTTTGGACAATTATGTGATAATAATCATGTTACAATAATTATAAAGGGCCAAATCATCTTCTTAAATCTCATCACTTAATATTAATGTAGATCAAGACCCCTTTCCCTTATCTATACTACAAAAAATTCTACGAGGTTTGAAATAATGGATTAATAGCTCACCATCTACCCAACATGATTTTCACTTATCAGTTTATTTTGTCAGTGAAGCTATGATACTCACTTTTAGTGTGCATTTATTCTCCAAAACACTGATTTCCTCTGAACTAGTAAGTAGTTGAGCTTAAAGGCATAAGAAACCAGAGTATGTCTGCGTGTAACTGTACCATTTTTCATGAGAATTTTTTAATGCCACAAAACCAATGTGTATTCATAGAGTTTTACACAGCCTAAGAAATGACCAGTTGATGATGTGCCTATAATTGTCCTGAACTGGAAGGAAAAATGCTGTCTGTGAACCAAAGCTAATTAATGCTATTGATTTTTTCGTTGTTGTTTTGTTTTTATTTGTTTTTTTAAAAAGGAGCCAAGGGAGAACCACAGCAACTCTGAACTTTTGCTTTAGGGGAATTTTGATTTTTCTTTTCCTGCTATTCTGTTTGTTTAAAAAATAAAAAATAAAAGAAAAACGGTGATGTCTAATCTTCAGGAACATACCTCATCATCCAACCCACAAACCGTTGGCAAAATAAGAAACCTACACAGAATGTACTGTTAGATTCTTTTTTTTTTTTTTTTTTTTATAACTTCTTCCTTTCAGAGGTATAAATCACAGTTTTTTGCCTTTACAAATTAAAGTATAAGCTTTGGACTGGATAGTTGTCACTGTTTCATCTGGCCAAATGTTCCATGGTGCTTCCAAAGAAACTGTGGACACTGAGTTGGCTATAATTTGTCTTTGAACTTGTTTGCAAGAGCTCAGTTTTTGTAGGCCTCCAAGAAAAAAAATTACATAGTATATTTATTAAGTTGCAGTTTAACTCCTTGATGTGCAGAACTGCTGTTAGTTCTGATTGAGTTTTTCAGGCTTTTTATTTGTCTGGCTGAATTTTTGCTGTTTACTTCTTTTAGTTTCCATGAATAGGATCATATAGGTCTAAAAAACCCTATTTATTTCTGATTATGTTAGATGGGCTAAAAAGAATCCTGAACAGAAAACAGTTATTTTGTAAGTCATTTGCAAGACTAAGTATCAAGTAAACCATACTCATATATACTTCCTATTTTATTCCCAGAAATCTTCTCAGCTATAAGTTTGCCTTTATGTCTTTGTAGCATATTAGACCAACAGTGCTAAGCTTGCATCTTTTGCTGCTAAGTTTTCTGCAACATATTTCTAAATAGTATAGAAATAGAGATGAAGCATTATCTTCCTCCCCGAAGCACTTGCTTGTTTCGTCTGTCAAATATAGTTTAATGTTTTGATCAGCTGAATGTTCAGCATAAAATAAATGAAATTCATTGGTGTGTAAAACACTACAGATCTTGTGTTAATCTTGGATTCTTTTCTCTAGCATCCTTATACTTCTTTCTTCTGCAGCACTTCCTTTCTATTCATATGATGCCATCTTTGGTACTCTTAACAGAGAGCTATATAAATGTTTAGAACCCAGAACAGATGTTTTGGGGCAGCCTTCATTCAGTTTGCCAAGTTCAGGCACAAAACAAGATCCTGACCACTTTTGGTTACTGTGGATTGGATCAT
The DNA here is from genome assembly GCA_023637945.1 of Phaethornis superciliosus. NCBI lineage: Eukaryota > Metazoa > Chordata > Aves > Apodiformes > Trochilidae > Phaethornis > Phaethornis superciliosus. The sequence goes on from JAJQWJ010000004.1 coordinate 68,412,499, forward strand.
TTTTTCAAAGGAAGAGTAAGAGTGCAGGGTCCAATGGCTTCCTGTCTTCTGGCATCCTACCACATGTCTCCTTTACTATACCATAATGTTTCTCAAGTTTGCTTTTGTTTCACTCTCATAATTGGTGTTGTATATCCACTGACTGATCTGATTTTCCTATCAAGACAGGTCTGTTCACTCCAGATTTTCACTAGCGTAACTGAGAGGAAAATTTGGTCCGTATGCTCTGTAATAAGATATATCATCACTGTCAATATTTTTCTTCTTCCTATCATTCCTCTGCCATATGGCAACTTCACAGGAAAGAACTGAACTGCATATGTTCTAAGTAGTACTTCTTTATTCCCTGCAAAATCGAGTTTGGATTTAATACCATTCAGACTTAAAAATGGAGGAAGTCCTTAATATTTTAGCTTGTGATTTTCACCTAATTTTAGCCACCCAAATTTCAGGCATCCAGGAGAAACTATTTATCTGAGCTCCTCTCATGGTCACTATAGGGAAGAAGCAACTTTAAGAGGGTGATTTGTTGCACCCTAAGATAAGAGCTGGGTGAAAAATTTATTGTCACTAACATGAATGAAAATCTCTGCAAGATCAACTGGTCCTAATGATGCTGAATTAATGAACTGAGCTGCAGACCCAAAGGCAACATCTCTGCTCGTGAACTGAATAAGGACAGGAGGTGATCCCTGATTTCCCTGAGTTTCTGTTAGCCTGCAGCCTGGCACATTTTGGCTTGTGCCTGGTAAACTTCCTCCAAGTAACACCTGAGCATGATTCCATGGCTGCTGTGAGCCAGGGGTGGATTTCATTCAACAATGTACAGTTAAAAGCTACCTTGTTTAGAGTAGGATTTCTATCCCTAGCAAGACAAGCCATGCCAACTCCTTACTTTCAATATCAGACAAAAATGATGGCTCATTTAATTTGCTGATGTAGATATAGTCAAAGAGCTATAAGCAGTGAAGAAAGCCATAGCCAAGAGAATGAAAGATGAACCTGGGAGTTTTTCAATTGCATTGTCTGAAAATAGGACTCGGGTGCAAGTAGCAACCCAAGAAACAAAGGCCACTGCTAGTGAAACTTTTCCTATTAATCAAATTTTAAAGACTCTCCCTCTGGTGCTAGAGAGTGACAGACATTGACTACAGAAAATACTGTTTGTAAAAAAAGACTTCCAGCCCCCATTAACTGAAGGACAAATCACTGCAGTGTTCTCCCTTGGAAGCATCATTAGGAAATTCATCTCCAGAGAGTTTGTAACCAAGAAAATTCCATGTGTCAGACAAGTTTCTAAGCTCTGCCTGCTGTATTTTAAGACTTGGGACAACTCTGTATTAAAAGCACTCACTGTTCACCACAGAGTACCCAGATCCAGCAACAAACAGTGCAAAGTGTTTCAGCCACTTTCAACCACCGTTATGAGACCCAGGGACCATGGGATAAATTCATATGAATAACCCTATTCCGAACTTGTTTCCAGGGAGTGTGTGGGTGTTGCAGATATTTAACTGCCAGACTATTCATTTTTCTGCACTAATAGTTTCCATACTAACAGAGTGACCAGTCTCCCTGATGTGTTGTGTCAGTTTTCTTATTAAATATGAAAATAATGAATGTTAAGAATGAGCCTAGAAAGCTCCTCATCTCCCAGATTGAGTCTGTGTGCCAAATGTCTAGCTGGCACTGTCTCCAACATTCTGCAGACAACATCTGCATGAGCATGTAAGTTGTGTAACCCGTAAAGTTAATGTGACTGCTGTGATTTGCTGAGCAGCACTCATTAGGGAGGTTTTGCCAGAGGGGAGGCTTTGCAGCACGTTGGAGGAGCCACACCATGTCTTTCCCAGGAAGGGGAATAGGTACCATGGGCAGGAGTGCATCATTGGCAGGAATTACCCCTGGGAGATTTTCCTCTACCCCTCAGGATTCCTCTGGTCCCAAATGTGATTAATGATGCATCTCTGCTGAAATGCTCACTGCTGTGATGAGCTAAAAAAATGAGTGCTTTGGAGGCACTGGCCAACCCCAGTAGTTGCCTTAGAAGTTGGCCTGGAGAAGGACAGTGTGATGGAGAGATGGGAGACTACGGGAGAGTGCATATGAGACCCCAACCCCTGACTGATACCACATCTTGCTTCTGCTGTGCTCAGCCTCTGACAAGTTCAGTAATCTCCCTGTTGATGAAAGAAAGGTCAAAGGTGCTTGTCCTCCACCCCAAGGAACTTGATGTGATGCTGTACAGGAAGTCCCTGCAGACAGCAGGCTGGAACCCTGTGACTCAAGTGACATTTGCTCACTGGGAACAGCATAGGAGGGAAAACTTGGATGTTAGAGCCAAAAAGAGTTACATTTACTTTCTTCCCTCTTAGGACAAATGTACTTTATATATCTCATCAATCATTTTAGCAAATGAGGTAGACTATCTTTTCCTGTCCTTTGCACTAGTTTAGTTGATTTCAGCTGATGATTTTAAAGGTGCATATGACAGATAATTTCTGTAAAAAGGCTGAATTCTGGTATTTCTCATGCCAGCATTTTCTTTTTTTTTTCAAAAGCATATGAAATCATTGTCAGAAACAGGGCATGTCAGTAAACTGCTTCTAGAAAGGTGCAAGGAAGACTCTTGTTTGCTGTTTATGTTAACCTTGGGCTAAAGATTACATCTTGTTCAATATCTGAAACTTTCCAAAGAAAACAAATGACAATGTGTAAATAGCTAAACGACACACACAAAAATGACACTGAAATATAATGCGATGGGTCAAACTTTAGTTGGGTTAGATCAGGCATTTAGAATAATCCTTCTTTACCCTACTTAAATGTCTCATAGATAAGTTGTGACAGCTCACTCACTGACAGAAAAAGTTGGCATTTTCCTCAATGGTGAATTCAGGACCTCAGGAAGCTACCAAGTCAAAAAACAGAGGCAACAGACAATGGCTTAGCAGGTTAAGCTATTTGCCTCAGATTGATCTGGCTATAATTTCAAATGCCATCAGGATCATTATCAAGCTAATGCAGATCTATTGAGTACTTGGCCATTTACTACAGGCAAAACAAGTCTTGTGACCTAAATCCTAAGAAATTGGATCCTTTGTGGCTTTAATGGCTATTAAAAATCACAGGGTATTTTAATAAGGGGGGGAGTTTCTAAATTTAACTTGCTTAAACAAATTATCCCTTTTCTCTTAAAATTCATTTTCAGTTCCATATTACAAAAGGAAGATGAGAGAGGTAGAATGAAACTCTCCAGTGATCTATTTTCCAACAGCTGTTTCTACTGCTATCACTGCAGCTCAAAGGAACTGTGGATTCTTTTGCAGTGAAAGCCCCAGGATGTACTTCATAGACTTTCTGTACCAGTGGCTGGTCTACAACCCCATGTTTATGATTTTGCAGTGGTCATTTTTTGCAGATTTAGTAGGGTGTTCCAGACATCTGGCATCCCACTCCAGCATACAGTGCCTGCAATGGGAAGGCTGCATAGACGTGGCCTCCAGCCTTCACAGCAGCCTTCTGAGTCCAGCCTGGTGTCTGGGTTATGACCCCAGGGAGAAGAATGCTGCAGAGGTACAGGGAAAACCTGTGAGAGCAAATGCATGCACACATGTGGTTTGTTTCTTTATTATAATTGTTAGCTCACAATAAGAAGGACTGGTCAGGAATAAAAACTCTCGCTAATCGAATTATAAAACAAAAGATAGAGAGTAAATGTGGATGCAAGAGCAAGGATATTGTGTTGGTCAGTTTGATGGGAAGGGCACTGATGTGACCAAAAGTGTTTGTAGGCACAACAGAAAAGGCGAGCTGGAAGGCAAACAATGAGGTAACTGTGTGGATGATTAGAGGAAACAGCATCCGAGTGTTACAAATGGAAGATTACCCAGAAGTGTTTCATTTAAGAATTATATGGAAGGGAAATGGAAAATAGTGGACTAGATTAATCACAGACAGCAGCCACCATTCACAGAGACTGAGGGATGTTATCTTGCCAATAGGATGCAGAAGAGTCTTCAGTGTGAAGTGCTAGGATTCAGCTCCAGACTCAGACACCTACATGTTGGGAAAGGGGTTAAAGAACAATTTGTGAGGAATATAAAGGAAAGCCAGTGTGATAGTGAAGGTATGAGTGTGATTACAACAGTGTAGATGCTCCATTTCTTAAAAATTTCAGATCAAGACACACCTGCTAGCCTGTGTTCACACACAAATCATTTGGCTTGATAGAAAGATTTTTAGTGAAATGTGAACCCTATTCTTAAAATCTGAGCATCTCTGTATTATGATTTATTGGTATTCTGTATTTCCATCTGTCGTGGGTAGACCTTCAGCATTTCCAACGTCAATGACTCAGTGCTGCTGACGCTGAGAATTGGGCAGTGATCCAGCTTGGAGTTCTTCCTCATCCTGCTATGAAACACTGGCAAGACAGAGATGCTAAGTGGCTTTCCCAAACCTGGATTATATCTAGCAGTAGGAGTCAGATCGCCTAATCCACTGTTCTTTGGAAATTATCTGATAGCATTCTGGTGGCTTTGTTTTAATGTCCCATTATTTTGAAACTGGATAGTGTTGGGAAATTGTCAGAATACTTGAAAACAGACAGTGAAGTCATACTTAGTGGATTGTATAAATTTCAATTAATTTTATCTTTTAGCATATTACTGAGATTGTTCACCCTAGTAAGGAAAAAAGTGCAGGTTGCATTTTCCCTTGCAGCTTACACTTGTGGTGCGAAACAAATCGTTTGAATTCTTAGTTTGGAATGACTGCCTGAACAAATAATAAAACAGAAGAACAGACTTACCAGTAAGATAAAAACCTTGGAGCACTTTGTGAAGAATGTTTGAAAGATCAAAACATTACAGGTTTCTCAACATAACTGGGAATTGAAAAATAAACAGACTTAGCTGCAGAACTGGTTGAAAGAAAACGATTTCTAAGAAAAAAAAAAATCTTCCTAAATACGTTGTTCTCTTTCCAGTGTTATATTAAGCCAAAAATTCCTCTGGTGATGAACAAGTAATTTATACAAGTGCAAATCCAAAGAATTTCAACGGAGACAAAGGGAGGTTTTTATGTTTAAAGTACAATTACCAGACAAAGGTTTTTGAACATTTTTCCATTTTTAATTACTTAAACAACATAAGGAGCAACAAAGGGTAGGTTTGAATTATGTTTCATGGGTTATGAAATGTCAAAGCCTGGTAACTGATATAATACATGGTGCATACATAGCTCAGAAGCCTGAGGGCATGGCCCCTTATTCCATAGGTTTGAGACCAAAACCCATCCAGCTTGATACTCAGTGCAAATTGCAATTTCAGCCTGAAATGAGTTGGTTTGTAGTTAAGATCTTCTTCCAGCTATTACCAAAGATTTGAATCAACATGACAGTTGCCTGTCCTTGAGGCAGGCAGACTAGATGACTGGCTAAGATTAGATATATATAACTTTTAGGTTGTGGGAGTACAAGATAAATCCCACCTTCCCTTACTTCTTTCCTGTTTGTCTGCACTGAGCCCCATCCATCTTTGGAACAACGCCAGAGGAGGCACCCAGCAGAAATACTTCATAAGCTCTGTTGTCAGAGAAGTGCAAAGGGAGCTCCCACTGTTGCTTAATGAAACATTATTCTCTGCGCAGAAGATATTGAATCACCTTTTAGAGTTTGGTCTTCTTCTCTTTCGGCCACCACCCTAGTATTCCCACTGACTTTCAGATTGACTTCCACTTGCCTAGGGAAACCCACAATGGGTTTGTGCTTCCAGTGGGACAACTCCCAGATCTATTTCTGCCTGCAGGCAGGAAGATGCTTCAGGGAAGAGTTTAATAATGATAATGTGAGATGGGAGCTTAAGGTCATGGTGGGTTTTCTCTGGACATTCCCATTAACTTTTACTTGCTTTGTAGCAGGCCTTCAGCAAACTGTTACTTTTTAGACAGAGCCCACTTCTTCAAGGTAATGGCAGACTGACTGGAAAGTGTTTGAATGAGTAAAAGATGATGTGTTTTGGCAGAAACCAGGTCATTAGGGAGCAAAGTATTGTGTCAGTCTCATGCTCTGACATGTCCTAACCAGCAAATTAGCTTGCATTTTGTGATTCTGTTTCTCAGCATCTTAGACTTTCACTATTTGTGGAGGATATAGGTAGGGGGGAGAACTAAGCTTTAAATAATGAGCTGTGAATGGAGACCTTCTAGTGCACAAATATGATCTGTCCTGGTGTTCCCTCACATGAGATTACATGGGGTTTTTTTGCTAGAGGAGAAAACACATCTGATGGAGGATCAGACCCATCTTCCCTTGATCCAGCATGCTGATAAGGCAGGACTTGCACGATCTCTGCAGCCTCCCAAGTGAATTGCAGCCTTGTACTCACGTTAGGGCCATCTATTACTCCCAGCTGTGTATGTACCTACCTAAAAATCCATAACTGGTTTTGCATTGAATCAATGCTCACAGTCAACTTGTATCTAAACAAATTGAATAAAGCTAAGAGCTCTGAAGATCTTCTTATTTATCCCATGACAAGCAGAGAGACTCCCAGTTCTTCTGCTCCTGACACCTTTGTCAATAAAATCTGCAGATTGCACAATATAAAGTTGTTTTATAATTCATCTCTTTGACAATAACAGACTCTTTGAACAGGAATGTTTCATGTGGTTATCACAAGAAGAGTGCTCAAGCAGAGGCTGCATCAGCAAAGTGCAAAAATAAAATTTTACTCCTCCTCAAGAGTCACATTTCAAGCAATTTTTTGTGTAATGAAAAAAGCAGATTTGATTTTGAAAAAGAATTTCTATTTGGCTGGCAATTAGATCATAAGTAAGAATCATTTGGCTTGTTAGATCATATATTCCATTCTCTTTCCACTGCGGAATCATTTTTCAGACCTGAAGTCTAATTTCGTTATTTCAAAAGGAGAAAACATGAGACTTATGGAAAGTAATGTAGCTACTTCAGTGTTTATTCTTTATGCATTAACCCCAAAACAAGATGCTGACAAAATAAACTGTCGGTGGAAATGATGGCAACTGTATATCTATTTCATTGATTTAAAGATGACATCAGCTCCCCTACCTGCCCTAATTTGTATTCAGTGGCTACTTATGTAGAATGTAATAGATGTCTCAAAAGTCATGCTCCAAATCTTTGGCACACACATCATTTGTTGTAAATTTACAGTTTTAGATGTTTCAGTCTGTTATGTGCCAAGTTTTAAAATAAAAGGTAGAATTTTTCAAAGCAAATCAGAGCTCTTAGGCATGAAGTTTTGTTCATTTCAGTGGAAGTTTTATGTCAAAATCTGCATTCTAGGATTTAGGTGGGTAGGTTACATGTTGAATCAGTGATTTCAGATACTTTATTATAAAAGAAGGAACCCAAAATTGAATTTTAAACCCATTCTTAGTATTTTAATTGTTTGTCTTTGAGAGAAACTCAATTGATTTGTGTCAAGTTTGAACTTTGATTCTTGCCTTCAATATAACTGAAACACAAATTGACTGTTTTCAAGAAAAAGGGAATTGGACAGAGACCTGTATCTCCAGCTCATTACTTGGCTAAAGCTCGAGGAAAATTACAAAATGCTTAGGAACAAATGGAATTGGCACTGATATAGGGGAATAATAAGTTTCACCTCACTAATATTCAGCCAAGGACACTTACTATTTTACTAGTAGTAAGCAAGAAAAGTAATGTTTCCTCATTTTACATATGTGTGAGGTAGGCTTAGATGTGTGAAATGACTTAACTCTTTCCTATAACTAGTTGGAAAATATGGAAAAAATAATCTTATTGGCTTCCAGTTTCTCTGGTTGGTTATTTTTTTGGTTTGGTTTGGTTTTTTTAATGTTCAGCATCATATGAGGAGGAGCTGAGAGTCACGTGCAGCAAAGCCATGGGCACGTTTTATAAAATATGCAACCAAGCCTCTCAGTACTAGTGGGTTTTGTATTTTGGTGGGACTAGCCTGTGCTTTAAATGTGTCGTTATCCTTCATAAGTAAGTTTCCCTCTACTCTTGAATCAGCTCACATTGTTAATGCACTCATCAGACAACTCAGAAGCATATACAGACAGCTGCAAGGAATTTAATTAACATTTGACTACAAAAGAAGAAATTACAATCTACTATACTATTTAATCTGTCAGCGAAGGTCTGGATTAGAAATGGGTTCAGTATTTCTTTGTAGCTTTTCCTCTGTTTTAATATAACAGAATCAAAGTCATTAGAGGTGGAGAAAGCCTATTAATTTATCTTGTCCATCTAGGATTACTGCTACTTTTATCCTTTGGATGACCCTAAGAAAACCTCTTTATGTTTGTCTGCATGAAACACCTGCAGATTGTTATCTCTACTTTTAGTCATTGTTTACTTGGACTTAAGTAATTCATGTAATATTTCCCTGCAAACCAAAACTTACACCAGTTTGTCTATATTCTTTTCACCTCTCTGTTCCAGCATTATCTCCATCATGGTAAGGAGTACTCTTGCCATCCAGAAGAAGCACCTCTATTCTATATCAAAATATACCTACTGTTCCAGAGAAGGAACCATTCAAAGTAATTCCATGCTTTTCTTGTAAGCAAAAAGAAAGAATAGTTGCATTTCTGTTTGACAGCTGCCCTTTAATGCATAGAAGATAGGCCAAAAGTATTATGAAACCTGGAGTACTTTGAAATGCAGTAGCTTTTTCAGATTAATTTCAGTGTTCTGAGTGTTTTTTTTCTGTACAAATAGGAACAAACAGCCAATTGTTTGGATCAGAGAGAGCAATTGTGTTGACAGCAGACATATGAATTACACCATTTTTACAGATGGACTGGTGGGAATCAAATTGAGGCTATTGATCTGTATTTCTGTAAAATCCTGCTAAACAGAAAGCTTTGAGGGCTTTGCCATTAGCAGGGTGGGTCATTTCACCAACTAGGAAAGGCAACACACTGTTTCTGTCACACACTCTCCATTGCTAGTGCAATGGAAGATGCCTAGTCTTGTCAAGACCCCTTCTGTAAAGATGGAGATAATCCATTTCAGATGTAATTAAAAGCCTTTCCTCTTCTCTCAGTAGGTACATGCACAAAAGAAAACTCTTTCGAGGCAATACATCAACAGGCTAGAAAAAAATCTAAGTTAACTTTTTAACTTCATTAGCTTTGCACCCTCTGTTTAGTTGAGGCTGAACATAGACCAAAACCAATAGGAGGCAACAAGTCCTCAGGTCTTAAACAGATTAATGCCTTTGGAAGAGAGCAGAGAGAAACATAGATCTTGCTTAAGGAGGGCAATTTTGGGTCTGCCATCTCTAGAGCCTTTATTGCAAGTTTTCATTACTGACCAGACTTCTTTGGGAATCTGAGGTGGTGGAAGTCAGGGAAGAGTTTATTTGTCATCATGGTTGCTGGTGGGACTGGGACTACCATCATCTTGATCCATTGGGAGCACGTAATTTGAGCCAGCAGTCAGTGGAAGAGTGCAACAAGTATTTTTCTTTTCTTTTTTTTTTAAGTATATGATTCATGAAATTAATTTGTTGCTACAGGAAGGATGGTTTCATCAACTGAAACATATTTCTTTCTTGTTTGCTTTGATATTATCAGGCTTATGTAGAGGGATCACATTTCAATGTGACATCCATGGATTGATGCTAGATAAGGGCAAAGTATTTGTAACTTCATAATCAGTTTTCCCTGTATGTAGAGTAACATTTCCCTTATCAGAGAATGGAAAAGTAATTGAGGCATTTGATTTCAAAACCTGCAAGTGTATCCCATTTACTTTCAAGTCACTAGGAGAAGAGATGGTAGAATGTGTTAAATATAACCAAAATTTAAATAAAATTATTCAGTTCTTGTGCTTCCATCCTCTAATGCTCTTACCTAGGGATGCTGTAAGGGGTACTGAAGCACTGTGTTCTTTATACAGTGGATTATTCTTACTCATTCTTACTGTTTCTCCAAGTTAAATGGGGATGATAAGAAAAAAGTGTACAGCTATAACATCTCCTCATGTATTGAAAAATCTTTAAGAATTTTATCCACTTAAACTAATTATTGTGAAGTCCCAATTTTCTTTTTCTTTTTATTATCAGAAAAAAATAATATCATAAACTTTTAGTCTAAAAAACAAAGAACTTCAAGGAAACAGCAGCAGTCTACTGTAGTTAGATTCATAGTTCTCTGCTGTTGTTAAGAGAGCTGAATTTCCAGAATGGTCATCAAAATACAGAAGAGCTCTTATCCATTCCCCCTCTGCTTTTCTTCTGCATTTCTGAATCTGGGAGACAATGTTCTTTCCATCTGAGCTCAGCCATAGAAAAGACAACTTTAACCACGAATGTCTGGTGAGAATGACAGTGATAGCAGAGTTGCCAGTGTAAGAGTTTGCAGAAGTTTAGCACAGATTTAACTGTCATTGAAAATAATACTAAATCTATATTAAAGAGGGAGGTATGGAAAGCTTTTCATATTTACTATGTTCTCATCACAACATTTAGAGGTTGTGGGTTAAAACAGCCAGATTCTTGCTCGTTACATTATCAGTGACAGGGTGTAACAGTGCTCAATGAAGTCTGTGTAGTAGACAGACTTGATCATGTGGACTTCAATGCAATGTGTCATTGCCCTAGAGTGACATGCAGTATGAAATGGCCTTGAATGAAATAGATTTCCAACCTATTTAAACGGTAGAAGAGAGATAATGAGAAAGTAATGTGAGTCAGAGTTGTTCCAATAGCAGATAGAGATAAGCAAAACATTGTGGTGGTATCGCATACCAGGAGATGTATCTCAACAGCCACAAACAATTTTATATTCAGAACTGGAAGAGGCTTATATAAGACTACTTTTCCACACATTATACTGCAAATTGTTTTAAAAAAGCAAACAGCCCTTAACTACGACATGCTGCAGAACTCCATTAGAATATCATTTTAGCAAGGTTATGAATTTTCAGTAATTGCTGTGGTAATCCATATTTAGCATCTGAAGGATTACTTTTAATCAGCTTTGAGGATATGATTTGACACCATTCATTTTATGCCTCAGCATTTAAACAGGCTGCAAAAAATGCCATCTTTTTGCTGACTTGATTTAAAGCAAATAACAGTAGGACTGAGGGTGAGAGGGAAGGAGTCTTGGTTACCAGCAAAACATGAGGGAAGTGGCCATGTCATGAATTTAAAAAAGCACTCATTGGATCTATAATTGTGGTAATAAAATGAGACTTTGTTCTGCTGTAGCACTTTTCCTCCATAAGTCTCAAGGCCCTTATGCATTATGAGTCAAGAATAGCATGAATTCTGCATATTTCAGTGCTTCTTTTTTTATTATGTTTCTTAAATACATCACTTCTGTGTGTGTCTGTATGCATTATTTCATTGCTGGAACATTCATCCTGGATAAATTATTACTTAAAATCATATACTAAGGCTAACTCAACATGTTCCTTTAGCTCATGAGGTTGTTGACACTTTTATCAGAGATACTTTGTCCAAGGGATATGTTGGGTTTTGCCCAGTCAGAGGATATACAGAGGCTGCTTTCCAGCTGCTTTCCAGGCTCTTAACTTGTGCCTTTATGCTGTGGGTTTTACTTGTGTTTCCTCAGGGGTGAAAAGGTGCTAATGTCTTTCTGTACAGACTTCCTCACAGCTGTCCAGATCCCTATCAGAGAATATATAGATTTATAATTGTTATTGATCAAGAACCTGGTGTGTATTTCAGTGTTTGTTTTCTGTTTCAGTTCCTACACATGTGACTGCAGTTAATCTGGATGTTATTTTTGAGGAGGCACCACGCTGAGCATTTGCTGCTGGGGCTGTCCTCAGCAAATCTAGGTCTGAAGTTTTCAGACAGACGAGGTTGTTAGGATCATCTGTGGTGACCTATTGCAAAGCACAAACCAAACCTAGCACCCAAATGCTCCAGCACAGGATAGAGTGATTTGTGGCTACTATTTAAATGAACAACCTTAGCTTGGTATATAATGGGAGGAGATATTCTGACAAAGTAGAAAAGTGTCAGGCTGAGAAGGATTTACTCTTCTTCCAGCAAATCTCCGGTGTTAGAAATTTGCCTCTCATTGCAAGTTGGTTTTTTTGGCCTCTACCTTTTGCCAGCATTGGTCAGAGGTTGTAATGTGGGGGGAAAAGTTGTCTGTGCCAGACAGGTCTAGAGGTTTGAATTCAGATGTTACCTTTATTTATGAAGAAAATAATCTGAGCTGAGTTGGTCACACAGTACCACAGAGGTGAAGTGAGTCCTTGAGATCTGCTACACACAAAGTCAACAAATCCTGATATAAAACAGGGGGAAGCTGAGCACTTTCACAATGCCTGTTTGACAAAATAGAAGTAGTGATTTATTCTGTTTACAAGTCTAAGACAAATTCCTAAGCCTAAGTGCAAGTGTCCCCCTCCAGAGTTCTCCTGTGTGTTTAGTGAAAAGGTAATTGAGCTCAATGGTGAGAAGAAAAGAACTGTATGCAATATTCTCAAAAAATTAAGTATTTTTTTTCTCTTCAGTGAGGAGAGTCAGTCTGTAACAGCAAGCATCCACACTGCTCTAAAGCCAGTCTGCCTCGACCCTTAGTTCAAGGTCTGAGAAAAGAGTTCAAAGAATTAGCACCTGTTTCAAGCTATTCTTGTAACAAGACCATCTCCAATAGTGACAGGAATAACAATATTCCTATTTTCCAGGGGCTGCTTTGTAGCCATTGGATGGGAACAACTTCATGATAACAGCAGCAGCCTGAGAGCAGGAATATAAAGTTGATTTTTAGCTTAAGGCATCAAGCTATCCGCACACAGTGCTCTGTGAATTGAAAATTTGTAAGTTTGAGGAGACTCTGATTTTAGTTCAGAGCCTCTGATTTTTATTAATGTTGTCAGTGTGTCATTGGAGAGGTACAAATTATTTGAAAGATGTATATTCTAGCAGTTCTTGAATGTGACCTTATCTAAATTTCTTACAATGCTCAGGAAATGTCCTCCAAATTTGAATGTCTCCTTTAATCCACATTGTTCCCGAGGCTTTTTTTCTTCCCACACCCACTAAATGAAGAATATAGAGTGCTGTGGTTTTTTTTTTCTTCTTCTCCTGAATGTCAATTGACTACACCAAAGACAACAAGAATTGGACTTTGATGCCTCTCAGATGCTCCTGTGATATGTGCTAGTATGAGGTTCCAGGTAAATATATAGACTTGTTCTTGCTTCAGGTGAAATGAATAATACAACAACCATTAACTTCTCTTGCAGCCAGTTTATGCTTTAAAACAGACAGTAAAAAAGCTTCTAATTTGGCAAAATCCATTGAAGGAAAAAAAACCAAAATAAGTGAGCCAGTTGTTCAGTGGTAGCCAGGCCAAGATGACAATCAAATGGGCAATGGAATTTTGCTGGATTACAAAAGGGGCCTTGCTGCCTCCTCTCATGTGAGGTGGTATAGGTTGTGTCTCTTTCCTTGGGCTCCTCAGGGGAACAGAGTACAGGTCCATGCTGAGATGCAGCTGGGGACACGCCAGAGCTCTTGACCCTGCTTTGTTGCCCAAGAATGCCCAGTGCTCTTTGCCCATCCCAGCATGGCCATGGTAGGCTGGACTTTAGCCTAGCTGAGAAGTCTGTCATCAACACATTTGCACATCTCTTGCTATGTTTCTGCTTGTGAAACCCCGGGGCTTTGGTGGGGGTACATAAGTCTGCTGAAGGACAGGGTTGTGCAGGGTGGGAGCTGAATGCTGTTGGATTTTTGCAGAGCCTTTTTGGGAGTCCTGGGAAGCTAAGGAAGGACTCTGAAGTACTTCCAAGGGACAAAGTAGGAGCTGTTGTAGCCAAAGATACCCAGAGATGAGTCAGGTTAAATTATATTCTCATGACAGCCAGGGAGAACAGCAGAAGACAGCCAAAGCTGGAAAGCTGGAAAGCTGTGGGACTGCAACATAGTGTAGCTGTGCAACATGCTAAAATGGTTCATCTGGGGAAAAACATAGCTGAAGCGGGAAATGATTGTTCAGAGAATATGTTTGCCATCTTTCTAAATGGATCTTGATCCTAATATCATGATGTTTTGTCACCCACCACTGTAGTGCCACCATGGTGCTGTCTGGGGTGGCACACAGGTGGCAAGAGGACCATGAGGCAGCTTGGGGAGGAGGTTGAGGAGTGGAGCTGATTTCACGGAGGGAAGGAGCTGAGTGTGGGCAGGCAGCACGGGGTGAGTTATGGTGAGAATGTAAGACTGTGAACATCAGTCAAGACAAAAACGAAGCCTTTTGAAGGACTTAGGGTTCAGTAAGCGCTGGAACCGAGTTCCCATTTCCAGAAAACCCTGTTTTGGTATGTTTGGCAGGCTAAAACCTTAATAGGGGGAAATACCTCTTTTGGAATTCAAAAGCAGTGCTCATGTAAGTGAGAATGAGGCCCAAGTTGGCTCAATCTGAGCTGCTGCACTGGAGCTTAAGTGCAGGCTATTTGCAGAAATGTCTGTTGCTCAGTTGTCAAGTGTTCGTTTCCCTCCAGGAAAAACTGTGCATTTTTTATGCTCACGCCTGCGTCTTCATTCAGCAGTTCTGCAGGGCTGTGCTGAGTTATCTGCATTGATCTGGTATATGAAAGGCCCCTTGCTGGCAGGGAAGCACAAACACTGAGCCCTGAAGCAAACTGGAACAAGGCAACTCAGACAAGCAGAGGCAGCGTTCTGCTATAAATGCATGTATGCTTATGGCATAGGTGTGTATGTGTACGTGAGTGTTTAGCCAGAAAATATCCAGTATCTGCAGTCTCTCTGACTTAAAGACATTTTGGTTTGATTTTTTCATTTTATTTTAAATTATTGCAAAAAAAGAAAATTGACGTGGAGCTACTGTATAAATATGTGCATTCATGCTTCTGTATGCATACTTATGTATGCATAAAAATGTAACCTTTAGAAATTCTGAGAAGTGAATGACATCCTTAAAATAGACTAGTGGCCAAGAATAATGTTTGCATGTAGGGCTGAGAAGTATGCAGAATATATTTTTTCATCAAATCATGGAAATTGGAGATATAAAAGGGCTATTAGATCACCCTGGTAATTTTTTTGGCACAAAGGCAAAGGGGAGCAGGAAAAGAAACAAACAAACAAAAAAAAATTAAATAAAAAAATCTCTTTTTGTAGAAGTCCTTGTGCAAACAGAAGTCCTACAATAGCCACTGAACTTCATGTTGTGCTATTGTCAAAACTGATATACAGGAAAAAAAATTAAAAAACCTGAGCTTTCTTCAAATGCCTTGGGCTTTTCCTTTCTAACATAACAAGTTTTCTACAGGTCTTAATGATGAGACTTTTTATCTTGTTTCCAGTGTTGAGTGATTAAAAATTATTAAAAAAAAAAAAAAAAAGAAGATGTAATTACCATGACACTAACACAACATTTTATGTATTTAAAGGGGATTATATGATTCTTGTTGGGACCTTGTGAAATGGGCATGTAAATCTGCTGTTTTCACAAGTGCTTTATCTGTGCCAATGGATTTATCAGAGAATATTGCTCTTGCTTTGTGTGTAAGGAAACCACACACCATTGCTCCTGCTTTGGGCGTGAGGAAACCATGGTCGAGACAGGATAAAATTCAGGAATTGTGTCCAAGTGTTCTGATGTTTTCAGGAGTGGACACCTTCCCTTGTGGCACTGAAGGAAGTAACTGAGGACACCAGCTCTTTGTAACCACTAACACAGAGCAGTTCTACAGGCTGGGAACACCTGTACTAAGTGCTAAAATCATCACACTCTTCCCTAATTAAGACTGGCACAGTGCTTGCTGCTAGTAATATATCCCCGTAATGGATACAGCAGTAAATATTTTGAAGTGGCAGCTGAAAAGGTTTTAAGAGTGTCCACTTTGGATTAAGGGTCTATATTTCCTTGACGTTCTTTTATGTCTTGGCTGGTTTTGGTTGTTTCTTTTTTAAGACTGTTGGCAGTGCAACCACGGACTTTCAGAGAGAAGGATTTTTGGTAGCTGTAATGATTTTATCCCATTTGCCTTCGTTTAATTTGGAAATGGAAACCATATCTTTAATGCTAATTAGGCAGCATACTACTTAGTCTTCCTGTCCTGGTGTAAATAACAATTAGCAATAATTTAGCAGTTCTACACTCTGGCATCTTCTAAGCCATACCAATGTATACTATTCCAAATTCTGTTGCATTAATTAGGATCATAAGCCAATCAGCACTAATTAAGAAGAAAATAAGTATAATAACAAACGAAACAAAGCTAGTGATTTGTATCTGTTCAGTAGCTCTTTTTCGCTCTGCAGTTTATCAAATACTTGTAATGCATAGGAACTTCTTCTAATTGAAACTAATTATGAGGTTTCCCCTGCTACTTTGAGCCTCATGTTCAAATCCCACGAAGCTCATTAAATAAGTAACAAAGCTGGAATCTTTAGCACATATTGTAACTTGGTTCATATTAATTAGCACCACGTTTTAGAGGCAGTAAGAAGCTGTTCAGCAGCAAAGCTACCTAAAGGGACATTAGGTAGGGATTTTTGCTGATCTGTGGGACTGTGTAGAGACCCGAGCCAAGTATTATCAGATATGGCTGAAATGTCACAGATCTGCCTCAATGCTGTATACTAAATATGGTTTTTTTTCTAATCAGCCCATTTTGACCCTGTCTTAATATCTGTTGTTACTTGGAGCAATCATCTGGGGAAATGTAAGTACTCAAACATGCAGTCATTACATCTGAAGGTCACTCATGTCTATCCGTGACTGTCATGAAATAGCACATATTTTTCAGTGCTGTTTTGGGTATCATTAGCACTATTTAACTTTCAGAAGAGGGAAGCAATCTAAGCCCCAACATCTTTACAGATCCCAGGCCTATTTAATGGGATGAAATTGCTACATGCTGTTTAATGATGCTAAAAATATATATGATGGTATGTGCTCTCTCCATTCAGTTACATGTAGTAATTTAAAGCTAGGAAGTCAGAAAATATTGACTACAGATCAAGGTGGTGCAAGAAATCCACAGACTATATATTTGTGTCTTCTTGCTACAAATTCACCTCATTTTAAGTAGTTTTCAGCACAGTCTGAGGAAATAGCCACACACTGATCTTGCAACAATCTTGTGGCATGCTGCTGTACTGCCACTCTCAATCTTTATGGACAAAGACATGCATGACCTGATCTTATTGGAAAATCTCACATGCCCTGAAACCATACTGAATCAGAGCAATTCACAGTCTAGTTTGTGCTTACATGCTATCCTTTTCCAGATGAAACTGCTCTGAGATTATTAATTAATTGACTAATTAATTAAAATGCCCCCAAAAGTGGTGCAGTAATTCTGACATCCTGGATATTTGCAAGTTGTTGGATCTTCTTAGACTAGCTAGCCAGTTGTGTGTATCATAAGAGTTCTCATCTTACCAGCAACTCTCCACTGCTCTTCTTGGGACTGTGAGTCTAGCCTCAAATACATGCACAGATTCAGGATCACCCTTCTGAGGTATTACCAATGCTTTCTTCCTGCCTATGAAGACCATACCAGAACAGCTTCCAGACAGGGTCCAGTAGTAACTGGTAACTCCTATTCTAGCTAAAGAAAAAATATCCTTGCCTTAATCAGAAAGAAAGAAATGTCAATGCCCTCTCACCCTCTACATTTCCAGACAAACCATTTTCATAGAATAACTCTTACCATTTGAAGTACTGTTTAAATGAGTATTGAGGAAAGGACCTCAAAGTATCTTTGCAGTCTTCCAAGTGAAAAAAAGATGTCCCATGTAAGTTATGAAATGGAAAAATTGTGCCACCCGAAATTATTGAAAAGTCATAAATGCTTCTTCTTGAAATCTGGTGGTTGCCAAATTAAGATACTTCCAAAGAAAAAATAAACATATTCATAAGGAAATCCACAAATCATATTTATTTTTTTTTTCCCCTTGCTACCGATGGGACAACCAACACACATGACATAGACAGCCTTTAGGAGACTATAAGAATCTGCTCTGTTAAAAAAGTTGAACTCTACCAATGAGGGAAGATGCAGTCTTTCACTTAGACAGAATAGTCCATAAAAGATTGTATCTAGAGTACTGACTTGTTCAAATGCTTCTTTGTGAAGCTGGATCCAATGGTGTCAATTGTCCCGCTGCACTTTTATGCATTAGAGACAAACCAGGTAGGAGTGCTGATCTGTTTATCTGAACTGAAGAGTCAGAGGACTCCCTTTTCTGGACAATTGAAGCCCATCTTTAATAAAAAACTTTGGTGGTTCCTGGATGTCAAAGAAGGAATGTGGTGGGAGGTGTCTCCAAGAAACACTTTGAGAACCTGCATTCTTCTAACACTATCCTCCTTGGACCAAAAGGGAGTATCACTGTTTTGAGTAAGAAATAAAATAAAGCAACTTCAGCTACCCATTTTTGTGCTTCATTTTCAAGCACGTAGGGTATATAGAGGATAGTTACAGTAGACTCCTCTACTCCTTGTTCAAACTGGAAGTTTCATTATACATTAAAACTAACACATAGTACTCTATTTTGTGTGGTATGTCTCTAGAAAAAGAAAATAGGTGATGTTTTTCTTAGGAATCTATTGAAATAGTTTAATAACAGGAGCATCTGGTCCTTCAGAAAACCTTCTAGGACTTGCTGCTGGTCAAAAATACCACTGTTCTCCCTAGTTTTCTTTATCTGAAAATGACTTTCAATTAAAAATGTAAAAAAAATAAACTAAAATTTAATCTAAATTTGGTGCTTCCAATAGGAAACACATATGGCTAAAAAGAAGTAAAAGAGTTTAGAACCTAAGTGTAAGGAAAAGTAAAATACCTTTTCATTCTTTCCACATAGAAATAGCTTGTTTCTGAGCAACCCAAACAAGCTAAAGTGAGATTGTCCACTTTCTCTGTGTTTTCAATTCCAGAGCGGACCCTAGAAACAATTAACTGGGGAAATCGGCTCTCAAACTCCCTGAAGACACAGCAGGGAGCCACCAAGGTTTTCTTACTCATGAGGACTTCTAGCCATGTCCTGATGGGAATCTCAAGGCCAAAGCTGTCAGAAACCAAAGTATTTTCTAATCCTTTGAGATCACAAATGGTACACACAAAGGAAGGGGAAGGGAAAATGAGGGGATTTTGAATTGTATAGTTCTTGTATTGTGAAATAAAAGCAAAACAAGAGTCACTAGGATGTTGGGGGTTTTTTCCTTCTAATGAGATTTTTTCTTTCAATACACCTTTCAATTGTTTCTAATTATGATCTGTAAAGAAGTAGTTATAACAGTTGCAGTTGGGGAATGCTGGTACTTTCCTCTTTCTCATATGGCCTTTGGGGTTTGATTCACTAAAATGTGTAAAATGTTTGGAGATCTTTGTCTGAAAAAACATGAAATAATGAAGAAAGAACTTAATTGCCATCCCTTTTATCTGTAATTGACTTAGAGGTTTGTTATTGTTGGAGTGACTGAGGGAAAACCTGGTACATCTCTAAGGAAATTCTGCTTTTTGATTTGATGAGATTTGGAAAGGGTTAAAATTACAGGGAATCTTCCCTTTCAGAAATGGAGGGGTAGAGATGCAGAAAGAAAAGGCAAGAAACAAACGCAGAAAGAAGTGCCTCACTTTCTGTGGAAAGGCTTGGCTTCTGATTTCAATTATTTCTGAGTTGTAAACATTTTCAAGGACAAGGAATTCCTTTGCATACACATATTGCTTTTTGCAAAAATCAGGGCCAGTCCAGTGGAATTTTGGTTTTGTCTCAGCAGAGTCATTTTATTCATCTGGGAGATTTTATTTAATACTCTGGTATTAATGACAGCAAGAAATTAAACAGTTGCTTCACTCATTTTTCTTCTTTCTTTTCTTCCCACCACCCCCTACCCCCGTATCTTTATAATTATGTTTTAAGTCTGTAAATGTTTCCAAAGGTAATGCCAGATTTAAAATACTGGTTGTTATTACAATGTGTGGGTGGCTTTACCCTCTCTGTTCACAGCCTCCAGCTCTTTATCTGCCCTGTTACAATCCTCCTACTACATGAGAGGAATCCAAGAAATTAACTCATTTAAGGGAGAAGCAGCTTGACTCCTTTTGTGATGATTAGGAATTGGTTCTTTTTAGTGTGGAAAGACTACCCTTTAGCAGGTAATACAAAAAAAAAATAAAATAAAATAAAAAAAAATAAAAAAATCCTTGAAAGCTTAAATTTTGATGCAATAAATCAATCAAGCAGTCAAGCCCTGTCTCCCAGATTCGTTTTTGTCTCATCTCCCTACTTGCAGGGAAATTACTCCTGCTCAATGCTGCCACAGTGGAGAGGAGAATCAGTCCCACATTCTTCTCCAAGCATGTTTAAAGCAGGAAGATATTCCTGCAAGGCATATCCTGAGCCTTGCTATCCTTTCTGCTGCATACAGAGAGCATGAGGCAAATAACACACGTGGCAGCAGGCACAGGAAGAGGGTAATAGAGACTCTCTCGTTCTCCCCTGAGTGCCATAAATTTGCAGGATCATGGATGCAAGGAAGGAGGGCAGCATGCTCACCATTTTATTGGTCTGTGTTGCAGGCAAAACAGTGGAGGATTCTGGTTAGTTCATTTGCATTGCATACTTCTGCTGGTGCCACACGTGAGTGATGGACAGTCGCAGCACCTAAAATGCATCACTCCTGGATGCTGGCTATATGAGCAGGTTGAACCCAGAACCACTGACCCAACAAGTACAGTGCAGGGGGAGAAATGTGGATGAAGATGGAGTCAGTGCAGCTTGCACACTGGGGTCAACAGTGGAGTCATTTGCCCCAAAGCATCTACTTGCCCTTTTAACCCTATTGAATATTATGACCAGTTTCTGCGACTGATAAAGCACTTGCTGAGAAATCAGCATTTCCAGTTGTAGGCAGCCTTGTGTGGTCTGATGAGTCCCACTCTGGGAAGGAGGCAATAAGAAATGTTTTCAAGGCAGGTTTATCCCATCTGGATGATAAATGTGTAGTACTGGCAAGATGCTCTGCGTGTGGCTCACCAACATGCTCCATCTTTTAGAGCTGAGCTGGTCCCCTTCCACCTGCCTCCAAGTGCTGGCAGAGAGCAGATGCAACTCATTGCATGATCTGAGCACTATCGCAGGACATGGCAGGTTTGGGCTCCTTCAAGTCTGAGAATAGGTTAGGTTAGTCTTTTCCACTTTTCTGGGTAATTGCTGTAATGCTTTTACTGTGCTCACCGTGCATTCTTGGGGGAATGGTTGTGGCTGATATAGGTGTAAAAGAGGCTTTGAAGTGGGCAAAGGTATGGAGGATGTGTTGGAACCCAGATGGGCTTTTCTACTCCCTGTTTTCACCTCACTAACTGGGGTGAGGGGGGGGCACATTTCAGAGGTGCTTTTCTCTGCACCCAACCAGGTATCATAGAATCCAGCTGGTGTGAAAATACCAACTCAGCATCTCTAAGTGATGAGATCAGCATCGCTGCATCAACATGGATTTTCTGACCCTTCCTCAGAGTTTCTCCTGAAGGAAGGTCTAGCAGAAGGGGCCAAGCATCACTAGAGCATTGTTCTTGGAGAACCCCTCTACAGCAGGGAAACTGAGGCATGAGAACAGAGTCATTTGCTCTAGGAGCAGGGAAACTCCAAAGCAGCAGCAAAACACCCAGAGCATCCCAAGGCTTCCAATTCTTCCCTTTAGCTGTTAATGTGATTCTTTGTAATCATTACAGTTTCTTCTCTATTTGAATGAAGAGAGCCATAAAAGTTTAGTGTTATCTATCTACCTGCTCTCCTGATTATCTGTGCTCATATATGACTGCTATTGACTCATTATCGGCCTGGCACTGATCTGAACTTTGAGTTTACTGCTCTGTGGAAACACAGTAGCTACCCAGTAATGTAATTATTTCAACAGGCACCCTTTTTTCTATAAGATAAGAAGACAGTTGTATCTGTTTAGTGCTATCATAAAGTTGTGTTAGTCTCAATAAAAAGGAACCTCTGCTTGCTGTTCAGCCGCAAGTGAGAAGCTTACCTTTGAAATCAGGGTTTGGATGAACCCAAATTTTGTTTATCAAGCCCGTGTCTTGCACTTCTGAGGTATTTGTTGATCCTTTAATCAGCAGAACGTTTCTGAAATCAGGAAATTTCCCAACATGCTAAAAATTCTAACACATCAACCACAAGGTTGTAATCTCAGGTCATTTTCTTCACCCTCACCTCACTGGTAGGGCAACAAAATGTTTGTGTTGCTTCAGTCCTTATTGCTCTGAAGTTCTTTGAAACATGGCAATGTGGTTTGGACTCACAGCTTTACATTTTAACTTCTCTGGCATTTTAACTTCAGCTGTTTATGTTCCAACTAATTAGCCATAATGTGCTGGACTGGGGATAATATATTAGAGATGTTATGACTCTTTCCCTGTTCTGTAGTAGGTGGCGATTCTCCATCAGTGACTTGAAAGTACAAGAGCTATTTTTTCTCAACTATTATAGGGAAGCAAATATTAAAGCTAAAGACACTTGATTTTTGCTATTCTGGGTTATGGTCGGTTTTGATTACATTTTCTGTCTCAAAAGCTCTTTGTATATTCTAAACACATGTAAGTAAATGCTGAAATGAGAGTAAAAGTGTTTCAGAAAGCCTGTGTGCCACCCAGAACAGAGAATATAGGCTGGAAAGAAATTATATAAAACAGAAAGAAAAATAAAGCAACACAAAACAAATCAATCTAACAAACAACAAAAGTGCATATTAGACCATTTAAATATTTTATACACGAAGTACTCTGGAATTCTGCTGAGACCCCTGGTTTGAATTTGGGCTCTGAACCTCCTACTAGTCTATTAAAAAGATGGGATATTTGCAAAGACTGGGCAAAAGCATGCAGAGATTTAGAGATTTTCATAACTCAGGTTCTGGTCTAGCAGCATCTGTAAAATTAACAACTCCAAGTTTGGTTCATCCCCAGGAACAGGGAGTCTGCTCAACACATGGGGTCTTAGCATAATATTAACACTTGTTTGTGAAGAGATCACACAGAGAGCTGCATATGGTTGGGTTTAAGCTGTTCCTGGGTGCTGAGGACATTTCTGATGAGCTAGGGCTGGTATTAAGGCCAGTGTGGTTCAGGATACAGAGATGTTGTGAGCTGCTTGGAGTGCTGCAGCATGTTTGTTGGACTGTTTTTGAGTCTACAGGCGATCCTGAGGGACCTGGCCATCTGCAGCAGCCTCAGGCTTTCTTCTGGTGCTGGCCTGCTTCTTTGTAGGTCTCCAGTCAGCAGAAATCATATGGCTGAGGAAAAAACTTTCAGCATTTTATAGCTTCCAGAGAGAGATATGGCCAACTGCCTGAGCACCAGTCAGTGCAGATTTCCCCTGGACTGGTGGTGGGAAATGAGAAACCTGACAACTTATTCAGGATGAACTTTGGGAGAAAAAGAGCTCAAAGAGAGGGCAGAGCCACCCTTGCAGCTTTTCATTTCTGGTTTGGGATTAGAGTATATTATCTGTTGCTCTGTCTTCCTGCCCATTTATCCACCTGTCTGCTCTCACATCAACATCTATCACACTGTCTCTTGGCAGCGGTCATGGCTGTCCATTTCTGATGTGTCTAAATCGCAATAATATCACAGCCACAGGCCCTGCCATATTATTGTCAGCTCGATGGAGTTATACCTGCATTTATGAGAAGGCAAGAGGAAACTGCAGTGCTCCACAAATCCAGGGGCTGAAGCGCTACTCATAACTTCTGCCCCCTGGCTTTGGCCTACCTTTGCAGGGCAGTGAATGTTTTTTCTTGCTCCACTCTCAGTGAATTCCTAACATATAAAAAGAGGACACCAAAACACCTATTTTGCTCCTTGAAACCTATTTTCTTCCTCTGTTGCACAGGAGCAAAGGAGAAGGTCTGTCCCATGTAGCTCATGCTGACATACCTGATCTTCCTCAAAATCACCCAAACATTTACAGATGGAAGGATGAAAAATGCACTCCAAGAAGACCGAAGTCTTCGCGGGTGTCCTTATGCCTTTTTTTTTTTTTTTTTTTTCTTTTTTTTTTCTTTTTTTTTGTCTCCTCCAGTTAATTTCCCAGTGAAGAGTCCCTCACTTTGTCAGAGGGAAGGTGCAGTGGCCGTCCTTACCTTACACAGCTCAGGGCTTCTGTTGAGCAGGTGCCATCGCCGTGGTGCCAAGGCGGACACCTCCAGTGTGCGTGCGCTGCCTTTGGCAAATGTTTCGTGACTGGGTCAGCTGGCAGATCCTTTTGCCATGCTGTGCTGGATAAATTGTGGACTCTGGCCCTCAGTCCCCTGAAATATGTCAGGATGCTGTGCACGTGTTGCCTCTCTAATCCCCCTTCCCTCTCAGCTTACATGTAGCCCTGATGTCTTTATTTAAAACCTCAGTGGCGTAATATTTATATCCAAACCCTTTCATCTATTCCCATCTCTATCGGGGGAAGTTAGCATTTGTCTGGGGGCAGTGGCTTTTTTAATTTTTTAATTTCTACAGTGTCCCAAGCATAAATTAGCTGCTTAGAAGACAGGTAGCAAGGGGCGAATTTCTGGAGAGAACATAGCACATCAGATCAAGGACAGATAAAAAATGCATTTGAGCTACTGCCAGTTCCTTTGTCAAGGCCAGTGAGGGGAATTGGGGCCAGTTTTCTTCAAACCAGCAGGGCTTGCATTGACGAAGAGAGCCACAGAGACTGAAAAGAGGTCAGTGAGTAATGTGTTGGAACCAGGAGAAGGGAAAAACAGCACCAAGTGGCTGCAGAGGAAGACAAAAAGCAGCAGTAATATGGGCTGTGCAGCAATATTGCTCTCTTTTTTTTTTCAGCACAAAGCTTCCTACAAGGCAGTTGCTCTGAGCTGGGTGATGCCAGAGCCAGCCTGTTCCTCCAGCATCTTCCCAGTCACAGGAGCACGTCTGCTGTCATTGCAGGAAGCACTGCCTAGCTCGAGGAAGAGGATTTTGTGTGTTATAATTAAAGCTATTATTCTCATACACAGCCAATAGTTAGATAATCTAGGTCATCACATTCATACAGAGCCTGGAAGAGTGCTTCTCATAGATGTGAAGAGCTTTTTCCACAGTTCTTACTGTGTGGTGTTGAAGAGCATAAAAGAGGCTCTGCAACATATTTGCTTACAGCAGTGTCATGTTCCGTTCTACTTAGAGGACTTGTTCATCTCCTCCTTGTAAGCAGTGAAAAGTCTGGCAGAAAGACCTAGGACGTGACCCTCAGAAACATTTTAGATAAGCATTTTGGCCTAGGTTCCGCCCTGACTCCAGCTTTTAGTAACCCATAATTTTTATTCTACATGCATATATGTATATACATAGTTACATATTTGCATATGTATATCCACCTAGATATACACATGTATAAAAACAACCTTTCAGAAGTGCCTAGTGCCTTGCTTCCCCAACTGAGGGTCCTTTGAAAGCCCTTTTCTACAGATGCTTGGCAGCTTCATAAAATCTCTTCTTCCAAATTAAGCACCTGCAGCACCATCCTTCCCATATCAGAAGACAGTTTTTAAGTCCTCCCCTTCAGTACCAAAACTAAATTAATCTAACATCAGGAGTGACTCATACAAGGAAAACCTATCAAGCTTTGAAATAGTGTTCCCTGGGGAAGCTGGGGAAGCACTGTCATTTAAAATTGAAGGGATTGACCCATTCTGGGATGGCTGGAAGGAGGGGGCTAGCTGAGCTGATATGGCTTTTCCATTTGTAATATATCTGACCTAAACTTGGACTGTTGAGCTCCACCAGCACAGGCAGATACACTTTCAAGGAACACACCATAAAATGAGGAACATCATTTTTAGTAGTCAGACAAGTCATAACCACAGGATCCCTGGACATTCAACTGTGGGTTTTTTGTCTTCTTCCCTCTCCAACTTCTGTGCTAAGAAATTTTGCTCTCCAAAAGCAGCAAGGACTCAGGTCTCCTAACTCTGAACTGATGTCATCTTGTTTGGGAACTTGGGAAACAGTTAAAGCAGGTAAGAGGAGACTATGGAAAGAGTACTGAAGAAAAAAAAATTGCTGGAAGATCAGTGTATGCCTTGTTAGGGTACAGGTTTTAAGTAAATTATAAATATTGCTTCAAGAAGGAAAAATAAACTTTGGCTTAGAAACACAGATATGAATGTTCAGATATAACTTGCTTTTTCCTCCCACTTTCCATGGTCTGTGGAGTCAAATTAAATGCTTAGTAAATTATTTCATTTTCATGGTGATTCCTGAATATATGATTTTAACCCTAATTATGTGTGGGTTTTTTGGGTTTTTTTGGTTTTTTTTTTTACTTTTGTGTTTCAGTTTCTGAAACCCAGATTCTTTAGGAATGTTGCAATAATTTCATCATTCTTCCCCTCTGAAAATTGGGCTCTGAGAACAAATCAACTATACAGATTGTATCAGGTTAGCTTCAGAAATGAGATGGGATCCTTCCAGGGAAAAAAATAAGATTCTGTATGATTACTCGAGCAACCAATTACACTGACAGTCCCCCATTGAAGGCTGAATCTTGAGCAGAGATTCAGTGTCAGAGATTTGGCATAGTATACCTTCAGCTTTTCTGTAGACTAGAAGCTGGTTTATCCTCAGCAAAGTGTAATGCTGGTCACAACCTCCCTTCTTTACCTCATTTCCTATAGGGCAAAAGAGCAAGGGGATGTGAAATGTGGGAAATCAACTGAAAGCCTCAGTAATTGCTCCCGTTGGAGATGAACACAGACCAGGTCAGTCCTGGAGTGTGGTTTTACTGTAAGGAACAAATTCCAAGCTGGAGCATAAGTCCCTGGGAAGTCACCTAAGAGTTTTTAAACTACATTTTAGTTCAAGAGAGTGGTGTCTGTCACTCTGGAGAAGACTAGCCTGTGCATCACTCAAACTCTTCAAACCCCATTTTTGGGCTCCTGTACCCAAAAGTCAGTCTGTACCTTCTCTGGAAACCCATGAAGCTTAAATAGCATAAGCTCCACTTTATCTAAGTTAGGATCCTGTCCCTGATGGGTATTTTTTTCCAGCTGTGTCATTTGTTGGACTTGCAAGTTTGTTGGATGCTTCTTCCAAGGGAAAGTAAGGACTGCCATTTTCTACAAAAAAACCAACCAACCAACCAACCAAACAAACAAACAAAAAACCCAAAAAAAACCAAACAAAAAAACCCCAAACACCAAAACAACCAAAACTCCCCCACCCAAAAAAACCCCACCATTGAATGGTATTTAACAATTTAACAGTTTGGAAGTTCTGGTCCTTAAGCAGCAATTAGTATTTCCTAGCCTGTGAAGTAATCACCTTCAATCAGTGTTCACTTGGTAACTCTTCTTCTTCTACACTGTTTTTGGTTTGTTTTTTTTCCCTTGTTTGTAATGTATTGCATACTCAGTAAAGTGAACCTTCATACTTCATACTTGGAAAAAATGTTGCAAGGCACTGAGTCGCATGAGTGGAATTCTTAGAGGTTCTCTAGATCCTGCATGTTCCCTGGAGTCTGTGCCAAGTCAATGCCACAGGCTGACACAATGACTCACGCTGGGAGAACACACTATTTTCCATCAAAGTCACATTAAGTAGTAAAGATTAGGGACTACTTTTGGGATGAGAGAGGCTAGTGACAAGTGGACAGGTCAGTAATTACAGCCCATGGAGAGGAGTCAATGGAATCTCCATCCCAAGATACACATCTCCAAGTCCTGAGTCACAGACTCTGACCCTACTAATCTAACAGTCAGGAAGTTTTCAGTTAGTTTATTTTAATTCACCTACCAGTAAAAGCACAAAGCCTTTTTTCTTGGACTAGATGAGTCTCTGCCTTGTCCAGGAGGGAGTGAAGTCACCAGCTTTATCTCTTCCCATCCCAGCCTAAGCCATTGTCTCCAAGCCAATATATTACCACTTCAGCCCATTGCAAGCCACTAGTGCAGCGGTGCTGTGTGGGCTGTGCCACTGCTCTATCCCTCACACACACATACTTTGGTACCAAATCAGAGTGATCTAAATATTTGAAACCTTGAAAATGCAGGAGACGATGGAAATGCAAATATTTGGCTTGGGCTGAAGATCTGAGATAAGGTTTGAGACTATTTCCCTTCCAAGTCTCATCTGTATCATCTCTCCTTGTCTGCCCTGTAGTCCATAAAGCAGATTTGTTTTGTGGTGTACATGCAGTAATGTGCTTATAGAGAACATGGGAGCTTAAGCAGCTTTCTTCCATGGCCTTTGATTGACTGAAATTTGCCCTGGGAAACATTGCAGTAGTTGCTGATCAACTCCATCCCTCCTCCTGGTGCTTTATATTTCCTGTATCATATTCCTCAATATTCTTTCTGGCAGATGTGCAAAGAGGCTGGTAATAAAAGCCCATTTGTATGACTGTGAGTTCATTGCCTCTGCTCCAAAACACTGAAAAACTAACATTCAATAATTCTGCTTTGCAAGCTGTCGATATTTTGATAACACTTCAGGCAAGCAGCAGAAATACCAAGCAGCCTCTGGGCAGGGGGAATTAGCAAGAACAGTGTCTTGCCTGCAACTGGAAGCCTCTTGAGAACAAGAGTGGGTTTGAGGCTGAAGGCCTTGGGAATCAATAGATGATTGTTTGCATGTGGGATCCACAGAGTGCCACTGCAGTTGAGGGTCAGTTGGTCTTAGAGTTGCAGACTGCATTTTTTGGAGGCCTGTAACACTCCTGCTTCTATTTGCAGGCAGCAAATACCATGCCACACAAGGGGGCTGTGAGCTTTTCTTAAATGAAAATATATGTGATGAAGGGGGAGGGAATCAGCAGAGAGCTGGCACTACATTTTGAGACCCATGCTTTCATTTTAAAACTGTATTCACTGAAGCCCTGCTTAGCCTTTAATAAATATGATTATCTAGACAAGTCTTTGATGTCACGCCTGGAGATTTAACTTCACAACTCTCCCTCCATTTAGCAGAAATCTTTTAACTAAATACACATGTGTAGATGAAGTAGATGTTATTTTATTTTGTTTTATTTTATTTTATTTTATTTTATTTTATTTTATTTTATTTTATTTTATTTTTTTTATTATTTCATTCCATTTTAATTTATTCATTTAGTCCCAGTACCATGTAGCACTGTACCATGCTATCATAAAAAATGTTTTTATTAAACTCATTTCACAAATCATATGGGGCAGTGTTCAGATGTTTCGTTACCTACCCTAAATTGCTCCCTGTCAATACAAACAAGGACTTAAGATGCCCTGTGTTTTGCATTGCAATTTTTCTTTTGTTAATATTGTTTTTACAAAGTAGAGTGGATGAGGTAGATGTTCTGATGTCAGAAACACAACAATCAAGACACATTTAGCAGTTTTCTGTGTAATCGTCAATATGCAGGCAGAGATATACAGACACAGGCAACAGAGAGGTACAGGCTCCCATACAGTGCCCAGTACAGGAAGGGTAAATATCTTCCCTTTCCCTCCTTGGCACTATATTTTATTTAGTTTACTGAAGGATGAGGTCATTAAAATAATTATTATTAGCTGCTCCTTGCACTACATTAAGTGAGCATCAGGGATTTGGAAAGTCTCCAGCGTTGTCCTCCTCTGTGGATGAAACCCTTCATTTATTGCTCAGTTCCTGTGCTATTATCTCATGTCAGCATCTCCATGCTGGTGTGGCAATGCTCCCCAGGACCTCTTGAATGGACCTTCAATTACTCTTTGTGTTTTCAGATTCACTAATTAGAAATGGAAAGATGTGGGGGGGAATTACACATTCTATCTTTTTCTAAAGGATACTCCTGATATAATACAGTCTGCCTTTAGATACAGTGTATGCCTCCTCACTAAAACTCAGGAGAAATCATGATACAAAATCAATGGGATAGCTTAGTTTTTACTCACTAGAAGTAGGGATGATGTATCTGACTTCTGGGGGTTCTGGTTAGCCACATTTGTTAATATTTATGAAAAAGTTTTGCACTGATGGAAAAGATACTGTGAGATAGATCACAGAACTGTAGAATGTCATGCTGGAAGGGACCTTCAGGCTCATCTGGTCCAACCCTTCTTGTTGCTTATAGGAGGTGTCTCAGCACCCTGTAGAGCCAAGACTTAAAACTTTTCAAAGTGAGGGAATACACCACTTCCCCTGGGAGACCATTCCAATGTCTGACTGTCCTCATGGTGAAAAATTTTCCTCTTGTGTTCAAACAGAATGTCCCCAGGATCAACTTGTGCCCATTGCTCCTTGTCTTGTTCATGGAGTCTCTGTCTTCTTTGTAGCCCCCTTTTAAGTTCTGGAACATGGTAAGAAGGTCTCCCCTGAGCATTCTCAAGGCTGACCAAAACCAGTCTTCTCAGCCTCTCCTCATATGGCAGGTGCTCCAGTCCTCTCATCATCCTTGTGTTTCTCCCCTGAACCCTTCCCAGCCTGTCTGCATCATTTTTGTACAGTGGGGGTCAAAACTGAACTCAGCGCTTGAGGTGTAGTCTGACAAGCACCAAGTAGAGCAGGATGATGACTTCTTTATCTCTGTTGGTGATGCCCATGTTGATGCAGCCCAGCATCCAGTTGGCTTTCTTTGCTGCTGCACACTGTTCACTCATGTTGAAGCTCTTACCCACCAAGATCCCCATGTCCCTTTCCACAAAGCTGCTCTCTAGCCAAATGCATCCTATTCTGAACTGCATTCCTGGGTTATGTGTTCCCAGGTGCAAGACCTTGCACTTCTCCACATTGAACTTCATTAAGGTCCTTCTAGCCCACTTATCCAGTCTGTCTAAGTCATCCTGGAGGGTGGCTCTTCCTTCTCTTGCATCTCTTTAACGCATCATAGTTTCTTCATGGCCACTGCAAACTTTACTGCTGCAATAGACATGTCAGACAGACAAGGACTGTCCCTTAAAAACTTAGTGCTCCATCAGCCCTTCATTGGAGACAGTCTCTGCTGCTGCTCCACCATGCCTGCACTGCCCTTCTGGCTGCTCCACCAGCCTTTCCTATTTGTTCTTCATTGATAGGATGAAACTCTTCCATCAAAGCCATGCAATTATATTTCCTAGATCCATTCTCTTCCTTTGTACTAAAGATGCTTCCCCTGCAGCTAATGATTGGACTTCAGTAAGCTCTGGAAAGGGCAGTTGGATTCAATGGCATGCAAATAAGTCACATATAGAAGGACTGAGGAAACCTAGAGGTGTACACAAGTAATAAATAAGGCTATTATTATCAGCTCCATGGCTGATCCAAAAAAAGAGCAGGGACCCTTGGCATACTTTCATTTAGTAGGCACCATTTCTTCTTTACAAGTGTTTTTTTGCCCTCATCTTCCTATCACTTACTGTTTTTGCCATCCCTATAGCTGAGGTAAGAAGCATTCTGTTCCTATTATCTTTTGTCACCTGGGTTGCTAAGGTTGCTGCTATGGGCTGCTCTCAGGGAACTCATCAGGCACTACAGGCAGCTGGAATTCTCCGAAATCAGGCTGCTTCTTCTGTTGCCTAATATCAGCAGTAGCTGATGTGTGACTTCAATCTGTTTTGATTTCTCAAGGTGCTCTAGAGGCAGTGGTGTCTGCTTCCCTAGTCTTGGTGCTGTGTTCAGCCTCTCTGAGGACCATCCAAAGCTGGAAGGAAGCAGTAACTTTGGTAACTGGCATTCATTACTGCAATTGATAATTGGCTAGGAAAATGTGACTAAGTAAAAAAAAAAAAAGTGCTGGAAACTGAAAACCTGTCATCTCTCCAGCCTTTCTGCTCATGTGACCTGCTCTTGATCCCAACACCAGTCTCTCAGAGTCCATCACAGCCTTGCACACCTGCCCTTTCTCTCCCACTCTGCCCATAGTGCAGCCACATTGAGCTGCTGGGCATCAGCAGTGATCCCTCCTTCCCCTCCACACTGACTGCATCCCACCAAGACAAGCTATGGGATTCCTCTGTGCACAGCATCACCTTGGGGGGAACTGCACATTGCCTGGGAAAGAGGAGACCCAGAGTGCAGAGAAAACCTACCTTTTAATCACCTCCTGGTTTCGCAGTGCCTGTCTACACTCCTTTCGTGGTATTTTCTGGGGGAAGAAAATTCTGTCCAAACCTATCAGTGATTAGATTTGCTAATTTTAGGCTGATTACTATTTGCAAAATCAGTTGCGACAAAACTGGTTTTCAACATACAGTTTCTAATAGGTTTCCTGTGGAAGCAGCAGGCTTGGCGCCTTCTCTGCCAGCACTTTGATCTCATAGAACTGAATCCCATGGGGTGCTGCTTGCTCCCTAAAAAGTGCTAAAGTAATGTAATATTGAGGGTGCTCAGGACCAGTCAGGAGGCATTCAGCACCTGGCAAGATCAAGCAGCAAGTCATGCCTCCCTTTTAGTAATAAAAATTACTTTTTTGGAGGGAAATAAAAAAAAAACACAAAATCCCATCCCCAAAATATGTTATCTTTGAAAAACCAATCTGCCTTTGCAAGACAGGCTGTAATTGAATCCCAGTTGAATGCACCTGGACGTGCCAGCATCATGAACAGCATCTGGAAAACCAAAGAGAACTGCAGAGTAGAGCTGCATAAGCTAAGAAGCTCTTTAAAATATACGTGAGCTCGTGTGTGTGTGTGTGTGTATAAATAAAACAGAGAAAAACCGAACAGTCTATTTGAGGCCAGAATAGCAGCAGCGGAGAAAATGGCGTCTGAGCCCTCTGCCTCTCAAACCCTCTGACTTGATGAGCATCCTGCATCTCCCTGCAACCATGACCCACCTGCATCGTTGTTCTTCATCATACCCTGCTCCCAAGTGCGAGCCCCAGACTGTTTACTTCTTCTCCCCATCTCTCCAAGGGATATGATTCACACGTTTTCAGATTTATTTGAGCAAAATGCAATAAATATGCTGCTTCAATTTTAACTGCTGGAATGCAGCCAGGGTTTTTAATGAATCTGGCCTGTGCAATTGAAGTGGTCCAGGATCTCAAGAGCTCTGGGCACTGTTAGATTATACACACAGACACACACACGTATCTCCCCCCACCTCCCTTTCCCTTGGGGCTCTCTGAGTCACACACCACTGCAGGTTTTTCAGATTCAGCTTGGGTTAAAATTAGCAAAAAGCCTTTATTATTCGAGAAGAGGAAGAATTCCTATCACAGCTACTGAGAACTGCCATATTTTTCTTGGATTTGCTTTACCAACCTATTATAATTTGGCTTTATCTGTTATTCGTTGTTCCCCTAAAAAATAGTAGCAAGCCTTGGTCCTGTCAACACTGAATTTTAATTAATTGTTTATGAAGATCACTCCATTAATCTGTAGCTGGAGCATCATGGAGGGTTTTTGTTGAACTGGCATCTTTATGGTTTCAGTCTTTTATAGTAACGTTTTGTAACAAGGTGCCATCAGATCTCTGCTGAGCAAGACACTAGTTTTGCAAGCCTGAACAAAAGATGTGTTTAAAGCAGCTGTAAATACCTTGTTTTAGTTACCAGAACAGGTGGCAAAGATCTTTTACACCAAAATCTGAAGGCATCTGACTCAAGTTTGGTTATATGAAATCAATCACCAGATTCATTCAATTCTCAGGCTGCCTGCATTTAAAAGGAAAACAAAAACAGGAAAATGAGTTATGATGTAATAAATATGTCCTATGTCAACTCAGCAGGAAGGTTTTGGCCAGATCCCAGGAGACAACAGCCTAAAATCACCATGACTCGTGGGAACAGAGCTGGTTTGGTAGAAATACAGTGCCACTGCTGGGGCTTCACAGTTTCTAATGCATCCAAACC
Organism: Phaethornis superciliosus; assembly: GCA_023637945.1. Classification (NCBI taxonomy): domain Eukaryota; kingdom Metazoa; phylum Chordata; class Aves; order Apodiformes; family Trochilidae; genus Phaethornis; species Phaethornis superciliosus. Next base: position 68,446,293 of record JAJQWJ010000004.1, read on the forward strand.
AAAGTGGAGGCATACTGCCAGGGCCACATGGAAAAATCAGAAGATGTCAATTCTCCTGTGCCTCTATCTGCGGGTAATTGGTTGAGCACTAAAATTCACAAGGAAAATTTTGTTTTAGAAAGATGATAAAGAGAACAAACAAAAGACAGGAAATTAAAATTTATGTAAACATAGTGGTTCCCAGAGCAACTATAAAGGAGCTACATTGCATATATAGATGAAGGCATGAAAGTTAATACCATGTGCAGCAATACTATACACTACGTAGGTACCCTTGGGACCATGTTACATTTACTATGGGACCCATCATTTTGAATGGTTTGACTTTTACGCTTTTAAAGCCTCAGACATAACATTGCACTAATGCCAGGTGGGAATAGGGCATTTGCTGCTTATTTGTTTGTTTGCTCAGAAAGAGAAAGGACAATTAGAATGGAATGAAACAAAAGTCGTAATTTTTCTCTCTCACTTCATACCAGAGACAAAAGTTGTGGACTTTGATCTCCAGAGATTTCTGAATAGTTTTGCTGGGGAGGTATTTCTCCACACTGATTTAGTACTCACAAGGTGAGATGGCAGGAATGGAGAACAGCTCTCCTGTTGAGATAGGGCAGCATCTGCCCAAATGATGAATTACAGTGCAATGTAAAATACAAGGCTTTTCCCTAAGTAAATGTGGGAGTGCAGAAGGAATCAACTTAGCCATATAAGCTTCAGATCTGAAATACCTAAACACCTTGGAAGCTTGCTCTTCTATTTTTTGCAAGTGGTTATCCTGAGTTTGATTCTCTGCTCCCTCATGCAGTTGTTGACATCAGTAACATGGGTGTAAAATGTCACCAGATCAGAAGGCAGCCAGCATTCACCTTGCATTTGTATTCATGACTATACAAGGAAGAGGGCAGCAGCAGGTCAGGCCCACTGAGATCCACAGAGATTACTTTGTCGATGTGGGATGTTTATGTTCTGATGGGGTGTTTTATAATCGACTCTTAAAACCATGCCACAGCCTATTTGTTCTGGTTTCATGGCAGAGCAGATTAGAACACAGGAATAGTTGTGGCTTTCCAGAGTCACCTTTTTTGCCTCTTTTTTTCCCCCCCCCTTTTTTTTTTTTTTCCTTTTTTAATTTTTTTTTCTCTAAGTAAGGATTTTCATTCCCTCCTTCATCTTTCTGCCCAAGTGTTTCCAAACTGTAAGGTGTTTGGTTTAGGATCAAACCTGGCAAGCAACCCTTGGGTTGTCAAGTCTGCTCACCCACTGGTGCAGGCAGCTATTTTACTGCTGGTGCTTTCCCAAGCAACACAGCAGGGACGGTACCTGGGAGTTCATGCCCTGCTTGTTGCCCCACACCAGTCCCAGCTTCTTGCTCCACAACAGTCCCAGCTTATTGCCACAGCTTTGTGAGACCATGACATCCACAGGTAACCATCACAAGACCTCCTAAGGGCACCTGCTTCATGTCCACCCATTTGCTCTCTTACTCATCCTTCTGCACAGGAGAGGGGGAGAAAATAAGGCAAAACATGTAGGGTAAGGTAAAGACAGCAACTGAAAAGCTTTAAGGGTGAAATTTGTGGTAGACATTGCCCATCTGTGAAGGTGATGTGATGAATGTGTGCAATCCCAGGGGAAAATGTGTGCTGGGGAGAGGAAAGAGGTGTTGCACATGATTGAGGTACACTGGTGCAGGGAAAGCAGGGCTTGCACCCCTTGGCCATCAGCACCACCTACTGACAAGTTCATCTGCTGAGGGGGAGGCTTTTGTCCAGCTCCTTCCAAGCAATACCAGGCCAAGATGACATCGTGCCACCTGGGAAGCTCAACCACCTGGGGAGCTCAACCACCTCTTTCTCCAGACGTTATGTTCCAGACATTCACGGCTTGCACCATCCTAGCCATAACTCCAAGACTGCAGCTACAATAAGGAATTGAGTTTGGGACCAGGAGAGTGAATCTGCATCCCTCACTAATTTGCTATGTTTTATCAGGGAGATGCTTTGTCTGTAATTCGTATGGCCGTACCTTGCCTTCTGAAAGTCTGATGTCTGGGTTTGAGTTGTCCAATCTGTGTTCCTCCAGGGCTGCTTAATCAAAGACAAGCAGAAGCAACTAGCTCAAGAGGAGTGAGTAAATCTCTAGAGATATCTTCTCTCTGCTGGTCATCTGAAGTCCTAAAATAGCTTAATTAAGACTTCATTGAGTGCCTTGAAAACATTTTGAGTGTTTCTGTTTGCCATTCCATTTCCTTTTCTTGTCTCTTGTTTTTTTCTGGCTGTTTATTGGTCAATTTCTCAATTTTCATATCTACTGCGACTTATACACTGGAACCTGAGGCTTCATTGAAACCAATCGCTTTATCTAATTAATAATAATAAAAAGGAAGAGTGATATACTCTTTGTGCGAAAAACTTAATTTTTTTCTCTAATTTCTCTTCAGTTGAAGCATCTCATTTCTCTTGAAAAGCAATTGAAATGTCATTAATATTTTCATTAGTATGATGACGGATGATACAAGGCAGGCAAATAGATTTGGGGTCTAGGCTGATAAATTTTCATGACATTTGTGTAAGACTCTGCTAAACACTTCAGAAGTCACATGCCAAGTGGTTCAAGATCATTTGAAAAAACAGAAGGCTTTTTTTTTTTCCTTTTTTTTCTTTTTTTTCTTGAACTCCTGGAATGAGAAACAGCTGCAGAGCAACATAAAGATAGTACAGCAAGCCCTCAAAATGCCCACCAGTTGCTAATTTTTTTTCCTTCATTGAAATAGTTAATCTGCATTGATGAGATATTTCACTGATGTATCTTTGGTGTTTTGTGGGGTTTTTCCCCCATCTCCGAGGATTCACATCTCTAGATGAAATGGCTCTTACACTTGGCAGGAGAAGAAAAATTCCTGTGGAGAAATCCAGCTTAAGACCTAACCATAATTTAGACTGCCTTTAGAGGCTTTTTAGAGCTGGATTTAAGTGATACATGTGTGTAAGGCCTGATGATGATTTTATTTCCAGAGTCTTTTCCCATCACTGAATGAACAATGAAGAATGAGTAAACAAGAGCGGAGAGGAAATGTTAAGCTTAGTTAGTTGTCTAATCATTCTGAGATATTTTGCTTTCTCTGCTTTGAGTTTGCTTCAAGCACAGATGAAAAGAAATATGCAGTTCGGGTGGTTTGTTCTATCTATTGGGTAGTCTTGTATTTCCTTCTCTACATAAAGCAACAACAGAGCTGTGTCCCATAAGTTTCTGTGTTTTCCACTCGGAGTTTTAAATTGCTCAGTTGATAGGATTTTTTTTTAATTTTATTTTTATTATTTTTAATGTTCTGTTTACTAAGAGAAAGAAAAAAAAATTTACTCCCTTCTTTATAATGTCAACCAAAAGGCTCTTGTCACGGGACAGAAAAAAATATTTCTGATATTCTTCCTGAGTAACAAATCCATTCTAAAGGCTCTCTAGAGTTTTCCGTGGTTTTAAATTTACTTCATGCTTATTCTGATGCCTTGCATTGCAACCACTTTTCCTCTTATTCAGGAAAGTTGACAGGGCATGTTTTCTCTGCCCCTTCATTGGTGACAAAGAGATATCTACACTGGTGAGATATTTTCCTGCCTACAAGAGACTTTGAAACAAGAAAAATTTAAGACTCAGGTCTCAATCCATTTGTGCACATGTATTTGTCAACTGTTATTTGAGATAACGAGGGTATCCTGCCTGGCCTCCAGCTGCTCTTGCAGAAGGGCAGAGGTCTTTTCTGAAGCCCTATATCATATCTGCCAGCCTCCCATGGATGCTTTGAATACCTCAGGGCATTTCAAATACCTCAGGTCACTTCAAATGCAACCAGTTGCTTGCAGAGAGCTTGAACTCCTTGCCAGAGATGTACCATCCACATTCAAGCCCCTCCATTTGAGCAGAAGGAATTTAAACAGGGGAGACTGTGATTTGGCCAAAAATCTTCATGGGGAGCAGCATAAGGCCACTATGGGAATTAGGTTTCTCAGCTTTTATTATAGTCAGTGAAGATTTTGCCAGTGAAGCCTGAAAGTAATTAATCCTGGACTAAAGTAGACCCTATTTTTTCATGTCTATTACCCACTCTACCATATTAATTTGATCTTTGTTGACTGCCATGGCAGCTTAAACAGATAGATTTCATGTAGACACCCAGGTTGTAGCAGCTGAAAACCAGATGAGATGATATTTTATTCCTTTAATAACTTACTCATTTATTCTTTTTTACACCATCAGGAGAGTGTAAGTAAAAATCCATAGAACTTTTTGTGAAGACAAAATTCAAAATGATGAATTTGAGCTTTTTGAATGGGCAGTTGTTCCAGGAGAAGAAAACGAAGTCTGAGTGCCTTTTCAATCCCAGACTGCTTAATAAAATTCTTTTAGATTTCTCCCAGATTTCTAGTTTTTCTGCAAAATATCCATGGCCAGCTTTTTCAAATGATTGTCTGAAACTGGGACCTATATTTAGATCAATCTGTACTGGGACATAGAGTGCTGATCAAATAAATTATCAACTAAATTTCAAGCATAAAGTTTAGGGAGCTTGTGCTTGACAGCTTACTCAAGCTCATTGGATTTTTTTTTCATAGTTTGGTGGCCTGACAAAAATTTCAGCCAGTCAAAATTTCAGAAAATTCAGCCATTGTTAAATCTTTCATTTTGAATAATAAAGTTCTGCTACCCCAGGAAATCAATCATGATTAAAAAAAAACTCTTCGTCTATCATCTTCGCTCTATTGTGATGCTCTCTCAGAGTGGATACGTAAAGAGAATGTGTTTTTATGCTGATGCCACTTTCTATACTTTGCCTGCCTGTTGCATATGTGGATATGGGGAGAAAAGTTCATTGGCTAAAGTACCTGAAATACTCTGTGTGGGCTCCATTAAAAAAACTGAAAGACAGAAAACTGAAGGCAGGCTTGCACCAAAGGTGTGCAGAAAAGCACTTGGAAATTTAGAGTGGCCCAGGCCTAAATGTGAAGCACCTGAGCTGATAGCATAACTCCAGACGTCCGTGTCTGAGAGCATTTAGGGTTTTCCCAGTATGTTCTTTATTCTGGTTCTTGTCAATCTGCTTTTCACATGTCTGTAATTAGTGATTTTTCCTCCTCTTTCTTCTTTCCAATCTATTCTTTGTCTCATTTCCATCTATTTCCCTGTTTCATTCCACTTTGCACTCTTCACCTCTTTAACCTCTTCTTCATCAGTCAGGTCCCTTCTTGTGTCTGTATGCCACAGAGGCAGGCAGGCTCTGACCTTATTACATGTGGTTTCTCTGCCATCCTCCTTACAGCTATAGGAAGGAGTCTCCAGCAAGGGTTTTAATGAAAACCACTCTCAATAAAGTACTTCCTTCTGAATTTTCTTTTGGAAAATACATAAAATCCAAAGATTTTATACTTAAGTTCTCACCTGAGAAATGGGGTATTGCTGAGGTTTTTTTATTGGATGCATGGGAAAGGACAAACTTTACAAAAAAACCTGACTCCTGTCCATTTGTTTTTTCCCAATTCACACTAACTCTGAGCTGTTAAAATAAAGCCAGACATTGTACTCTATTTGATCACTATCAGGTATTTCAGTTGTTTTGAGAATACCACTAGAATAGGGCAGGAATTATATATAAATACAGAATAATGACAAGTAACTACTAAAATTCTTTGTTACGGAGGTTAATTGGCAATAGCACTTATGGTTGCACCTATGCATCTTTATAGATTTCAGTTTTCATATTGCAGTCAATTACTGTAGTTCTCAGAAAGAAGGTAAAAAAAAATACCCCATATCTATTGATCTGAAATACAGAAGAGGTGAGAGAAGAACAGCATATGCACTCCCAGTGTGCATTATTTTTCATCTCTGGTGCTGATAAAGCAAGCAGTTATTGTAGTGATAAATCAGCACTAAAGTGGGATGAATGGACTCAGATATTAAAACAAAGCCAGCACAAAACCTTCTAAAAATAAAACCTCTTCTTTTATAGTCTCCTATATGGGGACTTCTCTTAAGTGCTGAGATTTACTTCAAAAACACATCATATTCAGGGTATTTCTCATTCTGTGAACTGGGGCATAGTTTATTACAGATAAAGAATTAAAATGAAATTACTAGGCTACCCAATAGGGAGAATACTAACTTAGAAGTCAGCATTCCTGGATGCTCTTTTCAGGTCCATGACTTTCAGCCCATCCTTCTCCCACCTGTTCCCAAGTGCTTACCACAATGGTTTAACTGCCTTTCTTGTGGATGCAGTGGTAGAAAGATGTGGAACCCTCTGGGGATGAGTTCAAATATTACTGGAATAAGATGGTGGAGATGCCCTTCTGTTTCTCTTGGTTTTGTTTTGTGTGACAACAGGGTTCAAGCAACATCCCTGGTGCTGCTTACTTATATAACAAAAACATTAACAAAGGACTACTTAAACTGGTATAATGCAAATTAATTTCATCTAGAAAGAAAAAGGTAATATCAGCTTAATTTGTGCATCATACAGATACTGTCTTTTGCTGAATGCATGCAGAGGAAGAAGGAAGCCTTACCATCTCAGTGTAGGTCTCTTAGTTTAACATATTCAGCAATATTTTTGCTAATTATTTTGCTAACTTCTCTTAGATTTCATCACTTTTTTTACATGAATGTTCCTGAAAAATTACACCATCATTACACCAGCCCTGCCCTTGTGCCTCATTCCTTCTCCCCCCACTAGCATCTTGACTCTTCTGTTCATGCTTCATGCCAGCACTCTCCTACCAAAGCTGTCAGTGTCCCATTTAATCTATGATAAATATGAACTGCTCCCAACTCCATTTGCCTAGGGAATATCAGCTCTATCTGCCACATTTAAAAATGATCATCCCTGTTGTTAAGAAAAACAACAACTCAAAACACCACCCCTGACTTTTCTCATTACTTACAGGCTGAAAATTCCCCATCTGTCTTTCCTCAGCTGTGTTCTGGAGAAAGAAATCCTATCTTCCATTTCCTTTGTCCCCAGTGAGTACACTCTCATCCACTATGACAGCTCATCTCAGTGTAACTACTCTTCTCTAGGTAGTTCCTTGCTCCTAGCTTCAGGTCTTTATTTCTGCCTCTCAGAATACCTACTGGTTTTTTATGCCTTAAGAAAGAGTCCTTTAGCTCCCTTTTCCTCATCATTATCCTCCCTCAAACATTTCTTTTTCATTTCACTTCTTTTTTTTAATTTTAATTTTTCTCCTCCCTTCTCTGTAAGAGAAAATTTGGTTCTTCATCACTGTGTATTAAGTGATTCATCATGAGATATTCCATGGCAAATTTAATTTCCCTAACTACACTGGTCTCTGTCTCTCTTGGTTCAGTTTCCAACAACTGTAAACTTTAAATTTTTGCTCAGCTAACTTTTTGCTCATCTAAAATATTCAGTCTTTGGGCAGGAAAAACCTCTGATGATGCAACTATTAGCAAGCCCCTTTAGCATAAATCTGTGTTCACAAGGCCTTTGACTCTGAATTAGTCTTTTGAACTCTAGAGTTTTTCTCTCATTAAATTTATTGACTGCTATCACCTGTATTTAACTAACATGTTCTTGTACTTTGATCCAGCTTCTACTGGAAATCCTCATTTCATGTATTTATCACTTCCTGACATGCCAAAATTTAATGGCTGCTTCCACAACATTTTCAAAGCCCAGTCCCACTCTGTTTGAAAGACTGGGGGCCTGGGAAGGGCACATGGGTGTTGGAGGAGACTGGGTATGAACATACCTACTGCAACCTTGGGCCACTGTCCTCTTCAGTCTTGGAATATTAACTGCTTCCACCAGCTCCATTAAGTTTTTGTCTTCGAGTACATGAAATGTTGGTTTTCCAGACACACATCACTTCATCCCTCATTGCTGAGGCAGCACATCCTTTTATGCCTCAGTTTCCTGCATGTTTTCATGCTGGCAATATGCAGAGGATGAGGGGAGGGCATGGAGATGGAGCATCCATGATTCTTCCTGTGCCAGTACAGGAAAAAACAATACCAAAGCAAAACCAAGAGGCAAAGCTCAAGACTCCATCTCCTATTAAGTTTAATTCACTGCAAAATACAACCTTGAAACAGGGACATTAACATTTTGAAATTTCAGATTATAGGTGATCATCCATTTATCTGTAAAGGCAGTGAATATTTGAGACTCATCCTGATCATGAGCAAAATAATGCTTCCTTACCTTTTCCTCCTTGTATTCAGTTCTTTCATCCATAACACTAGCACCTATGTTGTTTTCAAACATTGCATATCATTGGAGGCTGGAGATTCCTGTGGCCTTCAGCTCCACACAGTCCTGGGACCTACCTCTCAAAATTGGAAGATGATCTGAAGCCTGGGCAGATGACCCACAGCTGTATTTAGCAACAGCAGCTGCTCTTTTTCCTTCAGTAATGCCCTGCCAGGCTTCAGGTATACAGCAGTGTACTGTTTTGTATTACATAGTATTGCCACTATGCTCCTTGTCAGGAAACACAGTTATCTTCATAAAGAAGTGAAGAGGAAGGCTTGCACCATGTTTCTTGAACTCAGGCGCAGAGATCCACCCAAGTAGAAAGGAATGTCACGATGCATTTAACCTTATTAGTTTCAATAGGGCTGACTTTGTGCAATCCATCAGTGTACAGATACATTAGGGGAACTAAACTATTTCCACATCTCATTTACATAATGGATGGGATGTGAAATGAGTCCTATGGAAGAGAAGCGCCCTGGAGGCACTAAAGTTTATCACAATATGTAAGAGTTCTTTTAGATCATTGCATTAAATTTCCACTAACAAGATAACAAATTAATTGTCTGTATTACTGTACTAACGCAAAATGAGTAAAGTGTATGATTTCAGCAGAGGAAGGCAGCTGTTTAAGACAGCTTGGTGGTTATAGGAGGAGGCAGAAGAGATTAGTTTGTCTCCCAGCATTTGCGTCTATTATGCCAGCCCTCCTCCTGCCCCTTTAAGAAATCTGGCTCTTCTCTAATCTGATGTTGGACTTGAGCTTTATTAGTGAAGTGAGGGAGAATGAGTAAATCAACTGTATCAGACAAGCCTCAGGACATCTGGAAATTGATCATTCTGCAGAAATAAGCACTCTGTGTTTATTAGCTGGGAGTTCATCACTATCGCTTCTCTTTATCCAATTCCTAAGAGATTTCAAAGCTATCATCATAGCATTAGCTCTTCTGACTGTGCTACTGCAGATAAAGATCAGAAGATCTAATGATGGCTTTCTCTGACTCCCTCTTTCTTTCTCTAAAGCTATCCTGATTTAAAAAAAAAAATAATTAGGAAAATAGCTAGATTGAAATAAAGCAGTCTTCATGTCCTCAATTTCTGCCTGTTGAGAATGAGAGTAATTTTTTTTTAATATCTACAGGAACTTGGTCTTATTCAGTGGGACACATCCTGCAGAATAGAAAAGACCTCACAGAAGTGATGGAATTTGAAGTTTCTAAAGTGGTGGTGGAAAAGGGAGGAAGATAAAAGAACCTGAAGCCATAAGGCAGTGCTGTACACTAAAAGAACAGTTATTTTTAAATTATCATACATGTCAAATAGAGGCCTGCAAAATTAATTCCGTAAGTTAGAAAGGTAATAATATTACTTTAAGAAGAATAATTACATTTCTTAACTACATTTATCACACAGTAATTCAGTTCTCCTTTCTAGAAGATGATGCAATGCCAAACTTTTGACTTATATATTTAAAATCAGCTTTAAGAAAAGATTCACCCAGATAGAGAGTTTCCTCTGATTCTTTATTCAGGATGGAGGAACTATCATAATGCAAATACTATGGCTATCTTAATGTTTAGATGTGCATTCCTGTTCACAGCTTCCTTACGCAGCTTTGTTGTGCAAAGAGACTGGGAGAAAAATCATCTGCAAGAGTCTTCTGATAAAAATGGTCACATGCATAAACTATTTAAGTACAACCATGAATTTCCAGAAATCTGTGGGGACTATGAAATCCAATGCAATGAACTCTAAAGAAAGAAATCTTCCCTTGCAGAAGATTCTCTGAGATCAATTTTTATCGGTTGATTTTCTGTTGCCTAATGACAAATGAACATTTATTATCTCCTTTGAACTGGGACTTCTGGGTGCACATTGTGCTAGATTCTGTGCACAAATTAAAGAAGAAAAGGTGGATGTTGTCCAAGAACCTTTCCATATAAGTACATGGTGCGAGAAAAGAGATGGATTCAATAACAGAGTGAGGATGATTTACCAGTAAAGCAAGAATAGTTAATTAATATGTTTGTTCAAAACCTAACACAGTGGAGCTAGGCTGAATTACTTGCAGCATAAGTGCTTAATAACAACAATAATAATTATTATTGGCCCTTTAAGATTAAAGTATTAATTATCAGTAAGAGCTTGAAAGTTTCTTAGCCAGTGAATGAAGACTGCCAATTTTTTACCCTGAGTATCAGCGTGCATATAAATGTTTAAGAAGAAGGCCAGTTTCACAGCAATATTGCATTTCCCCATGCACAGGCTTTCTGTCAGTCTGCCCTGAACCAGAGTAGTGCTTCTCTTGATTCATCCTTTTACTTATGATCATGATGATTACAGGTTTCTAATCATGCCATTGTTGTTTCATATTCTTGACAGTCTCCTTCGTTTCTCACTTTTGAAGCTAACCTTTCCCGTTGCCCTCTCTCATTAAGCAAATAATGTTTGAATTCTCTTCTTTGCTCTTCTGCCTTGTTGCTCTATTAGATGTGTACATAGTGCTGTCTGTGCACACAGGAAGACTCAGGAAATTTAAGGTAGGAGATGAGGTGGGCTCAGTTTGGGTGGAAATGCAGAGAGATCAATAGATAGGTGGTAAGTAAGGTCTGAATCAGGCCACCGGTATACATCATTTTGTTCTCTCTCTGGAGCAACAACAAAGAATAAAGTACACTGGAATCATGCTTATGTGTGTGAAGTTCAAACTTTGAGCCCTCTGTGATGGTGTTACAAGTGATTTGTTTTCACATGATTCAAAGTTGGGTTGAACAAATTTGGTCATTTCCCTCCTGAAAGGCTTTCTGAAAAGAGCACCCCAAATGAGAAGAAAAATGACAAAGAAAGGTGATGATATTGCACCAGTAAGTCAGTCCACACAGGAGAGAGACCTACCATTACTGCACCATGAATCACAGCACTTCCTTCCTGGCTGCTCCAGATATATAAAGTTCTCCTTTTCCTCAACTTAGATTAAAATTTTAGTGAGGTGAGGGATACAGGCTGAAGCAGCCATGTGCCTGAAACAAAAGACAGATGGCTGGACCCATGATTTACTGGTGATGAGCTACAATCAACCCATGTAGACTTTGAAGTACTTCATTACATTTGTATCTCTTCTGTAGGAGGAGAATTTTCCTCAGTGATTTGTATGACCTTGGTAAACCCAGATAGGTGGTAATTGAGCAGCAACTACTTCTTCAGAAGAAACAGAATAAAAATATTGAAAATATTGACTCACCCCAAAGGCAGTAAGCAGCACTTTGGTCTTTGACCTTTAAGCATCCTGGGGTAGTCAATAACCTGGCTGTTAGATGCTGTGCCTGCCACTGATTTTGATTTGGGAGTAGTTTAACCTTGAACCAAGATCCAAGTAACCACGGCAACAGGAAGTCGGCCTCTCCATCCAAGAAGTGGGAATCCATAAATCAAGGTCCCTAATGCAAACACTGTGTGCAGGTAGAGATTTGAGAGGATAAGTGGTTTGTGAGGGATTACCTTTGAAAAAATGAATGACTGTCCCTTGATATGTTGAAGCACAGCTTCACAGCAGCTGGTGTTTTTTGGTTTTGTTTTTTTTTTTTTTTTAGTTGCTTTTTTTTTTTTTTATCAATAGAGGTCAATGGGTTACAGCTGCATGTTTTCATACAGCTCTTTATATGGGCCCTTCAGTTTAATTAGAACCAGATGTTGAATTTATGAGGTTGTTAGCATTATTGTGTACCACATGCACATGCGTATATGTGCATGCGTATTGATATGTGCACCTACTCATGCACATCTCTTGTGCACACACTGCATTCATCAATAAATAATGTTAAGGCTCAAACTCAGGCTCTGTGGAGTGGTGAAAACTCAATATGCACAGTTCCATAGTACTGCTGTCCCATAGGTGTAATTACCTGGTCAAATATCCCCGCTCTTCTATGGCACAGTGCTTTATTCAATGTATAGTGCTCACCTAATGAACAGCTGTTTGTTAGCTGCATGATTTTCCTCCCACTATTCAGTGTCTGACATCATGTCTCATTTATCCCACGTTTCTAAGCCTTGGTTTGAATAGATGAATGTTTCATGAATGTTGATAATTTTATTTTCGCAGCTCTGCTCTTGAGATGAGGGTTATGTTATTGTTCTCATTTGCAATAGAGAATCTGAGCAGAGAGAGATTGAAGTTGAATGGATACAATTTGAGATGCTAAGTATTTGATTTGAGGTTTTGGAAGGATGTGTGGTCTAACAGGCAGTAACTCCTCTGCATATCTCCACCAAGTCATGACCTGTAATTCTGCCTTGCTCCTGAATATTTCTGCACTCAGCTTCTTTCTGCTCTGCTAAATCCCAGGCTTTAACAGGTTACAGGTCCATCAGGACTCTGATCTTCAGCTGGCCCCCTCTGTAGTCCTGTTTTTCATTCTCCTCTCCCCAGTGAAGTTCTTCTGTGCCTGAGAGTCTTCTAGAGATCTCTCCTACAATTTCTGAGGCAACCCAAACACTTACTGATATTTCACACATGCAAGGGACAAAGGTAGGGACTCTTAATAGCAGCTCTAAACTTCAGATGCAAGGAAATGGTTGCTGGTATCTGGAGAGGCTGAGTACAGTCAACAGTATGTAAGGCAGTTTCTGTCTCTTGAGATCTTCTTGATCTCAACTTCAGCAACCCTTCAAACACTGTGTTCTATAACATCCTTATAGAGCTACTGTTGAAATACAGACTAGATAAGTGTACTCTGAGATGAACTGAAAACTGTCTGAACTCAAAGGATTGTGACCAGTGGCATAAAGTCCAGCTAGAGCCAGTCAGTCTCTTCACTCTTAATTCATCTCATCTTAATTAACGACCTTGGTGATTAGGTAGAGAGTACCTTCAACAAATCTGGAGAAGGTACAAATCGGGAGGACTGGTTGGTACACCAGAGCATCATGCTGGCATCCAGAGGTATTTCAACAGTCTGTAGGAATGAGCTGAGAAGAACCTTTTGAAGTTCAACAAGGACAAGTGAAAGTCCTGCATCTAGGAAGGAATAACCCCAAACACCAGCAGATGCTGGGGGCTGATCTGCTGGAAAGAAGCTATGTAGAAATGGTCTTGGGGATCCTGGTCCTGAAGTCCAACAGCTTCATGGACTGCACTGGGAGAAGTGTTACCAGGAAATGGAGTGAAGAGATCTTTCTACTCAGCACTCATGAGTCTACACCTGGAGTACTGTATCCAGCTGGAGGGCCCTCGGTGCAGTGAGACATGGATATATGTGGGAGAAAGTCCAACAAAAGGCCACAAAGTTGTTTGAGGATCTGGAGCATGTCTCCCATGAGGAGAGTCTGAGACAACTTGGATTGTTCAACACAGAGAAGAGAATGCTTGGGGGGATCTAATCCACATATACAAATTTCTGATAGGCAAGGATAAAGAAGATAGAGGTAGACTCTTCTCAGTGTTGCCCAGTGACAGGACAAGAGTCAGTGGGCAGAAAATAAAACACAGAAAGTAAAATCTGAATATCACAAAACATATTTTTACTGTGAGGATGACTGAGCACTTGAACAAGTGACTCTTAAAAGGTTTTGGAGTCTCCCTCCTTGGATATATTCAAAACCTGGACAGACATTGTCTGGGGCAATTTGCTCTGGCTGAATGTGCTGAAGTAGGGTGAGTGGACCAAATGATCTTAATTGGAAACTTCCAGTCTCAGCTGTACTGTGATTTTTATATCTTCATGGAATTTAACTGGCAAAATCTGGTGCATTTTATCTCAAGCTTATATACAGGTTTTGAAATTTGAAAAGAAAAGGAATTTATGAAGGATCACCTTTGAAAAATAAATTACTGTCCTGGATAAGTCGAAACACAGAATATCCCAAAGACAGGGAGAGGTTTTTATAAGTTGACAAAGAGACAGCACAAAGTTCTTACCCTAGCAGACTTGTGCTCTGGTCCCATGAGAGCAGGGCCACTGGGTTTTTACAGAGCAGCAATAACTAGTTTCTAAAATGGGGGAAAAATATCCCCATTGAGGGATTTTAGCTGCCTTTCCATTTGACAGATTCATATATTTATTTATGCAATATGTGCACACACACATGAAGTCACAGAAATATGGCATATAAAAGGAGAAGTATGGCATATAAAAGGAGGGATACACATTCAGGTGTATTAGGAAGCTATCTAGTATATAAGATTTGGATCCCAGCAGTTGAAACTTCACACATTTACAAGCAAACAAAATGGGTTCTAATCACATCATTCTAGAAGAGAGTTTGAGAAACATTGTTAAGGAAGGAATGTATGAGTTCTGAGTGCATAAGTTTTATTTTTCTGGAACGTTGGTCTCTTTGGTATAGTTCAGTCACTCATTTCTTCTGTGTTGCAGTCCCTAGGAAGAAAAACGTATGACAAAGTGCTCTTTTTTTTTAATTTGTTTTTTAAACTCCCAGCTCTATAATGGGTTGCAAGGTAAATTTTCATTAGGAAGAGGATTCCTAAAAAAATAATTGTAGTATGCTTTAGACAGTGAATTACCTACTGTGGGTCATGCTGATCCCATCTCTTTGCTCAAATGAAACACCCACTGAGTCTAGTCATTATAGAAGAGAAATGTGTGGGTGTTGAGTATTCAGTACCTAGAGAATGAGGAATAGGCAATCCCACTAAATACAGATATGAACCATGTCTGTCTTTATACATATATCAGAACGTATTTTTTCTTGGAGAACAGAAAGTAACAGTGTTGAACTGTCCATTGTTTACAGAGGTCAGTGGAGGTACATCCTGAAGCAAAATCATAAAAAAAAAAACCCAAAAATTATGATCCTTGCTAGTATCAAGACCATACTATGGGCACATACACAAGAAAATAGGGAAATATATTGGGATAGCAAGGACAGCATCTGACTACTTTTTTTCCGGGTATTCCCCAGACAGGTCACTTTGTCAATATTCATCCAAGTTTTGTTTCTTCCCCAGGAATTGCAAGTCCCCACTTGAAAGCAGACCAGATTTCACTTCATAGCAAAATGGAAAGTTCTGCCTGTAACATGATGACCAGAAGGAAACCAGCAGCTGTTGACAGTGTTGCAATGCCAACTCCAGTATTATCTCTCCTACCTTCTTCATCAACAACCTCTGAAGCAGGTAATGTTTCCTCCATTCCCTCTATTTTTCCCCATCTTGCTCCTTCTGGCACTGCACTAAACAATATTGTGCTTGTGCTGCTAACCCCGATTGGAGGAGTAGCTGCAAATGTGCATATCTAATGTGATAATCAGGCTGCAATTTTTCTAACACTTTCTTATCATGATCGTATCTTGGCATATTAATTCTATTTTATTCACATACCACCACTTGTGCAATAATGGGGACACAGGTAGCACCAGCCCGTATGGTCTAGCAGGGGACTCCAAAGCAAGGCTCCTGGGTTCCTTTCTCAGCCCTGTTGTTCACTTATTTGAATGTTCCCATCCCTGTAGCAGAACATGCTGGATACACAGTGAATTGCTAAGGAGCAGCTGAGATTTCTTTCTGCATACTTCAGTGATTTTAGCATAATATTCTGTCTTGCAAATGTGAAACTGTCTGGGGCAATGAACAGTGATTTAAAATATATCAGAATAAATAAGTCAGAATAACATGTTTTTCAATCAACTTATGTTTTGTACTTCTATTTTGAATCAGATGAGATAGGTGATAGCTTTATACAGTCAGAAATTGAGCCAAATCATTCAGGCTTCATCACACCTTTTCTTGGGCATGGATAGTGAAGTTAATTTTGCATTGTGTCTCTATTTTCAATGAATGGGGAACCCACAGAACATTACATGTTCAGAACATGTCCATGAGGAGTTTCAGGCCTTTGAATCTAAATTAAGAAAAAATATATTTGCATCACTGAGTTACAGATTATTACTTATTTAATTATTCAATTGAAAGTGCTATTTAATTGCACTCCTTTTTGATTCATTCCCTGAATAAATAGTGAAAACAAGGGATCTGTGCTGTGAAGTAGCCTCCATAAAGGTATTTTTTTATACTTCAAAATCAGGATTCTTAGTTTAGGCTTTAATACTTTCCTATATTTAAAGTAAGGACAGATTTTTAATGCAACAGAGAATGAAAGCACACAAATATTTCATTATCAGTTTCAAGATGAAAGTGTATGCTTGACTGCATAGTTCACTCTTCTCATTTTCAGAACTCTAATTGAATTGTTGGTTTATCTGTAGCCCAGATGTTGAAATAATTTAGTGAAAAACTGCAAGAAACTGTGTTAATTGGTAAAGAGGGTAGTGCTATGGGCTTTCTGTAATTAATAGGGAGCTCTTCGACAATTCCTCCAATCCCTCAACCAAGTTGACAAATGGATCCCAGCTGTTAAGCAGTCTTCTCTCTCTGCCCTGTTCTTGCAAGCAGCCTGGGGCTACTCTGGAGGGATAGAGAATGATGGGCAGTGAGAGGGATCTTCAGTGCTGCAGACAAAAAAAGCTATCCAGAAAAAAGTTAGTGTTGTGATGGAGAACTTCTAAAGGGCTCACCTCTTCATTCAACAGCATTGTGCTGGAATGGGTGTTCCAGCCTGCTTTAAGCTGCCCTTGGCAATGTTTATTTTTGGTAGAAATTTCTTTCTTTGCCTCAGAAGCTATTTCCAGCATCACATCAATCCTTTATGACTTCCTGGCATGGCCTGCAGTCATTTCAATTTGTCTCTGTGAGACAGAGCCCCATTGCATCTGTTTACCATAGCAGAGCAGAAAGACAGGGCTTCCATGTGCCTTATTTTAAATGTGTAAAACTGGTTTTTAAGACTGATGTTGCTTCTTACTTGCTTGGGCTAGGTGGATGAAGCTGTTTGGACATTGGGATAAGCATGGAGGAAATGTAAAAAAAAGCCTGTGCTGCATGTAGATTTTCTAGTTTCTCTTACTTTTGGGCTGGATTGTGCCAAAGAGCGTCAGGTCTTCATAGAGACAGCATGCTGTAAAGGAGTTGTAGGGAGATAACTGATCCCAGGTAGCAAAATATCCCCCACCTGCATCCCCAGCACCTGGAAGTTGCCATCATCTTGTATCACCTCTGTTAGAGCTTTTCCCTTTTACGTGTCTGCTTGTAGACAGAGTGTTACTATTTCCCATCTCCTCTTCAAAACCTTTTAGATTAATTCCACCAAATAGAGTAAGAAGTCTTTCTCACAAATCAAAATTTCTACATGCAAACAGTAAACTACGTGCAGGAAGAAAACAACAAGGCCTAAAAACAATGCGGACAAACTTGTGCCAAAGGTTGGGTGGGGTCTGTCAGGATAAAATGGAAAAGATTAGTACTTAGCTTTGGTTTTCAGCTCAACAGTATACCACACGGCAATATAGCAAAATATTTTAAATCAAAGATTGTTCACCAAGAGCTTCCAGATGAGTTGATAACACCTAATGGCTCTTACTTCAATAGTGGTTTATTTTGGCAGATCTCCCTGATATTTTGTCATATGCACACCTCATCAAATACTCCCCCTGCAGACCCATCAGACACTTTTTCACGGAGTCTCTATACTCCAAATGTAGAATCAGATGTCCCAGACTCTCAATAGCCAAAATAATATTTGGTTTCCTAGTATCTCCTTTAAAAAAACTTGACTTGAAAGCATATCACTTATTCAGTACATTCATTTTGACTATTGACAAACTATGTAACACAGCTCTAACACTTTCTAGAGCTTGCATGTTCAGAGGCTTGCTAGGAAGAAAAGCAAAAGCATTATAGTGGTTTCCAACAAGCTTCCTGAGAAAGTCATAAACACCTCAAAGCACTTAAGAAGGAAAAATTAGTGCAGTAAGCCAGCATAGAACAGCATAGAAGGTTGCTGAGGAGGGGCTCTTTGGTTTTTTGTTTCTTTGTGTTTTCATTTGATTGGTTGGGTTTTTTTCTAAATGAGAAAATTAGTTTCAGTCCAAAAGGAAATGGACTGTCAGCTCACAAAGTTTTAGGAGAGAAAAAAAGTATCTAAATAACATGAAGGAACACACCAGGAGTGACATTCAGCTTATATGTTTACATGTATGTAAATATCAATCTACCCATAACTATCTGAATATAATTTAATTTTGGAAAACTATGCAGTTTGGTAGATAACAGATGCCTGTCTTTGCTCCACTCAGGCACTGTCTACTGGCCACTGGACCCTACTCAGAACACTCAGCCTGGGTGACCTGGATCCCTTGGTGCTTAGAACACCCATTGGGTTTAGCAGGATGGACAAGAGACCTGAGTTTTCTTTGTCCAGTATCAGGTTGTCAGTAGAATGTCCATAGTAACCTTAAACTACATGAACTCCCATTTCAGAAATAGAGATCACCTTCCACTAACTATAAAGACCAGATCTCCCCTGATTGTGATGGAGTGGTAATACTATGTTTCAGAACAATCAGCTTCAGTGCAAAACCCTTGCAGATATTTAGCTAGTGCTTTACTTCAAATTTTATTCCTGTCCTTTGGCTTACTTTCTTTCAAATGAAAGGTGAGAGTAATGCCAGATCTCTTGATTTTGCCATGAACCTTGCAATTTTTTCTGTTTTTTTTTAAATTGCCCCTCTTCAAGATTTCCACCACCAACTGAAAAAACTTTTATTTTCTGGAAAATAAACACATCCTGAATATGGGAAGTTTTGAAAAAAAAAGCCTTGAAAATTTGCCCTCCGAATAGAAATAAAGGCAAAAGGTGGACAGCAAATACAAAGAGTGTGCAAAATGCTTGTTTGCCTAAGTCTTCTGAACTGAAACCACTATCAAGATCTGGGAGGAACCTTTCGAATGGTTAGGGATGAAAATGTTGGTACTATATACGTCAATCACCAGTGAGACCAGATGAGAGTAATCATTTTGCGTGACAGGGATGTAACCTTTTTTTGATCACATGACTGGGAAATAGCTCACTGCAACTTGCCCTTAGGGTGCTTGCAACCACACTCTTTAAGGGTGACCTACTTGAGAGGGATTTTGTGCAACTAATTAGCTTCTCCTGAGCAACTTGTATATTTAATTTCCTTTCTCTTTTTTCTTGGTACCAAAATGACTGCATTCCTCTCTTCTTTTGTCCTCTGTGAATCACAAACTGCAAGCGGGTTTTATATTTCTCTTTTGTGTGTATGTGTGTGGGGAGTGGGCTACATATGGAAAATATATTTTGTTTTGTAATTAATGAAAAACAGACTTTGGGAAGTTGTCCATCCAGGTCTTTATTTATAAGAAAGCATATGTCTGTGTTTTGTTTATGACTCACTCCTACTTCTTGCATTGTAACTAGGGTTTGTTTACGCAAGCTCTTTGCTGAATCCAAGCAACATGGTGGTATTAGAGCCAATAATTTATGTTCTCCAAGAGGGAAGGACACCAAGGGAGTCCTATGCTAAATCTGTCATAGCCTAGAGTGAGCAAGAAGAGATTCTACCACTTGACAGCTCCTAGTTATCTACAGAAAATACTACAATAGCAACTTTAAACTACTGCTAGAAGATTAGACTGTTAGCCATGAAGGGAGTGATAACCCCTAAATGAACCTTTCTCGAAATCTTGGCTGCTCTGAAAATTTCAAGGATTTCAAACGCAAATGACTGCTTGACAGTCAGGTGTAAATTAAGTTTGCAAGAAGATGTGGGCTGAGGTTAATTTAGTAGGATGTTTTATTCTTTACTGAGAAGATATTCTGAACTCCATCATTTCTTTTTTCCAGCAACACATAACAGATATGTTGGGAGAGAAAGGGAGCACCAGTTATTGCAGCAGCGGAATTAATGCATTCTGTTTCTGTCACAAAGGGATAGTTACTTACAATCTATGTGCAAATACTGAACAGATGATATGTTCAGTAAAAGAAAATGAGATAATTTTGAAAACCAAGCAAGGTCTTGTGTCTTAAGTAAAGGACCAGTAACCAAGAAATTCTGGGTATTCTTTCCAGCTCTGACCATGACTCACAACATCACCTTGGAAAGGGACTTACCTGCTTTGGACTTGATTCAGATCTCAATCTGAAACAGGAGTAAGCTTACTTTGGGGATCATTGAAGTCAGTTGCATGACTGACTAGTTTCAGCTAGTGTCTGCAGAGGTGATGAGTACAGAAACTCAGGCAAGGGTACTGAATTTGCCACAGGTGAAGTGACCCACACAGCTTGTCTTGTCTTGTTACTGTTACTTGGGTTCAGTAACAAACACTTTACAAACTAAATGACATCCGCTGAAGAACTAAAGTCTGGAGTGAAGACATCAGAAATATGTTTGGGGTATAGAAAGTTTAATAGTTACTGTGGATCGATATGACAGCTATGCTAAGCATTCCTTCCTTCCTTCCTTCCTTCCTTCCTTCCTTCCTTCCTTCCTGAGAAATGGAATGAAGCTAACTCATGGTAAAATGTTGCTGTAGAAAAGCTTTGTTACTTTAGAAGAGGAGAGAAATAAGTTGTGTTTTAATCTAGGTTATTAAAAGAGGAGGTAACAGCAATTTTTCTGGGACTGTAATAACTAATCTTTTTACTTTCTTTTAGTTGCTTTTGTATTCAGAGCCCTTCTCCACTGCCACCAGAGTCACTGACACCACTTCTTTAGCTGTTATATTTAACATCCTGAGCTTGAAGTCACCTAGTCTTTATGACACTGAAACTGGGCAAAGGAAAGTTCCTAGTCACTGTTGTTTGACCTACCACTGTTTTTGTTCTTTTCTCCCAACAGCCAGCCCACCACTGAAAAAAAGGTTCAAGCGCCGTGAAATTGAGGCAATCCAATGCGAGGTGCGCAAGATGTGCAACTACACCAAGATCCTGTCCACAAAGAAGAACCTGGATCACGTGAACAAGATCCTGAAAGCCAAGAGGCTGCAGAGACAATCAAAGACAGGCAATAACTTTGTCAAGAAGCGGAGGGGGCGTCCTCGCAAGCAGCCCCTCTCCTTTGACGAAGATTCCAGAGACCAAATGCCCGTTCTGGAAAAATGCGTTGACCTTCCCAGCAAAAGAGGTCAGAGACCGACACTAAATCCTTTGATGTTGGAGCAAACAGCCACTCAAGATACAATCATGGCCACCATTGAGGCTGTCATACACATGGCTCGAGAAACGCCACCTCTGCCACCTCCTCTCCCTCCTCCTCCTCCTCCTCCTCCTCCACCCCCTCCGCCTCCTCTCCCTTTGCCGCGGGCACCCCGGCTGGGGAAAAGGAAAAGCAAATCCCTGCAGGAGGAAGAGGAGGATGTGAAAGTGAAGCGGCACCGGAAAGGCAGAGGAAATGAAGGCGAAGGCCTTCCCTAAGGCCGGCACACCCCAGTGGTAGCGGGATGGGCCGGGACTGAGGGGCTGGAGGTGCATGGTACCCTTCGCCCCTGCAGAAGCACCAGACTTGACTGAAACCCTTCGGCTGCCAGACCCCACGGGGGAGAGCTGTGCCAGCCAAGGTTCGCTTCTTCCTCTTCATCGCTTTGGCCTCAGCCGCCTCCTCAAGGAAAGAGGAGGAAAGGGTGGGGGACAGACGCGGGGTAAGGGGGGGGGGGCGGGGGGAGTGTAAAATTGGGGATATATTCTACTTTTGCAGAGTTTCCAAAACTAGTCAGCATCTCAGTATTGCTGTTCTCACACCATACCTGGAGGCGGGATGTCATCCTCGCAGAGAGCTGAACATTATCGCCAGGGCTGCGTGCTCGACTCCGATTCTGTTTGGCGGGCCAGGTGAAACTAAGAGTAATCATAACATAGTAGAAAACACTGTAAAAAAAGGAAAAAAATTTAAAGAATTAAAAAAAAAAAAAAAAAAAAGGGAAAAAACTACACATAAAAAAAAAGAAAAAAAAAAAAGAAAACAACAAAAAAAGTGTAATTTTCTCAACTGTGATCTTGGTTATAATCTGTCTGAATTTTTTTTTTTTTTTTCCAGTTTTATTTACCTACCAGGCTCTGGGGCAGCATAACCCAAAATGCCTGACTCCTGCTAGAACTATGTATTTCTTTCTCATTTACTTGCCTAGTTACAACTAGCTGCAATGTAGGCAATAGAAAAGTAGAGCCTTACACTCATTCCGAGTGCTATCCCAAGGAACAACAGAATGTCACAGAATTTAAAAGAAGGTGTACATGGATAGTGAGTTATGATAGCACATTTCTGTGAAGCAACTTGGCATTTTCAGTGGCATATGAAAAAGGGGTCACCTGTCAGCCAAGTTGTTATTATGCTCGGTTCATATGAGTAGAGAACAGCAAGACACTTCTGGGGAATAGAGTTATAGTAAACATGAACAAAATTGCCAAAAAAAAAAAAAAAAAAAAAAAAAAAAGATATAAAAAGTTAAATCTTTAAAAATTGGGCAGCAAAAAAAATAGAGTAAAAAGACAGGGCCCAAACTGACCAGTTCTTACCACCTGCAGTTCCCAGTGAAATTGATGGGAAACCCAGGATCCAAATGATCTTCATTGGGTAGCAATGCCTTGATATGTTCTTTTAAAGAAAATAGATAAAATAGATTGTTTAAAAAATACAGAACAAAACCCTATGGAAAACAGGTTCTTTCTTGGCAAATGTTTCTTTAAAATGAAAAGGAATAAGTGTTCTTATCTGAAAATAAAAATGTTCAAAGGGTATCACCACTGCAATTGTATTAATGCCACTTTGGACGTGTTCTCCAAGTTGTGGTTGCCTTAATAAACTAAAAAAATTTTTTTTTTTTTTTTTTTTTTTTTTTTTTTGTACATAATGTAATTATAAAGCTCTCAGTCTGCATGGATGCAAACCGTGTGTGACAAATTGTCTCTTTAAATGGTCAGTTCAAATTGTACATTTCTCATTCGAGTTGTACGTTAGCCATTGATTTAACTGGGGTAAAAGGCCCAGGCTCCATTTCCACAGCCCAATTAAAATGTTTAACTGAAACAAAAACTGAATATGAAGCTGTTACATTGCAGTATCAATGTTTTTTTTTAAAAAAACAAAAAAACCAAAAAAGTCAGCTGTTGAAATCTGAAATAGGTACTTTCAAATTTATTTCATTCCTTTTTAATGTCCTTCAGGACACTCAACACCTGGCATGGGAAGACAGACATTAAATTGGGAGTGGGGAGGGACAATTTCAGCAAGGGTGTGGGGACTGGAATTATTTAACGATTCAGTAGTCAACTGCTATTCCCTTTTTTGAGCAATCTTTGAGCTGGCTGGTTGCCAAGAAATCTTCAAATATCACGACACTAAAAAGCAAAACAACACAAAACAAAAAAACCCAAACACACAGGAAAACAAAACAAACTAAACAAAAGCCCAAAGCCAACAAAAAACTCCCCACAAAAATATTGTGTTTCTATTCTGTTATTTATTTACAAAAATCATATCAAGACTATGGTGTTAAGGGACACTGTAAACACACAGCTCATTATTCTTAGAGACTGATTTTTCTTCTGTGATAGCACCTTAGCTTATTAAAACCGAATGCATCTGGGGTTTGGATTGGGGCCGGTGGGCTGAAAAAGGGGATTTTTTTTAATATTTTTTTTTTTTAAGTCTAGAACAAATCTGGAGATCCTATCTCCTTAAAATGGATAAGTGGGATCTCAGAATTTTGTTTCCAGTTTGTTTTGTATCATTCATCATACTCATTTGTGCTTTTTGTTTCCCAGTTAATGCAGCTTAGAAATAAACTGGCTGGTTGCTCATTCTGTTACAACCGATTTTGCTTTCCAGTTCTCCTGGATTAGCACAGTGTTATTGACTGAAGTGGTAGGTCTGCAAAAACCAACCAACCAAACAAAAAACAACTGAAGCCTCCTTGAGCTCCTCCCTTCTTCCTTAAAAAGCTTTGGACTGAGACCTAGTTTATTCAGAAATCTTTTTTTTTTTTTTTTTTTCTGTTTCTTACTGGGGCCTGAAAGGTGACAATGTTGCTTAAAAAGCATGAAAAGCCTGTAAATTTCATATTCCAGGTAGCCTATAAGCCCAAACTAGGCCAGATGAAAACTTGACCTTGGTTCTATCTTCTGTGATCTCGTGATTAGCATTGAAGGACATTACAATATGTAGTGAGTGGAGGAAAGATCTCAAAGGACCAAATTTTGTCACTGACCACCCACTGTGGCTTCAGGACATGTGAAGACCTCACACAGTGCCAATAAGGGCTGGATTTGGTTTAGACCTTTCTGGATGCTGTGGGATGCAACTGCCCCAGAAGAGGATGATTTAAAGGCTGCTGCCTCCCATGCTCCTGAGCTTTGGGGGAAAAAATGCTCCTATCCTTCTGAAAAGTATTATCCAAA
The DNA here is from genome assembly GCA_023637945.1 of Phaethornis superciliosus. Classification (NCBI taxonomy): domain Eukaryota; kingdom Metazoa; phylum Chordata; class Aves; order Apodiformes; family Trochilidae; genus Phaethornis; species Phaethornis superciliosus. The sequence continues at coordinate 68,470,830 of JAJQWJ010000004.1, forward strand.
TTGCTGCTAGTAAGGCATCATGCTTATAGACAATGTCCACTCCAAGGGCACAGCGTTTCACTAAACAAAAAATTTAGGTCCTTTTGGTTTAAGAGAAACTAAGGGTAGCTTTAAAGACTTGGTATCTGGAAGCTGTGAACATAGAATGGGTTCTGCCCGGACTCCCAGGGTTTGTTTCTCACTGCAAGAAGGTGCTGTTGGAGCTCAGTGCTGCAGTACAGCCTTGGGTGTTTGTCCAAACAACAGCCTGGTGTAGCGAGTCCTGCCTGACAGGAAGATTAGTTTGTTAATTTGTATGAAAGCAGGATGAAAATACTGTTAGATGGCACTCAGAATTTGTGTTCTGCATGTTGCACAGTCTATAAATATGATAAGCAAGTTGCTGACAGAATAATATTATAAGGCGATGTACTACATGCAGATCATAAAGGATTTAGTTTTAGGGCTTAAGGCTAAAATCCCACTCCTGCAGTTTATTACCCAACAATATTCCAGTAATGAGCTTTCTGATTATTTTTTTTCCCCTACCACTAGGAAGATTTACTGAGGAACTCTTAAATTCTCTCCACACATTACCAAGAACTGTATGAAACTGGGTTGAAAGCCCTTTTGCTTATTAAGACCAAAAAGACCTTTCAAACACCTCCGCTGTGTCACAGATTAACATACATCTTATCATGCTTCAATAAAAATGTGAAACAAAATCATATGGCTGTGAGCCGTATGAAATGAGGCCATGGGTTTGCATCCTCTCCCTGGGTCTTGTATTCCTCAGCCCAGCATAAAATCAGGAATAAGGACATGTGCATGGGGAGAGAGTTTAAAAAACCAAACAACTACTTGTGTCTCCAAGAGCTTCATACTGCCAGTTTCTTGAGCCCTTCAATATTATATTTTCTGTGAAGCACCTTGCATGTTTTTGGGCAACTGTCAAAAAAAAAAAAAAAAAAAAAAAAAAAAAAAAAAAAAAAAAAAAAAAGAAAAAAAAAGTGAGTTGTAATAGTCATCAGTTACTAGTGTATCCTCCTACAGCATGGCCCATGACTCTCCATTTGACAGCAGTGCTTTGGACCATTCGTGTAGAATGTTCTGTTTATGTCGTGTCATTATTCAAGTAGCGTTGGTACAATGAGGTGCTGGTTCATCAATGGGGATTATAAACGCTACAGCAATATGACGAATAAACAGGAATCGCTGTTCCATACACAAAGATTGCCCCGACTCTTATTTTCACAGGCCCTGATTCAGGACTGCACTTAAGCACATTTAAGTAGTATCCTGAAGAGTAAAAAGAACAACAAAAAAAAGAAAAAATAAAAAAAATAAAAAAATAATTAAAAAAAAAGACAGGAAAAAGAAAAAAGCAAAACAAAGCAGCATGGTTTTCTGAATTGAGAACACAAACATCATGCCCTTGTAAAGCCTATTCCATATCATCCAAAAACTGGGTTGCAGCAGTTCTGAGATAATTAGAAGCACATTTCAACAAAGGACACATATTTGAGATCTCCTTAAGATGCCTGCCTAGTGTGTATTAAACACTACATAAAAAAGCAAAAAAAAAACCAAAAACCATGGAAAGAGCTGCCAATTGGACAACATGGGCAAGCAGTTCAGTCCCATGTTGGTTTGTTTTACTTTTCTTTTTCTTTATTTTTTTAAGCTATTTCTTAAATAATAAATGCACATGAAGTGTTAAATATGTATATACTGTATTTCAAAAAATTAAAAAATCAAACGAATGGGGCACAAGATTGTTCTATAAGTCGTGCTGGCTAATTTTTAGTTTGTATTCATAAGTGGTTTTTAAAAGCCTTTTTTAAAGTGTAATTTGCATGTTCTACTTTGATTGTATGTAAACATATTTTAGAGCAAAAAAATGTATTTGTATTTTATTGAATATAGAGGCAAGAAAAAAAACTTGTACATTGTTTGAAATGTTCTTTTTGTAACAGTTTTTATTCATGAAGCATTTTTGTACATTTAAAAATGGATATGGACTTGATGTTCTTTGAGGCTTAGATACATCTGGCATGCTTTAATGTCATGCTCCTTCATGATCTTAGATGTTGGTTTTTAAACATTTTTTTCTAAAACAAAGCTCAGTCTTTTCGCTACCAAATCAGGTTAGCACAGTATAGAGCACTTAACTAAAAAAAAAAAGAAAAAAAAAAGTTAATCCTATTCATATGTTATTCATTGTGTGAAATTAAAGGAATTCAATTCAGTCTAACATGAGTTGTGAATTCTTTTGTCTTATTTTCCATCTGTTTCCCATCACTTAGGAGTTTAATAGCTTTTGGGATACTAATACCACGCATTCACAAGCACTCTTTATGGTAATGGAGAAAAACATGCTTTGGTTCTGTTCTTTTTACTTTTTTGTTTTGTTTTGTTTTTTTGTTTTTTTGTTTCCAGAATATCCTTAAAAGTTAAAAATGGACTGTGCCATGGGCCCCATGGACAAAAGGAGGGATTCACACTCTTTAGGCTGTGGGTACTACCAAATGAACAGAAACATCTCTTGTCCAGAATGTGTCCTCTGCACATTAGTGCCCACCACCAAGGTGGGATTTCTGCTGCCAAAGCAGTTGGAGTGTTCCTTTCCAGATCCTTATGGAGAAGGGAGTCCCAGGGGCTGGGTGATGGACAAAGGGTGATGAGAGCCAACCCTCTCCTCAATGACCATCAGAAATTAAGAGCTGTAGGCCAAAGGATATTTTCCATTCTCTGAAATCTCATGCTGTGACTATGGGACAGGGAGTTGGCTGTAGTGTGGTTTTTAAGCTTCTTTTCCAAATTGTTTCTGAGAGTGGTCAGCTACCATTATGCAGTCAACTGAAACATCCATAAGTTCTTCTGCAGCACCATCAGATTTCTTCATTTTTTGTCCTCCTCAGAGTCAATCACCTTCCTCAATGGCTTAGCAACATGTGTGTGAAAAGTAAGTCATTTTTCCAGGTGAAGACACCAGTGCTCATGGAGGATAAATAAGTTAGTGTCATCTCGGGTTCTTTCCTTCTAAACTTCCAGCAGGATATGTTGGCTTGCTGGGGCAAATTCGTCCAAGCACAAAGATGACCCTTCTGCCACTGCTGTTTTCACAGCTATTGCTTTATGTTACTGGAGTAGAGCTGCTGCAAATATCTCAAATGTGATGGCTATTTTTTTAATTTTCCTTTTCCTCTCTTTAGCATATGCATAGCCTCAGCTTCTGACAACAGTCTGCAAAAGAGCTGACATTTTTGCTTACTGTTTTTATCAGGCTCTGTGATGTATAAGCCACTGGTCTCCAAATCTAACCACATCTTCTTTAAAAGGCCTGCGGTAAGACTTCCTTGGAAGCATCTGTGAACTGTCAGCAGCAAGTTTTGTGTTTGCTGCTGTAGTATCTCGGGGCTGATCTCCCCTTCTGCCAGCTCTTTTCTGACAGTAACTTCTCAGTGCCACTGAGCTCTGCTGTGCCTTCTTGCTGTGACCTTCCAGTTCTGATGGGCACAAGGCTCGGAGAGCAGCTAGCGGGAGAGCAGGAGTCAGGGATGTTGGATTTTCCATCATTTGAGTACTGGGTGGGTGAGGGACTCCATCTGTGAATATTTCATGCTTTTTTTTTGCGACCAATCTCTTTTTCACCAGACAGCTGACATCATCTACAGTGTCAGAGCACCATATTCCTTATCAGTCTCCTGGACAAGGAGAAGGTTTTGATCAGCATCTCCATCTGCTTTCTTTAAGTAGATTCACGGTTTTGCTGGGAGTTTTCTGCAGCTGTTTCATCTCTGGTAACCACTCCAGCATTGTCTGCTCCCAGGGATCAAACCATGTCTGAGACAAATTTTTTAAAGGAAAAATTTTCTGTCTTAGCAAAAGAATTTAGATAATGCACAGGCTCTGTTGGTTTGTAATGCTTTCTAGGTACTCTTTGTTTAACGAGATATTGTTGTCTTGTCCTATTTTTAATGAGTTCACTGTTTTCCAGATTTCTGTAAAATACTTCTATTATTCATCTCTGTCCTAAAATAACTGAAAACTCTCATGAAAACACCAAGTGACAGAGAGTAATGGCATTGGAAATAATATTTTCTGATTGTCTTCCTTTTTTTGCTGAGCATCCTTTGCTCATAGAAGCAGTGGAGCTCTGTACAGAACTTCTTTTGCTATTCTTGGAGTTTGCTAATATTCTTGCTAATATTGGAGTTTGATCTTAGCAGGAAATTTCACAATCAATCCCCAAGGTATGGATAAATAGATGAGTACTATCCCCTGGATCAAAGGATGATCTTAATTCACTTTTGATAGTGGAGGTTGTTCATGTCCTCTGCGATAAGGATGCTGACCATGGTGACCTTAACTCCTTTGTAGTTGGCAGAGATAGTCCTTCAATCTCACTCTCCTTCATAGTACCGCCTCCCACCAGACTCCTCACTTGTCTCATACCTTAAATTTATTTTATGTCAAGGAAATTTTAGTTGGTACAGATGCCTGCAGCTTGTGTGCAAGCCGTGTATGACATTAATTGTTATTCTGTAACACAAAGCATGAAAATAATATTAGAAGAATTCTGGTGTTACAAAGCAGAAAAATTTTCCAGTCCTTTAAGGGGATCAGTGAGAGGACCCACTCCTTCAGCCCTTCAGTAAAAATCATATGGCGATTTCTAGGAAGCAAAGGGAAGCATAGAGGCCAACAAAGAAAGTGTATGTTTCACCTTTTAGGGACAAATATGAACCACAATCACAAGTGCACTAACAGAGGCTTCAGAACTAATAGAAAATATGGAAATCACAATGAAGTGTGGCATATCAAGCAATCTGTGCATTTTTTTAATGTTAGCTGCAGGAATAGCTGGTGTGAAAGCATCACAGGATTTGTAAGTAGAATTTAACAGAATGTTAGTGTAATCATAAGTCATTCCATATGACAATTAATGTTCTCTATAACACAGAGCAAGACCCACTGGTTCACATTCTCAGCTTATGCAGATCAGTACTATCAGTTTCAAATGTGTTAAAGCCGTTTGCAGGAGCAAAAGATCTGTTTTCATTTTCCTTATGGAAACTATTCATCCGAAAGTAGCTGTGGAGTGCTGTTACTAACATCATGTAATGCAAACTACTGTTAGCTTTTGCTTGTAAGAAATGTTATACTAGTAACATAGGCCTTTATTAAAAAAATGAACTATTTGGAAAATTGATTCAGCAATCATATGTCTCAGTCAGATCACAATTGTTTTATAGGAATTGTGGTGGAAAGAGGAGTGGAAAAGAAGTGGAGATTCCTTGGGGAGAAGATGAGATGTAGTTTTTTATGGATCAGGAAGATATTTAAGTATTGTCATCTGCCTACTCTGGGACCTCTGTCACACTTCAAAAAAATTCTGAAAAAATTCTCCGTGTCCAAGATACCACAGAATGCACAAATCAAGTGTATAGGAAACCCAGTGTTTCTCTGGAGTTCTTGAAACATATCCTGGTTGTATAGCATCTGTTTGCCTAATGGGATTTATCCCCTTCTGGATGTCCCCCAGCCAGTGATACCAAACATGGAAAAGGGATAATATCATCTCTCTATCCTTTTCCAGGTGACCTGCTCCAGAGATATAATTGTTTGATTGGTCTTGGGCATCTCTGAAAAGGCACTAAAGCTTTCTTGCTTGTCTCCATTCTATTTCTACATGTGATCATGTCTGGCAGTTCACAGACTGCCCCACAGATATCGCTGATAATTAAAACACCATTTGAATCAGTGCAAGTTTTGTCATTGGCTCAAAGGGAACAAAATTCCCTGCCACATCTCCCTGATTTTAGCATGCCATGATACTATTTATGGATAGATCTTAGTGTTTTCTGCTTGCCTTGACCAATATTCTGTTTGTATGTTCAAAAAATAAGTACATCAAGCAGCAAGTTTGTTAAAAAGAGCAAATTGAAACTCTATGGAAAGTAAAAGCAAGAAAGAGAGGACATGAAGAGCAACTGTAGATGAACATCTTCAGAGCACGGCAAGAACACAATTAGAAAAGGGATCAAAAGTGAACTATGAAGAAAGCAAATGATGATGTAGCAGAGCTGTAATGAAGATAATGACAAAGGAGGGCACTGCTTAGTTTTCTAGAAGACAGAAGAAAGAAAAAAAAAAGGAAGCAACACACTTGAAGGGAAGTGATGAGTTCAGAAATACAAAAGGATGTTTATTGAAGGGAGGGAGAGGCAGGATGACATGAAGATTTATGTCATGAAGTGAGTATAAAAATGGATCTTGAAACAGAAGATGGAGGAGGCTGCCTGCTTTCTTACTGGGACTTTATTGCTGCTTTGTAAGCTGACACATCACTCATCATGTATCCTCATTAAACACCTACCATCAGGACACAGTTAGTGACCATTAATTATCAATTCTCTCTCTTTAAACTGCAGATAAATAGGTAGTTACTGCAAAAAGTAAAACTTGCTTTGCTTGAATTATTTATATTATGGGTTTCCCAAAATCTTGCTCAAGGATAGAAATGACAGCTAAGTTCTGCCAATAAAAGCATCAGTCTTCTCGAAGTCCCCTTAAAAAGATGGAACTTCAAGGAGATTCCCTCTCTGATATAAAGGGACTTAACTTCATTTACTTAGATTTACATAGATATTAAAGTAATGTTTAGATGTTGTTTCCATAGCTCCCTGTGGGCAATTTATGTTGATTAAGCACCTACCCCAAGTAGCCAAAAGCCACATAATTTCACCTGCCACGACTCTCAGCAATTTACCTTATTCTGTGCCAAGAAAATGCTATTATGCGATCCCAGTTTTTTGAGAAGGCAACTGAATACTGAGCAAATGAGACCAAAAAGTTGCCCAGTGCTGTTGGGTACTTCCACTTTGAAGTACAATACATACTTCTGTACTGTTTGAATATTTTAAAAAGTGGGCCATGGAGGTAGTTGAAGTGTCTACCAGACAAGAAAAAAAAAAAAAATCTAAGATCTCAATCTTAATGGCTTTTGTAAAACAGTGAATAAAAAAAATTAAAATAAAAAGAAGGCTTTGGCCTGAAACCAACTATTAAGCTTTTTCACTTAGGATATTGTGAGAAGGAGTTTTTGTTTTACTTTGTTTTCAAATGGCAGTTCACCAAAATGCTATCTCTAGAATGACCAGGGTGACCCTGAGGGACCAGATGCTATCAGCTAAGAATAACTTTGCTTTTCTTCCTGAAAAGAAAGGGGAGCAAGGAGACATAACCTCCTTGTAGTCTGATTCCCCGTTGTCTCAATTTAGAAAATCACATTAACACACACTTAAGGAAGCTCAGGACATAATATAAACAAAAGCTTTCATTTAACCTTTGTTTTAGTCCCACTGACATCAACACAATTTAAACACTTTAAAATTAAGTGGATGATTAATTGCTTTTTTTCAAGAATGAGTGTTTACTTGACTTCCAATTCCAAAACCTAGACCCAGACAATCAAAGTGGAGTTTAATTATTTTATTGAGTGGAAATAGAAACTGATCAACTGTTTTAAACAATCTCACAGGGTGTTCCTAGCCCCAGGCCCTAGTTTACCATGAATAGGGCTTAAATACATTGAATGAATATTTGCTAACATTACCAAATCATGTGAATGCCTTGCTAGAAAGGTGCAATTTGTACAAGAGAGCATCCTTATCGAGACTTTCACGACAGGGCATTTTCTCCAAGTCACCTTCTTTCTTTATTTCTTTTAACCATGAAAAATGAGACCATATCATTTACACAGCAAAATGAAAGTGAATCTTTGAACTAGGGAAAGGCTTTCTTTATCCTTCTTTGCTGCAGCCATATGTTTCTGTCCATCCTTTATTACCTTAAAAAAAAAAAAAAATAAAAAAATCCTTTTGAGGGCATGAAATCCTTTCTTTTTTCAGGTTTCTACATATAGTTCTCAAGCACATCTGTTGATATTGGGTGGGTTACTGAACATACTAGCTATGTAGTTTTGGATCAGTATTTTATTTATGTCTTCACTGATATGGGATAAGCTGTCTGGTCTGACTGCTTTGATATTCAGAGCATACACTGGGAAAGGACATTATGGGTGAATCACTGGAGGTGAAGCATAAATGTTCTGCTCCATCTGCCTTGGATCCAAATGCTGAAAAGGAAAAAGTGTATGAAATCCCTGACATGGCAAGAGAATCCTGAATTTCTTCTTGCCATCTTTCTAGAAGTTTATGTGTGAGATCTTTTGAGTGTGATTGCATGCATATAAATCCAATGGCCTTTTCCAGGCTTAGCCAACCTGTGTTTCTGCCTCTGTTCCAGGAAGTGGTAGCTTTGAAAGACCATATCAAACTAGTACATTGTGTTTCCTGCACATCCTGCTTTATTGGAGGTTAATTCCTTCTGACGCATGCAGTCTGCTGCTGCCAATTAAGTCAAATGTATTTTACGCTTTACTTTTCTGTTGCCTTACAGGCTTTTGTTGCAAAATATTTAATAAATAAAACTTGCCAAACATTGTTAAATGATAAGGAATGATGATTTGGAATAAGCACCCGGACTTTCATACATCAGGAAGGTTGAAAGGGGAGGAGAAAATTTTGGAACAACACTCAGCTGGATGCCACCCACACCAACAGTGTTAATCTCACGCTAGAGGATTGCTGCAAAGGCAGAAAATGGGACCTCAGGTCAGGAAGGGTATGTAGTTTTGTTTCTCATGAATTGGCACTGTTAGTTTTTGGTAGAGTAGAATAAAAACTAACTTCACTGGGAGAGGGCTACAAGTAGAGGACCAAATGGACTTCTCCTTGGCAGTCTAAAATCTGATACATCACATTTTCAGTCCACTTTGTCATGGTTCCTTGGCTCATCCCTGTTTTCTGTTTCTATGGGGATCTCCAAATAGTCCCCCTTCCAAGCTTTAAAGAGCTGGGACTGCTCAGGCTCTAGATCTGATAAGAGAAAATACATCCCAATGGCAGCTGTCACACCAGGATATCCAGAATATGTGAAAACATCAGACCTTCAGAATCAATTGTGTTTATTTTATTATTATTTTGTGAGCCCACTCAGCAGTAAGGTACTTCTGTAATAGGAGACAATGTCCTAAATTCCTGGATGAGAGTACATTCTAACTAGAGAAGATAGTCAGCAGGTGAGAAGCAGAGGAACTACAAGTTGGTGAAGAATCCTGGCATAACTAGCACTGTATACCAGTGAAATAGTTCAATATATGGTTTCAGTATACAGTCTCCTGAATGGCACAATGGTCCTTGTGCTTCACCTATGAATTTCATATTCAGAGAAACTTTCAGATGCAAAATCAAGACCAAGGCAAGAGAGACTTCTGCTCCCTTTTTTAGGGAATAAATAGAAAGCAACTAGCATGTAGAAGCTTCCTATGCAGAGACTGCAATTGTATTTTACCCTAAATGATACTTCTAGATCTTCCATGACATACATGATGACTGCCAGAGGCACTAAACACAGTGCCCAAGTCAGCCTGTCTGGAAGAGAAAACAATAGTTAGCTGCATTCTGCTTGCAAATCCATACCAAATTTCTTCCAAGGGATGTTCATGGCAAGAGTCTTCTTGAGTAAAAACTTATCTCTGGTGAAAGACGGTTATGTAATTATAAGAAAACCTTTTATACAAGAGAAGCAAATTTCTCATTTTGTAGCTGGAGATAGGGTTGATGCTCTATTAGAACACAGCTTGGAGAAATTAAATGCAAATGTGTCAAGCATCATATTTGAATTATATAGTGGCTGTATCAAAACAGCTCCTCAAGATCAGCCTGGAGCTAACCTTGATTTTAGAATTGCTTCTTAAATCTTTACAAACATCTATTGGGCAGGGCTGAGATACTGAGGTTCTTGTCAGTATTTTTCATTCTTTATCCACACCTGCCAGTAGATTTTTCTTATACATTCTCATTTCCATGTATTCTCAAATGTATTCCATGTAGGAAATAACTGAAGGGAAAATGCACATATTCTTTGACAGCAAAAACAGTAATTTTAATTAAACAATTTAAATAGTAATTTAATTATTTTAAATAATTTTAAAAATCCATTTACATTAACTGGCTAAAATGAAATTAAAATTCTGATGTATTTTGTGGCTTGTTCAGCTTTTTAAGGAACTTGGAGTAGATGATAAAATGGAGGCCACACAGCCTTGTGCTTGCACAGCTACTAAACTGCTGGTGGTTTTGGTAGGCTGATTGAGAGATACATAAGACCCTTATTTCCCCCTCAAATACTCTTACATGTGTGTAAACCTCTCTTAACATTGTGGTAAATCTTCACTATATTAGTAAGCTCTGCTTACCACATATCTGGACTCATAGTTAAAAGGTTCTGATTTTCTACTAGTTCTAAATAATTCCAGTGCAATGAACATCACGTATGTACAATACAATCTAGTTATCTACATATTGAGCCTGGTTAAATAACCCTAGGCTCTACCTGAAGAGAAACCAGAAATGGTGTAATTATGTATTTCATTATTTCACTTAAGGGACAGAGTTATGTATTGTTGTTACCTGAAATAATAGCTCTACAATGAAATGTGTTTGGGTTGAAAATGTCTTAGAGATTTTTGATCTTTGTTGTTGCATCTGTATTATATATATAAGTATATATGTAACTTGCATGCAGACTTTAGAGTTGCATCTTCTCTCATAGTTTATTTGTGACACTAAACTGGAATTAAGAGTTGAATGCCATGGCATAAATTTACCTTTATAGTGTGCCATTGTTTTCTGATGTTCTTATTTTCACTCCTTGCATCTTGCTTGTGTTTATTGCACACATCCAGTGTTATCAATATCTTTTCTTCCTCCTTTGGTTTTTTTTTTTACTTTTCCCAGCTTTGATTTCTGGTTTAAATTTGTTCTATTTGATATTGGTGAAATATGTTGCAAATCAAGAGCAATTTTTTTTTCCCCTCATTCTGATCAAAAGGTTGTGTTTGAGTTGCTTAAAGAAAGGCATTTATTTGCACTAGCTGATCCTAGTTTTATGTCATTAGGTTCTTATCTTCCATTTCTATAAGCAGGTTAGATTTTTGGTAACATTTTTATAGAAGAAACATAATGCTATTTGGGACAGTATTTATGACCTTTGAGACTATAGTTTTGAAAAAAAAAATCAAGGATGTTTGTGGTTATGGAGAGAAGCAGAAAGTAAAATTTGTATCTGTTTTCTGAGACAGTAGATGTCTAAATTTGTCACATAGGTGTTAGTGAGTCAAGATTAAGTTATCATCAGGACATCAAGAATTTTTTTAAACATTTTTTTAAACATTTAAAGTTAAGGTAAGTAGTGATATGGTAACTAATGGTTATCGCCTTTTTAAAAGGGAGAATGTCCCCTAAGTATTGCTTGGTAGTAGATTTCTGAAATATTTCTTATTAATCTCTGTTAATTACCCTGATTATCACATACAGTAGTGCATTTGTTTCTATCCTACACAGCAGTACTCTGAGTTTCAATGTATGAGGTGCCCTTGCAGTCTTCCACAGCTTAGGCTGTGAATCAGCACATTGGAGGTACAACAATCTGGGCAGTAGGAGGAAGCTTTTTGAACAATTGCACAGATAAATCATGACATGCCTCTGTGAGGATAGCTATAGTGCTGCATCTGCCACATCAGGATCAGCAGTCCTGAATGACATCCCAGTCAGCAGACACACCCTGAGACAATGCACTAGCTTAATACCTGTAGAGTCTGTTTTCTTCTGCTTCTGTGAGGAATGAACAGAAGCTTCTAGGAAGAATGAGAGTCTAGCAATGACCCTGAAGATGTAAGGGAACTACATACATAGGGGTACATTTTCCAACAGATGCAATACACAGAGATTTTAAGAAAAGTGACATAAAAGTCAAAGGAAACAAAGAGGGCTAAATTTTTTTTTTTTTTTTTTTTTTTTTCTTGATCAAGTGAAATTTAAAACTACATGGTACAAGTGAACCAGGAGCTGGTTCATCAGCCACATGTGTATCCCTTAAGGAGATCTGACAACACTCATTGAATTCTGGAATTAAATAATGGTGCTGAATCTGCAACTATATTGAAACTAGTAAATTCAATTAAAGGGGAGGAATATACTTTATTTGAATGGCTCACTAGGTGGTTTTTCGGTACATGTAAGTAAGAAGATAAAGAGAAAATGCTTGTTAAATAGCTCTTTGTTGGGATTATGCTGTGTCAAGTGAAGAGCACACTGAGAACATTGCACACAATCACACAGTACAACGGAGCTCATAAAGAGGAACAAGCACTCAGAGAAAATGGCTATTCTTCATTTTCCTCTTGCCATGTGTATAATTTATATTATTTCTTCCCAAAATACTTTGCTTACAGCCTTATTATTCTGGACAATCTTTTGGTTGTCTAAAAAGCAACCATCTCACCTTAACCATCTAGAGGTTTTTTTCAGTTTTAAAAAATCTCCAGGTTTACAACATCAAATTTCAGCATATCCCCACCTGGCCAGTCAGGCTCCACCTGCAACCATAGGTAAGCTCTTTCTTTCCCTGGCTGTTCTAGTAAGTTCTTCATGATAGCTTTTTTTTAACATATCTGCTAGAGGAGACGTCTATCAGCATATGTTTTGTCTAGTACTTTCTTTCAAAGCATGGTTGATGCTTGGATATTCTTCATCATGTCAAGAAACTTCTGTGAGCCTGTCACTTCTCTTTCCTGGTGGAGTAGTCTAGCCAGAGAGTTGTTATACAAACACACGGCATCAGCTGCAGCTGCTGTTACTGCTTCCTTCCATTGTAAAGGAAAACAGTTTTCTTGGCTTCTTTCCACTGGAGGCACAGGGCTTTGATCAGAGAGCAGTGGGTGGTGTGTCCCCAAAGCTTTGGCTAAGATAACAGAGACACAAAGACTGTGGTGTTTTTTTCAGACACACACCAGCCCTTAGTGGATCTGAAAGCTGCTTGTTCAGCAGGCTAACACTAATCATCTCCTCACTCTGCTTTTTGCATCCCACCATACCTTCAGCTGCCTGGGTCTTCCCTTGCCTGTGCTGGGAGTTTTGGTGGTACCTTTGAGACTTCAGGACTTCTGGAGGAAGATATTTTAAAAAGCTTTTACATTCTTAGCATCTGCTTAGCTGTTTGCAGCTGCCATTTTACTGCAGGCCTTGAGGGTAGATTGGAAAGAAAAGAAAAATGGCTTTCAGGATGGATTAGTTTTGGGAAGAGTATTCCGTGCCAAGGGCAGTGCAGAAAGAAGTAAACATTTGAACAGACAAGGATGACATCATTTATTCAGTGGAACTGACAGAGGCAATGTGAGAAGCTGTAGAAGCAGATAAGAGGACTGAGGTTTGAGGGCAAGGCATTAAAACTGAAGAAGGGAGAAATAAGCATCAATGTTTGTCTCTCTGAGCAATTCTGTGTCTACACTGCACCTGTTTAGGCTATACTCAAAAATGTGTATGCTGGAATATCATCTGAACTATGTTGTTCATAAGGTATTTAGTGATTAATCTTGATACACTGAGCTTGAAGAAGAGTGGAACAGAAAGAAGAAATGTTTATCCATAGGTTTAGGAGAAAAATTGTATTGTAGGGAGGTGGAACATGGAGGCCCTGATTGTTAGTTAAAATCAGAGGTGTAAAGAAGTTTGATAAAGTGGGATGAATAAAGATTTGGATTTGAAGGAACAAGTGGCATTTTCAGAATACTACATGTCTTGGGATAAAAAAGGATTTCCCATCAGACTAGACTATGATGTTTTGAGGAATAGGGACAGTTATTTTTCTTGTGGCTCTCACAGGTTTCAAGTATCAGAAAGATCAATAGAAGATGGAATGGCAACAGGTGGGAAATAAGGACCAAATATGGATATGAGAGAACAAGACTAAGTCTGTTAATTGTGGATAACATGTGGGCTGTCTATAAGTAATCTTTTTGCAAGACTTGATGTTTCTCATTGAAACTAACTCACTTCAGTCCCTACTGTTCCAAGCTATGACATCTCCTCTTCTGTAAGTCCTACTTGTGCTGCATGGTGAGTGGTCTCTAAAGTGATTTTTGTTTTCTTTTTTGGCCCTGAACTTTTTTCAGTAATGACACCTCATTACTTTTTAGACTTTCATCTTCTTTTAGAATCTCCACCTTGTTTAAGATACACATATTTAATTTCAACACATGTTCTAAGTAAAATAATATTGATATTAACATCCTGTTGAAAACTCATTCAGGAGTTTCCCTAGTCCTGAACATGGAAAATAATTTGGATTTATTTACTATTAGAGAGGTACCACATTAAACTGCCATTGATAGTACTGGTACTACTAGTATTAGTATGTGTATTACTATTACTAGTCTTGATTTCTCCCTAACTCTACATACTGAGGGATGAAATTAGAGAGCAGGGTTGGCCTGGGAGCATCATGGACTGGAGAGAAACTTTTCTGGATGCTGATTTAGAATCCCAGTGATCTAGATTGCTTATCATTTTCAGAAATTATAGGAGACACCTACTCTACTCAGTCTGCTTCAAAAGAAGGACAAGGACATAGAGTCTGGGTATTCACAGTCTTCAGCTGGTCTTCAAACCCAGTAGCTCCAACACAGTGCTTCATTCTACGATCTATACACAGGTATACAAAGCTACAATTATTTGTTATTTTCCAAGACCTACTTTCTGCCTATAAACATCTTGCTGGCTGCACTGGGGAAGATGGAGAAAGCAAAACCAGACATCAATGGATGCCTTACATCTTGAAGGATACTTAGCAGGGATGACAAAAGCTGGGCAAAGCTCTTCTTTCCTGCCCACATCCCTGAGAAGAGGGAGCACTAGTAAACTCATACTGCTCTGCTCTCTGTAGGTTTTATCTACTTTTTCATTAGAAAAGGAATATTTTATGTACTTGGACAAATTTAAAGCATATTCTAAATGCAACTCATGAAACTTGCCCACCTTTGTAGCTGTTGGCCACACATAGATTTCTTCAATCACACCTTGTGAGGTGTTTTTCAGGCTGGCTGAGTGGGGGTTTTTTTGTTGATTTTTTTTTTTTTTTTTTTTTTTTTCCTGTTTTTCCTTATGGTGACATGAGAAAGGAAAAAAGAAAAGGGTTTGTAGGAGTCATGCACTTGGTTTTTATGAAAGAATCTTCAGTCAGTTTCTAGAGCTAAAAAAAGTTGCTTTTCTTCATAATAAGAACTGGATTTAAGGATTACAGTGATCTTTGGGACATGAACCTTCTTACCCATGGCAATAAGAAGTGTTTCCTCCAATGGAAAGGATATGTGCACACACACATACATGTACCCACACATATGCATAATACAAGATAGAAAACAGACACTGTACTAAAAAAAAAAAAAAAAAAAAAAAAAAAAAAAAAGAGTATTTTAGCTTCCAGAATCTCACTGGAACATCACACTTGAAGACCTGCCTTATACAGAAGTACCACTGGAATGAACTCTCTGACTTATGACAGTATATTGGTATATTGTATATCATAATTCACATTCAAGCAATTTATGGCTGTACTTATGATCTACTGAGTCCTGTCAATGCCTATATATATATATATATATATTTGTACCTATAAAGGGTGATTTCAAAGACTTTTGTGATCTCCACAGCAAAATAAAGAGTTCACATGCAAAGAAAGACCAGGTATTAGACAGTTCTGTCCCAAAGATTTCAGAGACTTCTTGTGAATTGATAGAGATAACTTCAAGCTTCTTTCAGATGTGGAAGTTTACCCTTATAAACATTGCTTTCTGATTCTTTTCCAATTTTAAGATTTCTATAAGTTTCAGTGAGCAAATGTTCTCTGAGCTAAGGCATAAGCTATTTTCTTGTAGAGCATGTTGGTATGAAAGTACACAGAAATATGACGCAAGTGTGTTATCAGAGTAGGTTAGTTAGCCCAAGAGATTTTCCTTGTAAGGTATAAGTGGTGATCAGCCTCTGATTGTTTCCTGTGAAACCAGACTGCAGAGAAAAAGGCTTTTTTTTTTTAATTTGCTTTTTTTTTTTTCAAGTTTGAATTATGTAAGTTATTTCATTGTTCATGCTAAATCAAGATCCACAAAAACCATGACTGAGTCTTTTTAGGGTGCTAGTAAACCTCTTACTGAAAGGTACTTGCTATTAAACTTGTTAGCTTAGTTGACTATCTGTTATGGCTGGTTCAGAATGTCTTTTATCACTGTAGTAAATATTCCTGGCTGTGATTTAAAGAAATGGCAACAGCCTCTGTGTTTTAGACTCTTAGATCATTTACTGGTGCATATTCTCCTAGATGAACATTATTATTTTTTAACTAACCATACATAAAGAAAACATATAATCTCTAAAAGTTACTATTAAAAAACCTTTATTATGGCAAACGTGTTTATACTGAATTGCAAATCACATACTCTGATTACTTAGTTATATTGGTCATCTTACTTTTTGACTGTTATTTGTTGGGTGCACTGAGGAAAGAAGGGAAAAGGTGTGCAAGGTATCAATTGAACATTCTTTTTTTCCTGGAGAAAAGGCCAGGGAAAAGAATCTGGCAACTTGGCTTGACATCAACCATCTGTAAATTCATCATTTTTTGGCTCCCTAGGTAATTTAGTTTCAGCCAAAATGAGCATTCTCAGTGTTGACAAATGGTCTTGCTACATTTCTCTAACAAAAGTAGTTTTGTAGGAGATTTGACCTTATGTAACTCTTGTTTCCCTTGAAAAAAAACGGAAGAAAAAATCTTTATGATTAATTACCACTGCTGCCATTTCCTCAGCTGTTGGTTCAACTAAGAACATGATATTAGGTAGTTTCACAGCACTGCTATAGTTCAATAACTGATTTGTAAACTCTGGGGAGTTTGCATACACATTTTGTATGAAACATTTTCCTTGGTGAGGATTGAACAAGATTTTCTGACACCTTTCTTGGCTCTCTTAATGATGTTTTTGTTATTTCTGTTTCATGACCATATCACATTATCCAAAAATTTCCCAAAAAGGTGACAATCTATATACACAGTATTCTGAATCACATTCAGCTTGTACACTGTAGGGTCTCCATCTTTGATCTAACAGCTCACAGTAATTGTTAATTTCAGCTTCAAGGTTTGACTCCTACAGAATGTCTGACTTCACCATTATAGTTCTAAAACTGAGGATTTAAAAAATCATCACAGAAAGACTGTATATTGTGTTGCCATATCTTAGCCAGAACTAAATCTATTATGTCATTCATGCAGATAGTTGACTTAATTCTTGTTGAAGTCTTCCTTAAAGTCTCTAGATAATATAATACAATAATATATTCCCTAATACTATTAGAGTTTAAAAAAAAAATGCAATTTCAGCCCAATATTACTCATCCCACACCTAGGAAAAAAGAACAACAGCTTTACATTGTTCTTCCTCCTAACACAGTATTTTTTGTGTTTGAAAGCATTTATAATGTCTACTCCTGGTTTCTTTATAAATTAAACAATTTTGATTTTTTCAAATTTTCCCAGCTGTTCCAATCTAAGCTTCATGTTCTGGCTCTCCTGAATTTCTTGCAGCCTCCATTTAATTCCCGACATTCTTTATTTGGAGTGTTCAAATCAGAACAAAATTATCCAGCTGAAGTTTCAAGAACACTCATTAGATATGCTCATTTTCCCTGTTTTTGCATCCCAATAGGTTTTCACTAATAATGGTTTTGATTTTCTTCGGCTTAGTATTTGCTATAATGGAACTTTTCTGTAGGACTGGACCAGTCATCATGAAATTTTACTGATGACTTTTTTTTACACTGTTGTTCCATATTCCTTTGACTAAACTGTATCCTTTTTTTTTCAGGTCATTACATAATTTTTTACAAGATCAGCTGAATTCTAATCCTCGTTCAGGCTTCCATCCTCCATTTCTCTTCAATTTCACATAATTTTCAAGTTTAATAGGCATACCTAAATTCTTCTAAAATTCGGATCATTAATTAAAATATTACAATGCTGTGCATGTTTCTGCAGATCTTAGATGCCAATAAATCAGGGATAATCTTTCAGTTCTATAGTCACTCCACAGAATTTTTGTTAGGACTATACATCCTTATGTGCCTTTGAAAACTGTCGTGTTAGCGCCATGCCTCATACCTGTGATATCACTGTGTGTCACAGTGACTAAGTGTAGACACAGTTTAAGTCTCACAGATGTAGTCAGACTTTGGAAGATAAGAAATTTCAATTAATTTCATTCTAGGATTAGTAGCTTTAGTTGCAGCATTAGTTGCAGACTGATGTGGCTGTTTCAAAGACAACTTGAATTATTTTTATTGGAACATTTTCCTGTTCACATAGTGAAATTTATAGCAAAGTTGGCATTAAGTTTATGGTGAAACACATTATCTAAATGAATTCTGAGAAAGTCTTGTCTTCTAAGAAATCTTTTATGTGCTTGGACATGTCTCCTTCCCGATAATTTCTGTTGTTTATGTTCTTCTGCTTAATCAAAAGTATATATTGGTCATAGGATTTGACATAATGTTGAATCAGATTCATGTGGTTCATGTTTTGCCATTAAAAGCTCAAAGACAGTAATTCATAGATGTACAAAGGAAGGAATTTTCAAACAAATCATTCTAAAGTCTTTTTTTTTTTTTTTTTTTTTGCAACAAGAAGTTTAATTGTAAGGTAAGTAACAAGGAATTTCCAAAGAACTCTAAATTACAAATTCTTTTTAAATCTAAACCCTTCCCTGCGAGCCAAGTTCTGTGATTAGGTATTTGTTTATTTGGACTGGGAATATAGAAGTGGCAGTGTCTGGATGCCTTCACATTCTTTGCTTCTGAGGTTCAGGTTAGCATATCTATGAGACCTCATCCAAGATAGTCGTCTAGGAAGACATGTGGTGTGGATTCATTTCTGTGCACAATGAGACCAGCTATCTGATGACAGAAAAACTAAACAGTACTTTACTTCAGGTGGACTATTTCATGTGCTCTAGTAATTTCTAAACCTGTCACCTTCCTGCTTCCAAGGGCACTGCTGTTTTTTCTGGTGTTTTTCTTGGTTACAATCTTCTTTCATTTTGTGCTTTTTTCACATTTTTCTTTGCCTACTCATAAAACATTTTCCCTCTCAGTTCTTCTGAAAACTACCCTTGGCTCCTCTTCCCTGATAATGACTGTGTCTGGCTCTTGTCTCAGGTCAATAGTGTGGAACAGCAGACATGGCCACCAGATGACTTTTCTTTCATATACTCTCCTGCTTAGCGATACCTTCATGCTCACCTTTCCCACTAGAAATTCAGTTTAGCAGTAAATGAAGCATACTTCTAAAACACTCTGTATTAGCTGCATAGTTAATGTTGCAAATCCATTTTCTTCATACACCTGGAAGAAATCAGTATTATCAGCTTTTTATTTTCCACAAGAATTAAATTTACACAAGACAAAATTAACAAGAAATTCCTTTTCAAATGCCTCAGTAATAAATGAAGGGAAAAGTACAGTTAAAATTTTGCCCATATCAACATTTTCACTATTTATAAATGTCAGCCTTTACCCACAGCATGTATAGGTAATTAACCACTGGATTACCTTGCCCATGATGAGGGAGGTTTTCCTCTGTGTTTGGTTATTTTGTCAAGCTTTTGAAAGAATTTAGAGATTTATGTAAGAATTACTAGCTCTCCACACACTGTGTTAAGCAGGAAACAGATGAACACAATCATTCTACCTTGAAATTTGTGATTAAAAAATGGCTAGTGCAATTGGTGCAGTTTTTTCAGATTTTTTCCTGAAGGAATTTTTCACCAGAAAAAAGAATCCCAGCATGTAGGGAGCAGACCACAAATCAGCACATTAATTTCTATACAGGCAATTCTTGCCTGCATTACAAACCTGCTAACCATGTCTTCCTTTCATAGAATCATAGAATCATAGAATAGGCTGGGTTGGAAGGGACCTCAGAGATCATCGAGTCCAACCCTTGATCAATTACCACCACAGTCACTAGACCACGGCACTGAGTGCCATATCGAGTCTCTTTTTAAATATCTCCAGGGACGAAGAGTCCACCACCTCCCCAGGCAGCCCGTTCCAATGTCTGATCACCCTTTCTGTGAAAAAATTCTTTCTAATATCCAGTCTGAACTTACCCCGGCACAATTTAAGACCATGCCCTCTTGTCTTACTGAGAGTTGCCTGGGAAAAGAGACCAACCCCCGCCTGGCTCCATATCGCATACCTTAGTTTACAAGTAATTTCAAACATAATCACACAGAATTGTCATATTTGAAAGAGACCTTTAAATTCATTGCATCCATCAGTCAACCCAGAAAAAAAAATTAATAATAATAATTTAAAAAAAAACAAAACAAAATATCCCACTAGAGCATGTCCTGAAGTGCTCCATCTACAGCGTCCTTGAATACTTCCAGGGATGATGACTCCATGGGCATCCTGTTCCAATGCCTGACTCCTCTCTCAATAAAGAAACTCTTTCTGATATCTAGTCTAAACCTTCTGTGGGGCAACTTCAGACCATTTCCTCTAATCCTGTCATTATTTACTTGAGAGAAGAGGCCAACACCCTCTATTTCAGGGCTGCAAGTTATTGAGCCAGGTATATTAACATCCAGTTGTAACAGCTGACTGCATTCATCACTATTGGCTGTGGATTTAACACATTATCACTGATTTTTCAGCCTTCTCAAGTTAATAAAAGGAAGGGCTTTCCAGAAACATTAAAACTCTCTGGGTTCATCCAACTCCTCACTGGTTCTGACAAAGATTCAAAAAAGAAAAAGCGCAAGTTTTCAGTGTGCAAAAATCAGGCACAAGGACAGCTCAGGCAGAGAAATCCCTGACTGTATCCATCCAACCAGCTGGAGGTGTGAACACACTGGAGTTTACACTAGGAAGCGCATTGTGAACACAGCTAAGGAACTCTGTTTAGAAACAGCCATTAATAAAAATAACTCGGGAAAAGTAAAACACAGCAATGTGATGTGAACCATGTGCTGGCCCTGGCCTGTGCCGCCGAGTCCAAAGCTACGGCTGCCGAACCGCATGTGGCTCTTCATTGCTCAGCATGGGGCTCTTGCTCAGGTCTGAGCAGTCAGTGTTTTGCAGCTGCTGCCTGGAGGAAAACCTGGCAGCCTCAAGGAAAGATTCAGAGAGACAGCCAGAGACATGCAGAGGGGCATGGGAGGGTGGTAGTGTGTGATACTGACAGAGCTGGATGGAGGGAAGCCGGTAGTAGAATGATAATGTCCTATCTCCAGGACAACAGGACCACCATCCAGCCCAGATCATGCAAGTGCTGGACTCAGTAAGCCAGTGGCAAGCCATGTTGGAACGAGAAAAACTCATCAAGCCTCATGTTTCACCCCCTCAGTTCAGCCAATTTTCACACCAGTGGAATTATCACCGGCGTGAAATGAGGCGTCCGGGCTCAGCGAAGGAGTGTGGGTCCAGAGGTGTCCTTGTAAACCTCCCTGCAGGACTTGGTTCAAGCTCTGCTCAGCCACACATCAGAACCAGGGACATGAAACATGACTGGCTGCTTATTCCATACTTGGCAAAGCAGTTAACCGTGCACTTAAATTAGTCTGTGTTTTAACTCATGCTTAACTGTGGTCTCAGCCATGTCAGGAGTTGCAGTATTTCCTCCAGAGCCCCTGTGCCATGTTTCTGAATGGTTTCTGGAATGGTGGGATTTCTCTGGGGTCTTTACCTGGAAGGGTCTCTTCTCCCTGCTGCTTCCAATCAAAACAGATGGCTGGAGATGAAACACATTTTGAGACCTGAATGAAAGTAAGTTGGCTGAGTTTATTCCCTCTCTTCTAGGGACAGGCCACTGCTCCACAGAGCTGCCACTCAGGCACTTTGCAGAAGCATTAAATTCACACTTCAGAAAGATAGAGACTGATAAGACAGAAGTCAGGAGTTTAGCATGTAGTGAGGTTTGTTGTTTGTTTTTGGTTTTTTGTTTGGTTTTTTTTTTTACAGTAATTAACAGCATCTTTTACTCCCACCCTCCTGCCTCCACAGGTGTTCCTCCCCCATCTTTGTGCTGTGCCTTCAAGCAATGTCCCCTTTGAGGGTCTCCAACCCTCCACTGCTGTAGAAGCTGCCACCAGATGGTCTCTCTGGTGAAAGCAATGAGATGCCGCCCACGGCATGAATGCTGCAGACAATATCTGGTTGTGCTGATCAGCCATGTGCTCCCAGGGGTGATTTTCTGTAATATTTCTGTTTCTTCACTGTGCTTAAAGCATCTCGAAAGTGTATAATCACCGGCAAGGTAGTGAGCTGTCAGGATGGAAGTGGGATTTTTATCATGGGAATTTCAGAGGGAAGACTGAGATTGGAGAAGGATCTCCTGGGTTAACACTGAAGGACTTGGTTCAATGTCAGGGACTGAGGGGTTATATACTTAGAAAGTAGTTGGAAGGTTTACTTATGCCGTCCCAGTCAGAATCAGCCTGGACTTCTTGGAACTGTTTTCCCACTTTCACCTCTGGGATTTGGGTTTCACAAAGGATTGTTGAAGGAAAAATCTTATTTTCTCTCCTTTCCCATATTACTCATTTAAGAATTTTAATCGTAAATGTGAGGCATCTCTGAGCATACTGAAGCTGGTCCACAACCAAAAATAACATGAACACATCTGAAGGTTTCAGCAATGTCTTTTTTTTTTTTTTTTCAGTGCTGCATCCAATTAAAATAGAAGTTCAAATTACTTGCCTCCTTTCCCATTGAGAGCCTGCAACCATACAGAGGCACAGTGAGAAAATTGTGTGATTATTGCTTTTCCCAGAGAAATTGTTCTCTGTTAAGATGAGATATTAAAGTCAGGGACTGCTGTGCAGAAAAGAGGCTGAAGCAAGCCAAGCTCTTGCATGTTCCGCTGTGGTTTGTACTATTTTCCAGCAATATTGTCATTTTAACTGTGATTGCTAGCTGACAAGATAAAAAATGCTACCTACAAATATTCAAGAGGAAAAAGTTAAGTGGTTGTCTTTGGGTTGGGTATTTTTAGGTACAAGAATAGTACAATTTTACTAAGGAACAAAATCCTAATTCATTTCATATTTAAATTTTATGCTGATTTTAATGCTCTCAAAAAGAGGTAAACTGGCACTGCAGAGATTTCATCTTGGGCTCTCCAAAAAGTATCTGTGCCCTGTGCACATGCCAATGGGGAGGGAATTATTTGGCAAGGCAGGGGACTGGGAGAGGCTCTACCCTTGGATTTGAGCTGCAGATGTGAACAGGGATGGTGACAGGGATGGGGTCTGGGACGAGCCACACAAAGCTGCTCCCTGTCACAGCACTCCATTCTCACCAGTGATGTGGCTGGGCATGGGATGCTGAGAGAGGAGCATGAAACAGTGATCAAATGAGTGAGCCTGATGCATAATTCATGAATCGAAACAAACCTTTGTACCAGACAAGATCACCCATTGAATTTCTCTTCAATGGACCATTGCTCGCTTACACCACATAAGATCTATCTCACTCCATACTGTCTGAATGGGAGCAGTACCAGCCTTTCTTTCATTATTCTGAAACAATAAACTGATCTTTCTTTTGCTGGCAAGTAGGCAATTCGGGCTGTGCAGCCCAATCAATTCCTACTCCTTCTTCTAAGGATGCCAGCAGAGAAGCTAATTACCACCTCCTCGTCAAGGGGAGGTTCATTGTCAGCTAGAGACCAGGATGAGACCTCTATTCAGTCCCCAATATGTTATATTCAAGGACTAACCAGACTGACATTAGTCAGTACTGACTTACAGAAACCCTTTAACAGGCCTGGAACCAAAGCAACACTAATGAAGAAAGGACAGCAAGGAGTGGGGGAAATGTCCCACTGCTCATTAGAGAGGCCTGGCATGGTTCATTTCCCCAGCTCCCTCTCCGAAGAAAAAATTCTTGTGGATCAAAGCAGGAATAAGAAATAAAACTTACAGTATAAAAATGTGAACTGGAAGAAAATGCCATGACTATTCTAGGACTAAGTGAAAAGTCCAGTTCTCGTTTCTAAAATGAACCCCTCCTCTAAGGTCTTGAAGACTCCAGTTAAGCCAAGGTTTCAGTTTCACGTGGAAATAAATCTATTTAATTTTTTGTTTTGATTTGTATTGTTTTGTTTTGTTTTTCCTAATACTTCTTCTCTCAAAAAAAAAAAAAAGCAAGAAAGAGAAAGAAAGAGAGAGAGAGAAAGAAAGAGAGGTAAAGAAAGAGAGAGAGGAAGAAAGAGAGGAAGAGAGAAAAAAGAAAGAAAGAAAAAAAGAGAAAGAGAGAAAGTAAGAAAAGAAAACTATTCAGTGATCCTATTTTTCTCTTCTGACCTTCGTGCTCAGGTCACCAGGGCTAACTGAAATTCAAGTCCAAATGATCTCATTAGAGGCATCCAACATGGAGCACAGACTGAGGAGATGAAATCCCACATATACTGAAAAAGAGCAGCACCAAGCTGATACATGAGAAGCAGGCACCTTGGAGGAGAAGAAAAGAAAACAACAACATCTTCAACCTGCCCTCCCGCTGACATGAGCCAGACTTGCCACAATGAAGTCAGGTGGGGGCAACTGAGTGTAAAGAAAAAAGCCTGAGCTGTTAGTTATCTGGATTTACTTTATTTCCTTTCCCCAGGCAAAGAAAATAAACATTTTCTCACATTAGATCATGAACCCTGCATGTTTTATCATCTGCTCCCTGCTTGCAACAGAATACCATTTATCTTTCCTTTGTGCTCTGTTTGGGGTAAGAAAGGATTTGAAATCTGCAAGTCTACATAAGTTTCCATGTTGTCTTATTTTATTTTCATTAATGTGTGTTCTTTAAAATGAGGCTAAAGGGCAAAGTCTCCTGTTGGGGCATGTTCACAGAGGTTAATGTAAATGAAATGAAATGTAAAATCTTGCCTCTGGTTTACACCAGCAGGGAACTTGGCCCACTCTACCTGAACAGCATGTTAAGCTTGGTGATGGTTTTCAGGATCAAGCAGAAAGCTGCTACAAATGTTTCATCAGGCGTCAAAGGTTGGTTGAGAAGTGTCAGGCAAAGGAAACAAGGGGATTTTTTCTGTGCTGATGAAAGATGCTTCACTGCTTCACCATGAAGTTCTGAATTTACCTGAGGAACAGGCAGGGACAGATCAGTGGATAAACTACACTCACCCACACCAGCCTCCCTGCCTTAGCCAGCATCAAGTGCCCTCAACACTGACATGAACACTTCCACGGGGGGGAGGACCACTTGGTCTCCATGCTCATTTTTCTCTGGCCTCTTGAGTGAAGGCAGGCAGTAGACTACTTGTCTCTTGGTGACACTTTTTTTGTGGTGTGACAGATGTCCAGTGAGAAATTCAGTAAAAGCCAAGTATATTTAGGCTCTATAAACGGATCTGTACAGACTGAGTTTATGGGCTGAGGCCAGTCGAATGAACATTAACAAGTCCAACAGTCAGGTCTGAGCTTGGGTCACAACAACCCCATCCAATGCTACAGGCTCAGGGAAGACTGGCTGGAAAGTGCCCAAAAGAAGCAGACCTGGGGGTGTTGGTTGACAGCAACTGAATGTGAGCCAGGGTTTGCCCAGGTGGCCAAGAAGGCCACCAGCATCCTGGCTTGTGTCAGCACTAATGTGGCCAGCAGGAGCAGGGCAGGGATAATGAGGCTGCCCCTGGAATCCTGGGGTCAGTTCTGGGCCCCTGAGGACAAGAAGGACATTGAGGGGTTGGAGTGTGTCCAGAGAAGGGCAATGGAGCTGGGGAAGGGTCTGGAGCAGAAGTCTGCCCAGGAGCAGCTGAGGGAGCTGGGGGTGTTGATCCTGGAGCAAAGGAGGCGGAGGGGAGACCTTCTGGCTCTCTGCAACCCCCTGAGAGGAGGTTGGAGCCAGAGGGGGTCGGGCTCTGCTCCCAGGGAACAAGGGATGGGACCAGTTTTGTACCAGGGGAGATTTGCATGGGATATTAGGTAAAATTTCTTTACTGAAAAAGTTGAAAAGTTGTCAGGTACTGGAACAGACTGCTCAGGGAAGTGGTTGTATCACCATCCCTGAAAGCGTCTAAGACCTGTAGATGTGATATTTAGGGATATTGTTTAGCACTAGACTTGGCAGTGCTGGGCTAATAGTTCGACTCAATGACGTTAAAGATATTTTCCAACCAGAACAACTCTAGTATTCTGTGTGATTCTGTCTCCTGAGCATTTTCCACTTACATTCAGTGCCATCTCACAGACATCTGGTGGTGGCAACATACTCTTGGGACTGTTGGATAGAGACAGAAGGAGGTCAGAAGTTGGACAGGCCTCTGCTGACCCTGAGCTGTACCAGCTCTGGTGCAAAACTAGTGTCACCATTAATATACTCACAAAATTCTCTCAGTGGCCTTCGGGGAGATCTTGCACATCCCAAAGGACTAATGCTTTGTTCAGAAAAAAAACAGAAGATAATGATGCTACTAGATATTGAGACTAGAACCCAAATATAATCACAGGCTGCTTGCTCCTGCTTTTGCAAAGTGGAAAGTATTGTGTTCTGTTACTCCTGTGTTCATGCTGTTTCTCTAGTTAGTGACAGCCTAAAGGTCAAAATTTCTCTTCCTACCAATCTCTTTTTCACCTTATAAGTGAAGAACTTTTCATGGTGTTTTAAAGCATAGATGCAACCAGAATTTTCACTCTCAGAAACAAATAAGAGTAGAAGAAAACACTAAAAATAAGATCCATTAAAGGAAATCATGGTTTGGGGCAGATAGGGTTATCCTTTGCTCATGACTCCCCGCTGCCCCAGCCCCTAGCTACCTGTGAAATTGAATGAACAAGTCTGTAAAACTGGTCTTCAAAGTTATGAAGGAAAAGTAATCTCTTAATCTCAGAAAATGTGTATTTTTGATTCCATTAACCGAACTCACCCTATGAACACAAAAATTTATCACTGAAACATTAGAAGGTTATTCAGGAGCTGTTATTGATGTCATCTACTTATCAGCTTAACATGTCTTCTTTAAGAGGATAATCAATTTTGACCTCTTATACCTGGGATTATATAGAGGTGTATCAAGACAAAAGACAGTCAGGGCCAGCCAGCTCATTTCTTCAGTCTTGTTATACAAAATCCTTAGCTGTAACAGCCAACATTCTACGTGGTGATATATAGGTACCACACATAGTAACAGTCTGGCAAAAGTATGGGGAGAAACTTGTGTAACAACTGGCTGTATGTAGTCACATTTGACTCATTCCATAGCAGCTGAAAAACCTTATATTGAAATATTTCTGGCCAAACTCCCTGGTCTGCAAATGCTAGTTACACTGTCTGAAAGCTGCAGGAACAGCTCCATGCAGCAACTCAGAAAATCTCATTATTTGAAAACAATCACATTTCATGGTTCATGATACATCAAGTTGTGTCTTTGCACCCATGCTTCTTCCAGGTGAGGGCACAGGCTGGGTGTTGCCCTTCCCTGTCTTCTGGTGGCAAAATGATTTTTTTGGGTCTGATGATTTGCTGAGATCTCTCCAGCAAACAGCAAGGTCAGACACACAGCTGTCTTCAGCGCTGAGGGAAAGCCACTACCCTTGGGTTTTTTTCTTTCAGATGTTAAATGAAACCATTACTGTCTTGACTCCTCTGCTTCCTGGCTGTGACTAGATAATTCACAGATGCTGTACACTAACCACAGGCTGGGAGGTATCACTTCTCCCTTGCAATCTGGAGACCCCGAGGTTTTAACTCCACAGCTCTGTTGAAAAGGTGAGGTGACTGCCAAATTGTGTTAGAAAGGACTGTGTCCCTGTAGGTGTCCCCCCTCTTAATCAGGAGCCTCATGAGGCAGTAGCCCCAGAAGCTTTGTGCCCTTCGTGGAGCCCAAGAGCTCAAAAAGAACCCAAAAGCTCTTTTGTGCCCTTCATGAAGGCAGACCCCTCTGGAAATGGCAAGTGTTGAGTGCTATTGCAGCACACAGAGCAGGATCCTTCTGTCATGGAAGGGGCTGGAGGGAAAAAAATCTCACTCTTCAACAAGTAAATAACTAAGAGAAAAAAAGACCACATTACAGCATCCTGTCAGGATGTTCTTCTTGCCATTGTTTACAAACTACAGGCATCTTTACTGCTAGTTTTCTCCTTAGAGATGACACCCAGGGACCTAAAAGTGTCAGACTAGATGTCTGGAAAAATTGTAGTCTTCTTCAGGACACTGATTTATATTCAACCCAGTCTTTTCCAAGAAATTGGTTCTTCTGAAAAGAATAAAGCTAAAACTACCTCAACAAGAACAAAAAAATGTCATTGTCACTAAACCAAAAGGAATGTGACTGAAGCTCCATGTGAGTATGGAAGTTTTTGATGTATCATAGGCTGCAAAAAACTAGCTGTCACTGTTTCCCTCAGGACACACAGAAATAGGATACCACAAAAAAAAAAAAAAAAAAAAAAAAAGAAGAAGAAGAAGACAAAAAAACCCAGATAGTATCATTATCATATCTTCTGGTTAGGAGTCAGACAGTCTTACATGTTATTTGACCAATATATTTTGCATATGATACAAGAAAAATCTTGAATGACACTCAAATAAAGCAACACTTACTTCTGCTCTCTGAACTCCAAAACTAGTATTAAAAACAAATGACTGAGGGAGAGGACAGTGCCAGAGTACAGAGTACATCTATTGGCCTGATTTTCTTCCTTGTACCCACTGAGACTGAGATATGCAGAAGGCAGCCTTGAAAATTTTCCATAACTATATTATGAATATATGAAGACTATATTCCATATTTCAGAGAAATATTTATTTTTAGAAGCCACACAAGTTTCAAAGCTTTTGTCGATTTCTTATGCATTTCTGTAGCTTTTTTGACATGTGGAGAAAAGGGAGAAGCCATTTATGTCTCTCCACTCTCTGCTATCAGTGTTATGTTAAAGGTGCACTGGAGCCATTTTGACTTACAGAATTGTTTATAAGTTTCCCTGACAAACCTTTCACTAGTAGAAGATAAAGACAAATCTATCAGGCCCAGGAGGATCTGTCCATCCCCTTTAGCTGAACATAAGACCAGAAACCTTATCAAACATCTTCTAAATATAAACATATGAACAATTAATCTGAAAAAGACTTGTTTTCTGAGAACTTAGATGGGTTTTTTGCTATCTGAATCAGTAACATAAAAAATGCCTCTCAATAACAAATTTACCAGTCTACAGTTTTAGCATTTCTAACATCTTGAGCTGGAAATAGGTAATTCTACTGTGAGGAAAATGCACATTGAAAGCGTTTAATTTCTCTACTCCACCACAGGTTTTGGGAACTTACTGTCCTTTTTATTTTTGAGGGGAAACCATGAGCATCAGGAGCTCTGCTGTTCTGAGCTGTGGCCCCATAATTAACTAGAACAGTTGTGGGAAAGCCAAGGCTGTTCCACTCAGACACCCCAAATACTCTCAGAAGAGCCCCCTTCATGGCCAAATTCTCCTCTAGATTCTTCTTTCACGTCCCTCTCCTCTTACCCTCTACATACACTGAGCTCTTTTGGAAGAGAATAAATTTATACTTTCTAGAACAGTATCTCCAGCATCTCTATCTTTCTAGGACAGCATCTCCAAATTGTCTTAACAGTCACAGAAAATAGCTTTTTCTCTCTGGTCTTCAGCGACCTTCTTTTCTAGGCTGGACTTGTCCAAACTGTGGTCAGATGGAGAAGTTTTGTCTCACTTCCCCTGCTGCATAAAAACCTTTCATCAGCATTGAATATCAGCTCATTTCCCAGTGTGCTGGTCACTGATCTGACTCTTTACTCTTCTTCTAGGGGTACAGCTCATCTTCACGTGTTTTCTGCTCTTCCCCCAAGGTCTTCAGATCCATCACATAGATCACTCCCCTTGAGCACACCGCTCTGATCACTGCTGCCTTTTAAGCAATGCCTTTAAATCTGCTGGTCCTTTTATTTCCACTAAGGGTCCTGTGTTTGTAAGCCTACGTAGAGTGTTGGATACATATATATATATATATATATATATATATATAAGGAAATGTCTTTTATTGTTTCCTTTTTCTTCTCTATTACAAAGCCTCTAATGTGTTGTTCTAAAGGTGGGTGGCTTTAAAAGAGGCTGGTTTCATTAGGTTTTTATTGTGTTTAAAATGTGGTTCCATTTATTGTGCTAAACACTTGGCAGCCTTTGTCACGCCATGTCTCATGAAGGCACTTGGAAATGAGCACACACATAGAAAGCTGCATCAATTTCCCCCCCAAGCAAGATAGGCAGGAGATCATGAAAGCTTTGTTTCTTTAGCTGGCAGTTAATCCTTTCAAACTTGGCCCCCTTTCTGAAATTAACTCATCGAATAATGGACTTGGTCGATTAAAGTGATGAAGATAAAAACTCTGCCAGTGCCTGACTTAGTAAGAAAACCATCTTACTCACAGGCCAAAAGAACACACTTGAGCTGTGACAGAGGATCTGTGTAATTGAGAGCCAAGACTCCCCTCCTGTTTATTTCCATGAGCTGGTATTCTTTAACTGTCCACATTACTTTTTGTTCTTAGGAAATGGGTCATGCATTTCTGGTGGAAAGATAAAAAAAAAAAAATCCAGAAACTTCCAGATAGATATTTCTTCATCTATTTTCAGAGGAGTATGTTTTTCACTTATATTGTTTTTATTAAGATTTAATTTACTGACAGTTGGTGCTTTGATTACAGATTCAGACAGGGAGTCAAGTTCACAAATGTTTGAATCCCAACTCTGTGACTGACTTAATGTGTGTTATGAGGCACGACACTTATTTCTTGATTGCCATCCAAAAAACAAGAATAGCACTTGTTCATGTCTCCTGGGAGCTGCAAAATAAAATGCACTAATACCTGTCAGGAAGCATTATTATTATTGATACATTGCTGCGATGAAGTGGAAGTATAGAACAAAATGTCAGCTTCAGTCCACATTAAAAAAACAAAACCTAAACTAACAAACAAAAAAGAAAAACATAGGGAAAAAAGCAACAACAAAAAAAACCAAAATAAAGCAAAACACTTCCATGATTAAACAATATTCTTTCTGTGTGGAAACAGAAATAACCTGAAAAATCTTTTGGCAATGTTCTTCAATCTTTTTTCCTGGGACACTGTCCTTGTCTCAGACTCTTCAGACCTCTCAATTGTTAAATCATGATAGACATGAAAAATCCTCCTCCTTATTAGTCCAGGAACGGAACAATATGCCTGATACCTGTATATGACTCTCCTTCCAGAGGGAAGAAACCATGTGTTAGAGCAATGGTCTCTGACCTGTGAGTTGCAGACAGAATGAGTTCTACCCGGGAGATGTTCTGATCTTCTTCATGGCTGTAGAAAATGAAAACCCTTTACAACAAAAAGAGACTGTGGCTGTGGTCCAGGTTGGCAGAGAAAGCAAAGAAAGACGCTGCTCACATTACTCACTGATTACTTCTGCCTATGAGTCCATAAAGGCTGGAGCTGTAAGGATGGAAAATCCAATAATGTAAGAGAAATAAAAGCCTGTGAATTAAAATGACCTAAAATACCAAAAGTCAGATGGAACAGATATCTTGCTAGCCATCTACAGGCACAAGAGCGTCCTCTGGATTAATTTTATCTGTTTTTATATACTTTAAGGCCATAAAGGAGGATTATCTCATTGAGTCTGACCTCTGGCATAACACAGGCAATAAAAAATGTATTCAGTTACTGCTGCATGGAGTCCAACAATTTGTGTTTGACTAATGGAGCTCTTTCAGTAGAGCAGCCCTCCTTGGCCTTGAAGATTCAGTACCGGGAGAGTCCACTTCCCTGCTGAGCAGACAACAAACTCAGAGCTGGGCTGAGGAACGGGATGGAAGAATCTCTCAGGGCTGTCTCCCCCTGCACATCCCGCAGGAGACAGGTGGAAGCACAGTGCCCACTATTGGTGGGTCTCTGTTTTCAGTCATAGCTGCTGCTTCAATTTAAGACAGCATGTGCTAATGCAGCAATTAAGGGTTGAACCTCATCCTTCTCTGACCCAGTGGCACCTCCTTCCTCATGTCAACACAAGCATTGTGTAACCTTACACTGAACACCTTAAAGGAGCTGATTAATCAATTCACTGCTTAGGCTATTTTTTTTTCTTTTTTTTTTTTTTTTTTTTTTTTTTTTTTTTTTTTTTTTTTTTGGCTGGACTGTACGGCCTCTGTAGGAAAAACTGATGGAAGATGCGACTGCCTCTTTCAGCAGCAGTGTTAGTTTATGCCAGTTTAGACTGGAACATGTGAATCTTCTGCTCTGCATTATTTGGCTGTTTCTAATGGTTCCAGGTATTTTTTTGCAGCTCCTGAGTGTTGTAAATGGGCTGACTCTCAAGGCATAATGACACTCAACGTTAATAAAGTATTACATTGAAGGAAACTGTTGTCATATATTAAGTATTATTTATGACATTTGGCATATCAGTTAATCCATCTATAAAATATCCTGTATATTTTTATAAAACAGAATTATTTGTCTAAACTATACAAATACAAATGAAAATCATATGCCACAAATTCATTCTCTTTCCTCATTCTCTTTCCTCACATAATTTAAAATTGAGTATGATTCTCCCTCTCCCTCCCCCCTTCCCACTTGTGAGCTTTATGCAGTAACACGTTCTCAAATGTGTAATAGCCACATTTCCATGATATTCATAATTCATGCCATGGAAATGGCCTGGAGAAATAAAAACTTCCTGCCTCATCAGATCTT
Organism: Phaethornis superciliosus; assembly: GCA_023637945.1. NCBI lineage: Eukaryota > Metazoa > Chordata > Aves > Apodiformes > Trochilidae > Phaethornis > Phaethornis superciliosus. The sequence goes on from JAJQWJ010000004.1 coordinate 68,503,530, forward strand.
CCTGAATAAAAAAGAAAGTTCTTAGGCTACTCGTTGCTGAAAGTAGAGCTATTGCCTCCATTTTCTCTTGCAGACACAGCCCAAGGCAAAACAATGCAAGTGTCAAACTCTGTGTTCTTCTAGGATTAAAAAAAGCAAGGAAAGAAAGATGAATGTAAGGTAAATTCTGTGCTACTTTGACATCCAGGAGAGAGAGAAATTAAGAATGATAACCTATGGCAGCACATTAAAAAAACCCAAAAAACCAACATATATCCCACCTTGTATTGCCCTGTCTATAATATTTTTCCTTAGGTACAAATACCTTTTTTGTGCCTGTCACCAGGGCACTCCAAGACATACCACAGCCCCATCTCACAAGCTGGCTGTTCAGAAGCATGACTAGTCTTACAGCTGTATTTAGACATAAAAAAGACTTAATCAGCTTTAAACTAGTTGTCTCAGTTCCTTCCTCCATCAACAGGGAGTGATACCAGTTACTTACATATCTCACATAACAGTTATCCCTTCTTCTCTGTACCCCAGGGAATTTAGCTAATGATGTTGCTTATAGATGATCATTTCACTATCTCATTTTAGACACTTAGCCTATTAGATGGCTGGGGTAAGGTGAAACTAATCTCACTTGATAAGAATAATGAGAAGCATAACCACATACAAAAGCCTTATCGAGAATTTATCAATACTATTGTTAACTATTTGATAGGTTTGGTCTAAGGTTATTGCTGCAGTGCTTTTTTGGGGTTTTTTTAGAGAGCAGAGATGGTTAAAATTTCACTCATTATAAGTTTTCGATTACTCGTTTCATCAGGTTTTCATGATGAGAGAAAACTGGAATTTTTAGCAAATAGGTAACATGGAATTTGATCAGCTGTGTATGACAAAATTTCTCAGTAATATAAAGCTTGCTGAAGTCTTTTGTTTGTATTTTTATACATTTAGTATCTACTTTTCCAAAATATATGGACTTCTTTGTTATTACTGTTATTATTGATTTTCTTTATGTTTTTGATATGGATTTGTAAAACAGAAATTAAGCATCAGGGACAGTGCCCTGCCATAATGCAGAATGACTTTTTTCAGCCCTAAGACAAGAATCCTAATTACAGGATAAACTGTCAAATCATATCGCACTTTTTCTAAAGGAAAAGGAATTAACACAGTAATCCTGCCCCTAAATGAAGAGCCTAATCTATTCTGTTCAAGAAAAGTTGCCTTAATGATTAAACATGTCACTGATTCTTCATATTACTTTCTTCTTCTCTGCAAGGTTGCTTTTAAAGAACTTGATTTTGTGTTGAATCAGTAATTATTTTTTTTTTAGTCTATAAAGATATTAGTATGGGGATGGAATTAAGTTATCTTAACTTTTGTTTTTATTGAGAGATATCAGCTGAAGCTTTATTTTATGTTGTATCAGCCATCTGATTATAGCTTGTCTTGGAAGAGCACTGTATAGTTCATTCAGTAATTACAGGTGAAGATTGATTTTTCAGGGTATTAAAGGAATCCAAATCCTACTTGTGTTGTGCCATGCTCACCCATTACACCATTCTCCACTAATACAAGCTGTGCTGAGCAACTTCAAACACTGGGCTTATCCTGACACTTGGACGTTGGTGGGATTCCCAGCACTCATTCTGTCTCACCCCCCAGAGCCCCTGTGCACCCTTTCTGCTGGGTTGGGAGCACCTTTGATGGTGGTGGATGTGATGGACTGTGACACCCATCAGAAAAGATCTGTCTCGAAGAATATCAGAAGATATCACTTAGAACCTGCCATAAGAAAGATAAACTGGATGGCACTGATGCAAAGGCCTATTTATATCTACCCAGCATAACCTGAGTTGTCTGGTGTGTGAATTACATTATGGAACACAATGGGGGCTAAAAAATTAAGTCCTTTCAAAGTTAGGAGAATTTTCCCTTTCTGTACCCTATATGATTTTGTATGATGCTGCTCTTCAGCTCCTTAAACGTGCAGAAATACTTTGTGAAATAAGGCTCTTCTGCCCAGCCCAAAATCTCATGAACTGCTCATTTGTCATATGCCATGGACCCAGCCCCATCAGAGTCAGTGTTGAAGAGGTTAAGCTGTTTAACACCTAATGTAATGATCTGACATATACCACCAAATGTGTCTGTTGCCCTGACTTTGTCTGCAGCCTCTTCCCTTGCATGCTTCAGCTGTTCTTCATAGCACATTAGAGGATTGCTATCTTTATTAGTCACCAATAACACATTAATACATTCTTTCTCCTATTACCTCGGACACTAATTTGGTAGAATTGGATGCTGACAGTACATTGATGTTGTTAAGGTTAATGACCCAGAGATTTACAAGAGAAGTCGCATTAGAAGTCAAATTGATTGTAATAATTGTTTCACTGAGCAATGTCAACATTAAGTACAGTATGTTGTGCTATGCCAGGGAGGCCCTGTGGCTGTTACAATAACTACGATGCTGTCTATATACACTCCTTACAAGACAATTCACACTGAAACACATTTAGGTAAATATAGCTCTAATAATGGATTCCTGAGATGTTCTAAGTAACAAAACATTATGTTTCTGGTCTCTGCACATTATTTTGCCTCCAAGCATATTTTCTTCTTGCATCCAGTTCTAACTAAATTGTTGCTTTTCTCATCCAGGGATGAGCAGAAAGCAAAATTTGGTGACTGTTGCCTCCTTTTGGCCTGGATTATGAGTCAATGCAAAGTATTTATGCTATTCAGTACTAAATTTTACTCAGACAAGTGTCTGTTTGGCAGTTCAAATGCTCTGCAGATAGAAGGTTTTAAATATTTAATCAGCAATATACTGTATTAAATAATTTTGCAGTTAACATTGCATTTATATTGACAGTGGAATACAGTAATTACAGATCTCCCAGAAGTGTCAGCTTTTAACAAAAATGGTGTGTGATTGACCCAATGCAACAGTTAAATACCCCTGTTGCTCTTTTCACATTGTGTATTACATTCCTCCCCTTCTCTGTTCTGTGCATTTCTGTTCTTTTGGTCTCTTGCATTCCTCAATTTTTCAACCAATTCTCACATGGTGTATTGATCTTGTAGCTGAAGAATTCACTGCTGGGTGCTGAGTGGCTCCCTGAATTGTGAAATAAAAGGTGTTTGTCATGCTGAAGCCCTGTACAGTCATCTGCATGCTCACAGGACTTGACTTGCCCATTTCTGCTGTCATTCTGCCAGCTCTGATTCCAGGGTGCTCATGGTACTGCTGATGATGGTGGGTGAGTTACAAGTGGAGATGGTGGTCAGGAAATTAACCTCTCTTCCTTTTCACTAATGCATTCTTTGTAAGTCTTGTGTTGTCTTTCAGTTTTGTTTGAAACATCTTGAAATCTCAGAGCAACATTATATTTTCCAAGAAAATTTCAATTCTAGAAGGAGCAATAAATATTCTGTAGAAAGAGAAAAGCTCTCAGAAAAATGCCTGTTTTATTTGTGTCTCATAATACATAGTAATCACATCCACTTTCCCTTCTTCCCTTCTCCCATCCCAGCTTTTATTTTTCCTCAACCAATTTACATACTCAGTGCTTGGAAATCTAAAATTTTTAAAAAAGGCTTAGCAAATGCAGAGAGATGGTGCATAGGTGGAGTTTGTGTGACTAAGTGAAGATGCTTGCAGTGTTGACATCTAAGCTAGTCATCTTTGGCTCCTTTTAACAAGCGGTAGGAAAAAAATAAAATCTTTTGGTAGGATTAGTCGCAGGCCAGGGTGGATGAATCACAGCTTAGGAGGAAGGCAGATGCTGAGTTCACATCCTGGCTCTCTCAGCACCTACAGTGTGAAACCAATATCTAATGGTGATCAGAAAGGAAACTGGAGAGAAAAGAGTGCATTTTGATGCATAGACTCCTAGAATAATGAGGTTGTATAGCACCTCCACTTCAGTGTCACATCTACATAACATGTGATTGCACTCTACTCCTGCCTAGAAATGCAGCAGTTATATCACAGCTCATGCTCCTGTCAGGTTGTGTTAATGGTGCAGCTCCACTCCCTAGTCTGTCATCAAGCAGCTGCAGTGTAGGCACCTAAATGTGAAGAGCTGGCCTATAGATTTGGTTCCTCTGTAAAGACCATCACACATAAGGAGTAAAGCCAAAAGTCACCGTTTTTTGGATCTTACCACTGTTTATATAACACATCAGTAGCACACCAAACACTGTCTTCTGCTCTATGCAGCATGTTGCGCAGCTTGCTCTCTACACCATCAGCTTGTTTTTGTGGCTGATGTGTAAGCTGGGATATTACTTTTAAAATGTATTTTAGTGGCATCACGTATTCTACAACAGGCCTGTCAAAATACAGTATCAAGCTCTCATATGTCACATAAAAACTGTTTGATGTTCTCCTCACTTGAACTCCTACTTTGCATTATAATTAGGAGTGATCTTGACTGGGTGAACTTGTTAGGTTTTTACACACACAAGCCTCAGGACACTTTAATTAAAGTCAGGGGGAAACCTGAAAGCACAGGCAGCAAGAAATAATAATTTGACTAAATATAACCTGTTAAAAACTGCAGAGAAACCAAAGGGACAGGATATGTCACAGAGAGGGAACATTATGAACATTATGAAGGGAATCTAACCATTCCTTCCCCAACAGTAGAACATCATAATTATAAATATAAACCATGTGTCACTTCTTGCCATATGACAGCACTGACAAAACAGAATGACAATAGTACTGACCAGTAAAGCTGTCTGAGAAACAGAAAAGGCTTTTATTTGCAAGACCAAGCTCTTTAGTTTTAATCCTTTTAGAGGGGAAGGAAGTCCCTCACATCGATGTGGATAAAACCTCCACAATAATCACCTATTAATTTTGTGGAAATAATCTTCTATGTATTACCCATACAGGGAGAAGGAAACATCAGAACTGCCCTGAAAGAATATTGTAATTTTTTTTTTTTTAGTTTTCTCATGGAAAATCAATTTTACACCATACCCTTTTAATAATATGTTGTTTGATAAAGGAGTGAAATATTTTCCTGTCTTTTTTTTTTTTTTCTCCTTATGCATTGATGTTTTTTTTCAAAACAATGTATGTGTGTGCAGTTTCCCTTCCCCTGATTTTTGGTCTTCCTTAACTATGTAGTCCTTGCCCAGCCCCTTCTGTGTCTTTGACTGACCATATCTGAGTTTCTTTCTAAAAAATCAATCTGACAGTATAATGTAAAATCTGTTTTTCACAAGCATAGATATATATGCCTCACACATACCCTTTGTTCTGCTTTACCTCTTGTACTATACTCTGTGACTCACCTACTCGTTGATAAGAAAGGCATCCTGTTGTGAGGCCTAAATCTGTGTATGTTCTTACCTGTACAAGTCCCACTTGCCTGAGAAGTCCAGAGTTCATATTCATTTGAGTATTTAAAATTTCAGGGGATTTGGATTACAGATAAAGACACCTAGATTTAGGTGAGTAGAGATAAGTATCTATGATCTCTGTACCATTCCAAGCCCAATTCTGATGACTAAATGTAGGTAGCAGATGCTGTCTGTTATTTTTCTAGTATATAACATAGTCTCTAATTGATCATCTAGAGGAAGATCTATCTCCTATAAGTCCTGGATGACATCTGCCAACCCCAGGGCATGTCTCAATAACACAGGGCATCCCAGATGGCACAAAGGTGAATTTTTGTTGACTAAATCAATACTCTCAGCAGCACAACAGGCTGGATGGAGGCCTGGATGGAGGCTGATCAGGCAACTAGAGTAGATATGCAAAAAGCTGGGTTTTGCATCATCCTCTGTTGACTGTGCTGGTTGGAGTGTGTGACTCCATTGACTTTAGTTTAAGATACTGATTGCTTAGACACCTAACTCACATATATACACCTTCATATGAATATCTGAATTAAAGAATCTTAATGTCTGAGCTGTTCTCTTTTGAGTTCTCTTGATCTGGTTACTCCTCCTCTTTCTACTACACTCTTCGATTTTCAGCTGCTAATGATTTTATGTTATTCCTAATTTTAAGGTCTTCTACTGTTGCACTTTTCCAAGATGCTACAGCAAATCTATGACCTTGGACTTACTCAGAAACACTAATGACCTCATAGTTCCTTGACTCCCCAACTCTTTCAGGCTGCAGTGTTGAGTCTGACAGATTTGTTTCCTCACAGTTTTTGCACACCTCTTCAGTTTCTCAGAACAAATGTCTTCCTTTTACACTTGTTCATGTGCACCATAAGTTAGACTTGTTCAGTTCCAGATTTAAGCAGGCACAGGATGAGTTTTTCATTGTTTTTGTCTTCAGTACCATTACTTGTTTGGTACTAGTCTTGGCTTTGCATACTCCAGATCTATTTCCAGGTTATTTTCGCAAGCTCTCCTTCGGGAGGAATGCTTTGGTTCTTGGTCTCAATACCTTATTTTTTCTGGAGGAAATAATGGGATGTCATCTCACTGGTAAGCAGTGCCAGAGGGTCCAAGGAGCAAACACACTCTTGTGTTAACATTATGAAGTGCTGCAAAATTGTACTTAGTATGTCCTCCTCAGAGTCTTTGGTAATGTAATGACAGTATTTACTTTTATCACAGAAATATTTCCATGCCCCAGTTAAGTCCTACAATGATCTGGATCCTGCTTGTTTCCACAACTGAACAGGAAAACAGGTGCTAGAAGCCCTGGCTTGGAGTTGCTCTGAGTCACTCATCACTGTCTCTAGCTCAGCACTTATGTATGTATGTAAATCCACCTACATCCACGCATAGCCCACAGAAGCAGTGTGACAGAAGCTGTGGCAGGTCACAATCACAACCCCATCTGTTTGCAAGTAAGAGTCACTGAATACATTTGAAATTGAACACAAACAAAATCAAGACAACATCGCAACTAGTTCATAGAATCATAGAACGGCTTGGGTTGGAAGGGATGTTAAAGATCACCCAGTTCTAACACCCCTGCCTGGGAATGGACACCTCTCAAGAGATCAGGCTGCTCCAAAACCCATCCAACCTGGCCTTCAACACTGCCAGGAATGGGGCAGCCACAGCTGCTCTCTTTAGTATCCAAACTAAATCCAGAGTATCCCTAGGCAACCTGGGCCAGGGGCTCAGCACCTTCCTAGTGAAGAATTTCTTCCTAATGTCTGACCTAAGATCCCTCTTCTCCAATTTGAAGTCATTGCCTTTTGTCCTATCATTCCACATCCTTACAAACTTTCCTCTAGGCCTTTCAGACACTGAAATGTCACTATAAGATCTCTATGGAATGTTCTCTTCTCCAGGCTGAACAGCCCCAACTCTCTCAGCCAGGCTCCATATCAGACCTACTCCACCCCTCTCATCATCTTCCTGTCCTTCTTATGGACTCGTTTGAACATCATTGTGTCCTTAGTGTGCTGAGGACACTAGAAATTAACAGAATACTGCAGAGGAAATCCTATGAAAGTAAAGTAGAGGTAGAGAATTCCATCCCTTGATCTTTTGGTCATGTTACTTTTAATGAAGCCCAGGACAAGGTTGCCTTTCTGTGCTGCAAGAGCACATTGACAGCTCACTTGCCTAGATGAAGTATCAGAGTCTGAAAACTTCATCTGTTCTAGTGTCTTCAAATACTTCCCCAAATGTACAGTTGTTATAGCAAACATCTGCTCAGAAGACATATTAAAATTATTATTACAATTAAGATTTATAAAGTAACTTTCTTCTGAGTTTCTTAAATATCTTTGATATGTCAATGGAATAAAAGTGGTCCATAAACTGGTTACTTAATTCACCTGTCTCATGTCTAAAAATACCTCTAGTCAGCTATCCATGCTCAGCAGACGATTGGAGAAAGAGGCTACAGAGAGTGGTCTGAATGTAGCATATGTCATTATCACCTCCAAGGGACACATGATAAAATTTGTATGGCTTTTACCATTCCTGCCACAAAGAAGGTTTTCTCTTTTCCAGGAAGGCAAAAATTTCAAACTCATTTTCAGTGTGACATGACATATCATGTGTAATGAAATGAGAAGTATAAAGTTGTTTTCTTATACAGAAAAAGCTGTACATTGAAAATATAAAAATAAATTTGCACATGAGGATCTCAACTGGAGGAAACTAAAGAAAACATGAAAAGATATGGAAGTCTTCAGCCAAGTTGGCTTTTGTGTAAAAGATTTCATGGTTATCTACCAAGAAATATATCCAGCTGTTGATGTACTATTCTGTTAAGAGTTGACAGTCACACCAAAGAAAGACAAGTCAACTCTCAGAAATGTTGAAAACATCATGGTGTGTGAATAAAGGATAGATAGTACCACTGAAGATGTAGTCAGTTGAATTATAACACTCTGATCACTGAAAGGAGGGATTTTTGATTCTCAGGAATTCAAAACTGAAATGTACAAAAGAAGTATCTTGGCAAAACATGGCCAGAGGCATTGAACACCTGGTTAGCATGGATTCTACATGGACAGAAGACAGAAAAACAAAGAAAAAAGATAGCTAAAGTGCAAAGACTCTTCAGAAGGCAAACAGAAGCAGAGCAGGAGAAGGACCATCTCATTCCAAGTTATTCAAAGTATAGTAATACTCAGACATCTGGGAAATAGATGAACTATTAAACATTACTAATGGGATAGTGTAAGGCAAGCCATGTAGTACTTCAGAAACCAAAATGTCCCGGATTATTTTATTTCAGACTATAGCCCCAGCTTTCTGGCAGAGAGCTATGTTATTTATATGAGAGTGGGAATTTGGTAACATCACATCATCTCCATATTTAAGCCATTAGCTTTACTGATCAAATTGCCAAGCTGCTTATGAAGAAACTTGGGAAAGTCTTTTACAGAGGCTTGGTCCAACACTTGATATTAAATTGTGGAGACTTTTCCATGCTTGTAGATGGATATCTTCATAGGCTTATTTCTGCAGAACAACACGTATTTTTAAGCCAAATAAACATCTTTAACAGGTAAAAATCTTCTAAATGATACTGGGCAGCAAGATTATTTAATCCAAGTTAAAAATCAGTTTGTTCCCACCAAACCAAATACAAAACTATGGAAAGTATAAAATAAGTAAATTTACTTTTTCATGAGATCTGGTGGAAAGAACATTGAAAAAGCAGTTTTCTGGTGACTTCAGATTACCTGAGAAGATTATAATAACACCCCATCCAGGTGGCATTTTGCTGTTTCCGGAAAAATCCACACTTAATCCTACATTGGGTTACACTGGACAAGTCTTTGGTACTGAAAAATGAAAAAACAACCCTCCAAAGGGCAAAACCCCATAATATCTGCCTGGCTGAACTCTTACACAGACCCAGAGACATTCTAGCCATTTGAAATGCCCTTGGCACACAAAGTGGACACAAGGCCTGTGTCCATTGCTTAAGCCACAGGAAAGTGTATTATGACACTTAATTCCTTAGTAACAAGTTTTTTATTAGTGGATGAATATCTGAAGTCACCTCTGCTGTTGCATCAGATTCAGCAATGATGGGCCTCCAGAAAAAGACTGAGACAGGGTAGTGAATAGAGAAGTAGGAGAGACAGACTGCTCAGCTAAAAAAGTTGCTATCTCTACTATGGGATTAAAAAGTTTAAAGCAAAGTGAAGATTACATCAGAAGAATAGATTATGGGGCACTTTCTGTATGTCTTTACTATGCCAGGGCAAGGAGTGATGACTGAGTTAGTTAAAAAGTGGTCCTCTCTTAGATACTCGCTGGCATTTACAAATATAAGGAGTTATAACAGTCTGCTTATACCCAGAATTTTAAATAAACATAAAATAAAGTTCTGTCATTGTTGTGAGGATAATAGTTTACATCTGTGATGCAACATTTACTGTCTCCAACATGAAAAACACTGTATTTTATCTGGTTCTGAGGGGATGTACAGTCCAGTCATTCATAGCGTTAGAAAAAATGGTGAAACTCCCAAATAAATCTTCAGTAGTTAACTGTTTTTTTTCTGGTAATAAAACAATTGCTACAATCTTGTTTTATTTTAAAAATCTTTAAAAGTGTTTTTGTTTGTTCGTTTGTTTTTTTGCTTTTTCTGTTGGCTTAATTCTTCCTGTTGTCTTGTTACAAATTTGTAGCTATAGAAAAGAAATCTGGGACTTTACTTTCTTCAGCAGCATTCAGGTCCTTTTAGCACTGATTTCACTCTATCCTTTCACACTCCTGGTGACACAAAATTTGATCCAGAGTCCCATTGCAAAGACTTGTTTTGCATCAAACAAATTATCATCAACCACAAATCTCCAAGGGGGCTCAGAAGAGAAGACAATATGACAGATAAGAAGTGATGAGGAAAGGACCCGGCAGGGTAAAGCAGAATATTTACTGTGGCTTGTTCTCCCTGAAGGTGCATCTAAGGGTGGGGAGGGAAGAAAATCAGACATGGCATCAAGAATACTGTTTGCATGCTGGAAAGACAGCAAGACTGGGAAATTGCTTCCCCAGAAAAAGCTTACACATTACAGCTTTCATTCTTCATTAATACTGATGGATGTAGTGTCCTTATTTTCCTTCTTGTGCACTTGTGAGAAGCAGATGTACTGAAGAGATTAATAGCAACTGATAACCTTGGCACCTAAAGAATTGAAACTTGGATCCTCATGAAAAGGGAAACTCTGGACTCTGAATTAAGCCTATTGCTTCTGTATCATTAATTTTTTGTTGACCTTCCCTTATCTGGAATTCCTGAATCTAATCTTTGTGATGTTACAGCTACACTTCAAAAAAGAAGGGTTCTGCCAAAAATGTCAGCACATATCTGACATCCGATGTATGTGTAAGGGGAGGATAGAGGAGTTGTTGGAAGTTCTGAAGTCCAACATGTCCATGTCTGGGAAACATGAACATCTACTCGGAAGGATTGCTGGAAACTGTAGACTTCACTACTTAAATATCAGTTTAATTTCTATTTTGCATGTGGGTCAGCCCCTATCAGCTTATTCTTTCCCCACCTGAAGAGGTATCTCTTGTCTCTTAGGAGTACTCAGTGAAAGAAAGGAGGAGCAGTCTTGTTCCCTGCTCTCCAGGCTGAGGGTTCAAACATCAAAACAAGGTGCTGTGTCCTCTGGAGTTACCATACAGTAACCACCCTTGTGTGCACCTATAGTCTGCTGCTGGTGTGAGATCCCTATTGACATGGACAGCAAGGAAAATCATTAAGATAACTTGTGTTATATTCCATGTTATGCTAGAAGTGTAAACACAGAAAATAACCACAGCTCAGCTGACCCATAGAAACTCATTAAACTCTGGTAACTTCCATAAATGTCTGAGTCACAGAGCTTAACCAAGACATAAATTTCTTGGTTTTACCACAGCTTTCCCTTGTGACTCAAGAAGTTGGCTCCAGCTTTCAGGTTTTTAAAACAGCTCTACAGTTTTTCAGCTATAGTACAAAACTTTTTTTTTACCTAAAATTGTTTATATCCAGAATATAACGTATTCTGTCTCAATAAATTTTCAAAATACAATAACAAAAATAATAAATACATTAAGGTCATAATATATTACTTTCTTTCCAAGTCCAGGTATACTGTAGTCATGAATTGTATCACTGAGGTGGTGGAGAGACTGTCTCACTATTTGACACCATTTGATGCTAAATTGAATTGATCTTTGTAGTCTTTTCCTAAATAAGTAACAGTAAGGGTTTGAAAAAGATTTCAGTGCAATCTGAATGTTTACATTTCTTTTTTTTTACGAAAGCAGAGACTTCATTCCAGTTGAACATCTATTTCTCAGCTTCATTGCTGATTTTTCTTGCAGGCATGTTAATTATGGCTATTTGTGCAATGGCAGAACTTGTGATGATGGCTTCTTGTATCTAGTGCAGCAAGGCAGAGATCATCTTGGCCATTTCTCCTAGAAATTTAAATGGAAGAAAAAAAAAAAGCTGTACTTTTAGATAGGAATTGCATAAAAACATTTTTTTAGTGAGCTTATTAGGTGCCCACACATATGTAAAGAGAGAGCAAAAAGAGAAAGTTTAATTATATTGTCAGAAAATCCATAATTCTATCTCTATATTTAAAGTCAGAGCAAGTTCAGCAAGTCAAAGGCTTTTATGAAAGTCAATGAAGCTTGAGAAATGGGATCTCAGTATCAGGTCCTGGCAACAACAGAAATGGAACTAGAGAGTGATTACCCATCCCCTTCCCCCCCTTGCTTCAAGGAAATGAAATCTTCAAGGCAAAAGGATTAAAGTGAAAAATACTGGTACAGAGATGAAAATATCTTCCTGAGGATGATTTGCATATTTTCCACATATACTTTATCACATCTGGAGCTTTTGGCAACCATGTTTGAGGCTTTGATGTGGGCCAGCACATGACAAGGGCCAAAAAAGAACAGCACTGAAGACATTTCGACTCCTTGCAAGTGCATTGGACCAACATAAATTACTATAATCATATTAGAGCATGGTCACATTGAAACGGTCACAGTTAAGTAAGTTCAAGGAAGTCACTGAGCCTAAAATGTCATCAACTACTTTTATAGTCAAGATTGCTACCTTTCAGCTTCATCATTCTATGGGAAAGGGCCTAATTTTCACAATTATGTGCTTGAAATAACACCTTTTAGTTTTACCTAAATTATTAGTTTGATTTAAATCAACAAGATGACTTTCAAAGAGGAGTTTGAGGCTAAGTTTGTAAACTTTGTAAAATCTACTCCCTTTTCTTGATGGGTACAAACACATCTGAATCTGCGTCAGATGTAGCCCAACCTGAAATGCTTCTGTGTAATTGCTCTTCAATACTAACAGCCTAGAGATGTTATTTATTCCTTTGTAACTTTCCATATTAAATATTATTACGTTGCTGTTTAGATTATAAAGCAATATGCAATTGCCCATCTTTCTCTGTCTGGCTTTAAAAAATAAATACTCATATAATAAAAAAAAAGGCAGGTCTAAGCTTATAAAAATATCACAAAATTAGAAGCCATTAGAAATTAAATAATTTTTTTCCTTCCTTAAGCGACCTCTTTCCCAAGTTCTCTTAAGATCACATGTCACGCTGAAGGTCCTGGAGGTCAATGTGTTTGTTATTATCTATCCCACTTGAGGGAAAAAGGAAAGAAATGATGTATGCCAGAGGAAAAAAAAAAAAAAAAGCTCTTCAAAAGAAAATCTTCCATGAAAAAAGCACATTTGTATGAAGCATAAATACTATGAGTAATTTTAAGTGCAGTAATGTGTCATTCATAGATATGGTAAGAAACTGCAAGAATACTGTTTTCTTTATTTATTTGATTCCAGTGAGGAATGAATACCGAAAAACTGAAATACATTTTCAAACCGAAATAAACATATATCAGAACACCTCAAATAAATAATTTTAAAGTCTCTTTTTCATAGCATTAGGTTTTTTCACTCCATAGAAATGATCTGAAAAGAGTCAGACGCTGCAACTGAATTCATTACTTCATGGACCACTTTGGGCACCCCGCATTGCCACAGCACAGATTTGTCTGTACAGAGGCAACACAGAATTATTTCACCTAAATATTTGGCAGAGATGAACACAAAGATATGGTAGCCTGGGACAAAATATCAAGCAAATATCATTCTCGGACTTAGACTTTGCTTGTATCAGACAATATCACCCTGGTAACATTTAATTGCTTCTGTTTCAGAAAAAAATGCACTTGGTTATATTCAGCCAGAAGGCTGGCAATTCTTCAATATTGCCAAATATTAACATTTTCCTCTGATTGTATTGCAGTTCTTAGCGCTATCCTTTCTTAATCTAGTTTAAATGCAAGAATTTCATTGAGAAACAGTAAGAGATTTTGGTTTTGCATTTTCCACCAAGTCTTCACAGTGAGATGGTTTAATCTTCACAACATAAGACACAAGCATGGAATCTCCTTATCAGTGAACCTCTGCTAAGCCTCAAGGCCTGTGGCTGTAAGCTGATATTGTGTTGGTAGATATGCAGGTGTGAGGGAACATAGTTTCTCCTAAGACTCTCCACTAAACCTGCCTGCTCCCAAATGAGGGAAAATACATTATAAATCCAAATGGACTTGAAGTTCCACTCTGCATATTTTTATTGCCTGATAAAACAGGAAGCAAAAGCTGCACAAAGCCCACTCAGCCTTCAGAATTAAATCAAGAACTCTTGCACATACCAGCAGTGACTTTCCTTTTGTTCTGTATATTTTAATAGAGTGAGTGACTTTCACCTTTTTATTTTTTTTAAATCCCTTATGCATGCTGCACAGTTGTCTGTGCTAAACCATACTATTAACTTACTTGACTTTCTCTTTTTAAATTTAAGGAGTGCAGATATTTATTTGAAGAACAGCAGTCTCCTTTCCAATGTTTTATACTGCTATTATATATTATTTTAGGTGTGGAAGGAACATGGCACTGTCGTATCATTCTCTCATCAAACATTTGGCAAGCAGCACTGAACTGTCAGAGAAGTGGTCTTCCTACCTCTAGATAAATTCATCCCAGAGAATTCTATGCAGATAGAAGTACAGCCCAGATTATATTCCTGATACAGTCTTCCACAATGTATAATTTACAAATAGGTTATTTCTATTAGCTGATAAAACAAAACAAAAAACAAACAAAAAACTAAAAAAAAACCCAAACCAAAATAAAAAAAAACAAACAAAAACCAAACCAACCAAACAAAAAACCCCAAACCTTAATGCTAATATAAATGAAAATTTACAAAACATTTTCTTTTTCCTTTGGTTTGTTGTTTGTTTTGTTTTGTTTTGTTTTGTTGTTTCAGTTGGTCATCTTTCTTTGCTTATTTTATAATTTAAGGAATGGGGTTGGCAGTACATGCAAGTCAATATTTCACATGGGCATTTTTTACTGTAAAATGTATTACACAGAAGACAGAATCCAATATATTACCTGAAACTGGAAAAGCCTTGACAGAAAAGTTCCCAGACTTGCAAAACTTTTATATGGCTCTTAAGATCAACCTCAGCAAACATTGCAAATTTAAACACCTGCACAATCAACTTCTAAGTAACAGATATAAATGTTTAGCTGAAGAATTTACAAATCTTGAATTTCAGGACAAAAGACAAGCTTCTTAGGAGGGAGATATGAATCATATCTATGTAACAGCATTTTCAGACACTGTAATCGTTGTTCCTAGTAGAAAAATGCTTTTTAATTACAGACAGATGTTGAAAATTTTGAGTTATATGAAAATGTCACAAACCAAGTCTCCCAAAGAAAATAATAGGTTATTTGTTGGACTCTATCTTTTTAGAAAAAAAAATAGAGAAATGATAAAATTACACTAAAAATGTGTATTTCTTTTCCATATTCAGCACTTTTTCTTGCTTTTAGTGAGGCTGAAGCCAAGAGTACAAGATTAAGTATAGCTTTGTGATAGCCAGGACAACTCTCCTGCCAACATTAACCTTATAACCAACTGAACAACTGAAACAGACATTCATAACAAGCAATTTCTCCCTAATACCTTGCTCTTTTACCACATTAAATCCATGCCATGTGCTCCCCTTTATAAGATGAAAAAATATATCTTTTTTTTTTAAGTTAAAAGTCTCTCCCACATTGTCTTTCTCCTGGCCACAGTGGTTTCTCTCCTCTCTCTTTAACCATTACTACCTTAAACCCCACAGTTTTCCCTCATGTTTCCCCAAAGAATCCCTTAGTCTTTTGAGTACTCTAAACTTTCTAGGGGAATATTAGACAACAACTTCTAAGATCCTATTGAGGTCAGGTTCTCTGTTGTCACTAACCAGTTCAGGGAGAAAACACGTAGACACATCTAGTGTGTCTGATAAAAACTTTCCAGTGGGTTTGTTTCCCATCCAGTTTTTTTCAGTCCAAAAAGACACACTTTGAAACACTGAAGGAAAGTATCTGCTCTTCACACATCCTGTAGATCTGGAAGAGCTGCTTTCCATCTCAGTAAACTGGACTTGAGGCTATATGAAAACCTTGCTGTTTTCCATACTCTAGGAAAAGAAAACACAGACAGTCAAAACTTTTGTGTGGATGGTTTCAGCTTGGTCAAGGAAAAGTAAAATCAACTGAACCTCCAGATTCTGATGTCTTTGTGATCCAAACTTATTCTCATTTTTGTTGGGATTGTCAGAACGCTGTTGCATGGATAGTTTGACTGCCCATGGAAATAGTTCTGCTATTGCCACAGTTGTGTGTTTATCCAAGGTATTTATGAGTTGTCTTCATTTTATTCATGATGGTGTTGTTTATAGAAAGCCTCCTATTAGCTGTGTTCAAGGAATCTGGACAGAGAAATACCCTAGATGGCTAGTACAGTGAGGTAAGTGAAGAAGAACCACTAGGGAGGTGTGCAGTAGGAACAAAAGACTGATGTTGAAAAGAAAAAAAAAAAAAGACGAGCTTAAATATCCGGTTAAATATTCCTCATTGAATGGTGGAGATGCATCCCAGAAAATTAATGATAATTACTGGACAATTTTTAGCTTGATTTCTTCCCTAAATGGATCTTGGGTGATCACTCAGTCTGTCAGTCCCACTCAATAACTGCTGGATCCATTCATCAGCTATGGGATCTGACAGAGGAGTGATGCTGTCAGAGATACCCATTCCTCACATAATTCTTGAAAAGAAGTGGCTGAGTGGTACAAGGTATCAAGTTAATATTTCCTCAGAGAGAAAGAATTTTACAAACTGAACAGTCGGACTTAAAAAGAATTACTGTATAAAATTTAAAATATATGGGACAACTCCAAATACTTGAAACCCAGGACAGCAAAGTGGCCTTTCCTCAGGCAAAAGAATGCTGCAGATTCTCTAAGAGACACTGTCAATATTCATCTTTTCTTAAACCAGTGTCCAGGGACAAAAACTTTGATGATTAGAATTCACAAGTTCTGATACTCATTCTGATACTCTGATTCCTCATTCTTCTTAAAATATGTAAGTATGTAATATCAGAGACAACACATGACTGATATAGAATAGTGGGGTGTCTCAGCCACATTTCCATTAACTCCATCATGGTTTTTTAAATTAACAAGAGCCATGAAAGCAAGCAAGTTCTGACAGTTTAATTATTTTACTTGTTATTTCCTTGTTGAAAATAGCATCCTTTAGCAGCTATGTTTTGATTAATAACAGGATCCAACACCTTCTACTGACAGCAGTTTTCTAACTTGAGTCCTGATATTATCCTGATTGTTAGATGTTACACACACTAAATGGAGTCATTAAGGAGCATGGCTAGTGGGTAAAACCAACCCTATGGAAAGTCAGTTGATTAATGTCTTTTGCACCTAATTTTTGAGGTCTGCATTAATTAAAATTAGCTTAATCTCCTTCAGGAGCATGTGTTTTATATATTCTTACTCCCTAGAGCAGATATAATAAACTTTCTTCACACAAGAGTGTGAAGCATCTCTTGTTTCAATCTTTGGAGAGCTCCACACAGAAAAATTCCTTCATGGCATTTCTGAAACACTTTTGAAAGAGTCCAGGCCAAGAAGGGAAAACATGAGGTTTTAGTGAATTTATCTTCTGCAGTTTTCTCTGAGCTGAAATAGCATTTCACTGAGCAAATTCAAAGATTTTTTTGGGTTTTTTTTTGTCCAGGAAAAAGAATAGTTCTTTTCTCTCTTTATCCATATATATAAGTATATATACATATACATATATATATATTAGTATTATCTCTCACTACATGTGTACACGCACCTGTATGTACGTGTGCACATACCTTTCCGTTCAAGTTTTCTGGCATCATTCAAACCCACAGGACACTTCATGAAACTGTTGCTGTTGATTTGCTTAAACTTCCTACATTATGCCTATAAACTGTGTGCAAAAGAACATATTACATGTCTATTTCTTTATCTATAGGAACAGTTTTGATTGACTACTTAAGTCTTATATATGTGCTGTTGCATACAAATAGTGTCATTGAATTTGTCTGGGCACAGCAGGGACTACTTAAGATGGGGTATTTCCAGGACCTTATAAAAACCCCATTTGGAGCACCGCTGCACCAAGCAGATGAATACTTTGTTGTGGAAAGTAAGAGTCCAGTCAGCCACCATGTCCCAGGTCAGTTCATCATCTCAAATTAGTCCTTTGTCTCACCTACTCAAAGACAAGATGAAGATCTCTAGGTCCAGGCAGAAAATTTATGACAAAGTGCATTTGATGTACTCAGAGGCATAATCCCGATACCCAGTTGCACCATAATTTTAAATATAAGTCAAGGAGAGACCTCTTCTGCTGTTTTTTGGTTGGTTTTTTTTTTTTTTTTTTTTTTTTTTGGGGGGGGGGTTCTTTGTGGGGGTTTTTTGTTTGCTTTTTTGTTTGTTTGTTTTTTCTTTTTTTGGGTTGGGTTGGGTTGGGTTGGGTTTTTTGGCTTAGTTTGGGGGGGGGGGGAAGGTTGTTGTTTTTTTAATGGAGCTGTTCTCCCTAAGTTTTCATTCAGTAGGCAAAGAACAGCAAAATCAGGGCTACCTTTTGAAGTCTATTTGCCTCCCATTCAGGCTACATTTCTGAGGAGAGAATTCTCTTTGAGCAATAAATGGGAAAATCTTCTCAACAATATTCTCTAACATGTAGCAAATTAACCAGGCTCATGAATGCCAGAAAGTCAGTGGGAAACCTTTCTTTAGGGGCAGAGGTTCCTCTCTCATATGTATGCTAGCACAGCATATCCTGTACCACCTCTGTGTATAGACCAAAACATTTATGCTACGAGAGGAAGTATTTGAGGCAAGTCAAGTAATTCTGTCAAAGTCCTGTAAGGTCTCACTAGTAGGGATGCTAACAATCTGATACTCAAGAAATGTCCTGATTGTGTTGTCTCCAGGGAAATCTGGCATAGACACAGAGCAACATGATAGTTAAAGGAAACAGGGTGACAGATAAGAGACTTAGCAAAATGATCCAGTCCCATCTCTTTCCACAGACCTAGCTGCTGCAATCACTCAACACAGTCACGAGGACTTAAACTCAAAAATTCCTTGAGGGAAGTAGAGGGGAGGATGCAGCAGAGGGAGGGCTGTGTATGAACTATTGCATATTTTACTACTGAATCTGAAGTAATTTATTCATTATCAGTTTATTCTATATTATTTATACAGGATTTATTATACTCTTCCTATCAGATGGAAGCCATATTTTATTTTGTTTTATATTAATTTAAAAAAATTTTAAAATCTAAATTAATAAAAATTCTTCAGGAATAGAGGCGCGGTTGTACAGGTCCTCCTTCCCCTAAGAGTTGAAGAAGGGCTCTTTTGAAGAATGCCTGAATCTCAAGTAGCTTCTCAAAAGTTTGTGTGAAAAAAGGGTACTGCTGTTCCCTGAGGACTGTAAGAACAACACAACAAAAACCTCTGAGGAGCTATTCTAAAGGGAGCAAATAATCATCCACCCCCGTATTCATGTTATAACCAGGAATTCCAAAGGAAACATAACTTTCACTCCAGTGCTCTCTCAGCTGTTTATTTCATTTGACTCTGAATCAGAAGAACTCTCTTGGAGTGAGAAGAGAGCTTCAACCCTCTTTTTCTAGGGAGTCTCTGTAGTTAGTGGACTCAGAAACAGAATGGCAAATAGGAAAAAATATCTTTAAGTTTCTTTTGAGATGCTTGAAGGGATTTCATGACTGCTGTCTCTTGCTCTAATTGATAGCTCTTCCCTAGCTTAATGATGACAGCTGCATCTCTCCTGTGGTACGGGTAGAAGATGTAGGCAGAGGGAAGCTGGTCCTTGCAGTAGTAACCACATAACAGGTACCTGTGATACAACAAGGTGCCAAACACAGGTCCCCCAGGACCCTCTGCTATAAACTGCCCATCCTTCCTTAGAGTCAAAAAAAACATGGCAGTTGCCCAAGTCAAAATTGTTAAAAAAATCAATATGGATTTTGTTGGAGACTGAGCCGGAAATAAAATCCTGCAAGTGTCAGACTCCCAGCCATGCAGCTGTGAGGGATCCCAGCCAGATTCAGCAAAAATTTGGACTGAAAATTTTGAATCTCAAGAAGGCTCTGGTTAAAAACGGTGTGTTGTCTGGTTTAGGGCAAGTAAAGTCAAATTATGCTCCTTCAAATCATCCAGCCCTGCATGTGTGTTATATTGATACTACATGAGGCTAAATGAGAAGTAAAGGAAAAAGAATCATTTATCTGAACATAGAAATAAATCAGTTTGGGGGTTTTTTTCCCATAAAATTGCAGACAGTTGATTGGATATAACTCATCATCATGTTTAATCATATCAAAAATATGTTTTATTAATATTTTCAACTGAAAAATCAGAGAGAAAAGACACTGAAGCTGAAATGCTTATCACAGGTGACTCTCAAAAGAGCACACTGTTGTTGTCTCATAGGGTGAGGCTCTGTGTCTTTAGGTCTCATATTTCAGCATTTGATGATAGAATTGGAAGTGCAAGATGTGGAGAATTACTGTGAAGCTGGTTAAAGTCAGACATCCAATAACTTTGGGCTCTTACATTTAGACTGCTTCCTAGCTCTGAGGCTTATGTTAACTCTGTGAATTTAGAAACTGGACAGGCAGCAAACTTGCATGAAAAATAGTGAGACAAGTAGATAAAACTCTGTCTCAGTAAGAGCAGAACAAATTGTTTAAAGCAGGCTCTTCATCTTCAAATAAAAACTTTTCCATGGGAAAAAAAATAAAATAAGATTATTAGAAGAAGGAAATATTTTCCTTACAGTGGCAGAGATTTTGTGATGATCTGTCTTTGCAGGACTGGTGTTGCCGGGAAGCAGGAGAAGGTATTTAATGTCTCCTTGCCCTGCTGACTGATCCCACAATGAACACTGTTTTGCTTTGTTTTATACAGAGTAAAGGAATCCAGCTCACAGGAGGTATATGAGTGTCAGCATGGTATATTTCTTTCAGTTTTCAGTTGCCATGCTGCCTGCTGGCAGTCTACAAAAATGAAAAATCTGTGATTTCTTCTGCTTCCTGTAACCTTGTCCCCAAGGTCTCTGGCTGCCACTGTGTTCAGCCAAGAAAAATGGACATGAAAGAAACAGAACTGTATGTTTTCTTTTCCCTTGCATCAACTGGCTCCTATCTACGAAGGCACCAAGACCAGGTTGCTAACCGGAGTCAATATAACTTATTTCACTCAGTTTCACCTACTCCATCAAGCACAATTCAGTAGCTCAGATTATTCAGACCATGTGTGCAGATGTCCTAAAGGGTTGCAAATTTATATCAGACATTGTGCCTCAGCTTTCTGGAGAATATTTAGCAAATTGTCATAAATTTGCAACCTTCAGTTTTTGTTAGACTGGACCTCACAGGAGCCATGTGAACTCTAGAGCAACTAGATTTGTTGTCCTGAACACACAGAGGACTGGACTCTCACTCATGACAACAGGGTTACATAGAGTTGCTATGGTGGTCTGGAAAGGATCAAGGAGCTTGGGAAAGATTTGAGCCTTCTTTTCACATAGGCAAAACCTAAAGTCACTCATGCCCAAAAAGGGACCTAAAGAATCTCACTCAATTTTGTCTAGGCAAGAATTATTCCCTCTCTTTCTACTCCAGCAAGTCTTTCTGACCATCTCCCTTTTCAAAATGAGTATATCATAGAATCTTTACGGAATCATAGAATGGTTTGCATTGGAAGGGACCTTAAAGATTATGTAGTTCCAACCCTCTGACACAGGCAGAGACACCTCCCATAGGTTGCTCCAAGACCTATAAAATCTCTCCTTGAACACTTCCTAGGATGTCATCCACAACTTCTCTGGGCAACATGTGCCAGTGCGTAATGTTGAACCTAAACATTCCCTCATTCATTTTAAAACCATCCCCCTTGTCCTATCACTCCATGCCCTTATAAAAATTCCCTCCTCAGATTTCCTGCAGACCTTTCTAGCAATGGAAGTAAACTGCTGTGTAACTTCTCTTCCTTTCCCTGTCCCTTTTAATTTTCCACCTCTAAGAACACCAGACCACTGTGTGAATCAGTCCTTCAGATTTGCCTAAATACCCTAAAATAGGCATATTTGTAGAGGTTTGTAAGTTTAATAATGTTAGAAGTATTTGTCTTAAAGTCCTTTCTTTTAACAGTGTCTCTGTGTATGTCTAATTAGAGGATCAGATATGCATGACAAGCACATGATTTTTCTTTTCAGCAGACCGTTTGTCATTGTAGATATTGCATAGTTCACTATGTCTGCATCCCTAACAGAAATGACACTCACAGTATCTTTCCTGCAGAAATTACAGACTCCTGGCAATAACTCTTTTAAGACAGTAGATGCTTAAAGCTGACAGCAAGTCATAAGGAAAATTTAATTTGTTTTACTGATTCTTTCTTTGCATAGTAGAGAATCTAAACTGGGACATTACCAAGTTGCCTTTTATATTAATAGTTGCCCTGATGCTTCATTTCTTAAATTGCAGCACTGTGTACTTAAAGGCTATGCTTCATCACCAATTTGCCATGGTAATGAGAAAATTACCATTATTATGGAATAGAAAGATATATTTTTTAAAAACATATTGGGAAAAAATATGGACATTAAATGAAAAATACATTCTTTTTCTCAGTGCTTCTATCCCTAAAGAATAATTCCTTATATTAAAGACATAATTCGTAGTTATGCATGATCAAATAATCTCATCACAACTCTATTGTATCTGTTTACTTTCTATCCTGTCTGCTATTCATGACATTAGTCTAAGCTTTTCCAATTGATAATCCCTTTACCACATACTGATACTGTTGTGTCCATTTACATCTCTGGGAAAATTAAGTTGTAGCAAATCATCTAATATTAGACAATATCAGTGTGATGTAAGTTCCTGAGAGGCTCAGTCCTGGACAACAAATCACAATACATCAGGAGTCTTAGAAAGAGCAAATTAATCCATTGAACCACCCTGTCTCATTTAGTCTCACATACCCCACTAAAATATTGATCAGTTTTATACTGGCAGACTCCAGGGTCCCCAGTTTTGTGAGGATTTGTAACATGTTATAGAAGATTCTTGTTTCCAGCATCTGTGCACTGAGGGCACTGAGGGACTGCTGCATTCTCCCTCTCACTCAGAACTGTTACTTCTATTATGTAACTACAGTCCTGAATTGGTTTAAGGATCATGCTTTTTTGTTATATTTACATAGTGACCAACTCAGCCATCCCCTCCGAAGAACATCCTCATCAACTGTAACGTGTCCACTCTGTCTCCCTTCTTCCTTCCCCTTTCTCACAGCTTCAGCCTCACCTCATCTCTCCTAGACAGCTTAAAAAAAATCTAAAAATCTAGTTTGCAACCTAAAAGAAATCTGAGACAAGACTTTCTACAAGAAGGTGTAACAACAGGACAAGGGGCAATGGTATCAAACTAGAGCAGATAGGTTTAGATTAGACATTAGGAAGTTCTTTCCTATGATGCTGGTGGAACAGGTTGACCAGAGAGGTGGTGGAGGCCCCGGCCCTGGAAATGTTCAGGATGAGATTTTATGGGACTCTGAGCAACCTGATTTAGCTAAAGATAAATTTATTGCAATGATCTTGGACTAGATAATCTTTAAGGGTCCCTTCCAACACAAAACATTCTATGATTTCGTGATTCTATGGTTATACTTCTTGGCATGCTCAGGGAAAAGGAGGTACACATTTAGCCCCAGTCTTTCATCTGTGTTTGTTTTTTTCCTTTTATGTGTTTTCCCTAACTATTTTGGTAAATTTGTAGCCTGATGCTCACTCTAAACGTGCTTTGTGTTGTGAAAGAGTCATACAAGTAATATCCTGTAAAACATAACTGGGTGTTTATTCTGTGTGCATTTATGTCAAACTTTTGACTCTGCATCTTTGACTTCAGGAACATTTGTTGCAGATGTTTAAGTTAAATAAAGAAGTTAAATAATGAAGTTAAATAAAGAAATAAATAAATAAAAGAGGGAAAATAAAAAAAGTAAGTGAAAAGATAATCTAAGGAAACCTAGCAAGATTTTTGTTTCAGCTCTTAAAATTTACAGAACTTTGAAGTTTGTCTTGTGTTCATCTCCAGAGGCAGCTATTAGAGCACCCAGTGCCCACATCGATCTGGTTACTACACAGCTTTAACAAACAGTTTGGGAAAATTAAATATGAGTTCAGAGAAGGTCTTCATGTAATTATACTTCTGAGTTCTCAGAAATAATAAAAATGTAGCCAGAATGTTTTAAGAGCTTACCAAGAGTGGTTTGAAGGTAATGTTTTTCACTAGATAAGTTAGAAAACACTAGACTATACTCAAGTCTCTAATGCTTGTTTTATATCCTGTTGTGAAAAGAAGTTTTTGCTCCAAAGTCACAAGGGACTGGCAGCAATACAGGTCCTTCAAATATGAATGATCTTCCTCTCCTTTTGACAGGCATAAAAAGCCTCCCTAACTGCAACTGACTTATTCTGGACCACAGCTGGAATTCTCCATCTTCTGTCTGCCCTTTTAATGTAGTTTTTGGTACTTGCAAACCACCTAAAACAATGGGCAGTGAACCTTTACCCTAGTTGTTGGTTGTTATTTTTTTTATTTATTTTTTGGAAGGGGTTGGTAGGAGGTTAAGACCTGTTTTTCATAGTAGGAAAGCAAGGTACATAATCTCTTATCTCCTATCAGACATACAACCCCCACCTAATTTATTCCTGATTACACAAACTTCGTAAAAATTTAACCTCTCTGAAGTGAGTTTCCTCCTTTTTTACAATAAAGATGGGATTTAAGACTGCTCAGGTAGAACTTCGACTTATACCAGAGATCTCGTGGATCAATATATAGAATATGAGGTCAAAATCCCCAGCTGGTGTAATTCAGCTGTATGCACTGCAAGAGCAGGGGGCTGTGCTTATGCACTCCCACATAAAAACTGGTCCAGCTGTAGTAAAACACCACAGCACCATTAAAAATACCTGTCAGTTGACTTCATGGTCATAGAAGATTTTGCCAAAGCAAGAACAACCTCTGGCTTATCAACATCCAGCACATTATCCGTTTGCGCAAGTAGAACAAGATGTTGACATGAGCATTGCACAATTTGACCAGAAAGTATTTGAGACCTATTCTTTTATGAATATTTTTTTACCTAATTGCAAAACTTCATTTATTTTGTACCTGGAAAAAATAAAATCATATCTACCATCTTCTTTCAATGGCTTGACCAGGAAACAGCCATTCAGTGCAAACGTTTGGCTGTCTCTACGTACATATATATATAAAAGAGATTTCATGAGTCTTCAAGTGTTTTGAACTCACTGTGAGGTAAGATACATCCAATAATTTCATGTCTATTTTGCTGATGTTTGAAAATAAAATTTTTCTTGCATTTTGTGCAGTAAGCATGAGAATAACTTTTATTTTAGGAGCTAGTTTTTCTTTATAATACTTAAAATTACTTTCCAAATGCATATGCAGTCTTGACTGAAACTGTCTTAAACTACAACTAACTTTTCCTGTATTAATTTTTTTTTTTCTGTATAGTTCCTGCTTCAAAAATACTTTGGGTTTTTATATAACTTTCTTGCAGAAAAACTTATCCTGTAAGCTAAATATATTATATTTCTTTTTTTCTCTACATAAAGTTTATAATTAAAAAATTATAAAATCTCTGACAAAAAAAAATCCCTTATGCATACAGATTACACAATTTTTAATGTAAGGTTTTGATGGGAGGTTTTTTGGCTTTTTTTTTCCCATCAAAGAGAATGACTGTGTCAGACAGTCTAACACATGATTTTGTAACTTGGTGCTGCCGTATGGCAACGGTGTGGTTGTGTAGTACATGCTTTGGGAGCTGATTTTAAAGGTCTTAAAGAGTCTGTTTTAATAATTCATATTGACTCAGTAGGGGATGAGGACGCTTGACATGTTAAATGATTAGCATTTACATTATGAACATGTTAATTACTGTATTTTTAATGCCGTTAACTTTATAAACCAACATAATATATTCTTAAAGGGGCACCAGTGCATTTGCAATACGTTGGAAAGCAATATTATAAAAACCATCACTAAAAATATTTTCTCTTCATTTTTTTCACCCTTCTCTCTCTCCCCTTTTACACTTCAATAAGGCTGTTTTACCCATTTGGCTCTTGCACATGAGCACTGAGCTAAAATAATAATAATAATAGTTGTTATTACTGTTATGATAATAATGATACTACTAATAATAATAATCACAGTAGAACAAACAGGAAGTGTAAGACACTAGAAAAAAAGTATTTGGTTATTCAATTTGCACTGAACTGTGGTAATACAGTGATGAATGATGTTATAGCTTCCCCTACCTTCCCTCTTCTCCTATTGGAAGCTGCTAGGACACAGTCAGGATGCTTTGGTTTTCAGCTGAAATTAAAACCTTTTATCTGCAGAAGTGTCTGATTCACAACGGTGTCTATCAAACAGAGTAAAACAACCTACAGATATTTTTCCCTCTCTTTTTTTTTTCAGGTAAATGGCTTAGCTTTAAGCAAAGGTTGCCATGAAGTACAGCAAAAGTGTTTTGTTGGTTTTTTTTTTAATAATGCAGCCTAATAGAACTCTGTGTCATGGGGAAGTCAACCTTTTTGTCTATCTCTCAGCCATTTTGGCCACATCTGGTCACCAAATTGGCACATATTGTCTGGAGAAACTTTTGTGGAACTTAGGGAGGATTAAAAGTTTCAGGGTGCATTGAGTCAATGAGGCTGTGGCAGAGATAAGGTGATCACTAAATAAAAGATGTCAACTCATATTGGTCAGAGACAGCAATGATGGAGCATTTCCTGTTTGTCAGTGGAGGAAACAGAGATCATATGGAGCTCAAGAAAACCTTTTGAACAGGATAGGACAGGATAGGGTAAGGAAGGATAAAATGTCATTAGGAAGGAAACTACAAGGGCATTTTGTTCTAACTGCCTGACCAATTCAGGAATGATCTGAAGTTAAACGAGATCATTAAAGAGATAGCAAATTATTAAGAGCATTGGAATTGAAGGGTAACACCTATATCTATATGTAGGATTTTTGGTCCCTGGGATTCTGAATGGTCCTCATAGACAAAGCACCACAATAACTGTATTTAAAGGTCAGGTAGGAAAGGGTATGCTCTGAAGACAGAAATCAAATTGATCTTTTTCTATACAATTTGGCTACTGAAGAGCACTAATTCAGGTACAGGTTTAACTCAAGAAGTCTGCAACGACTTCTATCTGTCCACATATTTTTTTAAAGGACACTTAACATGAAAAGAGTAATCACAGTTTTCACTTCTCTGGAGGGTTCCTTCAAAGTGCTCCTGCCTACTGCCTGAACAGGGTCTTTTATTCCAATGCAGTTACACAAAAGCATCATTAATTAAAACTGGAGGAGTTAGGCAGCAAGGAAAGATGCACAGGGAAACAGCATGTGAGTTTTGAATATAAGGGAAGATTTCTCAACTGAACATTATACTTAATCTTTGAGCTTCACCTTCTAACAACATGGCTACACAGGTATCTGGAGCTTTTATCCCCGCCTTTTAGAGTTTGAAAGCCTGAGGCTCTAAGACGTGATTCTGCATATTATTTTGGCCAGCCTTGATAACTCATACCACTTTTAATCTGCAGGAAGGTGGAAAGGAGGAGGTGCCGAAAAGCCCTAGGAAACCAGTGCACTTCCAGTTTCTTCAATCCAAACAAGTGATGGCAAATCCAGCAAAAGATTTGTAGTTTAATTTTTCAGTCTTTCATGGAACTACTGATTAACCTAATAATTTCTAAAATCCTGAAAAGAAGTTTAGATCAAGAGATATTTGTTTGGCAAAGAACAGCTTTGAGTCTGCATTTCACTCTACTAAAGCAATTGTAAAGGCTATGTTTTTGGGTTTGTTTCTGTTTTTGTTTTTGTTTTCCTTGCAGCCACTATTATTAACACTGAAAGTAGTTTAGTTTGGGTTTTCTTTGGGTTTTTTGTTCATAATAGAAACAGCTCTTGTATTATCAGCTGAAGCCAGGCCTACATGACAAGCACAGACTGACCGATGCTAGCAATAACAGTTCTTCTCTTGAGAAATACCTATCTTGTTTCAAGGACACAAGAAACTCCAGTAAATAGAAATACTGAACTTTCAGAATGTTCTATTGCCTAGTGCAATAATAAAATGCTAATAACCGAGTGTCCCCTCCTGTTGGCTACATCCTAGCATGTTCATCCTCAAATTGGATGTACTGTGCACTTACTAAGCTGGATTTAACTGAGCTCCAGCTCAGTAAGTCTTTGTACAACCCCAGAGATCCTTTGGTTATGAACCTCATGAGGATATTGAAGGCTTCTCAGTGCAGTGAGCAAATTAGCAGCCTTCCTGTTTTGTTTTTTTTTTTTTATTTCTCTAACCAGGTTTTCAGCCTGACACCTTTATTCTTATCAATTTATTCATGTTCTAAAGGACATTTCTCACACATCTCGAGAAGCCTCTGAGTCAGTATTTTTAAACTTGAAATTGGGTTCCTAAAACTATATCCAGAAATATAAATACTGTCACAGTTTTGGAAAGTGTTAAGTATCCTGTAAATGTCACCAGACCAGAGTTTTAAAATTAAATCAGCTTATAATATATAGCTACTTTCCAGAAGGTATTCATCTGAAAATATGTAGGGGAGGAGTGAAAAATCAGGAATCAGTAACCTAATATAAAGCTATCAATTATCAAAATCTTCTATGTCATCATTGCTGTTTTTTTTTTTTTTTTCTTTTTCGATGACTGAGTGTTGAGTTTCTTTCCATAAAAATTAAAACCCAGGTGAAGGCTTTGCAAGCCATAAAACTAATTTGCCTTCCTTTCCCAATTTTTTCTTTACAGAAAAAATTCTTTACAATTTCCCATTTCTAAATGTTTTTGACATTTTGAATAAGAAAAAATACTATGCCCAAAGTTTTGAAAATGGGCACTGCAAATCAGCAACAGAAGTCCCAGTGGTGAAGTTGAAAAAAGGAGCTTTGGCCACGAAGGTGTTGATGTGCTTTCCAATAATAAGCTATTACTTTAATTTTTCCTTTTGCTTTTGGAAACTTTTGGTTTCTCTCCTATAGCTTGATTCAGGAAATACTTGTCCCTGGAGCAACAATTCACAAGCATGTGCTTACTGAAGACGTGGTTTTAAATCACCTCTAAATGAACAGAAGCACAGTATTGAAGTCTTTAGTAAACATTACTCCCAGGGAAGGTTATGACCAGAAATGGTTTTAAATGCACACTGAAGTAATGTATTCACCCTGTCTCAGACCATGCATTGTATGTGAAAGTATAACTCCCTTTTCTCAAGATCCTGAACACATAGAATGCAATACAAAATATCTAAATTTACATGCTAACTAATGTGAAATAAGTATACTTCATGAACCTCAGTCTTGAAAATATTAGCAGTAGCTACCCCTAATCAATCTTCCCTGCCATTTAGGTCCAAGAAACTCTTTCTGGAGTGTTTCCCTGGTTTGGATTTCTTGTCCCTGTGACCAACTACTGATTGAATCCCCACAGCATTTCATCACCTGTGAGAGATTCCCACTAAACTGTGAGTAGGGGATAGAAATAAAATATACTTAGTAGATATATGCGGTAGAGCCTCAGTGACCAGCAGGAGCTGCTGTAGATAATGGTTCTTGCAGAGTCAAGATGATGGATTTTGGTCTAAGGCTTTGTTAAATTGAATGTGCTTTGATACCTTTACATATAGCCCTAAATATCAAGTAATGTTTTTCCCACAAAAACAACTCTTTCCTAGCAATGTTTCTGCTCTCACTTGCACCCTCTGTTCCTCTTAGTTTTTTTTCAGTTAGGCAAAATGGAACTCATGGCATGTACAGAAAATATCTAGATGAAAATCTTTTCTCATTGAGTGACTTTCAACTGCTACTCTGTACTGCCAGAGCAGGGTTAGACAGGGCAGCAGAAAAGCTGCAAGACAACAGCACACACCCAGGGAAAAGCCAATGCTAGAGTGTACCAGACTTCTGGATTTTGCAACTACCCTTGAGATCAAAGATTTTTCAGAGCAAATATTTTGGTTAACACCTGCAGCAATTGAAATAAATTCTCCAGGTCATGGTTGGTAACTGAGAAGAGCTGGACTCAGTGTACAGCACAGAGGATGTTGTGTGTTCTTCTGTATCCTGGTAATGTTTTTACACACCCTTCTAACAAATACCTTTTTAGCTTGATAGGTGCTGCATGCACTGACAAGCATGGACGTAGGACAGCCCTGGGAAAAATAAGGCCTCTTATATCTTAATTCTCAGTTTTAAAAATCCTGTATATAAGGTAGGCACCTGGCTTCAGACTCACTAAACATTGCATTTTTTGCCAAAATCTGATACCTTATAGCAGAGCACTATTTGGGTTTTTTTCATGGCAACTATAGATATAGCTCCTTGCTTCAGTAGGTTTTGTTTTCCTTTTTATCTTTTAATAAACAAAGATAAATCTACCAAATCCTGTAAGGCACCAGGAATTCATGGGTCCTTTTCTAACAAATACCTGTTAACTCAAAGAAAACCAGTGCTTATAGAAATATAAAATAAATTTCAGTAGAAAATTATGGTAATTTCCTTTGAGTGCAATTTAACCATTGTCTAGTATACAGGTCTGCTTTCCACAAGAAGAGACATCTAAAAGGTAGGTATAATTTTCCAATCAGTGGATTTGTTCCAGTCTCTCTAGATGAAGCACAGAGATATCAAGTGTTTTATACAGAACTATTTGACTTTTCTTTTAAACCCCTCTTTTCTGTAAGAGGAAACCTCAAATGTAAATATTTTCAGACATGTGTCTTGCTTGCTTTTGAGTTTCTCAATGCCATTGATTTGGTTTATCATTTTAGACTTTTTATATTTTTTTCTTTTTATGTCATTTTGTTTCAGAACTAATTTTTGAACCACATTTTCTCAGGTCAATGTTTTTATAGATAACAATTCATTTGTTACAAATGTTGGGTACATTTACTTGTGTGAGCAGGCTCTGGGTTCAGAGTGTGGTCAGCACACCCCATCTGTGCTCACAGATGTGCATTTATTAGATAAAACATAGATCTGCCTATTATTAGGATTACGGGTGCAAAAATCCAAGAATAGACCTCTACATCATATCTGTAACAACCAGTGCTATAACTCTGCAAAAATGGGATCTGGTGGGACTTCTCTTTCCACATTTGCATGACTCAAACACTTGGGATCATACTTGCAAAGCCTGTTTTTTCACCCTCACTGGAAAGCCCTATCTGTCCTTGTGTTTATCTTCTGCCTCAATCTGTCCCCATACTGAGACAGTAAAGTTAGGACACAAAATGGCTTTGTCTGCAGGAGCACATTCAGACTAGTCTTCCAGACTAATTTTCTGCTTGGGTTACTTTCCTAATTATAATTTGTGTTCTCATCATGTCGTGGAAGAGTACATTTTAAATGAGCTTGCAGTACACAGTGTAGGATAACAGCTATAAAGCACTGTTCATAACCTAGAATATCAGTTTTTAATTCATCATAATGCAAATGCCATAATGATTACAAGTTTTCAACCCTGTGATCTACTTTTTTTCCCCACCTATTTGCAAACTGAAATCTCAAGTGTCATTTTCCCACTCTGTATGTAAGATCTTTGGTGCAGGATGTTGATTTACCTTTGGACAGTCAGAGATGTGTATATTTTGCATCATGTTCCAAAATACTGTTAAACATGTGTAAATAGGGAAAAATATTACATTAATTATGCCTTTAGCCTTCTTGTGCTTGCCAGTAGGTTTTAAATGGACTGTTTGGGTTTTTTTACTGATAACCACAAAAAAGTGATTCATTCTCTAAATTAATACTAGAAATATTTCCTGGGAATGAAGCACTCATTTGTATTGAGTGATAGAAATCTGATACCTGATTCTGGTGAGACAAGAAGAAGCTTAGATTTCAGCTCTGAATTAACCAGTCATTCCTGGGAAACTGTATCATGCAACATTTTCAGGGACATATTCTATAGAGTCTATTGAGTCTGGAGACACACTTTAAAAGAGTGGGACTGTGCACAAAAACGTGTACGGAAAAATAAATTATACAGATCACTATTCAAATTTGTTTGAATATACTTATTTGTACACCTCACTTGTCCTTTTTTAACATTTGTTAGGTTCTACTTACAGGTACATCATTGAGCAAGAGTGTTACAGTGAGTTGGCCAGTGTTTCCTTTATGGTGATGCTCACAGGAAAGCTGGGTTGCTTCTTACTCTGAGGGGTAATATTGTGGTGTTTGCATACAACAGGATAAATGAACTCAATTGCATTGGGCTTTTTTTGATTCCGTTGGTCTGACCTTGCATGCTTGCATCTGATTAGTCCCTGAACTGTTATTTATTCCTTACGCTTTGTAGCCATCTAGGCAAAATCTCTGTGTAGCCCTGGTGGGTAATAATTATAGGTCATTAGTTCCAAGTCTAACTCACTGTGAATTACAGCATGAGCATTTGTTGTCCCAGTGCAGCCATACTCATCTGAGGATTTTTGCATGACAAAAATGAATGTTTCCAAGTGGAAAAATGGATGCTGTGGTTTGTTTTATGGGTTTGTGTTGTGGTTAGTGAACAGAGTTACATCCAGTTAGCAGACGGTCACCAGTGGTGTACCCCAGGGCTCAGTGTTGGGGTTAGTCTCATCCAGAATCTTCACCAAGGATATAGAAGAGGGGATAGAGTCCTTCCAGAAAGCTGAGCAGAGGAATCTTGAATTAATGGGCCAAGGTTAACTGTATGAGGTTCAACAAGGCCAAGTGCAAGGTCCTGGACTTGGGTCACAACAATCTCATGCAATGCTACAGGCCTAGGGAAGGGGCAGGGAAGTGCCCACAGGAAAAGGACGTTGGGATGATTTTGGCTAAATATGAGGCAGCATATGCCCAGGTGGTGAATAAGGCCATCAGCATCCTGGCCTGTATAAGCACTAGTGGCCAGCAGGAGAGAAGTGATCATGCTCTTGTACTCAGCACTCTTAAGACCACACCTCAAGTACTGTGTTTAGTTCTGAGCCCCTTATGAGGAGAAGGATATTGAGGGGCTGGAGTAGGTCCAGAGAAGAACAACCAAGCTGGTGGAAGGTCTGGAGAACAAGTCCTCTGAGATGAGGCTGAACTGGGATTCTTTAGTCAGGAGAGGAAGAGGCTGAGGGAAGACCATCCCATTTTGTACAACTGCCTGAAAGGAGGTTGCAGTGAGGTGGGTGTTGGCCTCTTCTCTCAAACAAATAATGACAAGATTAAAGGAAAGGGCCTGAAGTTTCACAAGAAAAGGTTTGGACTAGACATGAACAAATTTTTTGCTGAGAAAGTAGTCAGGCAATGGGCTGCCCAGGGAGGGGATGGAGTTACCATCCCTGGAGGCACTAAAAAAATGTGCAAACATGGCATTTCCAAATATCTACTGTGATTCTGTGATTTTCATCTTCTGATGAAAATTCTGTGATTCTGTGTGGTGAAAATCCTGGCTTTTTTAGCTCTGTGTGAGTCCTGACTACTACTTTTTCCTCTATGGATGTGAAAGGGGTTCTCCCATCTTTCCAGAGGGCTCAGGAGAGGGGTGGTGGAACATCTCAGCCTAGCCCCTTTGGAGATGGCAGCCTAAAGGAAGGACAACCAGTATCCTACTGCTGACCAAGAAAGAAGGGAATTAAAACTGTTCCTTCATCTCCCAGTAGTGGAGGCTCTTTCCCTTAACCCATGCTGCTAAAACCCACCCAGCTAATGCTAGAAATGAACTTATCTGGGGGAAAACATGAAAGATCTCCCACCTTCAAACATGGCATGGGAGGGATATGCACAGGTCCCCAGGAAAGTGTAGCTCCATGCTTCAATCACCTCCCCAGCCTTGAGCAGCTGAGCTGTGGAAATCACTTTGACATAAATCTCTCAGCAACTTTTTTGTCTGAAAGAAATGGTGCATAAACAAAATGCAAAATTGTTTGGTGGACAGGATTATCTATGTGTTTACTGGTCTCAGCACTTTTCTTTTGTCTTTTGACTGTGTAGTTCCCTCTGGAGTGAATAGCTGTGCATGGAGCTAAAGCTTTTGAACATGAGCAGGGCAAAAGAGAGCTCTCCCTTTAAACCTGTGACAGCTGTGCACATGTGGTTGCAAGAAATGTCAGGTTAGAAGAGTTAGGGAGCAATTATTTTTCATTTCCAAGGTTCCCTGTTCAGTGTTAACCCAAATGTAAACTTTCTATAATTCTGCATCATTATGATCCCCCTGGATGTATTACTTTCCATTTGCTATTTTACATATGCACTCTCATACACACATGCAAGTAGTTGTGGCACTTCATAATGGATTTTTGGTATAATTCTTTCACGTCAGGTCTATCTTGGTATGTTTCATTCTGCTGCCATAGCATGCTGATGATATACTATATCTGTATGAAGATTCAAATCAATGTTTATCACATCAGAGCATTGGCATTCAAAAGAAAGCACAAATCAATAATTCATTAAACAAGAGAGAAATGAATAATTTGAAATTGTTCTTCTTGCCTTTAATATTTTCAAAAGAAATTGCATTGTTTAAATGAAGTTTGATCATTTTTTCAATAAATGAATCTGATTTTGGTGCATCTGATGCTTGTCAGCATAGTTCTCTTTGTGAGATAAATAGTAGAAATGAAAAATTAGTGTAGATTTCAGTTTGCTAGAACTCCAGATTCACTGAAAATATTCCATGATATAAAAAAATATGGGAAGGGGTGAATGGTTTTTCAAGTTGAATGAAATAGGTATTTTAGAGAGAAATAAAATTATTCGTTTCAAGTTGGAATTTTGGAATAATTCATTTTCAAAAAAGCTTGTCTCATAAAAATTAATACAGCTATTTTGAAGAAGAGAATTATGCTCTTTTAAAAAAAGATATACTCAATCCAGAAAATGTTAGGAAGTGCAACACTTCTGAAATAAATGCAGAACTTATGTTCTGGATTTGGATTTTTGACTGAAAAAAACAGAGGAACAGACATAAATATAACATCTGATCAGCTAAGCTTATTTGTTTTTCACTGATAATCAACTTTAATTTGCCTTGCTGTAGTTGCAAGAGCACAAAACATCATTATTATGATTAAACTGAAACTCAAGGAATAACCTATTTTTCTTTTTCTGCACCAGTCCGAGCCCATGAGATAGGCATGTGATTTCTTGCATAGGAAGATGGGCTAAATTAATGTTTTTGGATTTTAGATGCACCTTTAGCCTTGCTCATTTCCTAATTCACCAGCAATAAAGTGGTCATTGCTGATGACACAGGGAATTCCTTGTGGTTTTAAAATACAATGACAGAGTATCCACAGAGTATTAGTTGTTGCTTTCACTGGGGATGAGTGTCTTGTATTGATTGTTTTTCATTGCATGAGCTCAATAAAGTTTTTATTTCTGATGACACAGGTTATGATTAGTTATTTGTCTACTGTGAATAAAATGAGCTTGGAATCAGATTGCCATATTTACCGAAAGGATATGTGTATTCTTGAAGAAGCTATTTTACTTCGGTCCATACATCAAAAATTGAATAGAGCAGGAAAAATTACCCACACTCATCTAAATTTACTCAATCTCTTCTTTTTGATACTTGTCCTTATTGTTGAGACAATAGTTTCATCTCTTCTCAACTTCTGACCCATTACACTGGCCCTGTGATAAGTTTGTTTACATGTGAAGCTGTGATAGCAGCTGAAATCAGCTAAATTTCCTCCAAGTTATTTGCTTGAAAGCTCTAATTCTAGAAAGATTTAAATTCTAGACTGGGTCCAAGAACAGGTTAAACAAGTTCAAGGGAGAAAAATCCAACAAGTAGTGTTAGAGACATGTTGAGCACTGAACAGGCTCCTGAGTCACATTAATAAGATCATACCAATGAAGGATGACTTTAAGCTGCCCCTGTTATCATATTCTTCTCTGGGATTTTGCTGAAGAGCACTGCCAGGTATGGGGTACTGAGCTGACATTTATTAGAATGATTTTCTGGTTCCTGATTGAGAAAAACCTCAAAAGAATAGATTTCTGCCTTGATATCCACATAAACAAAACAGAAGAGGACTTACATTTGTAAGTTTGGCAACATTTGATCACCTACTGCATCTTTAAAATGACCATGGGTAATACATATTAGTGGAAGAAACACAAGTCAGTATTGCTGCTTGGAGTGGTAGCCTCTTTACAGGACTCTAGGTGGGATAAAAGGAAATGTTCTATAAATTAAGCAACTGGTAACAGAACTGGAAAGAAAAAACCTTTTAGTTTTCTGATTCATATCTTTAATCAATTGGAACACGGTGCAACTGCACTTGAGCTGCAGCTTTCCTGTTGTTTGTTCAGTAGAGATTTCTCCCTTATTTTTGACTGACACAATGTCATTGCACTTTTTTATTGACTTTTAGGGTGTATTTTACAGCATTCAAGGTGCATAAGTTAAACAGAAAAGTAATGTAGTACATTTCAAGATGGAAGGATGTCATAAAGATTCAGAGCAGGTATAATTTACAATAACAGGAAATTACATATTAAGGGTAACTCCCTTGCTCCCATACCTAGTTAGTCCCTCTGTACATGCTTTTGGAATATGTCAGTAAAACATGGAGTGTTTGCATACCATAAAAAGTTAATGTATGATAGAGTTGGCAAATTCGGATTATTATTAAGATAATTTTTGATATGATTAGACTGAAACTGAGCTGCAAACAAGTACCTATACAGGATTTTGTGTTGTAAAATGTTAATTATTTGTAGAACTGGGTTTGGTCTAAATCAAGTAAAGTCAACAAAAGCTGGCTGTGTAGTTTTAAGCACATGTAAGGAACATAAACATAAATACAGTCTTGAAAACCGTCAAACATGATCCCTGAAAGCTCTCTGTACATGAACTTTTTCAGACAAGCAGTTTGGGTTCAAGAGAGTCTGTGTATGGCCTCTATTTATGAAAGCGTGGTTATGTGGAAAACTTCAAAACACATACTTGCCAAGTTTGTTTTTTTTCCTTTTACTGTCTATGTAGTTATACTCACTCTCTGACTGCTACTTGTAACTGTGCCTTTTTGTTGAATAAGTTCCATTAAAACCATGTCTTTCAAAACTCTATCATGCTGCTTTGGAGAGCACATAGTTTTATTTTTTTTTACCCCTATTGCCTTCAAACAAACGAGCTGCCATAGAAGAACTTTTTAATAAGTATTACCAATTATTTCACAGTTCTCTTAGCATATTCTGTTGTTTGCTTTTCCCCCTATATAAAAGAGGAGAACTACGTTAAAGGATATCCCTGAGTCCAGCTGGCCAGTTTTTGTAATATAGTTTCAGCGTAATGGTCAGTTAATAAAATTTTACTCAAATGTTCTTCTGATGTAAAAAGAGTGAATTTTTTAATCAAGTAAATAGCTTTTGTGAGAGTGTCTTGCTTCACATAGAGACCCCCCAAAATATTTCTCAATCAGGAAGCTAAAGGTCTGTTTTTTTGGAATATTTTTTTCCAATATAAACCCCATAGTTTCGGCATCAATAGCAATCACATTGATGAAGTTTACCAATCATATTGGGGAAAAATTATTAAGCCATAATACAGAAGTCTTTCATTATTACCTTCATAAATATAGTTGATTTCTTGAACTATTCCCTCTGTTTTGACATTGTGAGAAAGATGGTTGTTTTTAAATATGATTCATATAATGTTAAATAAATCTTCTGATGTTGGTAAAATTGATTTCTACAGAGTACTCTACTTCTGTTTGCAAAGGCCAAAGAGGACCAGGTCATGTGTGAGAACAGCCTTGGCCACAAATGGCCTCTCTGTAATGCACAGCCTTCAGGTGTTCCCCAGGGAATTTCTCCTAGAAATGTCCCCGGATGACTTGATTTGTCTACCACACTAAGAAAGCTGTCCAAAGTCTTCATAAAATCTAAGCCTTGTGGTTTCCAAATGACTTGCTAATGTGAAGCCCCATAGTAAAGGGCATCTCTGTGGCCAAAGGGAGCACATAACAAAAATCTGCCTCCTCATTAAATGTGCTACATATTATATCTAGTAGCAAATCTGATTACTTGGAAGAATGTTAGCTACATAAACAGCTTTGCCATGGATACAGTTTCCATTACTTTTAGATGGACCTGTCAGAAAATAGAAATAATAATGAAGGGAAGATTACAGTTGTCTATCAAATTCTGTAGAGCTTTCCCATAAAACGATATCAAAGGCTTCTCTTCACAACAAGGCATTTTGCCAGTTAAGCATTATTATGTTGTTTTTACACATGGGACTTGCTGCAGTTGTTGCAGCCACTGAACTTTCTCTCAGGCATCAGTCCTCATCTTATTATGATCAAAAATCCTCACCATTAATCCTATTACATTGTTCTTGGTCGAGGGATAAATTCATCAATGGATGATCTCACTCTGTTTAATCTCATTAGTTTAGACTATTTCTTTTCTAGATATCCTTATCATAATCTTATCATCACAGCCCTTGGCAAGTTTGATCCCAACAGTTCTGCTCTGAGTGGGATTTTTTTAATATTTCACAATTTGATAAGAAAGGTGTCATTTAACTCTCAATTTTCTCTGATGAAAAAAAAAAAAGAAAAGCTCTGGAAATGACACAACAGACAACTGCATATTATAGATCTAAATTTGTAGGACTTTGATTTTTAAAGATTTGTTTCTGTGTACTGCCATTTCTCATTATCATTTAGGTAGAGACATAATTTACAGTCTGACAAATGCTGACTATGTTTCTGACTGGATCACTTTGTTTTGATAGAATCTGCTCAAGTTATACTGAGTTGTGCCTTTCCTCCAAACAGAGTCAAAATTTCAGCTCTGAAAATAATGCCTGAGCTGCCAGTTAATATTGCATAAGCCTGAACCTTATCAATGGCTTTTTCCTCCCTTCACCTAATTTTCTCTTTCTGAAGGTGTTCTAAAGTACAGTAATGCTTTCTCATGTCTGAGTCTTTTCTTTCTGTAGTTAGTCTTTGGAATGTTTTTTATTTGGTTGGTTTGGGATTTTTGGAGTCTGAAAGAAATGTCAGATGTCTGTAGAGCTCACAAGTCTGTTATGGAAGAGGCTTGCTTGGGGAAGGAGGTAAGTCTGTGTGTTAATTTCTGTTTCAGAGGGTGGTTTTTCATTTTTTTTAAATGATTCTTTCAGGCACGTTCTCCTCTGGGTTAGATTAGAGCTCTTGGAATAAAAAAAAAATGAGGTTAGGCACAAATTAATACATGCTTTTACTTTTCCCCTCTTCTGAGGTCTCATGAGTTTATCATGAGTATATGAATGACCACAGCCTGCGCTGAATCTGTTTCCACATCCTTTGTTTTCCTCAAGTGAAGCTTTTCTGAATATTTACATGTTGGTCATGATTCAGGTTTGACCACTTCCCTTTAGTCATGCTTTTGCTAGCTTTGTTTTCACTGACCAGTCCCGGGAAAGGAGCAATACCAATGCGTGAAGTAAAATATGACACATAATATACATTTCATGGTGTGTAAATGTCATTAATACTTCAAAATCCACAAAACCTTTTGTCAAAGCTGTTTAGTGCATGTTTATGAATAGATAAATTGTCAGAAAGTAATACTAGCAAGCAAACAATTTCTGAGAAGAAAAGTAACTACAAAAACTATCAATAACAATTCTCTGTGGAGAAGACTCTCTTTGGAATTAAAAATTCATTTGAACAAACTTACAGATCACTCATGAGATCAGTCACCCCCAGCTGATCACAGACAACTGGTACAGATGTATGAGATAAACTTACTGTGTTTTCCTGTTTAGTTCAGTTTCAGAGACCATCTGCCACACACATCCAGGGTTGTTGTGTCTTTCTATAGTCTGAAGAATATCATTGCAAAATCATTACATTACCAAGTTTGGTCTTCTCATCCCCACTGCTTAGCCAGTTTTTGTGTTCACTGCTGTTAAACCCACCAATTCAAATATCAACAATTAACATACAGTTTTGTGATTCCATGCCTTATATTTCTGCCTTTATTTCCTCTGGTATACTTTATCATTTCCTTTTCTTTTTCTTTTTTCCTTTTCTTATTCCTCCTAGTCCAAAGTCCTCCAGCTAGAGCCCATAACTTCTATGGAATCACTGATGTTCTCAATCCTATGTTTCTTCCCTTCATCATACCATTTTCTCAGTGGGAAGCTCTTATTACTTCTTCACAATTCCTTTAAATACTTACAAAAAAATCTTCCTCTCTTCTTTTTCTATGAAATTTAAATAATTCCAGAATATCAATGTCGTGACAATGTACTATCTAAAATCTAAATCCAGTTTAAAATTGGAAACTGATGTGGCCTTTGGTGACTAAACAGTAATCATCCAATGCTGCACAATAACTTTACAAGAGGCAGATGTTGGTCAAAACAAACTGAGGTGTCAGGACTTCAGAAAGATGTCAAATTTTTATCCAGCTGAAGCTACATCCGAGAACCTTGTCCAAGAAATAAGAACTAACGACATGCATGAAGTCTCATTTGCATGCAAGAATACACATCAGCCATCAGTGCATATGAAATAGATTTTGGGAAACAGAAGCGATTGAATATCTCTCTGACAAGACAATCCTTCCTTCCAGTGGGTGAATGAATTTTCAAACACTACGTTAAAGATATCTTTATTTTGCTATGCAGTCATTTGCATTTCTGAAGTCCTCAGAAGTCTTCCTCAATGAGAAGAATTTTGAATTTGAATCCCAAGGAGTTGTTAGGTCAGTAAGGAGGCTTATCTACAGATTACGATGCTATTCTATGAGTAAAATCATACAAACTTTGCTTGAGAATGGAAGCTGAGATGGAGAGAGCAATGATGTGGGCAATTGTCATCTTTTTCTGAATCAAATGTCAAAAATGTAGAGCAGTATATATCCCTTTTCGCTTTAATGTTTATCTTCTCTAGAGGATGATTTGAGGATGTCTGGTGAATGAAACTGTTACATTCTTACTGAAGAGATCTCTAATTGCCACAAGAGCTTGTTGTCCTATTATCCAGAATGTCAGTATGCATTCCAAAGATAGCCAGAAAAAAGTGGAGTTTTTCCTTCACAGTGTTTCTAGGAGCTGGGAACACTGAATGTCATTGTGAAACATCTGCAGTGGCTCACACTGCACAACAGTATAAAAAAAAAACAAATCTTACCTTTGAAGACCTCCTGTGAGTTTCTAACAGTAGGACAAGTGCCTTCTTTGTGCCTGGGCATGATCTGAAAGTGTAACAAAGAAGAAAAATATTGTGGTCCTATGAGTCACCCATCAGACAACAGAAATGGTCATCAATACTTTATTAGATTTAACATAATCCTGACATTAACATAGATTTAACATTAGTTAAAATCATCCTCATATTAAAATACAGGGATTCAATATCCAGATAAATGGTGACCCAGGTGGAAGAGGAGACATGAAATGAAGACTTGTGTAAATTCTCCTACTCTAAATGAAATAACTAACTAACTAAATAAATAAATAAATAAATAAAAATTGGGTGACAATTTGTTAATTAGCTCTATTAACTACACTTCTATTAAGCAAAAACAGAACTGTCAGGATTTAGGCTAAGATAGAGCAGTGTTCAATAAGTGCACTCTCTGACCCTTCAACAGTCTGATACACTCCTGGAAGTTTATCCTCTAAAAGGCAGGAGTTTAACTTGTTCTCAGGAACAAGCCCAGAGGAGATTAAAGGAGTAATTAAAGACCAAAGATTTATACTATTATAATTTAAAACTTCTTAACAAAGTTTGCTGTAGTGAATATTCATATTGCAAATATAATGAAATCCTAGGTTGGCTTGCTGAGCACTCTATTTTCACATATATTGCTGACTTGAGATTTTTCATTGGATAAATAGTTGTGGTAGAACAAATTTCTGCACCTAAGTTTGAATTAGTCCTTGGAGACTCTGTCTAAGTTTCTGAAAACAGAAAGTGCATGTATAATTGCTCAGAAATCTGACTAGAGTTGTAAGGAACTACCAGTTAATACCTGTTAAGTGTATCTGAAAAACCTTGTGTGTAGGGAAGACAAACAGAGATCAGAACACAGGAGAAAATGGCACATTTGTACTTGTATTCACTTGTGCAAGACAGGCCATCACACAAACAGCATCACCATGGGAGGTGGACAAATGCATTTTCCCGGTTGTTCTGTTGCTAGCTGGTGATTTGGGGGGAAGAAATACATCCATGTTGTGAAGGGACTCCCCAGTGTATAAAATAAAGACTGTTTCCAGTCCCTGTGGGATGATGGGACGGGGAAACATGAAGTGACATCCCACGTCCTAACCTGTGCACTTGCCTTCCAGTTCAGTGCAGGTACAAACTGGCAATGATCTCTGCTAACCAGGGGATTTCCCTTGTTTAGCTTCCAGGAAAAGAAACAGTTTGTGAGTTCTAAGACTTTCAAAATAATATACAGAGGCACAAAAAAAAATACATTAAACTCTCCCACCCTCTGTACTGTTGTGCTCATATGGGCACAAGCACATAGCTGTGGTGTCATCTGCCTCTGCATTGGTCTGCACGCAGACAGGGATGGCAGGGGAAGCACTTGCAATGTGTGAGTTTCATCATGGGTATGAAGCTTGGCATGGTCAGTGCCTTTGTCTGCAATTTCTCAAAGACAGGAAGGGAGGGGGAAAGGGAATCTGTCTTTAATTACTCAGGCACAACTGAGGGCAGTGCTGTAATATGCAATAAATAATAATAATAAGAGTGCCAAAGTAGAAGTCTTCTAACTAACAGCCTGTTTGGTGTATGAAACACTTAATTTAAGCCTTTCCCTTTGTTCATACATCTTTGAAAAAACATTTTTAACATGAAATCTGAAAGGAGTCATTCATCTTCTCTGACTTATTTTTACTATTTTGGGGCTCACAATGTAAAATTTCAAGGCTTTTTTTTTTTTCTTTTATGCAGGAGGTCAGACTAGAGGAACATACCTTTTGGCTCTGAAATGTACTAAAGAAAATATTTTAAAAATGTGAAGTTCCTTCTGTGTCACCGAAAAGTATTTTCTACCAGAAAAAGAAGCAAAGCTCTAACTTTATCACATGTAACAGTGTACTAAAAAACAGTAGTGATCTGTTAATTTGGGGGTGTATTTTCTAAACTGTTATTAGTAAGCAGTCAAACTGTGCTGTTGGACTATGTTCAGTGAAGCTACCATTTAATAATGAGTTCTTCATGTTACTGAGAAGAGAGCTCTTTGGGAACTGCAATGACTGGTGACCGTCTCATTCCCATAAATATTGACAAATCATGAAAAAGGCCACTGCTAAATCCTGGTTAGATGAAAAGCATAATCCTAGCACATAGGCAGTGCTAACTAGTGTTTAGGGGCCATCAGATTCTGGTAAATGCTGTTACTGTGGATGCTTTGCACCTTTCCAGATGACTCATTTTCGTATATTTATGTAATTTTATTTTAGAAGGGTAAAAAATAGCTGGAAAGTCATCCTCAGACAAGAAGAATGTGCCTGAAATGGCCAAGGTGAGAGGAAGAAGCAGGGCTGATTTAAAAGTTCACCCAAGAGTTCATGTGCTCATTTTCATATCAGCTATGTGGAGCCTTGTGGGAGGCATGAGAATGTGGGAGGGCGAGAGAGCCCCTAGCAAGCACACCAGCATGCTTCTTGTTCTCTTGGATTCTGTGTAGAAAACTTGCCCATACAACTATTTCTTTTGGCTTGAGGCTCTGCAGTTCTGAAACCTCTTATGAAGAGGAAAGAAAAAAAAAAAAAAAAAAAGAGAGAGAGAGAGAGAGAGAGAAAAAGTATCCCTAAAGGCCTAGTTCCATGATTTGAAAGCCAATTTTTAACAGCACACATAACTTTCAAGATTAGATGCCCTGAAGCAAAGTAGAGTTCAGAAAGT
Source organism: Phaethornis superciliosus (assembly GCA_023637945.1). Taxonomy (NCBI): domain Eukaryota; kingdom Metazoa; phylum Chordata; class Aves; order Apodiformes; family Trochilidae; genus Phaethornis; species Phaethornis superciliosus. The sequence continues at coordinate 68,547,427 of JAJQWJ010000004.1, forward strand.
TTGGTTTTTATGCTCCACAGGAAATGTTTGGAAGTTCCATGAAATTGTGTGCGGCGAGTCCTGGTGAGGGGCAGGGAGGGAGGGAGGCAAGGAGTCCAGCTCCAAAATGCCAAAGTGCAAAATGGGGAATGCTTTTTAAAAAAATATAGGGTTAGACAGCTTCCTTGAAGGACAAACATACTTCATGTCTGAAAGGTTTGAGTGTTTGTCCCATCATTTTAGTAAAGGAAAACTTTTACACCACAGACCCCTTGAAGTGATTTTGCAGTCATTCAGATCCGTTTTGCGGCTCTTTGGACCAATGTGAATCAATTCACTTAATGAATCTCTTCCTGATTTACATTACGATGAGTACAGTTGGAATGAACCAGGGAGAGCAATTCTAGCAAAAACTGTTTCACATGACATTCCATTAAACTACATTCACACGAAGATGCTGTCCCCCCTTTTTTTTCCCCTTCCTTTAATTTCTATTATGCTCAGTTCTGAATTATGAAGCTGGAAGTCGGTGCATTCCTGTCTTCACACTTAAGATAAATAACATAACAGATGTGTCACTGTGAAGCCCTACATGGATAGCTATTTTTCTCCCACTGAATTGCAACTTGGAAACAATGTTAGTTGACAGTTGTGGACATTGGAAATTGCTTGAAATGTGAGGGGAATATTAAATTCTGAACTCAGTCCAGCCTTTAATAATGTGCCAGCCTTTTTCATCAGTTACTTAACAATAGATATGCATTCTGCTACAAATACCCTGTGGTATTACCTCAGTATACATGTATTGCAAATTAAGGTATGGTGCTGCAGAACAGTTACGAATGGGTGCAACATGGCCCCTTGTAATCCTCTGGGGTTTGTTGCTGGAGCCTTCTTTTTCTAATAAAAAACAATTTGGCATCCAGTGGGGATGAGGAGTTGCATGGTACCCTCTACTTTACAGGTGTTTGCTCTTATTTTTCATGCAGTGCTGTTATGTCTGGGTTTTTGTTCTGTTTTGTTTTGTTTTGTTTTGTTTTCCTTGGGGTTGAGAGGGAAATGTTAATTTTGGATTGTTTGTTTGTCTGATTGTTTGTTTTAATGTATCTGTATTATGATAAGGCTGGACACCATGGTTCCTTTGTTCAGAATGCTGCAAAATTCTTCCACAGCTCTTGTGGCTCTCAGTGGGGTTTCTCCTTGAATGTAAATATATGGCCAATGGGTCATTAAAGATAGGAAGAACTTAGATAAACTGTGAGATGTATCAGAATTATCAAATCAAAACTGGTTTGTGGTGAGCATCACAAATGGAAATAGAAGTTCTCTGTGTCTATAAGGAACCTAGAGAAGAAGTAATGCATCTGCTAAAAACACTTATTTCAATAATAACTAATTCCACAGGAGAATTTCACCATTTGACCACATACAGAAAGTCTCTGTTGACAGGTACATATCTCTTAAGTCCTCGGCTGCTTGGCAAATTGGATTAAACTGTTTTTCTGTAACACACTAACCTCTTACAGAGGAGAATTTTTCTAGGGAAAAAAACACCACACCAAACCAAAACATAACTTCAAACACTTTATTTTGTAAAATCTATTTTGGAAGATCTTGGAAGCAGTTCTGTACCAGGAGGCTTATCGTTGACTTTAGTGGAAGCAGAAATAGGAATTGGCTGAGAGAAAAACAAAACTGCCTAAATGTTTTATAACCAGCACATTACCTTATTCACACTGCAGGTTTCTTAAAATATTGAAACAATGACTGCCTAATGTTGAATTTATATTTTATAATCTATGCTGCTTGATTACTCTTGGCATCTCATTTCATGAGAACACTGAAGAGGCCAGTCAATTCTGTGTTTGTTTCTATTGATTGCTATTATTTATTCATTAGCTCATTTATTTGTGCCATGCGGGCAATGTGAAGATGCTGTTAAGAGAGATAAGAAAGCATTGACAGCCAACGTGTAAACACAGAAAGGAAGCTGCAGTTCAACATGACTGACCAGATGAAGGACAGTCTTGCTAACTGCACTATTTTTTTAAGATTTCTGGTGTTTGGTAGTTTCTCTTCATCCTTCTTCTGACTGACGTCAGTGAGGCGCAGCTGGGGTTTCTGCACTAATACCAATATAACTCAGTGACAATCAACGGGAAACTAGGGAGGCATATGGTTTAGTAGGGGTATTATGAAAAAGGTTTGATGTGCTGGAAAGGGGAAGCAAATACAGAATCTTCTCAGTCCCTTGAGGACTGGTAAAACAAGCAAGCAGTGCAATGAATGTAAAATTTTATAGAACTATAATAAATATTTAATATTCAGACACCGGGAGTACCTTAAAGTCTTATTTTTTGTGATTCAACACTGTCATAGCTAGATCTATGGGAATAATTTCTTATTGTTTGCATCAGCGAAAGCACAAATTGCGATTAAGGAAAATGCCATGACATTACTTTTAATCACTTTGTAAACATGCTTTATTTTTTCAATTTTTTTCTTTCTTCCTATTTTTTTTTTAATTTTATTTTAAAATTCTTGATTTTTAACATATATTTAACATTTAGACAGAAACACTAAAATTATCAGAGGACTGGGTTCACAAACTTGGTCTTGTGTAACCTTTCCAGATTCCACAGTCCATTATTTCAGACATGATTTTCTAAAGGTGTTGGAGACTTAAATATGTGTTCACACTTTTAAACAAAGAGGAGATTTAAACTCCAATCTCATTCTTCCCAGATGATTACTCTGCTCATTTGGGCTGAGATGGAAAAACACAAATTTCTTTCACACTTCTTTCTTAGACATTGCCATGGCATCTAAATTCCTTTGTGGGCCTATCTCTCCAAATTCAAAATACTTCATGTAGTAATGTGTATTCTGGGCATTTCCAGTTGTCCTTCAACACTGCTTCCCAACTGACTCACTAAGTATAACAAAAACATGTGAAAACTTTAAGCTGAAATAGTGCCTTCAGGAAATAAATGCTTTCCTGAAGAGAAACTATTTACCGCTGTACTCTAGGCTCAGTCCTGCAATGATTTATGTCTATAGTTAATTTTGCACTGGGGGTAGATATCCTGAAATCAGTGGGGCTGCTCAGAGTTCAGAAAGTTAAGCACATACATAACATTTTGTGGGTTTGAGCTGGTGAAGGTTTCTGCCATGTAAAGGCAAGACAAAGAGATGTGCAGTATGAGAAGGCGCCTGTCAAATACATACATTCATATAGCATCCCTTAGTCTAGCAATTGAACCTTGGCTATTTCTTGAGTTGCTTATAAGAACCATAGCAGAACTAATCCTTAAAGGATTTGAAGTCCTTGAGAACCCTGTGTTTTCCAGTTGGCTGGATTGTAACAGCTGCTCTTTCCTCCAAAGTTACCAAGATTTTTAGACAACTTCTAAAAGATACAGATAAGAAAAGATGGATGGCTATATTGGTGTTAGGAACATATGAAATCAATGATAATGAAACTATTCCTGTAGCTACTTAACCCTGAAAATTTCTTTTATGACACTTTTGACTGAAGGAAACAAACTGGTTGCAAACTCATAACCCAGGAAAAACAATGTCTTCTTTGTCTTCAGTCATGACCATCCACAAACTCCTTCTTTATGCATGAAAAGGAGACCTGAAAGAATCTTTAACAATATCTGTTATTTGTTTTTTCCATTTCTGAACTTCCTAATGAAAGGTATATGACTATTTCTCACTTAGAAAAAACAAGCAAGCCCCCAAAATTACTTCACTTCATTGTAACATTGGTCCTTAGAGAAATCAATTATTCAGTAGTTACAAAAAGGGTCATCTTGTGGTTAGGAAGTAGTTACAGATCTAAAGTGACTACAGTTCAGCTTCTTCCCCACCACATATTTTCTCTATAATGAACAAATTACCTAGACAAAACTCCTCACCCCTCTAAGATATACCTTGTAATCTAAGGGATTTAAGTACCAAATAGTGTTCAGGGTCTGGGCTTTAACCTTGTTTTAGGTATCCTACAGCTAGAAATAGGGAGAATAATTTCTCAGTAGTCTTTAGATGTGATGTGAGTTTAGAAAAGTGCACACATAATGACTGTAAAAAGCTTATGGTAGGAAACAGTAATAAAAATGGTGAAATTTCTTCGTATCTCTAAAAAGATGAAACTTGAATTTGTGCATTTGAATGTGTCTGGGCCAAATTGGTGACAGAAGTTACATAGAAGTCTTGCTTAACTCTAACTAAAAACCATTATTTGACCACTTTACTATTTTTAAAGAAATATTAACAGTTTGGTTAAATTACTATCAATGAGTTTGTTTCATAAAATATTGTATTGAAGGGCAAAAATAGAAATCCATAACATGAAACCAATTCTGTTCAGAGCCAAGAAGCCCAAACAGCATTCAAGATTTAAATTATTTCCCACTGCCCACCATTCTATTTTTATTAAGTAGAAGTTAAACTGAGGCTTTATGGAAACTTTTGGGAATAAAAATAATCTGATGATTTTTCTTAGTAAACAGTAACACCTAGAAATTTTATTTCTGCCTGACTCTTGTGTTTGGCAGGGATGTTGTTTGTCAGGGAGCACTGATTGCAGACTGATTCATTATAAGCTTTGATTTCACAGGTAAGAAATTGAATCAATATGTTTCCCACAAAATCAACTTTCTGTGCTTTGGGAATGAAGCAGCTGATGGGAGGGGGATGTCAGAGAAGGAGGATCAAGGAAAGAAACCATTGCAAACAGATGTGTGTTTGTAGAGTGTAGCTTTGATTTCTAACTGTTGGTTGTGTGGTTTATCTCAAAGCACTTGTACAGTGTTTTGTATAAGCACAGTATCATTAGAATTACTAAACCCCACTCCCCAGGAAATAAAAAGCACAGCAGAGAGGTGATGCAAGACCTGATTTTCTAAAATATACCTGTGGTAAATTTAGAGAAACTGTTGTACCTGCAGTAATGTTATTCTAACATTCCAATTCTATTCTAATGAATGTCTAACCCAAGAGAAGGCTTTACTGACTGTGAACTGATGGTAAAGTGTCCTCAAAGTAGTCAGATGTGAATATAGTGAACAAGTAATGCAACCTCAATAAAACCTCATGCAGTTTTTTTGGTTTTGTTTTTGGTTTTTTTTGGTTTTGTTTTTGTTTTTTCCTGATTTCAATTATTAGATACATTGATATTAACTTCTGATTTGCACCCCAGGTCCACCTAATGTATGGCTGCATTCCAGGATTTTCTCTCTGCTTTCTCTATTAGTTCTGTCTTTTGCATTTGTGCCTATAAATATATGGATTTTTTTAAAGGAAATCCAAGTTTTCCCTGTATTTTTTTGCAAGGGAATATAAAGCATTGAAACATTAAGCCCAAGAAGAAGCCCGAAAAGAATCCTTCAGGCATCTCTGACAGTCAGTCTGGTCTTCCCAAGAGAATCAGTAGGTGTGGTGATATGATGTGCTATTTATAGGCAAGAAGAGTTCAGTATGGGACTTACAAAAATTACTAGTGATTCGTATTGCTGAAAAAATCCCTGGAACTTTTGAGCATGCTTCTGGCAGTGAAATCCCACAAGACCTTAAGTCCATGATGGAACTTTTGGCTGCACTCCTTTTAAATCACTCCATTTCAGTTTCCATTTAGGGATTTCAGTTATCATTTGGAGACTTCTGCTAACGAATAACATGCAAATATAGCCTTTATGAATGACGGTTATTAATTATTCCTCTCCATCCAATGGCCTTTAAAACCCCTTGGGCATTTATGGGTAGAGAACCATTACCCAGAAATACTGTAGGAAGAGAGAAAAGCAGCAGCAGTTCTCTTCTAGAGAGGCTCTGTAGCCACCTAGCTGTGAATACTTCATATCCTGCAGCCTCCCTGTTCTACAAGTTTTATCAAAGAGACTCCTTTATACCTCTGTCTACACTGCAAAAAATCCACATGCATTTGTTTCTTAAATTATAATGGCTGTATTCTCTGAAACATAAGATCTTTTGAAGAAAAGCTTTAACCAGCTTCTTCTCCTTATACACTTCTCATGATTAAGAAATGTGCTTGGTGCTGAAATACCAGTTGTTTGTTATTTTGCTCACTAACAGCATGAGGAACCTGGGTTAGCTCATCAGCTCAGAAACACATTTAGACAAGAATCAAAAAATCCCACTATATGACAAATACTCAGGGTATAGTTACCTTAAGTTTCTTCTGTAAGCTAGAGAATGAAGTAGATTTCCATTAAATGCTGAATGTACTTTTATCAGTGTCTATCCCTTGTTACTGAAGAGGTGACAAGCCTTGGTTTGCAGTCCAAAGGTGGAGCAGGATGAATCCTGTGTTTATTGTCAGGGGAAGAGAGTTACAGAAGCTGTAACACGGCACAAAATAGCTCTTAGAAAACGTGAGGCTAAGTTGTGAAGATGAATGCTTAATGCCAGCGTGGATTGCTTTGGCTGGAAAGGGAATGTGGGTCTTCTATCTTTCCCACTAGCTCCTGATCTATGTGTTTTTACAGAATCCTATATCCACAACATACACTGAAGTTTTTAAGTGTAACTACATATAAAAAAATCTGCCATTGCAAGAGAAAGTCACACACTTATATAAGAACAGGGAAAAATATCTTCTAGGCAGATACTTTGGAAAAACAATCTGTTTAATTTATCAAAAAGAGTATTAGCAGTTAAATGTATATCTGAAGGGGAAGAACACACCAAAACTCTTATAGCTTATTGAGAAAGGTTTAACAAGCCTAAAAGCTGAGAACACACACATTAAGTTAGTAGGGTTTGATTTAGACTCTCTTTTGCTTACTTATTTTCTGTATTTTTCAGCCAAAAAAGTCAAACTAACAAATGAGGCACTGACTTCCACCATCTGTTAGCCTGTAGATCACAACTGGATGCATGTGTAGGAAGGTGTACGCTCATCAAACACAAATTATGCATGAATGTTTTGGTTTATAGAATCATAGAATAGTTTGGGTTAGCAGGAACCTAAAAGATCATCCAGTTCCAACCCTCCTGCCATGGCCATGGACACCTCCCACCAGACTAGATTGCTCAAAGTTTTGTTCAACCTGACCTTGAGAAATTCCAGTGATGTGGCATCCCCAGCTTCTCTGAGCAATCTGTTTCACCACCTTCATAGTGCAAATTTTCTTCCTAATGTCTAACCTAAATCTACCCTCTTCCATCTCAAAGCTATTTTGTCTCATTGTGTCGCTACATGAACTGATAAAAAATTCCTCTCCAGCTTTGTTTAAGCCCCTTCTGCAAGGTGCTCTAAGGTCTCCCTGCAGCCTTCTCTTCTCCAGCCTGAACAACCCCAACTCTCTCAGCCTGGCTCCAGAGCTGCTCCAGCCCTCCCAGCATCTCCATGGCCTCCTCTGGACTCACTCCAACAGCTCCATCTCCTTCTGGCCTTGGGGACCCCAGAACTGGACCCAGCACCCCCAGGGAGGTCACATCAGGGTGGAACAAATGGAGACAATCCCCACCCTGGCCCTGCTGGACACACTGCTGAAGATGCAGCCCAACGTGTTGCTGGCTCATGTTGAACTTCTCATAAACCAACACCCTTCCACTCCTTCTCCTCATGGCTGTTCTAAATCTATTCTCTACTCAGCCTGTATTTATGCTGGGAATTGCCTTTATCAGTGGGTTTACTCCATCTTGGGTATAACCCTAGGCAGTAGTTAACCCCTGTACAGGCACTCTCCCACAGTGAGATGGGGAACAGAATCAGAAGGGTAAAAGTGAGAAAACTTGTGGACTGAGATAAAGGGAGTTTAATAAGTAAACAGACAGACCAACCCTCAAGTGAAGCAAAGAAGGAATTCATTCATTATTTCCAGTCATCAGGCAGGTGTTCTGCCATCTCCAGAAAGTCAGGGCTTCACCTCATGTAACTTGGGGAGACAAACACCATCACTCAAAATGTCCCACACTTCCTTTTTCTTCCTACAGCTTTATATATTGAGCATGACACCATATGGTATAGAATATCTCTTGGTCAGTTGGGTCAGCTGTCCTAGCTGTGCCCCCTCCCCATTTCTTGTGCATCTGCCCACTAGCAAACATGGGAAATTGAAAAGTCCATGATTTCTTACCAACAACTAAGAACAACAGTGCATTACCAGCATTCTTCTCACACCAAAGCCCATGCTAAATCCAACATGCCATGCTATTCTAGCTAGTAAGAAGAAAATTATCTCTATCCCAGCCAAAACCAGGGCAGTTATGCCAAACACCATTTACACAGTTCAGCTTGATTATCTCACTGGAGAGCTGGTGGAGGTCAACAGCAGTGAGCTTCTGCTGGCTCCTGCAAACAATGTCTGGCTTGTCCAGCAGCCCTTTTCCATCTGTGACAGCCTTGGCACAGTCCCAATCCAGACGAATGGAAGCAAGTTTTGTTTTTGTTTTTTTTTTTTAAACTAGCTATGCTGTACATATATTAACTGAGGGAATCTCCTGAGACGTGGGGAAAAAAAAATTGGCTGGCCACCCAGGGGCCAAAGAATTAGTTTTTAGAAGATTTTAGGGCAAAATAAAGCAGACAAGAAAGGAAGAAAAAAAACAGACAAGAAAAAAGCAGACAAGAAAACAAGAAAAAAACCAACTCAGAATTCAAGTCCAAGGAGGAGTGATGTTAAATGCAGAAGCAAAATTTAAGAGTGGAGCTGAGGAGACAGTTTAGAAAGAAGAGCTGCAGGGAAGTAGAAACTAAGAAAAGTCTTTTACAAAACATGCTGGAGTCATTGGCTCCTACAGCAGGGTAATTCCAGGCCAGGCATACATTATAGCTGGGGAAAGTAAATAATGGCAATAAAGCCATAATTCCTGTAGTAATTGGAAGTGGTGCATGGGAACTTATTTTCAATTTGGTGACTATGTGAGGCTTTTGATAGCTATTAGGAAGATAATTAGGGGTGAAATGAACATTGACTCAATGTTTGCAAGCTATAGCTCTATGCCTGTGTGTATGAGTGTGTATATTTTTGCTTTTTCTGAAAACCCGCACAAAACTTTCCCCTTGAAGTAATTTTTTTCCTGCAAAAATTGCTTTTTGATTCATTTTCTGCACTAAACCCACATTATTTCCCTTTCAAAACAATTTTCTTACTTCCCTTAGTGCCTCGTGGCTGCATTTCTGTAGGAAGGGAGCTCTGCTACATGACAAAAGGAGATTAGGTCACAGTGGCTGGCTGAAATCTCAGGAGTAAATCACTTACTGATGCAAATCAGGAACTTCCCAGGGCTAGGCTGGAGCAAAGAGGGGCTTGGAGGCAAGGAGCCACACATATATATGAGGCTGTTTAAAATAATCTGTGGTAGCACCGCAGTTCTGGATAGACTTATATTTCACTGGGCAGTAGTTTACTAATAATGACCCGAGGCTGCCTGTGTTTTCAAAAACTCCTTCTGGAGAAAACTATCATCTGATGCATACATTTCAATACTACCTCCCCACAGCATGCATTTAAAAGAAAGTAACATTATAATAAGCAGAGAAACCGGGTAGCACAGAGGTGCTTGGCCAAATGAAGCTGCTGCTTTTGGCCTGAATAGGTGTTCAGCGTAAATAAGATGTGGCAGTTTTTCAATTGGGTTTGCAGCCAGTGCAATAAGGCAAGTGAAGAGCAAAACTAACGGGGTAATTAAGAAAAAATAAATAAAAATAAAAATAAAAAAAAAAAAGTCAGGGAGGACAAAGTTGTGATCTGCGAAACATCATGAAATAAAACAAAAAAGTCCCTCATGGGTGTTCATTTGAGCAGGGTGGAGTGCATTTCACACACACACACACACACACACACACACCCAAGACCCATAGTCTAAAGAAGATGTCGGTGCTGTCAGGGCTTGATGAAGTGCTTCCAAGCCACAGGGCAGGGCTTCACGCTGCCTTCACACAGGGAAAGTTTTCTGTGCTTGTCTATGCAGCAACACACATTCCCTCAGATTAATTCCAGCTGTGCAGCGCCTTGCTGGCAGAGTCGTTATGTATTAGTAATGCTATCCGATTTGAGCAAATGGTCTCCCCCTGCACAGTTCTCTCTCACCAGTGCTTTCTCTCACACATGCATAGATACACACACCTTGATTATCTTCTTTTCTTCGGGGTTGTGGGGGTTTCTTTATTGTTGTTTTTGGGATTTTTTTTCTTTTTTAAACAAAAGAGTACTGATTTTTTTTTTTTTTCCTAGCTTTCTTCTTCAAGGAAAGGGCTTAAAACTCAGCTACACCTCTTATTAGCACAAAATCCTCACTGGCCTCACCTGGAAGTAGTGCAGGGCAAGGCTTTGCTGACAGCTTTGTCAGTTGCAGGCAGGAGACTGCAAGCGCCTCCCTGATGGTGTAAAATCAGGAGTCAACCCACTGTCAGGGGCTCTTGTGTCTGGAAATATAGAGATAAAAATCATGTTGACAACTTCAGGATGTTCAGCTCTGCTCCTTAATTTGGCAACCTGCTCATCCCAACCACCAATTTACACAGAGCTGGTATCTCCAAACATCTATCCTTTAGGTTTTTTAGAGGTACCACTTTTACTACTTACTTCTTATCTAAGGGTACTGTAGCAACCACTTCCCTCTTCATGACCAGAGACTTATCTTCTGCAGTGGTTGCACGTGGTGGATCACATGCTGATCTTTTCATTTCCACCACAGACATTGACAGGCCTTCCTCTAAGATCATGTCAAACACTTGTTTCAGACAGACATATCTGCACACACCTGTATATACAAGGAAATTTCTGCAGTAGCATTACTAGCCTGACTGTCACCTCAGCACCCTCTTCTCCCATGTACTCACAGGGCAGATGGGTCACAGTGTCTCTATTCCTTCCCAAACACTGAGTCAAAGTCTTCTGAGTTCCAGTCTAAGCTTTACCACATGCAATATGCATTATGGCAGTCACACTGATTTACATGTATATAGCCATATATATATACATGCATGTTCCATACATTAAGCTCTTCACCTATGCTAATGGCAGTAATACACACTAAGCCTTCTACCCATGGGTCAAAGCACTTTACAACTCAATGTAGGAACCTACATGTCTAACTAAGATACATATTTGAGGCACCTTGCCACAAGATATTCCTCAAAGAAGTTTTGCAGACAGCTTTACATCCTCCTTCTTTTCTGAGAACTGTATCAGTCTCTAAGCCAGAACTTGGAGATGCTTGTTGGAATCAAGGAAAAAAATTGCAAAAATCTAGTACCTAGTACTAGGTACCTATTTTGCAGAAACCTAGTACCATTCCAAGATGATAATTTTGCACATTAAAGAACCAGCTCTTAGAAAAAATGAACGGGTTCTAATGTTTAAAGAATGTGTCAAATGGTCAGTGCACGACATTTCATTTATTTTGGTCTCATTCTTTTTGCTTTTCCAGCCTTATCAGTTCTTTCCCCATCTAAAACTGCCGAAATCTCCTCAAGTATATATTTGAAATCAGGCCAGAAATGAGGTTGAAAAGTGGAAAAATGAATTGCAATTATCTGAATCCTGGCACTACATTTTTCACCCCCTAAGCATGGAAGGCCGTTTTTTTACCATGGATTTTAAGAGTGAACATAGGCAAATCACTTATCACTTCATTGTGAATCCCCAAAAAGTTCTCTCACAGTTGACCTTTTAGTTTAGGCTTTTTTTTTTTTTTACTCAATTTCTTATATAAAATGGGGGTTACTCTATATTTCTTCCTTACAACTGAACTTTCCAATGCTCCTGTTGGGGAATAATAGGCTGGGTAACACAGCTGTAAGAACTACAAGAACAGGTTCTCCACCACAGCACACAGTTGTGGAGAATATATGAATAGTCTTAGCCTATACAGATTTATGTATATTTACTGTCCTCATGGTGTCTAAGCTTTCTCACAGACCAGACTTATCATGTTTAAATCTAGAGGGTGAAACACCAACTAGCTTCATGTACTGGGTCTTCATTATATCTCATTTCAGCAAGTGTTCTCTTGAAATAAAGGTAGTCAGAACCACTGTGCTGTTGAGAGCTGTCACTCTGAGGGCAGCTGTGTGTGTTTCAAAAATCCTTAAGCATGTTCCAACTTTCAGAGTAGAAATGTATTCTCTATCAGAAGCAATGAACTGCTCAGGGAACACAAAACATCCTATGATAACCATTGTGCATTGTACTCGTACCCTGCTGCCTGCAAGCTCTTTCTGAAGACCTAGCTTGGAGTCAACATTGCTTCAGGCCATACTAAGAAACCTTATCATTCTGCAGGGAATACAATAGAGGTGGTGGTGCTTTTGTGGGGATTCCTGTGGCTCACATAGTTATGACTTGCCAGCCAGCCATGTGTTTCTGTTTAACATTTAGGAGAACTCTCCAAAGCAGAAAAATGCTACAAAAACACAGAATATTGCTGAAGATCAGCCCAGCTATTCTATCTTGTCTGTGTGACTGCTCTGGGTGACTGATCTCTTATAGTTTTGATACATAGATCTCCCTCAGGGAAGTCAGCTTGAACATTTTATATCTGCTGCTGTATGGGGCACTGCAGTATATTGACTTATTTCAGAGGTGCCTCAGGTGCTGTTATTTGAGGTAACTGCGTACTCAGGATGTAAAGTCAAGTATGTTTGCTCTAGCCTCTTGACTTGGTTGGTTATTTTTATATCTACATGTATTTTGGTGTTCACCTGACAGTAGTTATCCTCTTTGCCTGTAGCTCTGGTCTACATCAGTAATTTGGTGAAGTCCATTTCTAAAAAGGATGACTATATTTTACCTTTGCCATTGTAGGAATGCTCAGTGTATGGAAACTGCATACAAGAGAGCTGGAGTAGGGATTTTTACATGGGTGTGTAGTGAGAGAATAAGGGAAAATGGTTTAAAACTTGAAGAGGGGAGATCTAGGTTAGACAATAGTAAGAAATTCTTTAATTTAGGGCGATGAGACCCTGGCCCAGGTTGCCCAAGGAATCTATGGCTGCCCCATCCCTGGCAGTGTTGAAGACCCGGCTGGATGGGACCTTAAGTAACATGGGAGGTGTCCCTTCCCAATCAGGGGAGGATGGAACTAGGTGATTTTTTAAAATCCCTTCCAACACAAACCATTCTATGATTCTATGTTCAACAACATATAAAATTACTGATGCAAATCAATTGCAACTGATGTCAGTTTAATTAGCAGAATTTTATTTTCTTCAGAGAGAGATGATCTTCCTTTTCCATAGGTAGTAATAGAAGTTATATTCATAACAACTGATTTTTAACAGAATAGAATAATCAGGAATAGCTATTTGGTCCTCTATCTATATATAATTCTTTGTCTTTGGAACATATTATAATACTGCTCTGATATTTAATTCTATGAGCATCCCTGATCACACCTTATGTGGATAAGAAAACTTTTTTTTTTTTTTTTTTTTTTGGTTTAGTTTCAACTTTTGAGGAAGACACAGACAGAAAACTCTGTACCTCTGGTAGAAGCCAGTGTACATTAGGCTGAAAATGCATTTTAGCCAAAGAAATGGGATATGGAAATAAATAAATAAATGCATAAATAAATAACAATGACAAAAACAAAAAAACAAAAATAACATCTCTACGATTGATGGGGGGGGTGGAGGGGGGGGTGGAGACAATGGTTTCTGGAAAGTAATATAAGGGCTTTGGGTTCCAAAAGAAAAAAGTTACACTGCCTAAAAATAGCAGGAGTAAAAATGTTCATAAAACCAGTAGCAACACTGTGTTCCAACTCAATGACATTGTATTTGTCCCAAAATAATATAGAAGACCTTAAGAGAAGGAAGCACAAAGACAAATAAAGGTGAAGAGTAAGGTAAGTATTCTTCTTCTGAGGAATAGTGCATCCAGTAATGGAATAAGTACTTCTTCAAGGGCACTGAAGGAGTGCAGCACTTTAGATATTGAAAACAGAAAAGCCAAGAAGAATGTGGCCAACATGCTTGAAGATGGGGGTAATAATATTTTGTTTCTTCAGTAATTGACATGTATTGAGGCTCAAACTGACTCTGTAGATGTATTCTTGGAAACAGGAACAAAAGAATAAATAGAAGTAATCTACACGAACGTGCTGGAGGGGAGTTTGCTCAGGAGAATGAAAATAGGAAGTACATAGGAAGGTATCTCTCACCTTCATTCTCTCTAACCAGGCTCTGGGCACTTCCACCTCTTTTAAAAATATGACATCATTGTAAAGAAAGTAATATAAAGGTTGCTGAAGGCAGCTGTGAACTGCTAGTCAAAAAGTGATTTATAGAGTAGATTCATAATTTCTATATTCATTATTAGTCTACATAGTTGACAGATCCTTGCAAGAGGACAGGAGATAAAATTTATACTTTACTGATCTTGAGAATAAATGTTTTCAAATTTTAAAAAAGTGTTGGATTCAGAATTATATTTGCAGAACATTGAATAAGAATCAATTTTCTTGTACTGAAGGTTTGGTTTAATAGTCAAGCTTCCAGGATTTAGTCTAACTGTTCTGTGTGTGTCTGTGTTGTCTTGTCCAGAGTACTCTTCACCTTGCATGTTTGTTTTTCTGTCAAAAAAGTTTTTCATTTCACCCCACATGGCTTTAGTATCTTAGGATTCACCTCTTCATCATGCTACTGAAAACCAACACTCTGTAAGATGACTGTTATTGGTAATAACAAGTCATATAGCTTCATTAATTAGATAAAATGCAATTTACCCATTGTCTCTTCAGATAGACCTATATTCTCCTGCTTTATATTTCATAAATTCCATAGATAAAATTAGAAGAGTGCAATATGCTAGGCAGAAAACCAGAGAGACAACTTTTCAAAGTCACAAGCATGTATATCTCCTTGTAGGTAAGCGGGAGCTGAACATTTTCAAGACCAGGGAGTCTGAGCCTTGAGATGGCTCCACAGGTATTGTCCCAGGGTCACAGAAAATAAGAGAATTGTATAACTGTGTTTTTTTACCATTATCTGGTGTAGCCTGACTCACCAAAGATCACAGAGACGTCACTTACCTCAGATTCATAGAAACCTGAGCCTATTATTTTGACCACAAAATGTCAGCATAAGTACAAATCCTTCCCTTCCTCAAGAACACAAACAATAATGTGCAAATTGGCCTTTTAAATATGTGAGGTGTGCCCATGTCAGCCTCAAGTCTTTTGTTTCCTCACCTCCCCAGAAATATAGTTCTCATTATTTTTTGTTCCCAAGTGCAGTGGTTACACTGACCATAATGGTGATATAATGGTCCTTGAACTGCTCTTCAAGGGAGAATTACAAAATGTTATTGGTAAGGGTTGGGTGTGTAAGCTGAATGTTCTGCTTTATTACAGATATGTATAAGCTTATAGCTTTGAGTGTTTTGAACAATAATCATGAGTCCCTGTAACACAGTGTAAATCAGAGGCCATTGCCTGAGAAACCTGTGTGTTGAGAGTAAAGAAGTATATATCCATTTCCAATGTAATCGTTCAAGTTTGATGAAGAGTTTATCACATAAAGCTGCAAACCAGGTGGCAAAGGAAAGAAACCTATTCATCATCATCATACTGATGAAACAGATGAATAGATGAACATAATCTATTGTAATCTATTTCAATAAATATTTTTATAATCATGTGACTTCTGATGTGACTTCTAAGTGGAGAGGTTACCTTACAAGAAAATGTATAAAAAAAGGAATTATAAAATGAATTAGGGATAAAAAACCTCACTTTTTGCTGGTCATTACTAAGTGTACAATCAGTAACATCAGAAATCATTTTCCAGGATAAATTAAAAATATTTTTAGCATAAAAATACCTATTAAAGTGTACAATTCTGTCCTGTGGGTGATGTAAAGCAGAAGAAGTACCCTCAGAGACAAAGCAGTGAATAAAACAGGATGATGACTATGTTTTAGAGGAAAACATGAGTCACTGTTAAATGATGAGACACGTATATCTTGTGTTTGAATATCTAAGAGCACAGGCTGATTGTTTTCCTAACCAGATCTTAACAAGTTTTTGAAAATTTGAGGAAATTTCCTGAAGGTTGGATCCCTGCCAGTAAAAACCCAATATTTGAATAGATCAGAAGAGATGACTCAGTAAACTCATCAGTCACATGTCAGTCTGGCCAAACTATTGGAACAGTTAATTCAGGACTCTGTCAACAAAGGATTAGAGACTGAAAATATAATTAATGCTAGTCAACATGTTTGCATGAAAAGTAGGTCTTGTCAAACAAATGTGCTATATTTTTTTTGACGACATTACAGGTCTGGTAGATAAAGACAATGCTGTTGACATAATATACTTGGATTTCTCCAATGAATTTGATTTAGTACCACACGACATTTAGATTAAAATACCTACATTATACGGAATTAAAAGGGCACACATTAGATGGATTAAAACTCCCTGTCTGACAGGTCTTGAAAGGGAGTTTTTAATGGAGAGAAATCAATGACTTGAGTTTCTGCTAATGCAGTCTCCAAGGAATTAGGGTTTTAATCCAGCTCTCTTCAGCATTTCTAGCAATAAGATAAATCTTCAACAGTAACATGTGAAGATGCCACAATGGTTTTAGATGAACAGTAATGACTGCAGCAATGATTGTGTTTAGAATTGCTTGGCCAAAGTTTCAAAATTGAACAGAGTATGTTCATAAACCAAACAAAATGTGCAGCGCCCATCAACAGAGGATACAGAACAAACTTACAGGACAGTAGACACTGTACAGAAAAATAAAAGCAACTGAAATATAATATCAAAAGTCAGAAATACAAGTACGGGATTTTGTTGAGATATTCTAAAAAATACAGTCTTATAGAATACCAAGAAAATACTGGTGCAAATATGTAACATTGTCACATCATCATCATCGTCATCATCATCATTAATTATAATAATTTAAGAAATGGGTTTTTTTAATTAAAAAAAAAACTTACATTTGGTAAAAAACAAAAATGGCAATTTT
The DNA here is from genome assembly GCA_023637945.1 of Phaethornis superciliosus. Lineage (NCBI taxonomy): Eukaryota > Metazoa > Chordata > Aves > Apodiformes > Trochilidae > Phaethornis > Phaethornis superciliosus. Next base: position 68,564,363 of record JAJQWJ010000004.1, read on the forward strand.
CTTCTCTTTCTTCATCAACTAAAATGTTAGATATTTCCAAATATTCTTTCATCTTTTTTGGTCTCAAAGATTTATATTGATTTTCACCATACTTCATGAATAATTCCCATCCCTCTGGAACTGTGTTATGTTGTTATGTTTTTTTCCTAATGAATGCACTCATTCAAAAAAGCACAGTCACTCATCTCTGATCATTACTCAGCAGTTGTAGAAATTTCTTGTCATTCCTTGAAAAAAAACGAATAAGAAAACAAAAATGTTTTCTGTACAGAGGAGGTAAATAATATCAATTTTGTTCCATGTGATTTGAAGACTGTGAATGACTACTGACATGCATGAAACTTGCATATCAAGAGATAGGGCAGAAATGGGTATTTTAATTTTCCATTAAAAAGTATAATATTGTCCAGGAGCAAAGAGTATGAGAAATCAAACTTGAAATTACATTTCATGTTGTACAAGTGGCAGTTGCAGCACATTGGATTTGATCATCAGACAACATGGCAGATTTCCTTTTATTTAGCATGGTTAATGTAACACTAGGTACCTTTCTAAAACAAGGTGTGATTTAAACTACCTTCAGGAATTAAAAAACAGACAACAGACTATGTATGAAATAGATTGTCATTGCTTGGCTTTTCATCCACAGAAACTTGAAAATCAAATCAAATCAAATCAAATCAAATCAAACTAAATCAATCTTATCATTAAAAGAAGAAGAAAAAAATCCTCTTTGAATTGGTGGATGTTTTATAAAAAGATTTGCATTTCATCTTTCATAATTATACTCTACAGTCATAATAATTCAGAATGTTTCTTCTTAAATACAAAATAGAGTAATTCCTGACTGAACCTCTGGTACTCCTTCTAGAGCTTCAGTGATGTTAAATTACTATTTCTCTGCCAACATTTCTCTCTGTTTTTGACTGTCATATCCCTGAAAATGTACATGACCCCTACAGCCTCTGAATGCTCCTCTGCATTTATTCTATCTCTCATTTCTGGGCATTGTCTGTGTTTAATTCCAAGTCGTTTTCCTAAATGTGTCCATAAGCACATGTACTATTCATCCTATTTGGTTATCTTATTATGTATGCCAGATAAATTTGTATACATTCCTTCTAACCTGGATTGCAGCATGTGGCTCATTGCTTCACTCTCCCTGTGTCTGACAAGTAATATTTTCCTTGCTCTGTAAACCGGCAAGCTATGTTGACAGAAAGTGATCTGAAATATGGAAAAAATATTTATGTACTTGATTTTTTTATTTTGATATGAAACATTGCAATTTAGAAGAAGCTGGACATATTGCACAAACTATTTCAATGTTCTTTTAAGCCTAAGTGTTTCTGCTACTGTCTGAAAGTATGTTGTAAATACTTGGCAGGTACTTTTTTATTCTCCTTTTCCCTATTGTATACACAGTGAGTTATGGGCTCAAAAGATGAAGTTCTTGACAGAAAAAATTGCCATCAGAATCCATGTCTTGTAATAATACACAGTGATTTTTTGTTAGATCTGTTAGGAAAAATGATCTGTGTAAAAAAAAATTTAACTGTAAACTACAGTTAAAATTAAAATTACAAGTATCCAAGTAAATCTTAATTCAGTACAGTTCTAAATACCTGGGGTGTTCCATGATGCCTTAGGAAATCAGAGAAGCAAAGGCACATTTCTAATCTATTCCTATTTTCATACTGTCATATATAATAGCATATGCTGGTGAAAATCAAGGTATGTTTTCAGAAATTATGTGTATTAACTATTTCCAGATATTCCTTTATGATGGCATTGTGTACTGCTCTTTGACTGTTGGCATCTTGGTTGGTCCACCTGCAAAACTAAATGTTGAACAGCAACAGGCAGTTTGTTGCTTGTGAAAAGTTTCTGAAATGTCTATGGAAAGAATCAAATCTTCTGAAAGTTAGTGAGGAATTCTGAATTTTAAGAGCGGGGGGAAGTGAAGCTAGAGGGATGAAGCCCATAGCCCATGACTGATTCTGTCTTTCCAAGTGAAACAACAGATGGACATATCCCTTGTTGACCCATCTGTCCCATAGTGTCCAATACACTTTGGATGTAGACTACATTTTAGAGAAATTATGGAGGTGCCAGTTGTTGGAGGCAGTGACAATGAAAACTGATTATTTATTTGATGCTTTCCATTCCCAGTTCAGTGTGTGATCTGGTCTGGGCATAGGAAATGTTGCTGCTACTCCAGTTTAGCCACTTTTTAAGGTCTTGTTCAAGGTGACTAATAACTTCTTATGCAACATCCTCACACTTGTCTTTTTTTTTTTTTTTTTTTTTTGTGACCATCAAATGAATCTTCTCCAGCTTCGCATCAGCCTTTTGATCACAAAATTTCACTTTGCTTTGTGTCCTGAGGTAGGCTAGTTCAGTACATAGAAAAGTAAGTCAAGGATGGGCAAGAGCTTAACACAAAGGTCTAATTGGGAAAAAAAAAAAAAAAAAAAAGCAAATAAATTTTCCCTGTAATTGCCCTAGAGATGTGAGTCTGCAGCAGCTAAACAAGAACATTTCCCACTGAAATCAATAAGTGTTTTCTGAGAGGGGAGAAATACATACCTAGTAGCCAGTATAACCTGAATATGATTGTTAGGATTTGTGTGTACCTTTGTGCTAATACTCTTCAGTGGTTTGCCAGTTTCTTTTCATTCTGTTCCCGGCAAGGACAAGGATCATCACATGGTACCATGTGTGCTGTGTTACATAATGATGACTCACCCCCAAGAGATAGCAGAAGATTGGAAATGATGAAAAGGGGATGCTAAGATAACAAACACTGTTCATGCGTTATAACGTCTGGGAGTCTCCAAATAGATACCTTGGAAAAAAAAAAAAATAATGATATATGCGTGTTGATTTATTGAACAGGTTGTCCAGCCTATGTGTAAAATCTTAGTGACAGCTGAGTACATCATGGCATCCTGCAGCTATCCCTCAGCTTACTCATCACCTACTGGGAAATGCATTGTGCCTGTTCATTACTGCCTCCTCTTTCCAGGGGCATACATTTGCAAGTTGTCTTCAATTTGCAATAAATTAAAAAAAAATAAATAAATAATCAGGCATAAAATCCTTTGTCAGGTTTATTCCCTTGAATATAACTTAATGTATTCTTCCTTCACATGTTTTCTCTCCTCTATGCCTTGTAGCACCTGTGTGCAAGCATTCAAAGCTCTAAAGTTGTGGGTGTGTTTTTTTCTGATAATGGGTTTCTTTGCTGGCTAAATAATGATGCTGTGAGCTATAAACACACTTGAGCCAAAAAAAATGTTGCCTTCTGCTTAAAGAGCCTTCTCATGGCAAGCCAGGTATCCATGGCTAACCTCATCTGATTTGCTTTACCAGATGAAGAGAAAGCTAAGGGCAATTGAACAGTCAGGCCTTAGCACCAGAATAGTATCTCCAGACCTGCTGAGGGCTTTGCAAAAAGTGATTTCATTCAAAACAAGATTAGGAAAAAAAAAAAAAAAGAATGAAAGTGGCTTTCGGCTTTTGGCCAGATGGAAATGTATTTCTGAAATGTCTGTTTATAACAATATTTTCCCAGTTTTCATCAGCTTTCGTCATCTGCTTAGTTTGTTTGTTGTCTGAAAAACCTTTGATAGAAAATGTTTTCACAAATGTGAAACTTTACATCTCTATTTTTCCTTGTCTTCCAAAAGCAAAAAATAAAAAATATGTATTAAAGAAAAAACAAAAGAGAAAAAAAGGAAAAAAAAAAAGAGATTTCTTCCTCCTACAATACAGACCTTGTCCTGGTCCTAAACCACTTCCATTGAACACAGCTCACTATGGGCTCAGAGAACAAGTTCAATTTTATCACAAGGAACCGAAAAGGCAGGGATTAAGGAAGGTAATATAGGAGAAAAAAAAAAAAAAAAAAAAAAAAAAAAAAAGACAGAAAAGAGATCGCAATACTTCAACAAGGAGAAACTCAATCTGTTTCCCCACTGCTACTTTCTACACCCTCATTCAGCCACTTTTCAGGTCTCAGAAGCTCATGCACAGTTCAAGTGTCCTTACGAGAATGTGTGCACAGGTCTAAGAACTCATCAAAACTCCATCTCCTCCAGCCCCAGGCAGCTGAATAGGCATAGCTGGAAGCTGTAGGAAAAAGTGTAATATTGTAAATAGGAGCTGAAGCCACAGCACAGCTGTTTATTTGCCTGGTAGTGCAGAGCTCACCATGAAAGTTTCCTGATGAAGAGCAGTATGTTTTCCACCTGCCATGGATCATGTCCAGAGTGATGCTCTCAATATGACCTAGTGATAGGTACAAGTCCCTTCATGAAAAGCGTTCTGCTATAGATGTGGACCAATTGCCCATGCAAAGAGCAGAAAACTCATCACTCAGACTACAGCAGACATTTCATGTCACTGCTTCATCATGGTTGAAGCAATCCCCCTGTGAATTTCTCTTTCTTCCAGGCAAAGCAAAAGTAGCAGGTCAGTTCTATGAGTTCAAAGCAAATATGCTTGTTCTGTTGATTCCAGCTTTGCACCCTTCCTTCCTTCCTTCCTTCACAACTCAGTGAAGTGACGACCATGCAACATTTCAAATCATCTTGCATTTTATTGAAACCAGACAGCAGGACCCTGACAGGGTTAACTTTTATAAAGCAAGGCCTCAACCAGGCCAGCTCCTTCCAGGAGATAATTAAGAGGCCTTGAGTCCTATTCCCAAGACAAAGGCTAACTCCTCTCTAGAGATAATTAAGAGCAAGAGTCCTTTTCCTAAAACAGAAAACCATCATCAAGGTTAGCTAGGCACCAGAGAAGTATAAACACCTACACGAAAAGGTCATAAAGTTGTCACAGAAAACAGATAAGAGGAAGAGTTATGGCTAGGGTCTGTTGGCTCCTTACAACAACATAGAGAGGTCAGGGAAAACAAGGGATGTGATGAGCTCAACACCTCCCCATAGGAGGTTCTGCCCAGACTCCGCCTCGACTCCACCGTGATTCACCTGATTTCACCCTGACCCCGCCTTGACTCCGCCCAACTCTGCCTATCATGAATATTGTAATGACATGATGTGATCCTATGAATATGTATGTATAGGTGTTACCACCCCCCTCCCGAACTGTATAAATTACCTGACTTTTTGTAAATATTGGGGAACTCTTTTGTTCAGCATGAGCTGGGGTTGCCCAGTGTTGCAATAAATAGCTTTGCTGTTTAAAGGCTAAAATACGGTCTCTAAACAGTGTCTTTCGGCCTTGTTGGGCATCATTATAGAATGCAAAATTTATATTTCTACCACAAAACACCTTATACTTTCAATCTGGTCACAGTGAAGCTGGTAATATACAGGGGACTTTGTATCCAGTTTTCTTTTGAAGGACTGTGTTAAACCTACATAGGCTATACTGTGTCTTTTGAGAGCCAGATACAAAAAACGTGAGACTTTTCTTCATTGTACTTCTGTACATTCTTATACCCTACTTTGTAGATGGCTTTGGCCAGAGGAGAGTCAACATTTTACTTTCACCACAATTACTGTGAAGTCTGTGAAGACTTACCTAAGATCCCATTATATCAGCAGGGTCTTAATTAAATTTACCTTTCAGATGTATTTGAGATGTCCTCCCTATCTGACCTCCAGCTACCTTTTTCAGCAAGAATGGTTTTCTTCTTGGTCCCACAATATGTCTGCCATATATCTCTGGAACAATGTCTCAGATGTTTTGGGAAATCTCAAATGCCTATAAGAGCTCTAGGAGGCTAGAGGTCTGGCTGGTGCTGTCAGGAAAGCCTAGAGTTAGTCACCTAGCCTGAAATTCTTTCAGCTGCTGGGCCCTCAAATCCAAAGCTCTCTTCCACCTTTTTATAACTCTTCCTGCATTCATGACTGAATCAAGTGATGGAAGCTAGGCTACTTTTGTAATGGGATAAATGGAGTTTTTAATGGATAATTTATGTCTGATCAAATGCATTCGGAAGGAATGCTGAATGAAAATACTCTAGCGGACATGATTTAAGGAAAATAATAATGACAAAAACCTTTCATTTCCATTTATAATCTACCTTTTCTTGACCTTAATTCAGTTAGTTTATGCAATATTCATGCCAGCAAAAAATCTTTCCTATATCTTTTTTTAAATAGTTCCACTGTAAGCTTGAATGGGTAGTAAGAGGACATAGTAATAATGAATAGAATCTTTTGAAATATTCATAGGCAAATTCAAAAGGCTCAGAATCTGATCTTTTCCCATTGCTTCAATTTGCAAAGCTGTTCTGGTTTGGTAGAATTTCCTATTATATATGGGGGTGGTTTTTTGTTTTTTTTCACTCAAAAAATAAGACAACTTTCACTCTCAGCTTTTTTTTTTTTTTTAGCTTATGTTGATCAGGATCAGTTTTCTCATCACAACATAACATGCATGACTCTAGGCACATAATTTTTTTGTGGTAAAGTCATAAAAGAAAATATTCTAGAGACACAGAACTTACCAGTCTGAAATTGCAGTTTAGGAATATGGTAATTTCTATGCAAAAGAAATATCAAAAATAGTGTTGCATAAAAGCTACTGTTTGCACAGTCCTTACAAGCACATTGTAAATACTTTAGGTTATTCAGGATCTAAATCTTTATCGTTCTTGCACCTGTCACAATATTTTATTAATATTCTGACCTTTATTTAAATTATTGCAGACTAGATGAAGTCTGTGAAAATGGACAGTTTACAACAACTGCAAATCTAGCTTTGAGCCTCTGGTAAGCTTCACTTACTCTTCAGTTAACTTAATCTCTTCTATACTGATATTTAGAGTGTGGTTACGATCAACAGTTCTGAATGTGGCCACCTTTATAAGTAACCAGTTTACAAGGCAGATACCTTCTCTAGTTCTCTGTTTTGCCAAGAAAAATGGTAAATAATAAGTGGTGATAGTTAATGTAAAGTTGTTGTCATTAGGTATGGCATCCTGGGATGTGGATACACAGCTAAGAATCTTATTATCACATCATCTTCTCCTGTTGTAAGTGGAGAACCCTATGCACTGTCCCTCTCTCAGTCTTCTGGAAGCTTTGGCTTTAGACAAAAGGAAACAAAACACAAGTATTTCAAGGAATATGAGAAGAGGGAAAAAAAAAACAAAACAAAACAAAACAAAACAAAACAAAACAAAACAAAACAAAACAAAAAAACAAAAAAAAACAACCACACAACCAAAAAAACCCCCAAAGCAAAACAAACAGTGAAAACTAAAACTAAGCCCTGGAGGAAAAAAAAATAAACTATCTGATTTATTACTCTTTTCAGGGTAGAAGGAAGCAGAACCCAAATGACACTGCAGCTAGCCTAGCAGTATATCAGTGTTCCCATGCCCTCAATGGCACTTGACCATGTTTTGCTTCTTCATTGTGCACACCAGGTCCTGGCTCTTGGAGGAGAAAGGACACCCTGAAAAAGTGTGAGAAGCTGAATTATAGACAGGTATGAGAAATGTATGGGATACTTGATTCCATAGGAAACTGTACTTAAGTTACTCATGAAACAAGCTATTTGCCAAAAGTTTCCATAGGAGGAATAAATAATCCTGCTGGTCCTGCTCCCCAGGAAGGGGCCAGGCAGGTCAGAGCCATCCAAGCCATCAGAGCCTTGGGAAGAAGAGACTTTGTTTTGATTTTTGCTGATTTTTAATCAAAGTGTTTACCATTCCACAGGAGATAAGAAGACACAAAGTGGGAGGATTTTTTTTTTCTTATTCTTATTTATTTTTCTTCAGTGCTTCCTTCCTTGTGAATAACAGCACTTCAAGTGAAACAAAATTCTCCTCTTGGTCAAACACACTGGAATTTTGTTGGAAATAAAGCATCTGAAGTTGTTTCCATCTTATTTCTTTCTCTCTAAATGGTTTGCCCATCCACTTTACAAAGGCAACCTCTTTCATGTCGCATAACACATCCTTACTGGCAGCTACAGTGTGTGCACTTAATTAGAGCATTTTTTCCCCCTAGATATAATGGCACCAATTAAATTACCTTGCAGCCTGACCTTAATATGGCAGGAATGATTATTCCATGAAACAGTTAGGGCTCTAATTGACATGAAGTGCCTGCAAAATATGTCTTTTGCAGCAGACCCTGTCAAAGTCACATTGATATGCTAATACCTATAGCTGGCAGAATCACTTCATAAAGAGAGACACTGAAAATTGAATTATTTCAATTCCAGTACCTAGGAATCTAGTGATCTGTCTGTATATGTAACTAAGTAGGTGCAGTACTTTAGATGGGTAAACAGCTGTACTAGGGCGTTGCTATGGAAACTGCTTGACTCATGACAATTGTGTTAGTGATGAAGTCATTAGTGGTGTGAAATGTACTTTGAGGCTGTCAAGTGTACACTCCAGGAATATTTCAACAGTATTAGTGGAGCCTTTTCATTTGAATAATTTAGGCTTTCACATATGATCTCGTTATGGTGCGGGGAAATGGCATGCCACATCCATGGCGCGACTGAAGCTTAACACAGGAGGATTGCTCTTGTGCAGTTCTGCACTCAGATGCAGTTGGTTCTGCATGCAGAATAAAGCTCTTTTTATAACTCAGTTTTTCACATTTTTATTTTTTTATTTTTTATATAGAAAATGTTTTGAGGTACAGCACTCTTCAAAGGATGAACTGCTTAAACTTCTATGGTGCCAAGTTGAATATGAAGGACTAGACCTCTGTTATTTCTTTTTTTTTTTTCTACAATAGCTCCAGATTTACTCCAGAGAAACTTCAAGTGGGTTCAGGATCACAGAGTGTTACTTTTTCATCATCTGAGCTCTTCACTATTTATCACTGTTAGTGTGATATAAAGCTGAATGTGTGTTATAAAGCTGAATGATGAATCCCAACACTTTTCAAAGTATCATAAGTCCTTTCTTCACTTCCTTCTTGTTCTAAGTATTTCAGACTACAGAAAGGTCAGAGTTTTTTGTTTGTTTTTATTTTTGTTTTGGTTTGGGTTTTTTAGGCCATCAGGGGGATACAAAGAAGACCTCAGAAGGTCTTTGACAAGCTATCTGAAGAGACTCCTCTGGTATTTATGTACCCTCTGGTATGAGGGTATTGGTTATTGCTGTGATGTTTATTCCTTTATACATTCTGCTCCTCTACTGGTTTGTCCTTGGGCAGGCAGGTAGAGAGGGTGCACAGCTCACAGGTCTACTTGCTTGAAGCACATCACCTCTGCTGTGTCAGTCACCTACCAGTCCCATCTCAGATGAAATTGTTCCCAGAGTAATATAGCTTAGAACTCAACTTTCAGTAAATGAAAAGGGATGGAGCACCTCTTTAGTCTGCGGTACACACGTAAGTATGAACACACACGGATGCAAATAGTGTCACCAGCAGCAGGAGATCAATGCAAGAGCTCAAGATTGTCATCAAGATAAGGCAGCATCCTGCTAATACCAGGACCTTGTGAGTTGATCTTATTTCTTTAGACTGTCTGGTCTATTGAAATGCAATCTAATGCTGTATGTTCACCCTATATGTTCAGCCTAATACTGTATAATCACCAGCCTCTTATGTATTAATTACAGCTTAGCTTTACAATTGGGATGAGCAGAAAAGTAAGCATGAAATCAAAGCTGGATTTGATTAGCATACTTTGACGGGATCTTTACTAGTCAAGGGTATCTTTAATATTGTATTTAAACTGTGTGCATCTGTGTGTGAGGTGGAGAAAGAGACATTTCAGCTGACTCTGGCAGCATAGCAAACTATTGCAAATCATTACCAGTTTGAAGAGATTTGAGATTTTGAGATGTTCATAGAGTTCAATGACTTTCTGAATTAATTTGTTTCCCTGTCCAGTGTCTTCTGTTCCACTGGGGAAAAAAAAAAAGAAAAAAAAAAAAAAAAAAAATTAAGATGATCTATTGGTGTGAATAAGCTACTGGAAAAGTGAGTAAGACAAGCAGATTAAATTCTCATAGTTTGACACAACCACTCCAGATAAAGAAAAAAGACTTCATGTTGAAATCCTTAAATTCTTTCAAACCTAATGCATGAATCCAGATTTCACATATTATTAATTGTTTGGGATTTTTTTTCCCCTTTGTCCACTGACTACACAGAAGTTCAATATTTTGGACTGGCCAAGATAGAAGATTTTATATGTCTGATCCCAAAATTAGCTTCCTCCCATCATAAAGTGGAAAAATCTCAAAATATCCCATTTTTATTTTATTATTTTTATTTTTTGGGTCACATTCTGAGTTGAAGAATTGGAAATTTAAACAAAACAAACTATGAAAACACAAAAAACCCCAACAGAAAACAAAACAAAACCAAAACCAAACACACAAAAAAGGAAATAGGTTTGAATGTCATCCGCCATCCACATTTGGCCTTTTAGATGGGTTGAGCAAGATGTCATGTTTTTTCCCATCACAGAAACCTGTGGAAAACTCTGGGGCAAATTAGGAAGCACCTCTCTGTTTATTTCATGTATCTAAGCCACCTGGTGTAACCACATTTACTCAGCAGTGTCTGTGCTTTTCAAAGATACTTTGGGATCTGCTAGAGGTTCTTTCTGGCATAGGTTCACTCAGGCAACATCATCCTTCAAGTAACATTTTTGCCTTAGAGATGGAGCTGTGAGCTCATGAAGCCAGCCAAAACCTTTTTTTGTTTTCTGGATCAGAGCTCAGTGTCAAGTGGGCTTTAGGGACTCTGACCTTCCTCTGTTCTATCTGTAACTGGCGTATCTTGAAAAAACTTTGCAGATTTTTAATTCAGTCTTGTCCAGATGACACTGATGTTTTTCAGGCCATTTTGAAATTGGCTTTGCTGGAGCACAGAAATAAACCAAAACCCAGCAAAGAGATTATGTGTAAAAGGGAGAGTTGTCTCCCCAAAGTAAAGACTTCAGGCAAGTATGAAATGACACTTCTGGCAAGTTTTTTCCTGGATTCCCCATCAATGAAAGCCTATTAGGTGAATGGAAGTGAGCAGAGAGAAGCTTGGCCATTATTGTTCAGTCCTCCAGAGGACTGCTTCCTGCAGCACTGATGTGGGTTTTTTTTCTCCCTAGAAGAAGCAGCAGCAGAATGTTAACAAGCTTCATTTTCTGTTCCCAACAACTAGGTAGTGACCTTTGACCACTTCCCTGGCTGTTTGTGTTCTTGATGCTGATAGAGCCAGATTTTCACAAGACAGACTTGGTTAATTTTCATGGCAACCACACTGTTGCAAACCAATTAGCAAGCCAGCTTGATAGGGTAAGGTTGCAGAGATGCCCATGGCTACTTTAATAAAGTTTCTTGTGTATCAGTATGATGCTATTGATTTTTCTCCCTTTGGACCAAAAGACTAAAGTTCAAGCTCCAAAGCACATAAAGTAAAAACTGTGGAGATTCCATACCATGTATATTAATTTAACCTTTTGGGAAAAGAAAATAATAATAATAATTAAAAAAGAGAAGCAGACTTCCTTTTGCTTTTGTACACACTGTTTAATATTAATGCAAATAAAACTGTGTCTGCACTGATTCTCCTGGCCTAAAGGTCACCATGTATTACAAATGGAGCTACCAGCAGAGAGCTAGGCACTTTGCAGAGACACATAGGAAAACACCATTCCCACATGCAGAGGCAGACAGGGCAAGCATCAGAGGCAAAGCACTGTTGGAAGTACAAAAGCAACAAAACTCAGGGCCCCTGTGAAAGTTACTGCTGCTTAATATGTCTCAGCCCATCAGTTAAGCCTGGACAGATACTATGCAAGTTCTTAGCCCACTGAGAGGCAGGTTTAAGCCACTTCGCCACCTTTTTTTGGCTTAAATCTCTTCCTTGGTGATATTTAGCAGGTGGCTGTAAGAATGGTATTACAAGGAGAGTGATCCCAGATGGATGGGGTGGAGACACTGCATTATATAATTGTCATTTAATGTAATTGATTGGCTGATTTTTTTTTTTTTTTTTTTTTTTGGAAAACAATTGGCTGAGCAGAGAAGGGGAGAGCAGAAGATACAAGAGGCCTCTCCCAGGTGCAAGCCAGCAGCATCCTGAAAAACTGATAAGGCTGGCCCTTGTTTTGGTTCTGTATTTGTGTGTCAGCTCCACTCTCAGCTCTCAGCTCAGGCTTAGTTTCTGCCAATCCAGAGGCTATTCAGTCCCCCTGACCCCAAACATGCAGAAGTTGTGAGCCAGACTCCACAAGCTTTGAGAACAGTGAACAATTACAAGGGGTTTTATTTTCTTTGCCTTCTGTGGGATTGGAAGTTTTAAGACAGCCCTTTGTCTTAATCTTTAATCTCCTTTTATGAACACAAAATCTATAATATAGCTTAAAGAGAGAAAGAAAGAAAGAAAGAAAGAAGTGAGCTCTGCTGTGATGTAGTGTTTTCATGACAGTCTGTGGGCTCCCTCCCAAAACAGGCTGAACCCCAAACCACATTTTCCTTCATTTTTCAGTTGCAGAAATCCAAAGGAATTAAAAAAGATGCTTGTTTTGGACAAACAAGAACATTTTGTTTAATGTGATCCATTTATTTTTTATCCTGCAGTCTGAAAACTCACTTGGCAAAGCTGTTTTCCAAGGAAGTGAATTAATCCTGTGTTTTAATGAGTGTTCCAGTAGGTAAATGGTTGGCAAGATGCCAGTTTACAATCTGTAATGTACAGTATGTGATGCTTAAAGCCATTAATAATAATCATGAACTTTGTGGATTTGGGTAATTCCTGTAAGATATTGGTTCCATAAACAAAAGCCAAATTGACAGCCTGTTGAATAATCCTTCTCTATATATTTTGTTCTACTTTGTGGCTATTTTGCTGTGGACTCTGTTCCCAAGCTTTTAGTGTGAAATGCCTCTCAGTGTGAATGAACTCAGAAATTTATATCCACATAAGCTTGCTTTTGCCTCTGCTGTGTTAAGTTCAAGATGGTCAAAAGGAGTAAGTTGGATTCATTGCCTTTGTTGTACCTTTATTGAGAAGTACCAAGTGAGAACCACCTTCTGACCTGGCCCCAGCCACTGAGGGAGGATGCAGGGGCCCCTTTCATTCCTTTCATGAGAGAGAGAAGGACCTTACATCCTGTAGCATTTTGGTGACAGGTTTGCATACTGCTCCTGACATGCTGCAGAGCTGTCTCTGCAATGAGGCATGCTGGGCTGGGAATGCAGAACAAACAGTCAGGTGCCATTTATTCTGTTTCCATTACTCACATGCAGTATGGGAGCTGCCAGTCTTGCTGAAATGCAGTATCAAGCTGCTCTTATGAAATGGCAAATTTACGGTATGTAAATCTGTATGGACTTCTATACTTCACTCCTCCCCTGTGTGTGCAGAAGCTAGGAGAAAGGCAGCTTCTGTTGTATTTTACTGACCATCCTGAAAAAGCAGTATATGAAGCAGCACACTATGCATAACCCACTCAGTTTTAGTTTACAATTGCATCTCAGCTCCTGATACAGACAGGAATCAGTGTGGTTGTCAGAGGGTGAGCTCTCAGAGTAAAATGGGACACTGCCTAGCATAGTTCTGTTCTTTGCCTGGAATTCAATTTCTACAAAGAAAAACTGCATGCATCTGCACCAAGAGCACACAGGAAGTTTTCCATCCATCACCACACAGGAACAAGTTTTGTTTTCAGGAATATGAATATTTTTGGAACTGAAAGAGAAGAAAATAACTTGGCTCCTCAAAAACATGATACAAATGTGTGGTGGCATTTGTTGACTGTTGATATTGTCATAGTTAATGAATTCAGAGGGTGCACAAGGGCAGTGCAAATCCAAGAAGGGTTCATAGCATCCCAACCTGCAATCATGACAGGAATAACCATTTACTCAGAGCACCACCTTTTGGTGCAGGTGCTTTTTGCAATGAATATGACAGTTGCATACCCATGGGAGACAGATGAAACAGGAGACAGAGGGTCAAGTCTACCTTCTTCCTCCAAGGTCAAAGTATTCAGCTATGGAAAACAATTATTTTACCCTAATGAAAATGAATTCACCAACATTTGACAGGGCTCTGGGCTCACTGCTCATTGATCCTTACTGAGTAGTTATTCTTAGATACTATAAGAGAAATGAAGAGTGGTCTCATCATCCTGTGCTGTTTTCAGCTTGTTGACATGGCAGGAGTGCTCACCAGGAGCTCTATGACCTTCCAAGGTCCTGGGATGTTTGCACAAAGACAGCTAAGGGCCCAGGAATGGTATAGAAGAACACCTGAGACTGATGAAACTCTATCTGTGGCCTATCATCCATCTCATGGGAACAGTTGAAGTGAGATGTTTGGGACTTTGCTGGCTGGGCTATTTTGACTAGCAGAACATTCAAATGCAGCATCCACATCACAAGCAGCTTAAGGGAAAACCAAGGGGAAGTTTACTTTTAGCAGTTGCTATGTGGCTGAGTTGCATTACAGGCTGAATACTGTCTGACCTGACTCATTTCATCTTGGTCTACTACAAGAACCAGGTCCTTTAGAACATATAAGAGATCATATTTATATGCTCCTGATTATCCTCTTCCAGCACCACCAAAGTATGGACCAAATTAGACAGGTGCAAAAGAAAAAAATCTCTTGGTGATAAGGAGAGCTGGGAGCTGCTTGTGAAATCAGCTAGAGATGGTGATCTTCAAAGTATTTGCTCTATTTATACCATTGCCTTCTATTTTGCAAGTTTCTCAAAGGCACATAATCAAGACAGAAAGCAGTTTAGCTTTCCAAATCATAAAAAGAGCATAGATATATAGATAACTTAGTCATTTTGCCAAGGCATGAAGCCTTCTACCAGTCTGGATTGAAGAGAATAATCTCTCAGTGTATGGACTCACGCCAGGAGGCTGATGGTACCAGAGCTGCAATTATGTGGCACAGAAACACAGATGATGTATGAGGTTTACAGAGATGGTGCTGCTGAGGTGTTTTGCAGTCTGGTGCAAGATTTAGTGTGGGATTCATAGGGATGTCCTCAGGACTTCAGACATTCCAGCACAAGAGATCACAGCGAGTGGGATTAAGCAAAAAGGAAACAGAAAGAAAAAAATAAAAGCACCCATTCCCCTCTCTCTCCCCAAAGTTGTCAGAAGTCAAGCATTTTTGGGATGTAATAATTTTGTAGATCTCAAACCTGCAGTTCAGGCATGTCCTAAACAACTTTTTTTTTGTTCTTATGGTATTTCCAGGCCAAGTTTGCAGTCTACCTCTGAATTCTTCTGGCAGCTCTTCTGACTGAGTATGCTGGATAAATCGAAACAACATGGGAATAAGAAAGGTGTATGTACCTGCACAGTATGCAGAGTGAGGCAGGGCTGGTAATCCAGAAATCTTGGTTCCTTCCTTTGAAACGGCTTGAGATGGGCAAACCACTTCAACTGTGTATTGCTAAAATTTCCCTTCTTCATCCAGAAAATAAACACACTTGAATATCTTGAAAGTTTTCAGTGTTATAAAGCATTGATATTGCTCACAAGAATTTCCTTGTGAATTGCCTCCCTTTCCCTTGTACCTGATGAGTTTCTTTGCATAAACCAAGGGCTGATTTTACCTGCACCCATTAATGCTGTTTGAACCACCAGGCAGAGGGAGGTCCGGAAAATGTTTGACAAGGCTAGTACTAGTTTTGTCATATTTTGTGTTCACAGGACAACTATCCGCTGCCCCTTTTGTTAGAAGAATAATAATGCTTCATTGATCTATTTTAGCTCTGGCATTGTGCTGTGTAATTGTACCCGTTCTCCAGAGAGGAGCAATCCCTCAGCAGGCATTATGTCCTGATGAACAGAGGCAGTATGGGCTGCTCTGTATCGAGAGATGGGAAGCATGTATAAATCATGGGAACCCATATGAAATTAAAAGGCTGACCTCTGTACAGTTCAGATACACAGTTCCCAGGCCCTGCCAATCCACCAAGATGGATTTCTGAGCTGTCACACTCGAGTCTTTTGAAAACAGCCTCTCTGACAGTTAAAATGAATTGGCAGAAGAGACATATGGGGAGTGTAGCTCCCAGATTGATGAGGTATTTGAAAGGGAGCAAGTTACACATATAGGTTACTTATAATGCCTTGCAACTCCATGTCTGTCCCACATTTCTTGCCTTCAGCTTCAAAGGGTGAACAGGATTTGGGGGTTTGCTTTTTTCACTTTGGAAGCCCCAAACTGAAGCACTAATAAGGCACATATGATGATGAAGGGATGTAAGCCTGAGATCTATAAGAGCATGATAAGAGAGAAAGCAAGTTTTTCCTTTCCACAGAGAGACCATGTCTTGTTTTACTGTCAATAGAAACTTTATTGACCAACTCTTAGATGTTATTGACTCAACACAAATCTGTCAGTATCATTCTCTTTTTATTTTTAATATTATTATTATTTTTAAATATTAAAATTTAAAGAACATGGCTTCCTTTATGTGTCAAGCAGGTTAAAACTGAGCTCTCAAAATTGGACATTGTGGACATATATATAAGCATGGAAATCCTTGCTCCATCCTTGTATTCACACGTGGGTGGACATGAGATTATAGCTCGTCCTTCCAGAGCTCTAAGGAAGTTTTAATTCTGACTTTGACACTTGTAAGATTTGGAGCACTGGGCAACCATACCCCACAGGAGAAGCAGGATCCAGTCCTGCCTCCTGCAATGTATGAACAGTGCCAGTTTCTATTAACAATTTGTACTTTGTGAATACTGTCTTGATTCATTCAGGAAACATAAAACTAGTGATATGAAGCTCGTTTGGGCTCAGAACAGAGAAAACAGTCTGCCTAGCAACATGGCCCTGAAATGTTTGTAGTCTTGGGGCTCTTCTCTCTTCAGGATGATTTCAAGGTAGCTGTGGTCATTTCCAAAGCCCTGCATGGGATCAGCTCAAGCTGCTTGAGTGACGACCTCAGCTTGAGTGATCATATCTGTGAAAAATGCAGCTGTCAACTTGAAGTATACAGCTGCATGGAAAACAATTTTCTCCTCCCATGAAGATGTGAATATAAAAGCATTTTTTCCTGCAAAAATGAAGATAAAAAGTCAAGCTAGGGATAGTTGCATGGACTTAAAATTTCAAAACTGTATTCCAGCATAAGTAAACTCCAATACTACCGTGTATTGATTTAGTTTTACCTTTTTCATTTTTGTTAAAGTTTCCCCTTCTAAAAATTTAATTATACTAACACTCTTTCCACTTGACAGAGATAAAACCCCTGAAATGATATTGCTATCTCCAGTTGAAAGTCAGATTTTTGTGAGCCAGGGAGAAAGCAAATGCCTAAGCCTGAAACCACTCCCAGAAGGGAGCAGGTCAACCTCAGTGTTGGCACACTGAAGAGCAAATCTCTCCTTTCCCCTAATCATTGCTTTTTTGATAGGAGCTGTGAGGTGTCTGGGCAAGGATTTCTCCATTTTGCCTTGGCCTGACACAATGGAGGTGGGCTACACGACTCTATCACGGAGGTGACACATCCTCTGATTTTTTCTTTTTGAAATTTCACTTATATGGGTGAAGCTACAGGGGAAAAAATAAAGGAATAAAAGAGAATAATTCAAAGACAAAGGAACCTTTACTATGGATTTTGATTAGGTTAGGGTTTCACTCTCTGCTTCTATACGTATCTGTCAACTTTCAAGGCATCAAAGTCACATTCTTTACTCCCACATTACATGTGGAAAATTAGACATGTTTAATCCTTACCATGTATGAGAACAAGGAATAAAGCATTTGCACTGCAGGGATTTTTAATGTGTTACTGGCTTGCCAAACCTGTTCAAATACTTTTGGCCCAAAACCAGTAAGATCAGCTCTTGTTTAATTCACTTGTATCTTCCTCCCTCAAGCAATAAATTTTTTCTCTCATTTTGAGTAATTTATTTTTTCAGTAGTTCATTTCTCATTTTTATTTTTTCTTCTCTCTAGGGACTTAGTAATATCTCCACCCTCTGTTGGTCTTGGATAGAGCTGGATAAAATATTTCTGTATTTATCTGAAAATTTAGGCCAATACATTTTTGTAGGAGACAACAAGGGATATTCTTTTTACATTAAAATATATATGTTTCCTGTTAGCAAGATGAGAGATTTAGTCTGAAAAATCTGATTTTTTTTTAATTAATATCCATCAGTGCGAAAGCAAACTTTATTCCCTTTTGGTTTTTGGTTGGCTGGTAAAAAAAAAAAATAAAAAAGAAATAAAATTAAGGTGCTGGCATTTTTAAAGAAAGGGAGCATAAACTGAAAAAATTTTTCTCTAAAGCAAGAAAAACTGCCTTGAAAACAAATAAATATTTTTTTTTCCTCAAAACTTTTTGTTTCTCTGGGGAGTTTGTTTGGTTTTTCTTTCATTCCACTTCACTAAAACTATTTTAAGTTTTCCTTCTGATTTTCCCTCAAATCTATCATTGTCCAGTTCTTATTATGGGTTTGCGGGAGGAAAGAATGATGTCAGATTGGCACCTAGGCAACATCCATCTGAGCTCAGATATATTTTTCATAGGGTCTTTTTTGTACCTTCTTCTGCCCAAGAATAAATTAAAAGAAATAGATAATAATCTGCCACCAGATTATTCTGAATATCACTAGGGTTTTTCTTCTGAGTGTTTGTGTTCCTGTTTCTGGGTGGAAGGGTGCAGTGCCTAATTTTTTTTTTCTTTTTTTTATTAAACAAATCGATTGCACTATGGAAGGGTGGCACAGATAATTATTTTTTCTCCCTCACTGTCAAATGTTCCTTATTATTGTTTCAAGGCTCTAAAGTATAAAACTGCATTTTTATGTCTCAAAATGACCTTCAAAATTCAAGACAAGGCTGACTTCTGCTTGACTGTAATATTTTGGATCATAAATTTCACTAGAGATATTCCAGTCTGTAATTTTATTAAGTTTCAGAGCATAACCACTCTTAGAACTGTGCTTCTAAATACGATGGGCTGTATGTTCAGCCAGCACAAGTCAGCACAGCTTTAATGACTGCTACACGACTCCACAGCAGATAAGACTATGGATGTATGCTCCTTCTCTGCATTGGGTTTCAGCCACTGTTTAGTGCCCACAAATAATTCTTGCCAACGTGCATATTAAACATCTCTAATAGTTGATTAATATATTTTTGGTAGGAAAGACCAGATGGTCTAATGGATGGTGTGTTATTATTATCCTCATCAGTAACAATCTGCAGACCTCTGGCAATATAAAAGCACTTTACAAAACAGTGGTGAGATCCTATGACATGATGGGTTTTCTTCAGCTGGGACTGGTCTATGGAATGTCTGCTCATCCAGCTGTGGGAAAATCACCTTTCAGTGGTGCTTACCAAGCTTTACCATGCACTCATTTCACTTTCTATGTTATTCCTGCACAATTTAAACATTTCTAAAGCTTACAGCTCTGATCATTTCATAGTTTTCCCATAAGAGATGGAAAACTGAGGGATGGAGAATGAGAGAAACTTCTGAAAAAGGAGGAGAAAAAGTTCAAAGCAAGGATTTGGATGAATGACTCCTATGTTTACAATCACTGAACTAACCAGACATTGCAGACCATGCAGAGGCCTGGACATTCATCCTCTCATCTTCCAGAACCTTTCTGCTGTATTTCAACAGAAGAACTGAGCCAGGAGAGCCTGAATGACTCCATGCCCTGGTACTGCAATGCCATCTGCAAGCTCACATCAGTCCCAGTGCCTGTGATTAATTATTTATATTATATGAAACATCCCCCACCGTGGAAAACTGGAGATTGTCTAGGTGGGACAGAGTCTCTTTCAGCATGCAACCCACTGAGCATTGTAATTAATTGCCTGACCTGGGACACACAAGTTCAAGTCGTCAGCAGCAGAAAAGGAAATTGAATTGGACTTTTCACAGCGTAGGTAAATATCCCTCCCTTGTCCATGAGGTGATGGAAGACCATTCCTGTTGCCTATGGTTACACTTGGTGAAGTTAACCTTGTGCCTGCACTCTTCAGAAAACTTTAATCAAACCAATGGGTTTGGGCAATAATTACTAATTCTGAAAGGAAACAAAAATATTGCTTCATTCTAAATTTCTTGAGGTCTTGTGTGAAGCTTTTATTCTAGTCATGATTTCTACACTATGCTTCTGTCTTTGCTAAGACTATAATTTTTTAGCATTTATAAAGGTTTTTTTTCATCTGGTTTAAATCACACTCTTGGAGCTATTAACCACAAAGAAATCTACAGAAATTAACATTTTTAAAATGTCTGTGTGACCAACACATTTCTCATGAAAGTTATTCTTATGGACATAACTTACATGTTTCTGAAGATCATAGCCTTTATACAGAGGAACATTTCTTGGAATTAAGTTGAGTGGTCAAAGAAACTCTGCTAATCTGGTTGAAATGGACATTTTAAACCAAGGTGTCACTTTCAGGGCTGATGGGCTCAAATGACAAAGGAAATTTCTCTTCTTTTTTCTGTTTATGTTATCACATTATGTTGACACATTCACTAGCAGTGGTGTCCCCTGACAGCTGAAAGGACTTCCTCACTTCTCAAGGTGCAGGATTTCTCTTACAGAAAACAGCAGAGAAAACATTCCAAACATACAGATGCATTTCAGTTCAGTTGTGGCTTTGCATATCTAGTGGATATAAGAAAGAGAATTCTTTTTATCAAGATAGAATTCTTTTTGTCAAAGTACTTTCCAGATCGCTACTTTAGGGGCTGGTTACCAATGTGGACATCAAGAGTTACAATAACTTTCCTTTTGAACCTCCATAGGGAGGGAGCTTTGTGTATTGGACTTTAAAAGCTTCACATTTCCTCAAGATTTCATTCTGACCATAGTCTGTAACAATGAAGAGTTTACAATTAAAACCAATGATCTGTAAAATAAGGACCAAATTCAAAACTACTTAGTCTGAGAAGTCTGATATTAAGAGACTGTTTAGTACCAGGGGTCTCGTTCCTTTTATCTCAACCGATCTTGGGTCAACCTGTAATTCTGAAAGGAAGATAAAAGAATTTTGTGAAATATGAAGCATTTATATATCTATATCTATATATGTATGTATGTATGTATGTATAAAAGACAGTCTATCTGTGTCTATAATCACGTTGGTCAGAGGAACAACTATGTAATTAGCAGTAGGCAGCCATATTGTAAAACAAGCTCAAATTCCAAGGTGGAAGAATTTTTATGAAGTTAAGGGAGATCTTCTGATATTTCAAAGTACAAGTGAAATTTACAGTTTGCACCAAGATTTCCCAGACTAACAGAAATACAGAAATATTGACTGCAAGAAAATATTAGAAAAATTAGAGGAGGTCTGGGACAGGTAGAATCTGATTCAGGAAAATCGTTGATGATGTAACAGGCTGCATTGCTGAATGGTTCTTTCTTGATGACTTCTCTAGTCCTGTTCTTCCTGAGTAACACCTACCTCATGTTGCACCACTGTTACTTTCTGGTTTGATATTTGAGAGGCAAAAACTCAGACATATGCCTGGCATATTGACACTTATTTGGGAACCCATTGTGAACAGTCTGCAACTCATAAACTATAAAAACTGTGCGCGTTGCTAATTCTCTAGACTTGTTGGAAATGCACCCCAGAAATTATGATTTTTGTCTGGTACAAAAAAACTGAGGTTTGTTGGCTTTTGCCACATTTTGTTTGAGAAAGTGTTTGCATAACCACCAGCATACTGATAACTTCATATAATGCACCATTTGGTTTCTAAAGGAAAGGTAGCACTCATGGAGAGGGTCTTAGTGAATGGGCAGATACTTCAGCCTCCCCAGAAATAGACAAACCATCAGCAGTGTAGAAAACATCAGTTTGTATTAAGAGCTGATGGCGTAGAGGTAAGTCACACTAAAGGGGATGGCACAACTCTGCCTCAAGGTGATTTGTCACTTGGATCTGTGCTACACTCACCCCTGCACGGTATGGGCGAAATCACTTCACTTTTACCCATCTGACCAGGGGAATGCTCTATCTAAACTAAACAATACCATTTATAGAAGAAATAATTGTCATACAAAGCAATAAGTAGCTTGGAAATGGAAATTGTTAATGCTCTACAGATCTCCTGGACCACAGACTTCAGCTTTGACTGCTACAGGAATCTCATATAATACCCTACACAAACTTACCAATCTTCCTTTTACTTCTTATAGAGAGACATCTTAAAATAGCTGGGTTTTCCCTTATTATTGAAATAATTTCTTTGTTTTATTACACTATAGCTTCTACCATACTTGTTCCATCTTTCTTGAACATATCTTCAGAAGATTTCTCACCAGTAGCACTTCTTAACTATTTTTCAACCTACAACTTTAGCCCGTGAACAGCTAGTGCCTGTACATTGTCTTCTTCTCAATCATTTAAAAGGATGGGTCTCAAATTATCAGAATATCAAACTATTGAGATACTTTCCCACAGGATTAATTATTTTCCACCATGATGTTTATTGGTATTGGAAAGTCCTCTCAATCAAGTTTCCAAGCCCATGCCATAACTGTACCACCTTCTGATGTTCCCATACATTGTAGTTGAAAGATGGTGCCTTCTGCCAGCTTTAGCAGAAAAATAGTGAGGTCCAGGAGTGTTATCGTCTCCCAGAATAACAATTCTACTTCTGGTGTTCTACTTGCTGTCTGCTTTTCAGTCACTTCCTCTCCAATGATTTCCTCTACAACACTCCACCTTCAGGAGGTGTATCAGGTAGCACTTCATCCAGTGTTGTAAAAGCGTCTTAACAAGTAAGGCTTTTCATAACTCTTTTGTCTAGAATATCAGTTACATCTATCAAGAAAACCAGGAAGCTATTAGTACAGTCTGGCACACTCTGCTGTTTTGTGAAAACTTCTTTATCAAACAGGTTTCCAAAATATCTGGGTACTGAGCTTTAGCTACAGCCTTCACATTGACACTAGGGGTAACGTGATTTAAGATGTTGTTTAATGCAGTGGCAAAGGAATATGTTCCTTACAGAATATCATGAAGAAGTTTTGTCTTTGTGATATAGACAATGAATTAATTGGCAATTCCAGTAACTTTTGCTGTCATGTTTATATCTAGTAGTATAGAAATTATAAATACACTTTGTTACCACAAAAATAGTCTCAATGTTTGTGTTAATAAACAAGAAAGCAAGTCATCCTTTCCTAATGATTTTTCTTTTTGTTTGGTTTGGTTTATTTTTGTCTTCTAGTTATGTCTGGTCAGATATTTAATTATTGTAGTGTATGGAATCTGTTCTCAGTTGCTTTCTGCATTGGCTACCTGTTTACTACTGTACACAGTGGGTGTTAAACAGCACAGCTCTGGTGCACTGTATTTTTACAATGATCTTCCACAGGTGTGAATGGTTATACAGAGTACCAGAGACTGGTAAACCCACCCATCTTTGGCCAGTAGGCAGGTTAGCAGTTGATATATGTTTGAGCAGCCTCCTAAAGGGAAACATCAGTACGGAGTGAAACAGTATGGGGCACAACACGACTGGTTTGGTTCCTCAGACTCTCAGCTCTGCTTTGCTGTTTAAAGATTTGCTTTTCAAGTAGACAGGCTTCTGTGTCTAAAAATGGCCACAAAACTGCCATCTGGATGTTCACTGGGTTCAAGAAACCAGGTTAATACAGTATAAGCAGTTGGACTACGTGATCACTTTGGTCCCTTCCAACTGAAATAATCCTTCCCTTCCTTTCCCTTCCCCGCTATTAATCAACACACCAAGTGGCTGTGATCTTATTTTTTATCAAGATTGTTGTGCTAAGAAAATGCATCTCCACGACACAGTAACTTAGTTGATCGTACCTTTATCAGGTGGCAGTCACAAAACTGGGAGGTTCATTGTGAATCCCAGTGCTCATCCCACTGAGGCTCAGCAAACTTAAAAGGAGGATGCACTAACAGCAGGCCCAGCCAACCTACTTAACCATAGAGAAACCTCATTGTATAAGAGCAATCTTGTTTAAATAATTAAAGGAGGGTAATTTTATATTTCCCAGTAATGCTAAAATATTCTCAGCTTTCTCAATACCTAAACATATAATTTGATGTTGCTGTTGAGGATAGATATATAGTTGTTCTTCTCTGTAAGGAAATGTATCAGCCTTCTGTGAGATGCTTCCTGTGGTCATATTGCCTGTCCCATCTTAGTGTTGCCACCTTCTATACCAGCTGTTTGTGGCACCTACCATTAAAAAAAAAATAAAAATGACTCTTCATCACAACAGGTGAGCACACCACAGAGGAGAGCTCAGAGCTGGTGAAGTGGGATGATACTAAATGAAGATGACCTGATCCTTGCCCTGTGCCTACAAAAGCAGTAAGCGTATAATTATTCTTGCCTTAAATAAGGAAGGTTCTCCATTGGAGGAAGGAATTTGCATGTGAGGTGTTTTGGGATTTTTTTTGCAAAATATAAGCTCTGACAGAGAAAGTTACTCAAAAATGTTATTGCCAAACTATATCTCAAGCTTCAGTTTGGGCAAAAAAAAGGCCACTCATGTGGAGCTTTCATGAAGAAGTTCATATGCTGCTACTCAGACTAACTAAGCTGATTGAAAATATTGCTGATAGAAAAGTTGGTAATAGAGAGCTGAACCTGGAATGCTCTCTAATATCAGTTGTTTGCATCTGTAATTCAAAGTAAGCAGTAGAATGCACAAGATTCACAAGATGTTTCTCTTCAGCTTCGTAAGAAGCTGGTCCATACCAATAATTACTTCAAATCCCTTTGAGGGCAGGAGGAGGGACTCAGACTTCTGTCCTCTGTGTAGGGTTTTGTCTCTCCACATCTTCCTTGTTACCATTCTTGGTGGTCTGTTCTTATTTGTTCTACTTTTATACTCACTGCTGTTGATGCAACAGGTTTGTTTTGTCAATTCACACTTTAGAGAATATCCCCCATGGTATTTTTTAAAATCCATTGCTTATGGATCTCATCAGGACTGGATTGGCCAACTCTGTTTTTTGAATCACTCACTGCATTAAGAAGTGTGTCTTATTTTGTCTTTCAGGGCACAGCTCTCAGTTCTTGCCCAGCATGGTTGCCACTCCTTTAATTTCTAAAGCAGTTTCTAATCACTGAAAGCTGGATTCTGCATTCAGGTTTTGCTTCTTGTTCCGCCCAGGTAATGATGGAAAGCATTGCTGACTCCATGGAACTCCCATTTCATTTTCATAATTAGTATGACATTTCCAAATTAATAGAGAAACACCAGCTCTTGCTTGATTTCATTTTATCTGAATGAATCTATTGTTTAAGAAACCAACCACGGTACTCTTGAACTGAGTATGGAATATGGCTTACTTACAGTACTGTGAGAACTTTTCATCAGCTTCCTTTGCTCTTTGACTTTTCACTCAAGTACCACTCATGTTTTCAGCTGATCAGACAGATATCTTTCTGGATTAAACCCTTGTTTTTTATTTAATAACAACTATGACCACCATTAATATTTGAGCTGCAAATTTTCCTTCATTCACAGCATTTAGCCTGTTTTTTTCAATGGTTCTTGCTTCCTGGAAGCATGTTCTGTGTGAGTCAGTTGAGCCTTTTTTCACCAAATAGCTACTGCCAGCTATCACTAGCATTATGAAAAATGTGGTTTTATTTGTATCCCACCACAAGAGACATAATCTTTGAAGAACGGAAATTGTATATGTTATTTACTTTTTGATTAGGTGAAAAAAAAAAAAAAAATTGATTGAAACAGTAGTTGTAAAAGATTTGAAGACCTTGGCAGGCCTCCAGACTGAGCATGAGCCTGGGTTTCATGGCCACATTGTAGTTCCAGTAACTGATAAACAGATACAGACACAGCAAGAAAAGTCTGGAATGTGATTTTTTGGGGAGAAGTGTGAAATTTGTGTGAAAGCAAGAATTCTTTGGGAACTTTTTGGTGTGAGACATTAACAAGGTCTCACCACAAACTGTCTTCCCCCTGAAACTAAATCAGTATGTGTGCCCACACTGGAGGGCTTTAAAGGCAGATAATTTGAAAGAATGGAAAATCACAGGAAAGACCTCCCCAGATTATCATTTTATCATGCTTTCTGCCCTCTTTGGACTTCTTGAACTTCTGTCTAGTTTCTTCTGCACCTTTACACACTATGAACCACATACCCTCCACCTGGACTCTCTTAGATCCCTTGTAATCCCCTTGCTGCTTTGAAGTTGATCTTCAGGCCTGGGGGCCTGTTGCAGAAGCCAGGTAAGAGAAATAAGGGCACTGCAAAGATTCACTTGGCTCCTGCCCCCCTGCAGTTGCAGGGGAATTCATAGCCACAAGATGTTGTGGAGGTTGAAAGAATCTGGGCAATAATCAGAGAGATGGTGTCGTTACTGCGAATTATTGGCTGCATAGGATCATCAGTAGAAAAAAAAAAAATCACTACCCATGCTCTGTTGTTCTTATATTGTCTTTTAAGTGCTTCTTACTGGCTTGTTTTAGAAAACGGAAAACAGATTTCAGATCTGGTCTGCATTCATCAGGGATTCAGTACAGAGCAAAGAAACAGTGGAGCTTCCCTTCACCAGTTCTGCAGCCTTCAAAAGGTACTAAATAGCCCTGGGGACTCTCTCTGAGCCAAAATGTTCTCTCTTCTCCTTTGCCATCTTCAGCTCATGAAAGAAATTGCAATCAAGGAACCCTAATAAATTGGTACTCATCAGTAAATGGGAGGCCAAACATTTCCTCTACTCTTGGAACAGTAATTAAGGTGTCAAGAGCTGTTTCGTGTTTGATACGTTAATGGGAGGCATCATCGTTGTAGACATCATGAACTGTCCACATCTTTACTTTCATAAAGTGATTCAGCTACACCATTGTTACTAGCGCTCAGTGTTGTTTCCATTCAAGGTGAAGAAACCTGCTAACTGCAACTGAGACAGAGTTGTACTAAATTTAGTCCAGGCTAATCAGAGATGGTCTTGTCCCCTCGTGTGTGGGGGATATCAGAGAGGCAATATGCCTGAGTAACTTGCAGATGTTAAATTCTGTCCACAGGAAAAGAGGATGAGAGGAAGGAGTTTTTTATTTATCCAGACAACAGGACTTAGACATGGGACACATTACGTGCATACAAAGACTAACATTAGCTCTCTTTGACTAAAATTGTTTGTCTATCTTGTAGGGAACAAGCACAACTACAGAAGAGCTGAAGTTGGAAGGGACTCCCCTAAACTATCTGGTCCAAAACCCTACTCAAGCATGGTCTGCCCATGTAGGTTGCTCAGTGCTGTGTTGTCAGGTGTGGAGGACCTCCAGGGATGGAGTGTCTGGGGTTGTTTCTCCTCAGGGACACAAATTACCACTGTCCTTTGTTAAGCTTCATTGGGTTTGTGTGGACTCATTTCTCCAGGCTGTCCATGTCCCTCTGAGTGGCAGCACACCCATCTGGTGCATCAGTTTTGTACATTCTCCAGACTAAGTCCCATTACCCGGTTCAACAAAGAAGACATTAAACACTACTGGATCCAGTATAGTTACCCCTGGCCCCTGGGGCACACCACTAGTGATTGTCCTCTGTCTGCACTTTGTGCTGTTAATTGCAACAACAAGTAGCAGCTAAGTCTTTGAGGACCATCATCTGGAGCATCACAGCTTTCCTTGCAGAGGGATGGCAACCCTAGCAAGGCTATGGCTTGCTGAGATTGCCATAACATTTTACCCATTTTAAGCAAAACTTGACCACAGCAGAAAGAGAGGAGGTGGTGGTGAGGATGATAAAGGTAGCCACACAAAACCATGGTAGCTCCTCTCTCCACCAACTGGACTTATGAATGGCAAGGACCAAAAGGCTGGAGGTAGACAGTGTCTCCTGAGGTAAAACCCTGTTTTTTTTTATTTTCTACTGTAAGCAAGACAGGGTCAAAGATCTTGTTCCCTTCCAGCTTTCACAAAATATATGGTCACACTGTATTACTCAGGAACTTACCCCCAAAAATCAGAGAGTGAAATGTGTTTGCTACTTCCTTTGAAGGAACCCTCTAGAGCTTTTGCAGGAGGGCACAACTTCTTAGGAAAACTGTAATTGGAAAGTTTCTGTCAAAGTCATCTACCACTCTACCTATTGGGCTATGGTGCTGGCCCCTGGCTAGCAGACTGACAGCAGATCCAGCCTCCCAGACACATCTCAGTGACCTCCATGGTGGTGACAGAAAGGTGCAGAATCCCTGATATGGTGCACACAATAACCCCCTCACTTTTCCTTCATTTGTGTCACCCAAATAAATATTCATATTTCATATTTGCCCCATCTTTGTTCCCCCCAGGAAGCAAGTATACCTTCTCTTATTCTCCCATGACTCATCCACAAACCTTCCCACTTCTAAACTATTTTATTTTGTCTTGTCTCATACTTGTTTATCTTGGGTGAAATCCTAACCTCACTGGAGTCGGTGGCAAAATGCCCATTGACTTGAAAAGAGCCAGGATTTCTCCTTTTGTCTTGATTAGATTGTGGGTGTGTTTGCCTTGAATATACTTAATCTTGTCCTGGTTCGGTTGTAGCTTTTGGATAAGAGCCATGATGCATCTCCATGCATTAAACAGTGTGTAAGCATTTGCTGTTCTGTGACTCTAAATAGATAATGATTAGCATGAAGGATTTGCTGCAGCAGTTCAGGAAGGTGTGTATGGAGGCAAATAAAGGAAATCAAACATAAGGTTCCATGTTTCAGACCTAATACTTATTTGCAATGAAGGCAGAGACCACAGAGACAAAAACACATCTCCTGTTGTTCGGAGGCTCAGGGCTTGCAAAGCACATCCACAGGGTTACAGCGTGCTGCAACAGCTATTGCAGGGAAATATGCTGATGCCACAGAAAGCAAAAGGGACTGGGTGACTGCAGTGCAATAATAACTCAGACAGGCTTAATATGAGGGAAAAGCTGCTCCTGTGCCAATGAGCCAGTGCTTCTACTGTTCCAACAGCAGAGGAAAAATTGCCGGTTGGAAACCTCAAAAAAAACCAAACCAAAACAAAACAAAACAACCTACTAAAAAGCACAGAGACTGAGGCACAGGGAAGGAGGTGTGTGTTCAGATCAGCCTCCTTGCAGCAGATCTGTCTGGAGCAGAGAAACCCAGCAGAGACATCCCTGCAGGCACTGAAGCACTAAGGAAAACAGTCTGCCCAGAGCCATGTGGGGCCTCCCTGGCCCTCCTGTCATCTTCTGCCCTTCAGAATGAAGAAACCTGTGTCTTCTGCCCATGCTTTTATTTTTTAGGGTCAGGACTGCCTTTGACAAAGCTCTTTTCTTTCAGTGTGGGGCATGACTTCCCAAAAGAGAAGCACCTCTTCTGTTGCAAATACCATCTTGAGAGAAATGGTAGAAATTTGATTTCTTAGCTTCACGACTGCTAGAAGTGAGCAGAGCCAGTCATGAGCCTTTTTGCCCATCAGTATCTTATGAAGAAAATATGAAATAATTATCTCCTGGGACAAGACAGGGATTCTGTGATGTGTTAAGCATATCCTCATCTTACAGAGGAATAGACTGGATATAGTTACAGGAATCGCCACCTCAGAGCTTTTTTCTTCTTTGTGTCCAGCCTGACAGATTTTTTAATTTTTTTTTTAATTTTGTGCTTGAATTACAATGGAATAAATTGGTTACACAGACATCCAGTGAGGTATGAAAGTGAAGCTCTTCATTCACCACAGCTAGCATTAATACTGCCAGAAGGGACAAGACTTAGACAAGATTTACTTGATAAGGAAAAGATACAGTTCAGTTCTCTTAATCCATCTGATCCATTGTCTTTTTTGACCAGGTGACCTCAAAATATTTAGAGTTGATCACTATTTTCTGCCAGAAATTAAAATTAAAAAAGAATTCATTATTATTTTTTTAAGCCAATTTTGCTCCTTGCTTCACACTGATGTGAACAGATACTCATCAGTCTAGGCTGTGCTTTCCAGGTGTCACCAAAATACCAAGACAGCAGAAGGCTCTAATACATTCTGTCTAAAGCACAGCTCACAGAGAGGACTGGCCTGATCAAAATCCTGTACTTTATTTCAGCATATTGCAAGTCCTAGAGCTGTGAAAATAAGTAATCACTTGTAACTTGTTTTATAGCTTTAAAGTTTTAAGTTTTACTGTGGCTTTAATTGGCAAACTGAAATTATTTAACTAACTTAACATAAGTAACCTTCTTTTCCATCAAAACCTCCCAAGCTTCCATATTCTTCAAAAATTCATTACCTAATGTGAATATTCAAAGTCACAGGACTATTTATACATACACATACACACGGACACACACATATTCTGATTGGTGGCATTTCCATTCCTTATTAAGCTGCTTCAGCAAATAGCTACCCTACAAGGAGGATTTCAAACAGCATATTTGAGTGTAAAGATTGCTAATAAAAGTTTTATTTTAAAATCCAGTAAAGATGATTTCCAGCAATATTTACAGGAACTAGTCACAAAGAAGAAAGAGATTCCTCCAAAGAAAAGTCATAAAATATTCTCACTTGACTATGCATGGAAAATATTTTTGAGAAAGGCAAAGTTAAAAATTTTATGTAGCTCATAACAAAACTAAAGCACCATGTGAAAATTTTTGTGCTACATTTAAAATTTAGCAAGAAGATGCATACTTTTTATAGAGGAACTGTCAAATGTTGAACACAAAGGGGGAAGATAAACAAAAATAAAATACGATCTCTTGATTGAGATACCCAGGGTCACAATACATTGGAATATGTTTCAACACAGTAACTTGATATATATTTACTAAATTGTTTGGCACATTCAGTATGTCCCCAGGGAACTGTTGGTGGGAACTAGCACTACATTTTTCACTCCTTCCCTGTGCATTAGCAGACATAAGGTCACACTAGTATAGCAAAGATGGGTGCAGCCTCAGGCTCATTAGCTCTCAGCAAGCTAGCCAGATGAGGCAGTGTGGTGTTTTCCTTTCATCATTCAAGCTTGAAAGGAAACTGTCGGCAGCCACTTGCTCTTAAAACAATGAAAATTTAGGTGACAGCAATCTCATTAGCTGAAAGGCAGCGTTCAGTGAAGATAAAGATTTCTAGGTAAAGATTTCCCTCTTCTGCAACACAGACGCACAAACTTGTTAGCAAGACATATCTCGTGAATGCAAAAATCCACATGTGATAAGAGTAAATTGTGCTTCTTACTTTGCATCAGTGAATTATGTATCTTACAGAAAAATCAGTATCTGTATGAGTGCTTCTTTTAAGATTAAAGTATATATCTTAGTTGTATATCCATATTTACAGAGCAGCAACTTAATCTGTAACCTTTGCCACAGTATTGACACTCTCCCTACAGATGTTTTCTTAGTCCTGCTTAGAACTAAAATACAGAAAAAGCAAATGGATGTAAATGCTGTTATTCTCAGAGTTTTCTAGGCTTCAGCCATGAGGTATTCTCTGCTTGAAGTTTAAATACCTTTTGCATTCCAATTGCTGTATGCAAAAGTCTCCGGATGATGTTTTTTTTTTGGTAATATTTAACTGCTGCTAGCCTTATGGAACTGTATGCTTGTGTGGATTTCCCAAAGACCAGAAGGTTTGCTGTTGAAGACATATTTGCACTCAATTTTTAATTTTCTCTTTGCTTTGGTTCAAAACCGATCTAACACAGATATATTTTCATGCTTATGATATATAGAAAGTGGGAATCTGATGGTTTCAGTGATAATTTCTGATGTCCCTAGTGGAGATAAGAGGTTGGTTTGTGTTTTTCATGGTGATGGTGTTCTTCCAAGGTGTCAGCAAACACTAGAAGAAAAGTACTGCCTCTGGATCCAGCTGTCAGATACAAAGAGGTTGATCACCAGAGGTGTAAAAAGCTACTAGATGTCAGCCTTCTAAATATTTGTGGCCTTTCACTCCCTAGGACTGCTTTGAAAACTGTAGATGTAAAGGGGTAGATTTGCCCTTCAAGTTTACATTTTGGTTTCTAACATAATTCCTTAGACTACCTCCCACTCACAGTTCTAACTTCTTTCTAATGATTCCCTGCCACAGCTGTTCCCTTCCCTTCTCTTACGATCTTCCTGATTCCTATCTCTCCCCAGCTCCTTAGGGCACATTCTCTCTCCAGGAAGCAGGAATCCAACTCTCTCTTTTACTGCTATGGTAGTGGTGCTGAGGAGCCCTAACTGATTACCAGTGCACTCAACAGAGGGTCTTCAGAAAATATCTTCCTGGCCCAGCTGCCAATAATTTAGTGCCTGTGATCAGGCAGGGAACTGCCAAGCAGAGGTCTCCACACCCCTTGTAGATGGAACTTCCTTCATCACCTGGCCACTTCTGACTTGCAGCAACGCATGAAAGATTATTTTTTCTTGTGAACCATCTTCTTTTCTACAGCCTGCAATAAATTACCTCCCGCTTGTATTCTCAAATCCCATCTTAAGAAACACAGAGGGCAAAACCTGCTGGAGTTACTCTCAACCCTCCTTTTTGCACTAGGATTTTTGCCAGAGACTGTGTGGACAAAGTATATGGTACATTCTGTTTTTTCCCTAAAAATCCTTTTCCTATTTTCTTTGTGTTTGATTGTGTTTCTGTTTTTGTTTTTTTTTAACTTTGCTTATTTATGAAATTTATTAGAAGTAATATACCAGGGCATAAAATAGCCTTCACAGACTTTTTGTATAAGCAATAACCAGCTTGGATGGAGTTTTCAACCAGGGAAAGTAGGTCAAAACAATGTGACTAAGTCATTCCAAAACAATCATTGGACAGAATCAAATTCAAACCCATGGGGTTTATGTGAGCTGATTCAAACCTGCCAGTGCTTTGGCATCTATCTCAGTCTCTGGTACTTAAGGACAGGATTCACCAAAGCTTTATGAGTCAAGGAAACAAAACAAAAAGTCTAAAGCTTAGAAACCAGTTTTCATCTGCTTAAAAAAACAAAACAAAACCAAACCACAAAAAAACCCAGAAAAAAACAAAGAAAAACAAACACCCCCTCCCCCCCCCCCCAAAAAAAAAAAACAAACCCAAAACATTTGTTGTATCTACAGAGCAATTTATATTGATTTCTTCTTATCAGGTTGAACTCAGTATCCACATCATCTTTTTAGAGTGGATAGGCTTTATCTCCTCAAGAGAGCCTCCAAAAAAGCAGCATAGAAATGGGGAAATGTATGGGACACTGGTATTTTCCACTTATACATACTAAGCAGAATCACAGTGCAGATATCTTTTGAAATCCCCTGTGAGACACTCCTTCCCAGTTTCTCCAGGAAAGGCTGAAGCTCAGGGTTGTCAGCCCATGGTCCAGTGGGTTGGTCCAGGTCCATGGTGGCCACGTGGGACCCAGGATAGCCAAGAACACAGGGTCTGGTGGCTTGTCCTCCACAGGGCAAGATTCCATCCTCATTGTCACTTGATTAAGCCTCAAGAGCCAAATAATATAATGTTCCTAAAACCAAACCAGTGTCTGTGAAGTAGTTACAGACTTTGCAATGTATGTTGTTTGCTTTCTCAGCTTCTCCTCTTGCCTCTGTGCCCACAAACCTGTCTGTGTCAGCAGCCTGAAAATATTACCAAGAGCACAACATAATTTTAGCCATTCTGCTTTTGACCTGGTTTCTAGTTTGACACCTCAAGAAATGTAAAGCTGTCCATCTTTCAGTTATAAGTTTTTCTCATTTATACTAGGTAAGAGTCTGAACCCAACCCATAACAAAAACAACAAATTTAAAAAGAGGGAAAAAATACCCACAACCACAAAAACTCCCAATTTCTTCCACCATTTTTATCATGATTTGGAACCAAACTTTGTGGTTGGCAACAATTTATGCAATGAGACAACATTAAGCATTGGCTACCAATACTCCTACATGTTGGAAAGTCTGAATTTGAAAATGTGTGACTTTTCCTAAATTTACACAGCACCTCTCCTCAAGAGGTATTTGTTGCTTTACTGATGACAACTCTACAGCACCACAGTGTGGCAGCAGCATGCAGGCAGGGAAACTGAGGCATGTTAGCTAAAAGCAGAGTAAGGCAGGAAAAATATATGACTTTAGTGACCAAAAATCCTCCCCCATCAGGGAAAACAGAGTCTGAGATTTGCTTCACCTCTTCAGCAAGCCCTCTGGGTTCACAGGGTTCATGCTAATGACTGACTAATGCCAATACTAATTTTCTCATGTAAAAGATCTGATGAAGATGCCACATCACAAAAAAGCCTCTTCCCTAGACTTTTCACTTTTCCCAGATGACATATTTTCCAACCTGAAGTTACAAAAAGAAACTAAAAAATGTAAAGAGAAAGTGTATTTTTTTTTTCCAAAAGAAAGGGGGGAGGAGGGGGTGTAGCTACAGACCTTCCACAAATCCCACCCTGTATTTCATATTTCTCCAGTGAGGCTCACATTCCTTTATTCAGATTCCAAAACTAAAGATAATTTGTTCCAAATGTTTTCAAAGGCAATCAGCAGCATTGACTTACATTCTTTCCAGGGTTGGGAGAAAACTGTGAAATCTCCTAATGGAAGAGTGAGAGAGGAGAAAGAATGGGGAAGAAGGGGAGATGAAAGAAAGTGAGAGGTGAAAGAAGGAGGAGGGGAAAGAAAAAGAGAAAAAAACATGCAGAAAGGAAAATGCTGATGATCTATTTGTTTATATTGTTACATCTATGACTCCTTGAGCAGATCTGGAGAGACTTACTGCTTGCCAGAAACATATTTCCATTGGCAAGGTAGCTAGCTGTTCTTAGCATGATATTATGTAGCAGAATATGATTGAGAAATAGGCCATAAAATTATACATTTATTGCAAGAATGTCAGTGAGATTTTCACAGGGAAGCTAAACATGTAACTCCCTTTGTGTTGCATGTCTATTTTGTCTGCTAGAGATCTTTACTGAACTACTCATCAGTCATTGTGCACGCTTAAAAGTCTGGACAGATGTTACCAGTGCAAATAAAGACACAAATGCTGCAATTTGTCTTCCATTTAAACATATATACAAGCCACAGGGTTGTTGAATGGCTGCCTTTAAGATGCAGTGTGGTCTGTGAGCAGCCTCTGAGAGCAGAGAGGGCTCATGGCACACTGCCTGCTTTGCCACTGGCTCTCTGTGTGGCCTTTGACAACTCATTTAATCCCTGGCTTCCCAAACCTATAAAGCAGGAACAATAACTCATGCAGTGTTTCCTGCACGGGGATGACTGTGGGGATTCAGCCTGTGGGGCTGGGATCCTCCTCAGGTACATGTCACCATCACACCATTATCTCAGGGAGCCGGAGAGCTGGCCAGCAAAATGCAAGGTGGCACTGGTCAGCTGGTGGCCACTCAGAGCCCACAACTTTCTTCACTTACAGGCAAGCTCCAACCCCACAGCAAATCCAACAGAGAGATGTGGTCACCCTCCTGAGTTTTCTGAGCTGAACAATTTTCCCCAAGCCTCAGAAAGGTCAAACATCTGTTTCTTCTTCCTCTACCTGCCCTCCCCAGCTAAGCATGGTGCCACAAACATGGTCTTTTCTCCTAAAGTGGTCCCCACTAACACAGTCCCACATCCCATGTGTGTCAGAGACGCTTGTGCAGCTCCTTATTGCTAGCAAATGGACGGTAACTGATTGGTGGTTAGTGTTTAATGGGCACATATTAACTCTTAAGCTTTCAAAAGCTCTAATTAAGCCTGCCTTTCATTTGAAATTCACCCAAAGTGGGAGAGTAGGCCATTTGTTATTACAAAGCTGAGGAATGTGCATTTAACTATCTCAGGAAGGAAAAAGAAATGAAAAACACATGAAAAACTGGTAAACTTAACCACCTGTACTCTTTCAGCCTACTGCAAAGTTCCTCTCCCCACCAATGACCAGGGCTTTTGAACAGCTACAGGAGGTGGCTGGTGTAAAACTTCAATTTAATAGAATGTTCATTGCAAAAAACTAGCAGAACTTGGAGGTTTTTAACCAGGATTTTGTCATCATCCACCCAGCACTGACAAATTTATCCTCTTTGTACCTGTGTTCCATAATGCATCTTTGCAGTTGCATTCTGACTTCTCAGAGGTCTGGATCCTAACTAAGACAAGACATATAGACAAAGCTGTGCAAACTCAGCTCCATCTGACTAACTGTTTGGACAGGTTTACTTTAATCATAAACATAGTAAATTAATGCTAGCCAGACTGAATTGTTTTAATGCCTGCACGCTTTCTGCTCTGTGCCCAAAACAGTGCTTTTTTGTCTTTTGCCAATTACACCAGCCTCTAAGACATTCTCCTGCAGCTGGGGGAAATGTGTTGTTTAAAGAGATGCTAAAGGGAGGCCAATGTGAGAGGTCTGGGAAAGGCTGGAGTCTGTCCTTAGAACAAGGGTGAACCTGGGGAACTGGTGCATGTGAATGAGGCAAAAGTTTTGTGAGACTTTTCCAGCACCCACACCAAAAGTGCACAATTACTTAGAAAAGTTTTAAAGTTAAAAATAAGAAATAAATTCTGGTAATGATAGGAAAGTGAGGAGTTTTCAGTGAAAAAATTAATTGAAAGTCAGAAGAAATTACACAGTTTTCAGTAAAAGATGATGCTTATTTAAGACAAAAAAGGAGGTAAAGACATCGGAAAAAAAATAATGGTTTATTTGTTGAAAAAAAAAAAAAGAGAGAAATCAGATAAATTAAGGGAGAACAAATTGTTTCAAAAAATAGTAGTTATTTGATCGTGTTACAGAAAGAAGACTTGACACAGAACCTCCAAACTGAAAAACATTCTTCATGACAGAATTGGGAATTAGGAGGGGGGACAAAATGGGCACTGAAATCAAACTTTCTTTTTCACTCTGAGACGTCTCCACCTTGACAAGAATTTGATAAACTACTAAATATTAGATGTACAACTTGGGAAAAAAAAAAAAAAAGTTCCTTAGCTGAGATTCAGTGATAAGCTTTTTCTATGCTGTTGGGATCCTCTATACTTATTCCAGAGGCAAATTGCACCAGCAGGTTTTGACTGAACAGATTCCTGTCTCACTTCTTCTACCTAGGCAGGTAAAAAGTATGTAAGGAGATCAATACACAGTGCTGTATTTTGTCTGCTTCTTGCATAACCTGTGTAGTGATATACCACAGTAGCCTTGAGTTGTGACTGACATTTGAGCCTGAGATGCTCCAGCACAAGACCAGCCAGTGAGCAAGGTATCCTAGAGATAGATTAGAGATGATTAGGATAGGATATAGTGTCTGTAGGACATCCACCTACCTGCCAGTGACTGCTCAGTAATACAGAAGACTCTCTTAGACTCTATTTTTCTAACACAGTCTCCACTGTGTTGATCTTTGAGTGTCTCATTTTCTGGAACTTCAGACTAAGGTGAGAACTTGCACATAGTTTGAATAGTGACATGCAGGGAATACAACAGTTCTGGATAGCATTTTCAAATTATTTTCTAACCACTCTGTTTTGGTACCAAGATAAGCTTCTGGAATTATTTTCCTACAGTCCTTTACTGAAACTTCACTGTACTTTCTCAAACTACTGAGAGAAATAAAAAGAAGTAAAAAAGTGAAAAGGAGAAACTTTTTCCAAGCAGGCTTCTTCTCTGGGGCAATGAGTTTCTCCCTCTTCTACATGAGACAATACTTGCAGTTAGCTTCACAATAACACCATCTGGAAGAGCACCAGCTTTGCTATGTTTTCACACCCAGGCCTCAATATGGCCATGAAATCAAAACAAGGCAATTTTTCCAACCACCTGGCAAGTTTCCCTGGGATTTCTGAATCAAAAGAGCCAGTGCAAGAAACTTTGACCTGATCTAACCAATCTAACAACAACTATGCTGTCCTGTAGCCCATGGTGAAGAAGTCCTATAGATTTGACCACAAGCAGAACTTCCTTTTGTGCACGGTTTTTTTCCCAAGGTCTTCTCTTTGGTAACTTTTATTCATGTGGCACCACCATGTCAGGACTTTTGAATTCTGCCTCCAGTCCCCAAGCGTTGCTGTCTCTGAGAAATATTGAAACTTTTGAGGGGAAGGAAGAAGCAGCCAGTGGGGTTCAACTTTGTTCCTAATGACACTCAATCTTCAAAGAATTTCCCATTTCTTACCCAGTAGCTGCAGCTGCATTGTGGTCCTGATAAGCAAAGGGACCTTATGATGGGCCACTTGAGAAGTTGCAGTCACTTCACTCTCATCTCATGACCTGAGGCCTCATTCTGCTGCTGCAGTACTTCTCACCTTGGTTTAGGTCCCAGTCACACAACCTTACACAGGGATGTATATTTTCATATGGACTTCGGGTCAACTACAGCATCCTGGTTAACATTCTGAAAACAGACTCCAGCACTTCATCCTCTGTCTTCCAAAGAAAATCTGTTTCTGCTATGTATTTTAGCCAAAAATGTGGTGAGATTCTGTAACTGGTTGAAGGCTAAATCATACTATGCTGGTATCTTTCCTCGGGGACTTGTTCACTCTTCCCTTTTTCATGCTGTGGCATGATGGAGTAGCTGCTTAATATATGATGCTGTGCTAATCTCTGTTTGATCAGTGGCATCCGTATTTTCACCAAGTCCAAGAATATAGATCTGGAATTTAATTCAGGCTGAATTTAGGATATTCTATTCCTTTATTATTACTATTATTATTACTATTCACCCTAAATACTTAGAAATCATGGCATGCTTAACTGGCCTCTTTTTAAGGTTTGCTTAATTGGCCTCTTTTTAAAAAAAAAACTTAAAAAGTATTGAAATTATTGTCCACTTCTGATGTTTATGACACAGTTACTACCAAAAATGAAATCAGAGTATTTGCTCATGTGGACAGGCTTCTGAATGAATTCCAGCATCCAAATTTTCCCCTGTCTTTTTAGCACTCCTGTCACTGTTTCCATCTGTGATGGCTTTGGGCTATGTTTTCTCTAGAATCATGTGAAAATCACTTTCACAGTTTGCTTGATTATTCCTTCATCCTTCACAGATTTCTATACTTATTAGAAAAATTCCATTACTTTTTTTTTTTTTTTTTTTTTTTTTTTTTTTTACACTGCCCATATTCGAACACAAAGTCTTCTACCTACAAAACCAATCTCCAGCTGGTCATCTGTAAATTCACACAAGAAGTTGGGTGGTGCTCACAGGGCAATGGTGAAATTCTCTTGTCCAGTTTTTGTATTCATGGAAGTCTCTTTTGTGTGTGTCACTATTTAATGAAATTGTTCCACCAAATTTTCTTTTTACACTTACCTGTTTCACTCATTTATAGACTACAGTTTCTCCTGCCAGTATACCACAGTTTTCATGAACTACAATAAATCCCCTTTACACCTGGGCCATGTGTCCACATATTTCCATGCATGATGGTGACCCATTTCCACTGTAAGTAGCCTCTTTTTCTTTGGTTACACGGCATCAAGGAAAATTCCAGGATCTTTAGTAAATTATAAGATTCCACTGCTGTCCTGGGCCTTATTTTGTTCCTCTTAAATTGCAACCTCTATTACAGCTGTGCCTTTTTTCATCCCCAGCTGCTCTGGGGATCTGGTGTTTGGGCATGCTGGGAGGACTAACATCCACAGGCTCTTTGCAGGTTCAGGTGTGGTCTCCTTGGGTGTGCTTTAGAAAGGTGAGATGAGACCTTTCCATCACATACCAAACAAAAGGCTTCTACCAATTTTGAATAATGTAGCACACAGTGCTTTTGGTGCCACTGAAGATGAGCAAATCAACCTGGTGGTCTCTAAACTACTCTGCCACTTCCCTCTCTCCTTTGTAGAATTTTTAATAATCTCCAAGGTTTTGACTTGGACTGTGAAATTAAACAGATGCAAAAGCTCCCAGGGAGATTTCCCTCAAAAAGAACTGGCTTCTGTGTTACTCAGGCTGGGATAATCCATCTATTTTTTTCCAGGTCTCTGTTGGTTACAGACAATGTGGAAGATGTATTTGCCCAGTCTTACCAGATCTTCCAACTGGCCCAGTTTCTCATCCACTGACTCATCCAGACGTGCTGGTCTGCAAGGTTTTTAGTTCTTTTGGAAGTTTTCAGCTCCCCTAATCCATGTTGCAGTGCATCTTGGGTAGCAAATCCCATATCAGGCCATAACTTTCTTCATGTTCTCTGCTAGACTTAGGGGCAATTTGCACCTCCCTGATTCTTCTTGACAGGCTAGGATGGGAGGTTTATCAGAGACTTCCTAGGTCTTTACAGTCTTTTTGTAAGTTTGTTACAAAAACAAATTTTGTAACAATTAGCAGATTTTGTTTTATCATGAAATACAGCTAAAACCTAAGCTCCTTCAGAGATGTTTCCAGATCTTCTCTCAAGCTTTCTTGTTCAGCCCTTGTTTTGGTTCTTGCTTCAGATTATCTGACTTGTCTGATTGTTTCTGTTATTTGTTCCAGCTTGGATCAAGAGGAATTACCAGTCTGTGATTTCTCTCCCTGGGAACAGGATCCTGCTGCTGATATTACATGACTCCTTATGTCACGAGTAATTAATCAGTATTCAGAGCCTCCAGGGTTGTTCTGTCAGGAATCAGTGTTCCTGCTATAGTCAAGTAATGCATGAGTGGCATCCTTTTTAGTCATCAAGAATATGTAAAAATATAGCTCATTTTTCCCTAGCAGAGCAGAAGACAACCAAAATGGTTTCCATGTTTCCGTGCATCCATATTTGTACTGGATGTTTCATCTTTTGGACAGCATTATACAGGCTTTTCTCATACCTCTTTTTCCTTCTCCAGTCTAAAGAACTACTATCTAATCCCTCACCAAAACTGCTATCATACTTAATTGTATTTAACATTTGAGGCCCAAATAAAACCTCTGGTCTGAATAATTTAGTCTTCTAACACCTTTTTATTATGTCAGTGTCATGGGCATTTATCAAAGATTTTTTTAAAAACCAAATCTCTGGATTTTTCTGTTCTGTACTAATTTATATCGTCCTGAAAAACTTTCCAAGTATGTGTCTTAATTCTAAGTCCTCTGACTTAGTTAATTTTTCCACCTTGATTTTCCATGAGGTATACTGGATAATGGAGTGGTTTTCAATGCATAGCAGTTTTATTGCAGTTCCACTGTATTTACACTAGAAATATATTTTTAAATCTGTATAATTACCCCTAAGTTTAAGTGCATAATTGGCATTATTAACTCTTTGTTCTTAATGGAAGAGAATTTAACCTGCATTTGTACTAGAATTATTCTGACAATATCTGTATAAGATGTGTATATATTAATGTAAAATAAAACTTTTACATAATTACAGTGTAAGGTAAGCTGTGCACTGAGATTCCAAAATAAAATTCTTTGATCACAAAAATCTATGTGTAAATGACATAATTACTCTTAATATCATTCCATACCAAATATATTTGTCAAAATCTTTAACATCAAAGCTCTGACAAAGTAGTGCAATGAATCTGAAAGATGTGCTAATATGGATGACCTCTCCTTTAACATGAATTTGTAGCAATTATGGACATAAAAAAGTAGAACGCTTTCATAATTACATAGGAAGTATGATGAGATAATACAGTCAAGTAATTATACTGTAGAGATTTTCTTGTTTGCAGATCTTCCTTTGGCCACAGGTTTTGTAATGAAGTGTTCCTTGAGACCTGGGTTCAAGAGTGAAGAGAAGGTGCAATTAAACATTATGTA
The DNA here is from genome assembly GCA_023637945.1 of Phaethornis superciliosus. Lineage (NCBI taxonomy): Eukaryota > Metazoa > Chordata > Aves > Apodiformes > Trochilidae > Phaethornis > Phaethornis superciliosus. The sequence goes on from JAJQWJ010000004.1 coordinate 68,605,954, forward strand.
GCCTAAATTAAACCAAGAATTACTTAAAAATTAGAGAAGCTTGAGTAAACACTCCATTATTTTTGCTCTGGCAAGGTGTCTCCAATATTGATGCAGCTATAAGAATGTAAAAATAGAATAGCAGATTGGGTATCAAGCATTTTAAGAGTGATCTTATGAGGTCTGGGCTAGTTTCTACCTTGGTCAGTGCAGCTAAGACCAGGTTTAGTTCATAACTAAGAGCTGTTCACTGATAGCACTGATACAATTTTGATCTAGCAATCACAGCCATTGAATTCCCAGTCAAAACCAGAATTCGAAAACCAGGAGAAAACCTTAAAAAATAATGAGGGCAGAAATGTTATTAGCCTGTGTCATTTGAACTGGAACAAAGTTATATTCAGGCTTGGTCTGCAATAGAAGCAAGCGGCTGAGGACAATTTTTCTTGTAAAACTTCTGTATGAATTGTCGAAATTCAGTCATTCCTATTTATGCTTCTTTTCAAGCTCTAAAATATAACAGCCTATAAAATAAGCAGCAGGTGACCAAAAAGAGAGATAGAGTGATTAACTGAACATTCAGGAGAACTCCAAATGGAGTGGAAATGTATATCTTTAATAGAGATTTATGGATTTTTTTTTTTTTCAAACTAGTTTTGTTCAAAAGATGTTTCATTACAGAAAAAATGGGGAAGTTAGAAGAGGAAACACATATTAGATAAAGAGAAGTGTGTGAGATCTACTGTGTGAGAATGTCCTAGATAATGAGTGACAGCTGTGAGGTTTTGGTCTCACTTTCGTTTTAATGGCATCCTCCAGTGACATAGACTGGATTTCAAGCCTTTGTCACACTGTCAGTTCCTGTGATGATCCATAGAATATGGGCATTTGACAGGTCTTTAATAAATAGTTTGCTGCTGGGATGAATTGAAGTTCAGCTGGATCTAGCTTGAGTTCAGCAGAAAAGACAGTGTTGTTAATCCACCTTTATGGTACAAAAGAAAAAAGAGAAAGGAAAAAAAAATTCAGCCTTGGACACCTGCTATCTTTCCAGACACTAATAATTAGAGACCTCATTTTGCAGATGATGAAAATGTTGTAGCAGCCAAAAATAATACATTATTGCTTCTCGAAAACTGTAACTAGGACCACTACAAAACACTTTTTTTTTTTTTTCCACTTGTATCTTTGCTCACATATAGCCAACTGAAAACCCTCTAGGGGAATTCAGTTTGCTGGCTAATTGACAGACATGTGGTCTCAAGACTATGTTTTGTTTCTTTTTCACTGGGGGTCTTCTGGTGTTGTCTCAGAGAAAGAATAATTTATTGCTGGGCACCATTTCCATTTTAGTGCATGGGCAACGCAAGCAGCCACCACTGAGTTATGGTTCTTGAGAAGGAGCAAATCAATGGTGGCTCAGCAGTCCTTGCTGCTTCCATCATAGAGGAAGAGGTTGGGGCTGGGCACTATAGGGCAGCAACTTCTTCCATCACTGTGACTCCTCCCTCATATCAGTAGAAACAGGCAATACATCTTTTTAGGACTTACCAACCCTACTCAAATCTTCCTTTCCTTTTTCTTGTTGCTGCAGCAACCTAGTCCTTTTTTTCTTACTGTTATTTTTTCTTATTTTTTTTAATACCCTTGCTCCCTAATTTATTTTCCTTATATGCTTTGCTATTCTTCTGTAAGTCAGTTCTGATTCAAGTGGTGCTGCAGCCTCAATTAGAAGTCCTTATAGCTCTTATTTAGCAAAGAAAGCGCTTTTCTGGTGTCAGTTTAGTAGAGTGAGTACAGCAAAAAGTGGATACCAGGGAGCTTGTGCCATTTACTGCAAGTTTTATTGTGTGGAAAAGTCTTTATCCCTGAGATTTGGTCCTCCCAGACCTGAATACACTTAGGAACCAGACTCAAATCTTATGATACAGGATGATCTATACATTGTGCATAATTTTGCATCCTGTGGGAATATCGAATTAAGCCATACAGAAAAAACAAAACAGAAGAAAAAACAAAAAAATAGCAAACCACTAAAGAATGTTGCTGGCTTGGGTAGTCATGGCAAGGAACTGAGCCAAATTAAGAGGGGTGAGGTGATATTCTTGGACAAGACAGAACCTGCTGTAGTATCTGTGATATCACTCAAGAAAGATGAAGCTTTGATATGTTTTTTTCTGTGTTGCTTGTTGAGTGCAACTGTTCACTCAATTTTCATATAAAAAACCCCCTGAAGTTAATGGAGAATTTAACAGCTGAGAAAACTGGGACTAAAGTGAAGTGTGGAGCTTTAAGGTTTTTTGTTGAAATATATATCAAAAAATGTGACCAAGATAAAATGCAGAGCCTTCCTCAGTCTTTCTAGAATGAAAGAGTTGGGAAGGAAAATAAAATTCTTGAACTCAGGCATTTGTTTGCCTGTACAATTTGAGGTCTTAGTCTTCTTTCACACAAGGAAATACTAAAAGAAAATTAAATGTGCCACAGGCACATAGTAAATTGACTAAACGTTTTAAATTTTTATGTGTTCCTAATGCCACCAGTTATATATAACTGGAAAGAAGTTTGTTCTAACATGTCCTTCCTTCAAAATATCCATACTGGGTAACACATACAAGCGAGTAAAATTAAGAGTGACAAGTTAGGAAAAGTTATTTAAGAATTTCCTCTGCTTAAAGAGGAAAGGAGATGAGTACTAAAGTAGCCCAACTGAATGAGATTGGGTAGTGTATACTATCCTAAGTGATAGCCAATATGTTTTGTACCCTGTTAGCTGATTAAAGTCATCTAACCGGGCTGTGTTTCTCCCTTTGTCTCATGGCATGTAGCAGTCCCCGCTGCATGACTTTTCCACAGGAGAGTTTGTGGTCACCTTGGTGGCTCTTTGCCTAAGTCTGTGACACTGAAAAGAGGGACTGATGGAGTCCCACCTTGGCTTAAGAGAGGAAGCAAAACTTTGTTGTGCTGAGGACACTGAGCCACTCTGCAATTCTTACTAGAGGTCTAGCAATATGTTTCTGTTTTCTTCGTGTTGTTGTATGGTCCTGGGAAGGAACAAACAGAGCTGGCTTGGAGCTCAGTTCAGGTCAGTTTTGTTTTAGGGGCAGAAGCAGTGTAATGAGTTGGCCTGAACCTGCAGAGCTGCTCATAGTATAACATCCAGTCAGAGTCACAAAGCAGAGACAAAAAAAGCTGCAGTGAGATATAATCCAATGAAAGCCCAAATACACAGGTCAATTTTTTATAGAAAAATATGTCAGTTAAGTTTTCTCAAAACTAGTATAACCACAGTTTTAATTTCTGATAATATAGAATTCTTCACAGTACTGAGCTGCTGCAAGTATTTACCACATCCATCATGCTATCCAGATGATACATACTATTATTTACCTTTGCTAGTATATTCTGCAGTAGCTTATCTTTATGTTGCAAAATATCAGGGCTTTACTCTTGTTCCAGACTTTCCTTTAGGTAGTTTATGGGCTTTTTTCTTATAATGCCCAAGGCTTTTGCACTATTTTACCTACCATTGTGTGTGTAGATCACATAGCTTTAGGAGACTGGTTCCAAGTCTGAAAGACATAAGGGAGAAGGGGAAAGACATAGAGTATGTCCTGAGGGAACAGCATATATCTAGGAAAATTCAATTTTCCTTTCTTTTCTACATTTTACTGCCCCTCTCAAACTGTTGTGAAGCTAAAGTGAAGTGGAGAGGAACAGTGGAGAGAGAAGGGAGGCTCTGGGTCTTCTGAGATTAATAAGAAGACTTTCATCTACAGCTCTGTGCAGCGCAGGGTCCCTGAGAATTCTACCCACTAAGAATTTGGGAAATCAACTGGGTACAAAAGCATATCAGGTACTGAGAGTGGGGTGCATCTTTTGGGGAATGGGGCTTTCCTTCATCTAAATCAGAAGCGGTTTTACCAGGTATTTGGTGTGGTTTTTCTTTGACATTTTGTGAAGAAACAGAGAACAGAAAGAAAGTATGAATGGGGTGGACAGCTTTGTCATATGAGATTGATGCAAAAAATAAACATATGCAGGGTATATGGAGGCACAATGATGTGCATAAGCAGCACCGTGACAGCAGTTGTTAACCTGGCTACTGGTGAAGAAGAATGAAAAGAGAGTGTGAAGACATGAAATGGTGCTGAAAGGAAGTGAGCAACAAAAGAAGATGGAGAGATGCTGGAATACTGGGAAATCCAGAAAGCGGAATTTATTCAGAAAATATAGACACTCTTCCCAATGTCTGACTACTTGCTGTGATACTTTTCAGCTTAGTACATACTGTTTTGCAATAATTGCAGATGCCAATCTGCTCAAGGCAATTAGATCTGGTGGGTAACCAAGGCCCATGGACTCCAAAGCCCAGAACCAGAAGCACTTCCCAGGTGCAGGTTCAGATGTGCCTCCCAGTCTTATCTCCTTTGCAAAATCTCATTATTATTTAAGTAAAAATAAAGCACAGCAATGAAAAGCACTAAGTGATAGAGATTCTGTATCTTCAAAGACTGTTGTATGTTGGCACTTTTTAAAATGTGGTTTAATTTGAATAAAAATGGTGAATACTGATGGCTCAGCACTCCTTAGGGCTCATTTGGCAATTCCCAAGAGCACTCATAGACTGAGGATAAGTGGTTATTAACATAATTGTCTTGTTCTCAACCATAATCCTTGCTTCTTTTGCTCTAGCACATCTTTGCACCACCATTTGTTTGTGTTTACTACAAATTTAGCAGATACAGATGACTTTTCAAGCAAACATCAAGAGAGATGTGGCCTAATTGAAGACAGTTGAGAGAAGATTGGGAAGAATACTTGGAGGTCTTGAAAGCATGGTCTACAAAGGAGATTTTAAAAAACTGGGTTGCCAACTTGGTTGGCAGAAACGACTGAAGGAATAGCAATTCTGAGATACATAAAAAAACTTGCAAAAAAACAACCAAAATTTTGGTTATTTTTTCTTCATGCTCCACATGCACAAAGAAGGTAGTTGTGGGTTAAAAATGTAGCAAGGGAAATTCCATCTAGACACTAGGTGTGGCAGTCATCACCTTCAGATAATGATAATGGTTGGAAAAAACTTCTAAGATCACCAAGTCCCACCATCCACCCAGGAGGAAAAAAATCAAACCAAGCCAAACAAAACCAAACCAAAACAAACAAAAAAAACAAACCCAAAACAAAACAACCAAATCAACCTGCTTGAACATATCCTGAAGTTCCACATCTACACATTTTTTTAACATCCCCAGGAATGTTGACCCCCACCACCTATCTGGGCAGACCATTTCTGTGCCTGACTACTCTTTCAGTAAAGAAATTCTTCCTAGTAGCTTGTCTAATTCTTCCCTGGCAACTTCAGTCCATTTCCTCTAGTCCTTTCATTGTTTACTTGAGAGAAAAGGACAGCACCCATCTCCCTACAACCTCCTTTCAGGTAGCTGTAGAGAGCCATGAGGTCTCTTCTCAGCCTCCTCTTCTCCAAACTAAACATTCCCAGCTCCCTCAGCCTCTCTGCACAGGACTTGTTCTCTTGGCTGCTCTTCTCTGGATGTGCTCCAGAAACTCAATGTCTTTCTTGTGGTGAGGGCCCCAGAACTGAACACAATATTTGAGGTGCTACTGCTGCAGTGTTGAGTACAGGGGCAGGATCACTCCCCTTCTTCTGCTGGCTGTACTCTTTCTGATACCATCCAGGATGCTGTTGTTCTTTTTGGCCACCTGGGCACACCCTGGCTCACATTCAGCCACCATCAACCAGCACCCCCAGGTCCTTTTCTTCTGGGCACGTTCCAGACACTCTTCCCCAAGATTGCAGTGTTGCATGGGTTTGTAGTTACAGAAGTGCTGGACCCAACACTTGGTCTTGTTGAGCCTCATACATGGCATTGGCCCACTAGTCCAACCTGTCTAGTTCCCTCTGTAGAGCCTTCCTACACTCAGGCAGAACAACATTCCCACCTAATCTGGTGTCATCTACAATGTGACTGAAGAAGCACTCAATCCCTTCATCTGGATCATTGATGAAGATATTGAACAAGACCAGCCCCAACACTGAGCCCTGGGTGACAAGACTGATGACTGGCTACTAACTGGATTTGACTTCTTTAACTACTATTTCCTGGACATGCAGACAGTTTCTAACCCACCAAAGACTTCAGCTGTCCATGTCATGACCCATCAGCTTCTCTAGGAGAATGTGGGAGACAGTGTCAAATGCTTCATAAAAAATAGAGAAGGGCCTGAAAATCCCTCCCTTTCCCTTCACTGTGGGAAAAGGATACTTTACTGAACCAGCTTTGGTCTTTAAACACACATATGAGTCCATCACCAACTATAAGTATAAGCTGGGAACTTTCATGCAAAACACATGTTACAGTAACTGGTTAGGAAAATGAGAGAGATAATTACTGTAAAGCCTTGCAGGAGTATGAGACCAAAAGAAACTTAAGCATTTACTTTTCTTTGACTCCAGCAGAGACCATTTTCTTTGCCTGTAGTTTTGAAAATGTGTCTTCCTTTTGTTTATCCTTTATTGCTTCAACACAAGCTTCACACACTTTTTTGTTACATCTCCACCACGCACAATGATTTCCAGTGTATAATGATGATGGTTATTCCATCCTACTTGCAGTGCGAGTTTAATACTTTTTTTATTAGATTTCATCAAAATATTTTTTTCTCCCATTCCAACAGTGTATGGGAAACATTTCTTGAAAGCATCCACAGACACTGCTCCCATCAGCTTCACCATTCTCTCCATAAAATTCTCCCTGCTGTTACAACTGCAAACAAAATACCTGTTGTGCTCATTAATAGGTGATTTTCATTATGTTTGTGGCTAAACATATAGCTCAGAATGATTCTGCTCTAAGTCTGCACAGCCTCTCATGTACTTCTGGTTTTAGTCCTTTTTGAATGATTTCTTGAAGACAATTGACTGTCTTTTGGAAAGGTTTATTCTCACAAAATGATAGTTGTCTTTAGTAGTTCTTTGAATTAGTTTTCTAGATTTTCTTTTTAGTCACCAGAGGGGAATCAGCACCTTAAGGATAAAGCCCTTTTAGTCTAAGCTCACTACATAAGCTAGAACAGCTGAAATCTAGTGGTGATTTCCTCTCAGCTATCAAAAGGGACTTCCTAATGACCAGCTCCTACCAGAGCATAGCCAGTATCTCAAGATTTCTAAAATCTCTTATCTAACCTATCTGACTTTAATACTCATGTCCCAAAAGAAACCTCTACCAAGAGCTACAGAGAAAATTATAGTGATAGGCTCTAGAAAACACTTCCATCATAAAACTAGAGTGAAAACAACACTGTAAAAACAAGCCAGCCGCTCAAAAACCCCAAGCTCTGTGTCAGTAACCCAGAATCCACAAGCTGCAAGAAAATTCCTTTGGCAAATGACATCTGTAATGTTCTTTGACTTGCTGCCATCTGTTATTGCTGCCTTATAATCAAGTTTGTTTTCAGACAGTGCCTGATTCTTCCAAGATAAAGAGGGTGTGTATTTTAACAGAAGTTACCAGTGGATAGACCCATAGCATGGGAAGGGCAAGAAAATAATGGAACACAGTTATATATAGTTGCATAACACTTTAGAGTGTTTAGATGTAGTGGCAGTTGTGTTTGTAATTGCCTACTGGAAAGAGAACAAGCTTGTGTGTTGGAACAAACTTTAGGAGAGGTACTGTTGAAAAAAGAACAGATATCAATATACCTTCCTACAGCTCTACTAGTGAACTGTCAAATTAGTTTAAATAAATAGAAAAAGATAAACTTTTATTTGAAAATACTTGAGTGATCTAACACTTTATGTTAAAGGTTTTAAGCATGTCAACTCCAAAGAGAGGGTTTACAGACTTTGATACAGAGAAGATACAGATAAAAACACAGACAAAAAGCAGAGAAAGAGAGATATAACTCTTTTTTCATCTTCAGTCCCTCTGATATACATTTAGAGTTTCCTGTGTAAGTATTTATTTCACAAATTATCTGAAGATTATTAGATTTTTGAATTTTTATAAGACCTAAAGGTAAAAATAAAGTGTAAAAGGTAAAAATAAAGTGTAAAAGGTAAAAATAGGTAAAAATAAAAATTGAAGTGACCATCTGAATCACTATATCTCTCCTTGCCCTAATGTAATTTTAAATGGCACAGACAAGAAAGAGTTCTCCAGCATGCCTTAGTATTACAAATCATTTGTGGAGGTCAGAGATGTTTGACCTTTCAGGTGGTGAAGAGGAATAAAACTATTCCCAAAAAGCAATGCAGCCAGCTCCTTAGTATGGTGTAAAAGGCCAAATGGGTTATGAATTGGTCACGTTATGAGCACAGAGACAGTGTGTGCCATTTCTCATCTGACATGGTGTATTGTTGCATCATTGGGACATAGAAAGTTGGGTACTCTACTTTTTGGTTCAGAGCGCTTGGATGTGGAGGATGGACAGGTGAGGCAGCGCCAGGTTTCCACTTTTAGGTCAGAACACTGTAAAAATATATCTATCCTCTTTCAGACTCAAATAGACTTTTTGCACTGCCACACCTGCTACCTCACTACAACTACCCACACCAGAACTTTGTCTCCATGGGTGCATGAATACATGTACACAGGGACACAAGACAAGGTTCAGAGTTCACCTCTATGGTACAAAAGCCAGCACATGTCACTAGCACCAAAGAGCAAGGCAGCAGCTAAAAGCAATGCAGAAACAGTTTTGTGGGATCAACAGCTACAAGTAGAGGTTAATTTGTGTAAACTTCAACCTCTTTCACTCTTTAAAGTTGTGGATTTTCAGTCTATGCAGAGAGGGTTGCTTGCCCTTCTTGAAGCTTGTCTGAGCTCTGTGTTTTCAGTCTAAGAGGAGGTGATTTCATTGTCTGAGTTGCAGACATATGGATTAGGGGAGCATTTCTGCTGTGGGCACAATCTTAATAGTATCCACCATAACCATGTTTATTTCTTTTCCTTGGAACATGGAGCATCAACAAGTTCACATCAAGTCTGGTGTGGCTGTTCCTGCTTTCCTGCAGACCTTCCAATAAAACTTGTACAGGTCCATTAACAGAAGTTGAAGCATCAGGTGTGGGTCTGCTTTCCTGTGACAGGTCTGAGAAAGTGCAACATTTAAAAGGTAAATAGTTTGCCCACAAATAGAGCCCAGCAGCAAAGGAATTTAATTCATGGTATATATCCTTACTCTAAAATCTTGTCAGATGCTGGGCTGCTCTCTCAAAGAAAGAGATTAAAGCCACACACCTCACCTGAATTGTAGTCAGATACATCAGCTGACACTCCTTTGTAGCTCAACAAGGAGATTTGATAGAAGACCTCATTCTCATGAGTGAGTTCCTGACATCTTTGAAATCAGTGGGAGTTTTGCCATAGGGTTTGAGCTGTAATTCAAATGCCAGCGTCCCTTGGGTCTCAATATACCACAATATGAGGTACACCAAACTGTTTCAAGGCATGCACAGGCTCAGCTGGATTTAAATTTTGAGTCTTATTGCATGCAAACAAGTTTTACTTACCTTAGCAGGCCTTAAGTGACTGATGCTTGCCATGCTTACAGGGAAGTTCAGTGCAGCTCAAATCATATTTAAGCCAAACAAATCAGAATGGTTTAAGTTAAAGTATCAATGGGTCTTTGAGTCATCATGCCGTGCATTAAAGAACAGACTTCTTTTCTCTACTGCAGCAGCTTACAGAAATAATAGTAATAATAGCAATAAAAAACCCCACGAAAAACTATTCAGACCAGAACCCCAAACAATATATAATATTCATTATATTCAGCCTTGGAAATAAAAGGTTACCAAACTCTTGATACCTGCTGCTGAGGGTTTTCACACTTTAAATAAAGCTGGCAAAAGGGATGAGCAATTTTGTTTTGGTCACATTCTAAATGTCAGTATCACCATTAACTACCTCTCAAAGTAATCAATTGCACCAGAGGACCAGCAGCTCTCACTGTCCCTATTGATTGAAAACCAGAGCTGTGGTTCACTGATTCTGTGTTTGAGTCACCTTATATCCCTTACTACAGTGACCTCTGCCTGTACACTTGTAGTGTGAAGGCTATTGAAGCAAGTATCTAGTGAACATGCATTCATTGTCTTTTCCATCCAATTAAAATTCTTCACTATCATTCCCTTTTATCTAGCCTTTGTAATTGGATTCCCAGTTTCCCAGTTTCTCAATTTTCATGTCAGTAAGGGAGAAAAAGATAGCAAGCCCCTGATTTGGAAAAAAAAAAAAAATATTTAATTGTGTCTAAAGGGTTTGTTCTTTCTTTAGCTGAGTTTCTGAAAGAAAAAAAGGCTTCTGTGATCACATTATCATTTGTCCATCTGTGTTTGCAGCTCAGCCAGATTCAAAAGTGGTTTTATGACTCCTCCATGGTACCCTGGTGACATTATATCCTGTAGAAACACATGAGATTGGCAGCTTTCTAGAAGAGGAGATATAGTCACATAGAGAAAAAGACTGTGTTTTGTGAGTAGATTTCTGTCCAGCCTGGTTACCTGAGATTCCCACATCTCTTGCAGCACACAGGCTGCCCTTTCCCAGGGGAGAGCCATAGGTTGTAAGTGGGGATGGAGGACATTAGGACTTTTCTTCATGCAGCATATGGGGTGAGGGAAAAGATCAGAATCAGGAAGGATAAGCCACTCAAATTGATTGGGAGAAAAGCTTTGTTTAATGCCATTGTTTATTAAATACCTTGGAGTTTTTTGAGAGTATTACAACTGGTGAGTTTTTTTCAAAGCTGTTGTGTACAAAATAATTTATTTTTTTCATTTCTGGCAGAGAGTAAAAATATTCTTTAATAGGATGTTGTACACCAAGATCAATATCAAAGTCAGGTGAAAGACATCACTGTCTAGAGATTCCTGCAGAGGGACTAGGTTAGTCTGCAGGCTTATCTTCTACATGGCAGCCTTTAGGTGAGAGGAGTTGAGGCTTAATTTACCAGGGCTTTGTTATTGTTAAAAACATGAATCTGAACAGAAGAGAAAATTTATATTGACCCAAACCTTAGCGACTTAGTTCACATTGACTCTAACAAATTATTCTTTTCTGTAAAATTTTCTCTTTGATAGAAATTCAGAATCATTTGAAATCCAGTAGTCTACAAGCTGTGACACAAATGTTTGTAGTTAGAGAAGTCATCCAAAAGTCTGATCTCACAGTTAACCTCAGACAGTCCCTTGCTTGACTGGTCCTAGTCCCTTCCTAGACTGATATTCCAAAGTCTTGGTCAAAAAACTTTAGATTACATCACCAGCATGGAACAATAGGATAGTTATTTTGGGATTTTCCCTCATGAAATAGAAGAAGATTAATAAATCCTTGAAGACAATTGAACTCAGCAGCAGCACACTAGTAAATCAATTATAAAATTGTTAAAAGGTCAAATCTTCTTTCATAGCCATCCACAGAATGCCAGGAATTAGGAGTTTCAAATGTGATGGAATGGTCGTGATTGCAAGGAGGAGACAAATATTTTGCAAACCTAGCCCACTATGCTTGCAATAATATGAATCATTCCAAACCTTTCTTTCTAATTTAGTAAGGTACTGCACAACCTTTGGGTAACAGGAAAGTCAAATTAGTGGAACAGAAGGTTAAAACAACTAAATAACTCTAACTTGGCAAATAGGGATAAGGAACAAGATAATTGCCTGTAACTATTTGAAGGAAGGGATAAGAATAGCTTCAAGTTGCTCAGGGGAGTGTAATTAGATATAATGGGATGAAATTAAGCTATGGAAAATATTAGAGAGGAAAATCCTTATGAAAATCTCATTCAAAACCTGGAATAGACTACAAAGCTCTATTGGAGAAAGCCTTTATTCTCTTGGTAAAAGTGAACGGAAAAAAGAATTTTGAAAATACACCAACAGATTCTGCACTGAGAAGGTGATGGGATGATCTTTGAAGTTTTTTTTTACTTTATTTTAATCTAATCCCGTATCTCTTGTCTTAGTACACTGGTAAAATAAAAGGTTTCTCTTTTAAGAACTTCCTTTTCCTTATGGGTCACAACCACTACTACTTTGTCTATGCTCTCTAAACACTACTTCTGTGTGAAAAAATCCATAATCAAAAACAGCGTATGTTATTTCTCCAGAATAAAGTCTCTTCTTTCTTCACTGAGATCTGCCATTTAAATAGTCCTGACAATATTTTTTTTTGACTGCAAGGAGCAAGAACTGTCTCCTTTTACTGTTAACACTTTTTAGGCATCAGGGAGGTTTCACCTTCTACCACTGCTTCTCTGGAAAGAAGATGGGGAAAGGGCGAATTTTCACTATTTGCCTTCACAGACTTGTCTTACCATTCTGTGTGTCAGTTCTTGTAAAATGGTTCATGTTTCTTATATCAATGTAATGCTATGAAACTTTATTCATTATTTATCTGGACCATATAGCAGAACTGGGCATGGAGGCGTTGTCTCCTATGTACTTTTTATAGCTTGTTATTTACCTTGAGCAAAAGAATCTAGTGTAAGTGGCCAAACACTGATGTATGTGTCCAATAGGGCATTACATCTTCCTCCTTCCTCCTCATAACAGTCTGAAGACCACATCATACCCTTGGCTGGCTTATAGGTTGGTTTATGACAAATTGTTTCTGGAAGCAAAAACTCCATTTTCTCTTTTTTACTTGTATGCAGACTCAGGCCATGATATGGAGAGAGCTGCATGAGTGGGGCTCATGTACAATCCCAATTGTCACATTTCTTGGCTCTTGCCTGTCTTTGCTGTAGTGCAGAAATTGTCTATGATGTTTTCCTCAACCAAATGTCACTGGCAGTCAGCAAATATAAGATCCACTTTCTTAAACCTGTTCGTTGTACAGAGTCAGGATCATGTTATCATGACCCGATGACTTACTTGCAGAGTTGTGGATCATGTTTACAATGTCAAGAGCAGGAGTTATTCCCATCTGACTACTTTTTGGAATAAAAGACAAAGCTAATCATCTCAAAACTACTAGGGCTAGACAGAAAGCATTAGCCAGCTCTGTGCTAAGGGCAGTCAACAAACCCAGGTTTGAAGTGAGGCATCAATTTAATTTAAGATGAATGTTTGCAATCACAATAACTGGATTTCATTATCACTTAATGTATTCAAAAATTACCATTTTGCTTGTAAAAGGAAATTTTCATGAGATGATTGCAGTACTAAATGTTCTGATGAACAGAAACAAGAGGACACGGAACTATTTCATTTTAAAAATAACAACATGGCACAGCTGAGGTGCATATTTATTCCGTAACCTTTTCTGATGATGTGAAGTACATTCTTTATTCTTTAAAAGTGTATGCAGTTTTTTACTCATTCATGAGTTATTTAAGCATACGGGTTGGCAGATGTAAAAACAGTTTATTTAAATACACTATCTGAACTTATGTTTTTATAATGCCAGTGAGATGCCTGCTGTCACCTAGTTCTAAACTTGTTCCCACCTAACTGTAGGCACTTATGTCAGGTGACCTAAGATCCTTCTTAGGTATAACAGCACCCTTCCACTGAACACAAGTAAAACATACTAGGGATCAAAGTTTGGCCCCAAGAGCTTCAAAGCAGAGAGGGTAATCAAGACCTCAAACTTCCCAAGATAATTAAGCCTTCTTCTTGGTCTCAGCTTCTCTGCACATCCATAATGTGAACATCAACAAAACTCAGCCCTTTCTGCATGCAGACAAAGCAGCAAGTATGGTAACCCCCACCAACCACAGCTGTTTCATGAAGGCTCCTTCAAGTCCTTCCTGAAATTTTAAACACTGTCCTGGTCAGGAGACCATTTCTTGGCAGTCATGGATATAATTAGCTTGAACACTTCCTAGACATTTTTGAAGCCCACCAGTTTCCTTCTTGGCCATCTGCTGACCACTGGCTCTTGGCAGCTTGATGTCTGAGACCAGAGCAGCTGCTTCTTAAGGCTGTGGTTCCCTGACTGCAGTGTAGTTACTTCCAGATGAGTGCCATGTAATTCTCCAATCGAGGTAATTGAATCTGAATACACTTAGAAAAAACATATAAAATCAGACAGACCAGTGACAGACTCAGATTAGTAGTTAGAACTTCTGGATAAAGGATTATAGTATTGAGTTACTCTTTTATTTTGATGCTCTGTTTAGTTACCAATTTGTTTTGCAGTATTTCAGTCAGGTCTATAGCAAGGTCCCTGAAGGGTTTATTCTAATAAGTAATGCAATTTGAAAAGGTAGGAAACAGCAGAAAACTCGTTTAGTTTCACTCGTTGTTACTAGTTTGCCATTCTACATTGATTTTTCTCCTTCCTATTATACATGGGCTATGTTCTCTAATGGGTTTACAAGTCTACTGATTAATGTGAGAAAAAAATAATACTTGGTTTACTGCAGGGGTAAATAATGTCTTAACTACTTCGAATCCTATGGTCCTTTCAGAGCACTAATCTGACATGGCACTGTCACAATGACTTCACCTGCCGCTTTTCCAAAATCCCTTAAAGACTTTTTCATTTCTTTTATTCTCATTTCCTCTAAATATTTGCTCAACACTTTTTTCATGGATTTGCTTTCACAATTACTACAACTTTGTATGCAAACATTTCAATAACCACCTTGCCCTGCTGGGAATATTTACAGAAAATAATTTTTTCAGTCACTACAAAAAATGTACAATACAAAAGAGTGAATTTAAATTCAAGGCACAGACATTTGGACCAGAATTGATACTGAGCTTTTCTACAGAAGGCACAGGAAAAAGTTATTGATGATTTTTTCAACAAGTTATTAAAAAAAACTTTCTGCTCCCACAACCCATTTCCTTTTGTTGGTCAGTGCTGACTTATTTCTCAGTATTTCCTTGATCAGCCTAATTACGGGTTTTCTGCCATGTTTCTCTTCCCTGAAAATGATTAGTTTTATGTCAAATACCAATGCTTTCAGTTCCATCATTTTTTTTTTAGCCAAGAACCCTGTATACAGGCAATCCAGTTTGTTCCTAATAACCTCATCCTTTGTCTCTCCTTCCTCCTCTTCCCAGAAGACACTCCCTTAGCATGAACACATATCTATATTCTGAGAGAACAATTAATAGAAAATTAAAGATTAACAAGAAAATGAAACAGGTCTTTGTGGGTTTTTTGGGGGATTTTTTTTTGATAGAACTACCCAACAGTTTAGAGGTAACTAAGCTATTGAAAATAGATTTATCTTGGGATAGTGGAAGAGGCCTAGTTATAGTAGTGATGAACTCCAGGACTAATAGTTTATTCTGCTTTTCAGACTCTATAGATCTTAGAGCCTCTAGTAACCAGGCTAGGATGTTTACAGTAAAAGACAGCATTTCTACATCATGACTATGCTGGAAGTGCTTCCAACAATTGCTTGCTTTAGCAATTGGAAGTTGGTCTCAAAATCAGAAACCAAATCCCACAAACTCCATTCCCTGGTCCTGCTACCCTGTCTCCTGAGAATGGTACTGCACATATTTTCTGACAGCCTTTCCTTCCTCTGAGACCATCTACTCCTTTGTGAGCCCAGAAGTTCATGTCAGAATTCTTGCAAACTCACAAATGTTGTTCACTGTTAGTCTAGGCATTTACACCTTTTTTCCAACTGTTAAATCTACAGGGCAAACCAAGATTTTTCTTTTTTTTTTTCTTTTTTTTTTTTTCCCCTCTCTCAAGTGTTATAAGGAAAGATGGCATTTATACTGTTCTGAACTGACAAAAGATTGGTATAGTTGAATCCAATATGAAGTAGCTGGAAAAATTTTCACACTTTTTTTCCTGTTTTCACAATGTTTTAAGAATGTGTTGACAAATTTGACAAAAATCACTCAGAAGTCTGAAATGTTTTATTAAATGTTTTCTTATTTCAGTTTAAATTTATTTTTCATTTCAACATTTCCATAACATTTTTTCTGTTTAAAAAAAAACACAATTCAAAATCTCCTACCATGCTAACAACTTTTTTTTTTCAGAGTGAAACATTGCAGACATTGGGAAACTGAGCTTATCTTACTTTTTTTAAAAAAATAATATTATGTTCATAAAAACTTCTGCTTCAGCTTTTAATAGAGAAGAAAGAGAAAAAAATAGACTGGTAGGTTATGCTGGTGAATCATCTCCTTCACAACATATCAGTCAATCTAAAAATAATATTGGTAAAGAAGTGAAGATCTCAGGGGTTCTCTTCTACAATTTTTATAGAAAACAGACACTTGGTTAGAGTGATAAATTCCAAACTACTGCTTTTTTAGGGGAAAAATATCACTGTGAGCAAATCAGACAATAAAATGTCATTAGCCAGTGTCATTTCTTGCTGAACTGCGAAAACGTTGATACTGACAAATAGTTGAATTACTTTTTGTTTGTTTTCTCATCCTTTCACCTCTATAACTAATACAGAGGGATACTGAGAGCATTCTCCATCCTGATTCACCCTATTGATAACCTAGGCAAGAAAGCTAAAATAAACTCATTGATTTAGCAATATAATCAATGTGATCATGTAGTCAGCAACCCAGAAACAGTGCAGTTCCATGGTGTGTCTGAAGCAAGGGACACTTTCTCTCCTGTAGTCCCATCCTGCATGCTTATCTGAGGACAAGTTAGACCAATTGCACTCACTGTATATCTGTCTGCACTGAGGATTTAGGTCTGAAACAGTCTTGGTGGAAGAGAGACACTTAGATAAAGTGCCTTGGGTTTAACATGTAGCTAAAGGTAAAGAAAAAAAAAAAAAAAAAGAAAAAAAAGAAAAAAAAGAAAGAACAGAAAGCGTTACAAAACCTAATTCTGCCGTCCGTCTCTTTATATATTTAAAAATTAAATTAAGACAGAGGTCCTGGGAAGGCCTGGGATTGCAGAGGTAGCTAAAGGATTTGTACTGGAATTGAAGAAAAGTGATATAATATAAAACAGCAGACAGGGCTGACCAGTCTCATGACCTTCATTGAGCAGGGTGAGGAGTAAACATAGAGTGTAACTGCTGCAATGTCACTTGCCTTTGGAAACTCCTGCCCTCTTTTAGTGACTTGAGGGTTTCAAGCAAATGGGAAAGGACATGCTTTCTTTCTGAATGTGATCTTTATCCTGATGATGTCCTTTAAGTCTGAGATCTAGTGTTCTGGATACACAAAGGAATAAATTTCAAACCTCTGCATTTCAAATTATCTCTGAACAAACAAACAAACAAAAAACAAACAAAAAAATCTTCCTGTTTGACTATATATTCCTTACTGTGCCTCAGACACAGGGTATTAGCAGCAGTTCCAGTGATTCACTTACCTCCTTTGGTGATGGGACATTTTTTTCTCTTTCTCTTTTCACTGTCCCCACAACTATTTGCCAAAAAGAAAGAGGGGGGGAGGGTGTATTTTCAAAACCCATCTTGCAGATTCTTTATCTTGTATAGTCGCTCTTCCCAACACAAAATACCTTGAGTAGCTCTTTATGTAACTTCAATTAACAAAAAAATAATAAAATTCAGCTGCTCCTCTGAAGCCATCCAAATCTAATTAACTACAGAAGCTAAAGTTATATTAAGCTTCTCACTTTTTTCTCCTTAGCATCTCCATTCATACCTTCATTCAATGTGTTCACAAAAAAAGGAATTTCTAATAATTGTATCTATAGTCTTGGAAAAAGAAAGCCTCTAATCAGGAGGCCTGTGAAAGAGGAGAGATCGGAGCCTTGCTTGAACTTGGCAGTCTGGCCCCGAAAAAACTTGCAGACAAAGGAACCAAGGAGCTTAGGCCTACGTCTAAGAAAGCTGGTGAGAATTTGTTCAGCCTCTGAATAGACATCTCCATTTCAGTCCTAAATTGTGGCTGCACAGATTCATTGAAATGCCTTCTCCGAAGTAAGAGGGGGAGGGAGTCAAGGGAGGGAGAAGGCAAGGAAAGTTTGTGGAATATAAATGAGGTTACGTGTGGCTGAAGAGAGAGATAGACACTCTACAGAGATTTATTCCTGACCGACATACAGTAACACAAAGGCAATAAAACTTGTCCTTGGTAAGTGGCAATGCAGTAAACTTTAATCTTCAGAGAGCTGAGATGATGCAACTCACCCCAGTGAAAAATACTTTCTTATTCATGGAGTGCATAATTTAAAATATTTTTGTGCAGATTTAAAGAAGGTGTAACTAGGTATCTTCCCATACCACGACCTTATGATTTGGGTGGTCTGCAGAGCCACAAGACCAGCTAGATAGGGAATCTTGACATCTTGTCTGAGGAGTTAGCTATCCTGCTGTACACCATGTCTCATCTATGGAAAAATTCAGACTCTGGCTCTCTCTGCTGCATGGTTTGGTTTAAATGAAGGGGACTGTACCTCAGAGGAGATTTATTCAAGAGCCTTTTATATTTTTTCAGCTAGCAAAAGGTGCATTTTTGGTCTAACAGTCTCAGGGACATATTCTGGTCTGGTTATTTGCATTAATGTCTTCATGTTCATTCACATCTTCTGCAGCAATGAGCCTTCCTGAAACTGCAGCTTTACTTAGTAGCAAGAAAGGAACTGAAGCAGGGTCAATAAATTAAAGCAACTGCCACTGCACAGCAGAAGGAGGGAACATTTGGTATATTAAAATAAGTGCAGTTAAGATACAAAAAATGCAGATGGTGCATAAAGTCTCTCAGGGAAAGCCCACCAATGCTGACCCAGACAAGAGGAGATTCATACAGAGTTACAGAGGATCAGGGGTTTTTTTACAGTAATTATTTGATTTATTGTTAATTTTCTGCTTTCCTACTACACATTAATGATTAGGAAATAGGAAAACCTGTCCTTAGCTTCTTGGGCTCTTGCTCTGAAACAAGAAGAGTTTAAGGATATTGTAAGATCATGTAGGAAGAGTATTAGAGATGCAAAAGCTCAGTTAGAAAATCTGGCCATCTCTACTAAGGATTTTAAAAATGCATTTATAAATACATTAATAACAGAAGCAGGGGCAAGAAAAACCTCCATTACCTACTGGATGGGTGGGAGAACTTAGTAATGGAAGACAAAGAGAAGGCTGAGGTACTTAACACTTTCTTTGCCTCAGTCTTTAAGAAAAAGACTGACTACTTTCAGGGAAACTGGGTTCCTGAGTTGGTAGATAGGGATGGAGAACAGAGTACCGCTTCTGTAACCCAGGAGAAGGTAGTTAGGGACCTGCTGTGCCATTTAGATCCCAACATATCTATGGGGCTGGGTGGGATTCATCCTAGGGTGTTGAGGGAGCTGGTGGAAGACCTGGCCAAGTGACTCTCCATCATTTATCACCGGCCCTGGATAACCAGGGAGGTCCCAGATGCCTGGAGGTTGGACAGTGTGATGCCCAAGCACAAGAAGGGTCTGAAGGAGGATCTGGGAAACCATAGCCCTGTCAGCCTGATCTTGGTACCTGGCAATGTTATGGAGCAGATCATCCTGAGTGCCATCAAGTGGCATGTAGTAGACAACCAGGGGATCAGGCCCAGCCAACATGGGTTTTGAAAATGAAGGTCCTATCTGACAAACCTCATGTCCTTCTATGATTGGGAGACCTGGTTGGTGGATGAGGGGAAGGCTGTGGTTGTGATCTACCTCAACTTCAGCATATCTTTGACACAGTCTCCCATAGCATCCTCCCAGGAAAGCTGGCAGTCCATGGCTTAGGCAGGGGCACCCTTTGATGGGTTAAAAAATGGTTGGATGTGTCACTGGCCCAGAAAGTTGTGGTGAATGGTTCTGCATCCAATTGGCATCTGGTGACAAGTGGGGTCCCCAGGGACCAGTACTGGGCCCAGACCTTTGAACTCAATAACACATTTCTCAAGGTTCAGAGCAGCCCCCCAGTTGGCCTCACACTGTACAGGCATTTGCATGATGAATGGAAAGCTGTTTGTACTGTGAAGCTTAAACAGAAAGTAAACATTTAGTGAGGTTTATATACTGCCTACTATCTTTTGCTCCATAAATTTAAAAGAAATTGCAGCTGTCCCTCACTACTCATTTTGGATCTGTTTTTAGCTTATCTGTGTCTGGGTTTTCTGCTGTGTAGCTAAGGACATTTTCAACAGATACAAATTTCATTATTAGACAGTAATTGCATTTGTTTTTCCTTTCTTTGATGTTAAATGTAAAGAACCCCCAGGCTACTTCATCTAACATAGGATTGTTAGCAATGATTCTCTGCTAAGGCAAGGTAGAGTGCTGTATTTAGCCTAATCTGGAGTGATGATGTTTATCAGACAACTGGATGAGCTCCTTTACCAATGAGACACCATTCATGGGTTTATATACAGTACCCAGCATCACATATGCACTCTAGGCCCTGGGATTTCTAAGCACTTCTAGCAGCTTTTCTAAAAGCAAATTAAATGGAGCACAGTTGATATTTCTTATAATTTTAACAAGAGACTTGTGCACAGAGACAGCAAGAAAATTTTGATCTGTTTCCTCTGTCATCACCTTCCTCTAGGAAAATTCTGAACTTCTTGGTTATGATCACTAAATGCACCAAATCCATAGAAATACACAAATACGGAAAATAGCGAACCCTGTTTTCTTAATCTATACATTAATAAGATTTTTCCCCCTTCAAACACCCAAATACATTTCCTTACTAAAAAAAGACTAAACATCCCTTTCAGAGGAAATATGAATGTGAGTCTCAGCTATCAACGTGTCAAGGAGGAAGAAAATATTTTTTAAAGGTGTTGAAATTGGAAGAGGATCATGTATATCAACGATGCCCTTGCACAGACTGCAGAAAGGATACAGCCTCTGTCATCTTTTTCCTAGGGAGCTGGAATGGAATCAAACCTGAAGTAGTGCAAAATAAATAAAATCGTTCTGATCTTTTCCTTTACCGTTAGCATGATACATTGAATTTTATGAACACCATCCCCATAATCATGGGGACTTCCTAATTTTTAAGCACTTGAAAAATCTGGTCCAGGTTTGCTAAATCAAATTAGGTCTTGTTATAAGACAACAGTGAAAACCTTGTCCTGTGTGTGAGGTGTGTCTGATCTCCAGGGCAGGGGAGGAGAATTGCATTACAGGGATATATTGTTAGTTCAGGGGCCTTGTAGCTTTATGTAAAAACAACATTTTTGTGGCTGAGCTGTATTGATGTCCAGCAGGAAAGAAGCTAAAGCAGGTACCCTTACTCTGCTCCCATCCTCTTCTTCAGCATAAACACTCCTCTTTCTGGGTCTGACTAAAATATCTGTTTTCTTATGCCCCCAGATTCCATCACATTTTAGTGCCTATGCCAATAAGTATTGCATACATGAAAAACACTTTTTATTAGTATTACTTGCCAGTGAAAAGTTTACTACCAAGCTAGTAAATATTTCATCTCTGACCATACTAAGTTTTGGGTTTACCAGCTGAGGTGTGTGGTCTCTCCTTAGGGGAAGAAAGTGGATTGTCCCCAGGAAACAAAAGGTGCCAGCAACCAGAAATATTGTGTGGCTTCATGGACAGGTCAACTTTACTCTCTTTTTGCCTACATTCATGCACAAAAAAACACATTGAGCACAAAAAGCAAGAAGAGAAAGTCTCAAGGGGAGAAAAGGGGTCTTTGGGTCCTTTTCATGGCTAGTGGGTGCCAGAACTAGGCAGGAGTCTACACGATCTCCATGAGCAGGGGGTCTGAGGCCCATGCAGCTTTTACCACCTTCCTTCACATCCCTTCTCTCCTCCAAGACACTGATATTTTAACCCCATTTTACAGATAAGGAAATGAAGAGCACAGCACTTACACCTACGTTAAGCTTCCTTCTGCAGGTGCCTGACTGAGGCATCCCAGGCTTCTTTGGCTTCTCTTTTTGAAAAAATAATGGGCAAATGAGGGATGGCCACTCTCCCCATCTGCCTGACTCCTCACCCCTGAGCCATCAGCAGAGCAAAGCCATCACCATGCTCCATGTGAGGCACGCACACCCAGGGATTTTCCTAATCCAGGCATTGTGGCTGCTCATCCCTTCAGACTGTTTGACAGTAGTGGCTGGTTCATCGTCCGACTTGCTCTTTGCTTTCTGTGGGTTAGGCATGGAGACTGCTGTGCCACCTGAGGCAGACCCTCCCATCACCCCAGTCAACCCAGCATGGCCATCTAGGAGGTCAGCAAGGGCACAGGACCTTCTTTCAGTCACTAGTACTTGCCCTGCTGCAGTATCTCTTCCAAAATTGCCATCTGTGAGGGACTGTGACTTGGTCCTGCAGCTCATTTCTGTTACTTTTCATATGCTGATAAGTTGAATAAAATATAATTTTCTCCAGCAGTCGGCACATCTTTTTCTCTCTGATTTCTGAGAGGAAGCAAAAGGCTTCCCATCACCCCAAAGCAGACCTAGCTGAGGAGGAGTCTGACTCCTGTGACTTACTGTATATGAGGTCATTTCAATCACAGCCTCTGCCAAGGGACTCAGACCTAGGGAGCACCAAATGGTCAACTTCATTTCTGCTTTGAATGACAGCCTGATCTGATTCTCAGTGGTCCTTTAATTAGGGTGTACTGTTACAGCCAGAACATGTGGCTCTGTGCTGAAATACTGAAGGCATGAAGAAGTTGTGCAAACATTTTCCAGTCGTGACCTTTAGGATGCTTTGCTCCAGTCCTCATAACAAAGCACTATGCCTAGCCCCCCAGTCACCACTTGATTTTTTGTCCTTCCATGTGCAAAAGGTTTTCTTTTGCTTTAGTATCTGGAGTTGGGTTACCTGAGCATCGCAGAAGTAATTTTTAAAAGCTTATAATAAAGGAAGCTTGAGACTCCTGCAAATGTTACCAGAAAAGATAAACAAGAAAAAGATAAATTGCAATCTTTTCAAGTCATTTTCATGATTTTTTTTTTCCCTTGGAGAGAGAGGATTTGAGCCACAACACCTAGAAATAAGCACTCAGTACTGGCAATTTGACTGTCCAAGAAGATGAGAAATGTGCAGTTCAGCAGAGGCAGATTTATCAGCACTATTTCATAGAATCACAGGATGGTTTGTGTAGGACCTTGAAGATTATCTAGTTCCAACCTTCCCTTGCCATGGGCAAGGACACTTTTCACTAGACCAGGTTGCTCCAAGCCCCATCCAACCTGGCCTTCAACACTTCCTGACTTTCCCAGAAGTGTCATCTGAACCTTTCAAGGAATAACACCTTATAAGGGGGTGGACATGTTATTCACAAGGTTATTTGTAAGCTACAAAGGCCCATTGCACTGTTTTGCTCTATGCTTCCTTGGGTGACCTTGCTGAGTCTGAGAGTGGTATTCATCTCAGCTGATTGAGGCTATGCAGGATTATGGATGTAATCCTATAAAACATCAAAGGCCTACCTTTATAAGCAGTAGGGAGAAACAAGTATATTCAAAAGGTAAACTTGTCTGGCTTGTCTTAGGTAAGTTCTGTGCTTCATTTAACCAGTCCTCACTTGTGAAATGGATATGGCAGCACTGTATCACCTTCTCAGAGAGTGGAAATACTTGGATAATGCAATTCTGATGTTACAGAAATATCTTCAGTAGTCTGAAATGACTAGGGAAAGAGGATATTCAGTTGTTTAGTGCATCTAGAGAGACAAATTTTTGTCCTAGTTAATTATGGTGTTACTAAATTTCTGAGTACAGCATCTGGAATTTTAAAGTGTCTCACCCTGAAAACCAGTGGCTGGGGTTTTGAGGGTGGTAGTTTTGTTTTTCCCCAGTGTAGCTAGAACAATAAAGTCTTTAGATAAATTAGACACTTGGAAGGATTTGAGGCAAGTTTGGACTGATAGTGATAAAGTAAATCAAGTTATCAGTACCTGTGGGAGACTGGGGACATCTTCCACTCTTTTCGGTTTGCAGATGTTAGAGATAGTGAAAAGGTCAGACATAAATGTGGTGCTCACTTTGTACCTCATATTCATGGGAACTGGACTAAAGAAGCCAGGAAAACACATGTTTACTTTCAACCTTTCACTGCAGGCAGTAAAATGTACTAGAGAGATGGAAATTACAGAATATTTTTATGCAAAGCCTAGATACAGTCACTGTTTCAGAGTGGGACCAAAATAATAAAGCCTCAACCAAAAAATAATTTCCCTCTCTGCTTTCATCCTCCCTGCCTCTCCCACACCCCTTCCCCTCTCACGCCTTGCAGAAGCTATAAATCTAGGCCATCAGAGAGAAGCTGGAGCAGCAGCGTATTATCTTGAGAAATCACTCCCAGAAGGGAGCAGAAAGTTCACAAGTAGAGTGCCAAAAAAGGAGAAATCGCAGCACTGTCATTGAATCCGGCTGCGGCTGGAAGGCATCCAAACTCCTTGCACTGCTGACATCCCCGCGCATAATCAGAAATTCCTTTCAATTATGTGGGAAAAAGGAGCTTCGCATTGTCAGCCCAAATGCCCCTGTGAAGAAAAAGGCTGCCACAGCACCACCATAGAAGGTCATGGTGGGGCAGCATCCGTGCGCGGCAGCTCGACGGGGAGAGGGAGGGCAAGCGTGTGGTGGCAGTCGGACTCTGTGCTTTTACAACACTTTGCTCTTCCATTAGCACATTCAATCTGAGGGCCTCTGAGTGCTTTGCAAGCATCAGTTGGCTCAAGCTGATAGGATATAAGTAGGTACTGTTAGGCTGGTGTTACAGATGGCATAGCAGAAAGCTTCACTGTGATGCACAAGCTGTTCTTGAGGGTTTGTTTGGAGGTGGTTCCTGCAACCTCAGCCCCAGTGTCTTCTCCCAAGCTCTGTAGGAAAGCCATACTGCCCTCTCCAAGAGTGTCTGACCTGGAAGGGAGGGACTTGGCACACACTTTGGGAAGCCTTGTACATGGGCATCTTTGCCACAGCCGGTCCAGTCACAGCCCATCTTCATGCTTAGCCACCACTGTGGTGGTTGGGGCTTCACAGTGTCCTGCTTAAACTGTGAAACACAGCAGTGCCTGGGAAGAGATGTAAACTTTATTGAAAAGCTGCATGTTTTTCATTATTTTTCTTGTGTGTGTTTGGTTGAGATGTAGTAAGATGTTAGTTTTCCTGTAAAAGGATTATACCTTTTCCCTGATTTTTTTTGGCAAATTTATATCCATTAATACATATAGTGGGCAACCTGACAAAGTTAGGCAGCTGCATGCTGCTTTCCTGCTAGCTAGAGGGGTGTTACAAGAGGTTATTTGAGCCCGATGAACTTACTATCTGGAGACTCCCCCCCTCTGTTGTTAGTAAAGAGAAATTATTTCCATCGAGAGGAAGAAAAGCTCTACTTGGATGCTCTGAAGCTCTGACTTCTGTGCAGAAGACTTTCTTCTCCCATTGGAAAGAGAAGGGGCTTAGGGAAAGCTGTCCATTAGGTGAAAGGTGGTTAATTTCCCACACTCTTCTCCTTGAACTGACAGAGGATATTAATAACATATGACTTTTTGCCATCTGATTTAGGTGCTCTGAGTCACTCTTTGGAAGCATCTGTTCCTTGGCCTATCCAGAAAAACATCATCTATGACTCACACCTAAAATGGATACAGCAAAAAGTCTACAATAGGTGGTGTGAATGGCTGCCATTGTCTAGTGGCAGAATCCCTATGCCAGGGTTGTTTCAGTATTTGCACTGTGCTATTGCACAATGGAACATCTTAATTGCCTCCCCCTACATCCACTTGTCCCTGAGATCATTAATGATCTATCATTAGGGTTGAATCAGATGATTCTTGAGGTCCCTTCCAACCTGACATTCTCTGATTCTATCATGATGCTTCCTTCATAAAAAAGAACATGAGGAAAAGGGATGAAAGAAGAAGAATGAGAGTGATCCCCGGGCACTGGGCCAAAAGGGTTGCATTGTTTAGAAACCTCATACCTCCCCTAATGGTAATCTGGAGCTGGGAATTAACTGGCCAGATCCCTCCTGAAAACTAGTCCTAGAGTTCTAAACTGTTTGGAGGTTGGGGGTGTTGTGTGTTTGCCCTGATCACTCAAGAAATGGGACACTGACATCTTGTCAGTGTAGCTGAACTCCTTAAATGCATAAGGAAAAAAGACTACTGACAGCAAGACCAGAAATTGCACCGTTTGTTGCACATATTATCAAAAGCTAGATGGGCTTCAAGAATGCTCTGCTTGGAACTTTAACTCCTCAAGGGGCAGACAGCCTTCAGATTAGGACCAAAGAGGGTACAGGAGGTATGGGGAAGGGGATGGCATTAGTTGGCTCTACCATTCCTATTCCATGGCTTAGTGAAGGACCTCCTCACTCCACAGGTCTGTCTCTCCAGCATCTTTCACCAGCCCTGTCATTATTTTGAAAGAATAAATACATGAGAGACTAGCTGCACTCTGGAATGCCTGGAATGCCAATGCAGAACTCAGCTAATAATCGTTCTATAGTGTAAATCAGCAGCACAGCAGTCCCCCGTTTCACTTGGCTGTGCTCCATGAATAGCAAAAGAGACACTGAGTAACAGTGAATTGAAAATCAGTTTAAAAAGAGGAAGAGAATAAACCCTGAAAATACTCTCTGTTACAGTGTGAACTATTTTTATAAGCTGAGAATTAAATCTTTAAGTGATTAACCCAGAGGAAGTATCTTGTTCTGTGAAGCAGTCACGTAATTCTGGCAAGGAATATCTCTGGGGAGAGTTGGTCCCAAGAAAAGAAATCAGTGAAAGCACTTTCTCTTCACTCTTGTGTGACCTAGGGTTAACCCAAAAGAATCATATTCATCAGGGAGAACACTGGGTGCTGCTAAAATTAATTTACGTCATGACCTCTGATTGGAGTTCTTGCTAGCACAAATAGACAGCTGCTGACTCACAATAAGTGACTGACACATTAAAAAGAATTTTTTTTTATTATTTTTAACTTTGTTACTTAGCTGTGGACAGCAAGAATTTAGTAGAGAGCTGAGGAACATCTTTTTAAATGGCTATTCTCTGTACCTCTGTGAATGCATTTATGACAGTCTACTTGCTGTGAAGTCTATGCCATGAGATGTTGCTGGCATAGATTTTTGGCTAAGAGCATGAAAAAATCAGATGTACCCAGCCAACATGTCTTTGCCAAAAAAATACTACTGTAGACACAGCTATGCTGTTCAAAGAGGTTTTCATGACCGCACTGGCTGTTGATGCTGGCTTCTGAGGGCTTTCACATTGTTTCTACTAGGAAAGGGTGCTGTAGTATAGTATCAATGGAAAAAAGTCACCCTAGGATCCTTCCTAAGGCTGGCATAATTTCACCCAACTTCACTTACTAAACACAGGCAGGAGCATATGAGTCTTTGTTTCCTTACTAGATAGTGAGGTTGGTGGTAAATCGAGACGGGCTCAGTCAATCTTGAGAAGCATCCTTTTCTCTGCAGAGACCACAGAGGGTACATTAGTGACTAGAAGCAATGACAACGGGTCCTAATGTACCCAGGTCACTTGATCAAGTTTGAGGTGAAAGAAGACAGAGACACACGTTTTGAGAGCATCCCCATAATGGTATGAACACCTCAGGGCATATCTCCATGAAGTGCTCAACCCTTGCCTTCAGATGTTTCTGTAAAGTTTTTGCCCAGACTTAGGAACTATAAGACTCTTAACAGGTATGATTTAAAGAAGGGAAATGAACTGAGGAAAAAAATAAAAAAAAAAAGGTTGTAGTAGGAAGGAAAACTGAGGAAAACTGGGTCCCAAATCTAATATGTATCTCCCTGTAGGCACAAAGGTTGTAAAATCACATGTGCATGATATTGTAACTATGCTGTCTTAATGGACTGTGTACATGCTGGCAAATAAGTGCCATTGTCTGTGGAAGATGTTTCTCCTGTGCCACTGGCAATGAAGTGATTCGTGCCAAAGTTGTGAGGCTACCAGGTTTGCTGGTAGGCGGAGAGCATGAAGCAGAGACTCAGACAAGCACTCAGCTTGCTAACTATTGAAAAAAAAAAATCAGCTACAAGTTGGATCAGTCATTTCCACCTCAAAGAACGTGGGAGGGAGGAGTCTGTCTCTTGATAGACTGCTGCAAGAAAGAAGTTGGAAAAAGAGTCTCAGAAGAGGGAATCTTCTGCAGAGATCACAGCAAACCCTATGGCTTTTGCACTTCTCTGTCTCTTGTCATCCAGGAAAAAAACTCAAATGAGGAGTGACTGAAGAGCATTAGGTAATCCTAGAAAGATCCCTGGAAGGTCTTGCCTGCCCAGCAGGGATCCCTGCTTTAGGAAGTCTTCCTGAAGAACCATTGAATTAGGCTGTTTTATATTCTGGGCTGTCACGCTGCTGTAGGCAGAGCAAGTAAGGTGTTGACTATATGGATGAACCATACATTCAGAAGTGTAATACCTGGTCCAATTTAGGATCTTGAAGAAAAGTAAGGTTTTGCTACAGTTTATAAAACTTCATGGCAGGCACATCTCAGACTGGCAAAATGTACTCTTACCTGGATATTCAGGGTGGGCAGGCCACACACTTCAAAACTTTAACCAGCTCTTAGCAGAGACATCAGTCTGCCAAGAAAAAACTGCAGGGAGTGGAGCAGTGTATGTTCCTAGGAGTGAGAGGTCCCCACTTACATGCTTTACTCTGTCTCTTATCATTTATTAGTCAGCGTTGCATGTGAGCCGTGAGATGCTGTCGTAGTCAATTCAACAAGCAAAGACAGAGAGTTCCCGCACTGGAGTGTTAAGACATACTAAAATCTGATTCCAAATCTAATTTTTCCTAAGGCTTTGTGTCAAAGACCTTTTTAAATTTTGGTCTTAAATAGGTTACTAGTGGTCATTTGCTCAGAAGTTTACACAGGCTTTCATTTGACCTGAATTCTGAGTGTCTATTATCAATTGAAGGCTTGTGACTGAAGGAGATATCACATTTTTTACAGGGTGGCTTTTCCCACATCAGCACTTCACTAAAACTGTTGTGCTGTCTCTATCCACAAAACATCCTGTCCCCTAGGCTCTCTTTAACCAGGCACTTTCAAGGTGCTGTGGTTAAAATGTCATTTTACTCAAGAAACCGCAAGGCTCTGGACTGAGCTCTCCCAAACTGGGTCCTGTTCCTGGCTCCCTCTGAGACCAGCTGGCCCAGCAGCTGCACAGGTCACTCCACATTTATTTTCCCTCTCACCCTTTATCTGTCTCTTCTATTTAAACTGTAAGCCCTTCAGGGAAGGGACTGTCTGTAAGTATATGTTTATATCATTGAAAGCACAAGGGAGCCTTAATCTCAGCTGGGGACCCTATATATCATTTGTAGTGAAGTGATAACTGGAGTTTCCTCTACTAGGGGCTGAATCAGCATGATGGGGTATTTTGGCAAGGAGACAGGATAGCGCGGAGCTCCCTTTTTCTAGAGGTCAGGGTGTAAAACATATTAAAAATATCATAGGGTTTTGTGGCTCCTAGCCCTCTGGAAGGTGCCAGAACATCTTCAGTACATACAAATTACCATTGCATCCCAGAACCCATTGCTTTCCTGGTTAATGGCTCTGGGAGCAAAGTGCTGGAGCTGTGTTTTCTGTGTTACATGTTTAATTAGCTGGCAACTGTGGTGTCAGTAGAAATAGACATAGACACACACAGTGTGAGTGGCCATGTTTTAAATTAGCACCACAGAATTTTAGAGACATGATGGACTTACCATATGAAAAGCTGCAAAGACTTGGATTATTTAACTTGGAAAGAAGGATAATTACATAGACTTAATTGGCCTATTTAAGATGATGAATGGTGTAAGAAAAGCTGATCATTCCTTTTCTTTACAGTCTGCAGTAACACAAGAACAGGGGCTCATATGTTACAATAAATGGTAGGTAAATTTAAAACAAATAAAAGAAATACCCTGCAGTACACCCTGCCTGTGGAATTCATTGCTGTGGAGCATTATACTTGAGGATAGATCTGAAACCAGGTGAGAAAATTAAACATTTTCAAGACAAGATCAAAATCCTGCTCTCACGGTTGCACAGATACCATCTTTAGTTTCTCTGCCCACAGCAGGGATGACAGTGATGCATCAGATACTTACAGTGAGTTATGCAGCGCAGTGTGAAGATGCATTGCTCAGGTTTAAACCAGCTCTCCCAGCCAGATTCTCCCAGTACACAGGTGGTACAATTGCTTAGGTATTCAGCATGAGGCTGAATGAGGAAACTGGTCCTGCAGGGGCTAAACCATGAGGAGCCTGAGAAGTCCATTTTCTAAATTAAGAAGAGGGGTGTTCAAGTGAAGCCTGCTCCACAGAGCTCCTCTGTGAGTCTGGATGGATATCCAAAAGATGCACATGCTCACCAGTGTGGCTGTGGTGAAAATATGCCTTGTTGTGAGAGGATATAAATATGTGATAGAAAAGACCCCCTGCTTTGTGTCTAACAACACAGCTCCAGTACAGTGTTATCTACCAAAACCAGTGTAAGACCTCCCAAAGAATGAAGAGTCAAAAGAATGGATTTCCTCCTCTAACCGAGATAGCCTCCACTGTTGGATGCAAATCTTAAAAAATCAGTGATTTCATAACCTCTTTCATATTCTGCTTTCTTGTTCCCAGTGAGACTCATGCTTAGCTTTTTGCTAGCTCTGTGTTAGCTCAGGAAAACTCTGGTCATTGCTTCCAACATCCTAAACTTTTGTTGAAAACATCAACTCCTTCTATTTCACCACCATCCTCTCCAGGAAGACATGGGGGCAAAGCAGAGCAAAAGTAATTGGATGGCAGGAATATGAGAGCAATGTAATTGTTTCTTTTTGGGATGCAGAGAAGCTGCAGAATATCTTCACTGTGAAATCTCTTCAGACATGTTAAACAGGCATGATAAACTTGCAGCATGTGAGGATGTTTGGAATAATTTATTTTTCTAATCATAAAGATCCATCTTGCAATTAGAAATTATAGTATCTTTAAACTTCATTTGTGTTCAAACAGTTCACCATAAAAGCTTGATTAATGCCAACAAAATTCAAACCATGCAAAAAAAGAATTGCTGTGTCAGGGAAGAACAGATTTTCACAGGTGAATAGACAGAATTTTTCTAATGGATATAAATTAAGTTATCTGTTTTGTTCTATTAGTTTTGCAGATCTTATATCCAAGCATGATTATTTGGTCACTTAGTCTTCCCTTGCATGTATCTCACACCATTATATTTCTCCTCAATATTTCTGAGCTTCTGCTAGACAAAAGACATTTCAGCCATCAAGAGACAAAATTACTGTGTGTGAGGAGCAGAGATGTCAAGACAAAAGCACCATTAACATCCACAGCTGCAAAAGTGAATAATTCATTTGGTAGAAGATGTTCAAGTGACTCTTGAAGGTGATCCAGTAAAGGAAAGTGAGAAAATGCTATTTCTAGACACATAGCATTTAAAAACTTGAGACAACACAGAAGCAGATACCTCTGTGAGGCTGGTTGTTAGCTAGAAAATGCTGCAAAGTAATGTACAGCCATCTTTGGTGATGTGGGGTGGGGGTGTGCAGGGCAGGCAAAGCAGTGCTGGAGGCGGCCAGGTTCAGACATTTTGACTTCTCTAAATTCATCGTGAATGCTACACATTTTTTTTAGAAATGGGTATGAATATTGTGTGATCTGTGTTTCCATTCTGGAAGGATGGATTCTCTTGTCTTGGTTAGAGTTTTTGGTTTTTTGGGGGGTTTTTTGTTGTTTTTTTTGTTGTTGTTGGTTGGTTGGGTTTTGGTTTTTGGTTGTTTTTTGGTTTTTGTTTGTTTGCTTAGGTTTTTTTATTTTTTATTCTGCAGATTCAAAAGACATCCTTGTCTCCATGGGAAAATTCATCCAAAAAGAACAGTTGACTAGCATTGCAGTGACTACAGTCCTCCTTCATATGTTTGGGTTTTTTGGGGCTGGGTTTTTTTTTTGACATGTCTTAGCTAGTTTGTTTTTGAACATGCATTCCTAAGTGTTACCCATTTTGATAATGAATTACATTTGGTTCTAGAGATTCCAGATTGTAGGAATGGACAAATGTCTGATCATGAGATTTTTGCAACACTTTAACATTAGTTAAACCACACACCTACTTTGGTCAAGACAGTGAAATTAATGAATTAAGGGTTTGCAAGCTTAGTGACCCCAGGATACCTTCTGACTGGTTGTATTTAGATATTGGCTAAAATATACACCCTTTTAATCATAATAATGCTTACTATAACAATACTAAACTCCTACAGCAGCCAATAAGTTTCTTTGTCCCAAACATACTGAATTCCATCTCTTTTCTCCCAAAGACTTTTTGTTTCTCAGTGGCTTTCCCATTTCTGATTGATCCTATTTGTGATCTCAGAGACATAATACCATTTCAAATTCTATTGCATTCTGACTCAGACACCACTTTCCCTCCTGACAGATAGACTTAATTTATAACCTTTTTTCCTCAGGTGATCATAACCGACTACCTGAAACCAGCAAGTCAGTTATTATGTGAACACCACAAAACACTGAATTTGGAAGAGCCACTGTGTTACTTCACTCTGTAGCACAATTGGCTGAATCTCCTTGGGGCCAAAAAAGGTATTGGCTGTGCTGCCACCAGAATGTCCCCGTAAGAACTGATTGTATTCTCTATTATGCACTGGCCATGTACCTGGCTAAATACTCTCTGTCCTGAACGATGATCAAAATTAACAGGGAACATGGAAGAAGGAGGTAGAAGGGATTAGGGTTTACCTCTTTGCTCCTCTCTTTCCTCTACTCCCTTTTCCAGCCCTGCAAAACTGGAACTCTCTTCCTCCCTCAGGTTATGCTTTAGGAGGACAGGAGACACAGGTACTCTACATCCCAGTTAGTGAAGCTAATTGTCCATGGGAGAGAAGCCACTGAGTTGTACAGATTCTATGGGAAGGTGCGATTAAATGTACTTGGCTCTGTAATCTCCCTCCAAAAACCAGCTCTGCAAAATATGCCATCATTTGATCCACCATTTATAAAGCATTCAAACATAATTTTAAAAACAAGTTTGATGTGGCAAAAGATGAGAAAAAAATTTCAAAATCATAATATTCACTTCACCAATAATAATGCTGATTTTACAGCTTTCTCTGTGTTAGAATAACAGAATGACTTACATTCAAAATGTTGTTTCACTTCTATCATGATACTCTCATTTAAGCATCCTCACTTACAGTAAAAGTGTGACTTTTTCCTGTATCTGAAAGTTTTGATTTCCTACTTGTCATTCATTAGACTTCTGAAAGATGGTATCTTATTTGACCTTAAATCCTTGGAAAACTCTCTACATGCCTGCTTCTTGGCTCATTTTGCTTCTGTCTTGAAGCAAATCCATTAGACTAAAAGAATTATTCATTTTGATCACTTCCATAAAGTGAGTTTCTGGCAGCAATTAGTTCTCACACACGGAGTTACTTTTTCACACTGACAAGTGAAAAATAAAATTGGCAAAATTTGATGTATTTTACACACTGTGCTTCATGTTTCTTATATAGATTGAACTTGAAAAACACAAGCATTCATAGTAAGAGATCCAAGGTCTTTGACTTAGAGACTACCACTTTCTTTTCCTAGGGATAAAGATAGAATAATTAATTCACTATTAACTCTGAAAAATTGATATACTAAGAGTCAAATGGTAATCCCATAACTGGGACTAACTCGTCCTTCTCAGATACTCTGGTTTAAAGTTAAACTTCCATGTTTTATTGAAAGGAATGATCATTCAAACTACTTTGTGGTTGGTTTGTTGGTCTACACTTACAGAATACAAAGGCAGAGTTTAAAACAGAGAAGCTAGACAGAGTTTAAACTGAGTCATCTGATAAATTATGTGTTATACCTAAAGCCAGGCAAGAAAATCTAGTAAGAGCAAGACTGCATCAAATTTAACAACTGGACAAGACAATCCAGTGTCAAGTCAAAATCCAGGAAACAACTCAAGAGGGATCCAAACAATGTTGCATCAAACTATATGTATATATCTGTACATATATACAAATATATACAAATGGGATATAAAAAAAATGTAACATAGGCAATTAGGCATCAGAAGATAGAGAAAGTCCATAGTATGGGGAAAAAACACTTTTGAAGGCTAATAGGATGTCTTTGCAGAAGGCAGAGCTCCAGGTTTGCTTACCAAGATAGACGTCAAAGCTCAGTTATCTCCTAGTCCTGTGGTGTTAAAACAATAGAGTTATTCAATACCAGTATACCCAGGATGGTAAAAAAGGGTGGAGAAGCATGAATAAGGAACAAAATAGCTAAGGTTGACATTCAAAATGGGCAATTAAATAAGAAACTTGGTCCTTGATATTTTTGGTTGAGTTAATTGTACAGTTAAATCCCCACCAGTGACAAGTATCCAACCTTAGGAGTGAACTAAGAGCTTGACATACCTATAGCCTGGAAGTTCAGTTTTTGTACTTGATAAACACCTAAATATACTGATATTTTCCCGAAGCTAACTTTTTTTTCCAGTTTGAAAATTCAGGCAAGACATCTGGGCTCATATTTCCAACTTCTGATAAGGTCCCAAATCCTATATAATATGCTGTCCTCAGGGCATCACAGACCTTTTCGTTCCTGTTGCACCTGAGAAGGAAAAAAGTACAAAAGTAAATGTAATAGTATGCTGAAAGAGAGTAGTATATCAAAACGTTTTGCTATTCCAGTAGTCCACATTTAATCTGTATTTTACAAATAGTCTCTGGCAATGACTGCAAGAAGGTATTTTATCCATAAAAATATACACCCTTTTAATCATAATAATGCTTACTATAACAATACTAAACTCCTACAGCAGCCAACAAAAAAAAAAAAAAAAAAAGAGGCATGCAGGAGACCAGTCAATATTACAGGGTCAAAATAAAAATAATTGTATTCATTTCTAATCTGTCTTGGGGTTTCCTAATGCATTAAAATTATGTTAAAAAACAGCAGGCTACATTAAGATATAAAAACAAACACTATCTGAAAAACATGTATTTTCTACCAATTGGTTTTCATTAATTGTTCCCTTCTTTATGTTTCCAAGCAAGGAGTGAAAAAATATATATATAGGCAGAAAGTCAAAATTCCTTTAAAATGTGGGGTAGATTTTTTATTATTATTTTATTTTGTTATAATTTATTGCAAGCTTACTCCAGGAGGTAATTGCAGCCAGGTTTTTTATTATTTTTGACACTGAGCCTAAATTTTAAACTGAGTCCCATGAAGGATCTGACATCTGTAAAGCACAGTCTTTTCCTGCAGTAGGTTGTGACTCTGGAAGCCTCATGAGAACAAAATTTTGTAAGAGAGTTTGCTGTTCAGCTGGATTGAGAATGAGCCAGGACTCAGACCACAGGGCAATGGCTTTGTACTGGAATTAGGGCAGGTGGCTAGAGGAAAACATTGGCACGTTAAATATTTCCGTGTGGCCATGAACTAATTTAAGAAACAACAACAACATTGAGGCTGATCTTGAGAGTCTGTGTGCTCAAATGTGTGGATTGAGGGCCTGCTTAGACATTCAATAGCACAGACCTGCCTAAAAAATACAAAATACATTCCTCAGATATGTTCAGCTGAAGACATAATAGAGTTCTTGCCATTAAGTCGTAATATGGGTATATTTATGGTCAAACAATAGCAACGGGTAAACAAATCTTGAAAAAGAAAGTATTGTAAGAACTATACTATTAATAATGATTGCTTTTCAAGATTCAGAAGCTCTTACTCTTAGAAATGCCACTAAGTCAAAAGCATCATACCCAAAAGCTCATCTTTGCTCTCAAAACCCAATCCCATTTATATTTTTTTTTTAAAGTTCAGATAATATCAGGATTGCATCTGGGATTGTGATGGCAGAGGAAAAAGCTGTTCAAAGGTTAAAAAAGCTGCAGCTCATTGCAGACCCTTCCCACTGCCTGCTGAAATGAGCACCTTGCAAGGAAGCACTTATGTTCCCCTTAACAGAACACTTAGAGAGTTTCTTGCAAAAGAATTTGGTCTGCTGCCATCAGCAGGGGAGCCAGCTAGTCTGACCCTCTCTGGAAACCCAGCAGGAACAAAGAGGGAAAAATATTGGTGGCTGTTCTGTTGTCTCTAGTATAAAATAGAAGCTACCATTCTCAACCCATCTGCCCACTGAAAACCTCACCTTCACCTCTTGCAAGGACACTTCTAAAGTGTGGGCTGAGCTGGAGCACCTCACAAGCATGGGAAGATGATTCATATGACCTTTGTCAGGTGGTGAAATGTGTTCCCCCTCCTTTGAAATACTAATTTATCTTCGTTGACTATAAGTAGAGACACGCTCAAATATCTACAAGGTGGAGGTATGAGTTCCACCCATCCTCTTTCACACTTGCTTCTCTCTACTCTACATGTTGCCAGATATAGCTTCAGCTTGCAATACAAAATAGGTTACCTGTCGTTATTTTAAAGGCTCAACTGGGTTGTAACTTATTCAACAGAATTTTTAGCTAATGACATGTAGCAGGGATATATTCATACCTCATCTGCTCATAGATCACATCCACCTATTCCTTCCTAAGCTGACAGATCTCCACTCATGTAAGGGAATTTAGCTGCGACAAAGCAAGAAGATAGAGCCAAAAATGGTCTTCACCTGACACTGGTGAGGGAAAGCCAAGCTGGCAGCTAGTTGCATCCTTCTGCTTCTCCACACTCATCTCCTGAACACTTTCACCCATATGTCTAGGCCTCTCTGTGTTCTGTATCTTCATGCAGATTATGTGACTCAGCTGTGGGCACAGAGAATGCAAGAAGCCACAAGGTACCGCAGCAGTGTAAAGGGCCATATCATCAAGGGTAACCTCAAAGCATCCTTGCTATATTCCAGCCCTAAGCCCTGGACATGGTGCAGGACATGACCTTATGCAGAGAATGACAGATCAACATCTCCAGCTTACTGGGAAATCTCAGCAGGGATGTTATGGTCCTTTTAAATACGAGCAGCTCGCAGCATTTCCAGCTTCTCATATAACACACAGGAAATTGTCTGGAAACATAGCATCAGAACAGAATGCTGTGCTCAATGAGGCTTGATCTTCAATCATAGGTCATCTAGGTGAGGTTTTTAAATTATGGTTAACTATTAAAAATAAATAATTCAGAGAATTCAGGGGCTCTCCTCATGCTGTAACACTGAATACATTAGATTTCTACAGTCTTGGGAAGTAAAGGGAAGGGGAAAGAAATCTATATTCTATTCCCTGAGAAAAAAATGTTCCACTACATAACCATCTATAAAAGATTATTGTCTTCATTTTATTTGATTATTCCATATGAAGTAATTAAAAGAGAATAATCATCTAGTTCAGTAATGATAAATGTTTCAAAAGAGAACACAAAGGAGACTAATAAAGGCACCACCAGTCCACATCATTGTTATTAAGATCTCTACATCCTTAATTTTTCTTCTAATTTTATTGTTTGCTGAAATTTAATTGTTCATTTCTCTTCTCAGGAAGCTTCACAGTGACTTTGTTGCTTCCAGAGACTTTACAGCATGTGTCAGGCTGCCACCCAAATGCTCTGAACGTAAGCAATTGTGATACATTAAAGAGGGCTGGGGAGAAGCTGAGTCAGGGCACTAATCCATTAGTGACACCCATACCAAGGTCATGAGCACTGCTAGAAACATACCATTCTCCATGTTAATGTTAAGTTTGAGAACCAACTTGCAGACAGAGAGATTCATATCAAATACCGCTTCAGAGTGGTATCTGAAAAGATTAGGTGATCAATGCTCACCCTCTTTTATCATCATTACGTGCATTGGTCTTGCATTAAGGTCATCTTAATACTACTACCCCACTATGTCTATTGCCACATTAAACTCTTCAAGGGAAATGAAACAAGAGTGAATGCACCAGCTTTGCAGTGTTGTCCTTACACCTGGCAGTATATCAGGTAAGGCAGGAAAAGTAAGGTTTACTGGCATTTGGATGCATCCTTCAATTTCTTTTTCACATCCACACAACCAATAAGGTTGGCTGGGATTTTTTTAAGCACCACCAAAGAAGTTTGCAGAATAATTCAGATCTGGGCAGCTTCCTCAGAAAAAGATGTGTGTTGCATTTGGGTAGTATATTGCAGATGCAATGTAAGTACTGGTCCTTGAGCTAGGGAAACAAGGTTTTAGAAGTTTGACATCTAACATGTGGAATGATTTTGAGCAAGCAGCTCTCCACAGTGCAAAGACATTTCCTCATTTGAAAATGCATTTTCTCATTTGCAAATACTAATGAACAGTAACACTGAAAATTAATATCTAAGGATTGAGATCATTATATAGAAGATTACATCTTTTATTTGTGAATATACTGAAGGACTTTGAATTAATTTAGTTTGCATATTGTCAAAATATCTACTAAAAGAAGACAGTGTTATTATTACCCAGCAAATAGATTATTAAAATTGAAACTAAATATAATATATTTTAATCAATATTTTTTTTTATGCCAAAGGAGAACCATTTGGAAAAAATTATGTTTTCCAAAAGTGGTCCCTACTACATGAGAATCCAGACACCCATAATCTAGTTCTTTCACAATAATTCTTGGTCTACAGTGCCCCATGCAGGTCCTGCAGCACTGAGTTTACAATTCATTTTTAAATCAATGGGTCCTTGTAGTCCAAGGCACACAGGACTCAGATGTGTTCCTTCCCAACTGCACTTTCTGAAAATATGTCTTCCACCTCAAAGACCCATTTCATTGCATTTCCCTGTAATACCACCTTGTGTTTGCTTAGTAATTACAAGACACAATTTTCCAGTGATCAAATCAAACTGCATTAATACGTGCCTGTGTGCAGCTCAGTGTGAAAGAGCCTTCTTTCCACCCTTTGGGAACTCATTATTATATACACAATCTTTGTATTTTTATTAGTCAGCCTTATGATTTGTGTGGTAAGAGGGCCTGGCAATATTGTTTCACATACATCAAAGGCTGCAATGCAATTTAACAAGAGCCAGCAGGTTACGTACAAGCCCCAAAACACTTGTTATAGGTGTGAGCTGCCCAAACCAAAATAGTCTGTGAGTGTTGGCAGAAATCATTCCAACTCTCTGCAGCAGTCAGATCAGCAGCTGCAAAATGAGAATTATTATTCTTTTTTTTTTTTTTTTTTTTTTTTTTAAAGTACATTTCTAAAGTATCACTTAATGCAAGATCTGAGTCTAGCACAGTTCTTTTTTTGGCTCTACCATATTGAAAGAAATGAGGCATGCTTGATGACTTACATAGTCTCCCCACAAATTTCAATCATTTAGGCTCCTTCTAAGATTAGTCTACCCGTAAAAAGTCTTCAAATTTTCAAATTTGTCTTCCTAATTATTTCCAGAATATGAAGAGAAGGAAAGAGGAAATTCCCTGTATGCAATTAACAAAGAAGGGAAGGAAAAGGAAGAACTTATTTTCCTGGGGGAACCAGTCTGCTAAGCCCTGTAAAGCACACTGATTATAAGATTTTTATTGGACTCTGGGTTTTTTCCTATTTGCTTTCTAAGCATCACAGAGAAAATCTCCCCTCATTCAAAGAGAAACTCACATGTGGTCTTCTATCCAAAGAGAACTCACTTTTAAGAAAATGTGCTGTAAGTTTCCCATAACTACCAGAGAGACCTTTTCTCTTTTTTTCCTCTGTCTTGGATAATTTATGAGGAACAGCATGATCTGATGATTTTGCCATCCAGTGAATCAATAGTGGGCAGAACTTAAGGAAAGTTTCCATTGACTTCACTGCACATACATTCTGCAGAATGAACATCCATTAGCTCTATCTATACAGGGCATGGTTTAGCCCCACCATGACACCAGACATTTCCAATTGGTCTTAATGGAAATGGTTCTGAAATTTCTCTGATGAAACATAGCCTTGCTCAGCTGAAACCCACAGAACAAAATGTCTGAAAGCAGGAGCAGGACTATTGAGATCACCCAAGGCTCGTTGAGGAGTGAGTTTGCAGCTGTGCAGCATTTTTCAAATGAAATTAAAAAAAAAAAACAAAACAAAACAAAAAAAAAAACCACAACAAAAAAACCCAATTACAATTTCTCTAAAAAACATGTCTGTTACAGAGAAAACTCTGTGAGTTTTCATAAATCTACATCAACGAAACTACCCTTTGGGGTACCATAATACCCAAGTCCCTGTTTCATCTGAATCAAAATCATCTGACTCTCATTTTGACTAGGAAAAAATATTCTAATCTTATCAAAGCTTTCCTGACAGAAGTTTAACCTGAGCAAGCACATTCCAGATGAGAAAATCTTGCTTCATTCCCAGTTTTCATAGAATGGCTGCTCTCTCAAACACTCCCAAGGACCTCTACTTTAAAAAACAGAGAAAGAAGCCATGTACCAGGTGTCCAACCTCACCCCCATGTCTACTTTGTTAAAAAAAAATTATGTGCGTCTCATAATTATCTCATTTGTACCTTCAGTGGGTTCTTGATGAAGGTACAAGATGGCTGTCCAGCTACAATGTGCTGGCAAAGGATGGGACAAACTAGGCTGACGCTGGGCATTGGGAAGGATAATAAACTCCCCCTTCCATGTCATCAATATAATTCTGTACTTAGGACCAAGGCAACCAATAATATTTGTCAAGGTCAGTTACTGCAATACATGTTCAGCTTCTCCTTTGGAGAAGGATGGATATTCACACATACCAATTTTATGATTATCAAGGAATGGACAGAATGACCAGACTTCTCTATAAAAGTCCTTCACAGCAACAGAGTAACCCAATGGAAGGAAAAAAAAACCAATAAATCCATCAAAATAGTTATTTGACTCTCTTCTCTCTGCTTTAAAACGCATTTTTTTTTTCTGCCTTTTTTTTTTCTCAAGGTAAAGTTTTCCAGAGATCTTTTTCTCCTAAATCTTCCTAGCATCCGTGACTGGTAGTATCAGTTCTTGAGTTAGAAAAGAATCAGAACAGTAGGCCACCAGCCTTTTCAGCCACACTTGATGTTATTGCCCTTGCCAGCCCACATTCCTGGAATGTGGATCAAAGTTTTGAGGAGCTGGTTTCAATAGTGCTAACAACATATTCCTGAGGTTGCTGTGATCCAAGACCTTAATAAGTAAGCACCAACATAAAAACATGCACTGCAGTTTTATCCTTTGGCTTTTTCTGAAGATTAAAAAAAATCCATTTTTTCTTCTGATTTTTGTTGCCTGTTGGACCTTAGCAACTCTAATTGGCCAGTGACCCCCTCTCTGCTCCAAAAATCACCTTTGCTTTTCAGCTCCTCTGTAGATGCTGAAAGTCAGGCTGTGGGCTGTGATGGCTTTAGCTTAAGCACAAGATGATTGGTTTTGATCCAAGAATTGCTGGTTGACATTTTATGACTTGTGTTATGCAGGAGGTCAGACTAGATGATCATAACGGTTTTTAAATTCATTAATCTGTGTGCAGAAATATCTGTGAAATGATTAAATAGAAGTCCCAACGCTTATTCTACATGACAAGTAAATTGGATTCAAACAAACATCTTTAAAGCTGAAATGTAAACATTAAGCTGCCAACTCCAAAGTTTGAAAGGTCATGCTAGCAGAATTTAACCACTAAATGAGATCGACTTTAGCTAAATTGTTCTTCTTTTCCATAAAATTTCAAAGCACTTTTCTTTAAAATTTAAAATATGAAAATATTTCCATTTGAAAGAAACTTACCTTTTAAAAATTGAGTTACATTACAATATTAGATTTATGGGCAAATATTTCATGTTTATCTAAGAGAATATTTTTTAGTGAACCGGGGGGAGACATATTTTTCACTTTGTAGGTTTTTTTCAATTAAAAGATTTTTTGTCAGTTATGGATTTTTTTTATTCAATAACATCAAAATATTAATTGGATAAGGATATCACTTCCTTTTGAGCACTACCAACTGTCCAAACTTGGCCTTGTGATTTGAAATTTCAAAGCATCCACACTGTTTGATGTAGACTGAGCTCCAGACACAGAGAAATCAATCTGTACAGCTCTTCCTACCTTAGTAGCTAGAGTCAATGTTCTGTAAAGTCTTTGTTAAATATTTAATAATTAGCTGTGGTTTAATAATGTGGGTCTGAAGAAATGCTGAAGGCTGCGAGAGGATAATGAAAGAATGCTGTGTCCTGAAATGACTGCCTTGAGATATTATATATTGTGCTGTAGTGGTTTCCTCACTCAGCAAATTGAGTGACTTTGCCACTTGGGGGGAAATAGGCAATTGTGTCTATCAGACATCTGCTTTTGTAACCTCCTGTTTCCCAGGGAGAATCCATTTAGAGATCTGAGCAATACCCTCTATGGTAATCCCAGGCCCAAAAATACTTCAGCACAAGGAGTTTCCTTTAGGCCGATCATGTTTCCACTGAATAAAAGCATCTTTTATTCTACCCAGTAACAGAATGAAGCATGAGTTGTGTGCAGGCATGTGTGCAGTTCTTGACATACAGACTACCACATGTACATACAAAAATGTGTCTTGTAGGCTATGGATGTCCAAGTAGACCAAACGACTCCTTAACCCCATATTTAGGATTATTTTTTTCCAATTGTAGATGTAGTTTAAATCTCTGACCTTTTTAAAACAGTCATTCATGATGGTGAAGATCTCTTCACAAAAGGGCAGTTAACTTTTCTTCAGTGGGAGTGTTTTAAAGCTAGACTTTGGATACTTCTCCTAACTAAGGGCACAAGCTGAAAATAAAAAAAGTCAAGACATTGGGGCTCCAACTCCAGGATTTATGGAAAACCTTTTATTGTGCATGATGCTGCTGCATGTAAAGAAAATCTTGCAGCTCCTCACCATCCAAGGGACAGTGAGTACAGAATTTATTTCTTTGATCTTTATAAAACACTCTGTGTGTCTGACATGAAAGACCTTAAGGGTAGGCAAAAGATGATAAACAAATAAATTAATAATCTTGGCTGAAACAAACAGA
Organism: Phaethornis superciliosus; assembly: GCA_023637945.1. Lineage (NCBI taxonomy): Eukaryota > Metazoa > Chordata > Aves > Apodiformes > Trochilidae > Phaethornis > Phaethornis superciliosus. Next base: position 68,648,807 of record JAJQWJ010000004.1, read on the forward strand.
GCGTGTGAAGATTTCTCTGCAAACCAGCTCTGTGCTGACTGTGGTTTGTACAGAGCCTTGTCATTGGTGAGGGCATCAACAAAGAGAACAAGAAAAAGGCAGCTGCAGGTGTCTGGGTGTTGGAGACTCTGGTTTTGTTACAGGACTGAAACACCTTTAGTGAGCACAGAGCATCCTCTTGCTCATTCACATCACATGTTCAAAAGAAGTCAGTCCTTCTCCCATAGAGATTTTAGTCTTCACAGGACTGACTTTTCTTTATAAAATTCTGGAGCCTTTATAATTTCTAAAGCCACTAGAGTGAAGGGTACTTTTAATTATTACTTTGCACTGTGATATGTATCTCCTCTTGCAGGAATCCTCTGAAAGGTGAAGGTGCCTTTCCTTTAGCAGAAACTGTCTTTACAGGCCACAGAGGGAAGCATTTATCCATATAAGAGGACACAATAGTTCTCCTCAAACTGTGCAGTGGTAGAGAGTGTGCATAGCACCACCCATGGGTCACTGGATTCTGCACTACTCTTCCCCTGATGATTTGTCAGATGAAACTGTATAGTCTTTGCTTCAGTATGGGAGGACACTTTTTTTGTCTTCTCTTTCAGGATACTGCCCGTTGTGGGCTTATTGTTGTATTAATTTATTTACAAGGGATAGCATGTTGATGTTTCAAATGGGCATTTTGTGACCAGGTATAGGCTGTTTTGTTCCTGTTTATCTGGAAAGAATAAATTATTTTATATGATGAAGGCATTTATTTTGTACTAATAGATTTATTCTACCTTCATAATGACCAGTAAATATCATCTCTTTTTACTACATAGTATAATGTCAATATTCTTTAATTCTGTGGGACATAGACTCTGCTCTGACATCCAGTGTCATAAGGGAATTGTTCCCCTTTGACTCTACAGTTTGACCTTCTGGGAGCAACAAGGAGGTCTGAAACCTTGCAGACCCCTCATCCTGATCACAAAAATATGAGCACAATAAAAGAATGGGCTTTTCCAACTTAGGTCTATAGAGTATTTGGAAGGGTGAAAAAGCCAAGGGCACTTTTAGTCTCCCCTTGGAAGTAAAGTCCAGTGAAACTGCCCGCCAACTGAAGGCATCATAATACAAACCTGTGTGTCCAATGAGCATACAAAAAAGCTACAAAAAAGACATCTCCATTTGAATCAGTGATAGAGGGATTGGAACCATATATGTTCATACTCAGATAGGAAAAAAAAGATATAAAAGGGTAAAAACTTGTAAAATATGTTTATAATAAACATTAAAAGCTACATACTCATATACATATAGAAAAGCATGCGTTATGCAGTTATTGTAGGTCATATGGAATAGTTATCTAGTGCATATATCTAAAACAAACACAGTAAATGCATATGAAATATATTAAAACATTTTTCAACAGCTAGGCAAAAGATGATCACCTTGACACTGTCAGAAATATGGAGAAGTCTCCTTGCATTTCCACTTAAATCTGTGCAATTGTCTTCAAAATCCAGCTCAGGGTAGGTGATTCCTTTCCTCCCTCAACCTCTCTCTAACCCCCTCTTACACTTGCTAATTTGACTCCCATTGACATTAATGGCAGCCACAGAAATGTGCACAAGGTAGAGCACATCTCTAAAAAAAAATAGCACACAGGTGAACACATCACTCCAATTTTACAATCTTTGCACAAGCTCCCTCTAAAATTCTCTATTGATTTCAAGGTTTTACTGCTTACTTTTAAGGCATTCAGCATCTATGGCCCAATATACCTGACAGATCTTTTGTCACCATGTGTTTCTGAGGGTCAGAATCAGCAGGGTTATTTAGTCTGTCTCAGGAATAACCTTAAGTCCTTTTGGAGCTAAGGTTTTCTAGCAATTATATGGTGTTACTGGAAGAGCCACATTGTAGCTGTTTCTGAATCACCCTTTCTTAAGTAGTGTGTAAGAACAAAGAAAAATAAATTACTTTTTCTGGGTTTTATCTTCATTACACTCAAGTGTTTTGTGACTTCAGGCTGAAATATGACTGAAGGAGACATTGATAAGGTATTGTCAAAATTAAACTAAAAACTCATTAAATTATTCAAGGTCAGTAGTCTGCAGGGTGGTTAAATATTCTTCCTTCCACTGCATTTCCTAGTGCTTTATCTAATCTAGCTTAAAGACAGACCAAGAAACACTACCCAGATTTATGTCTGTAAGTGAAAACTGTCCCAGGAAGAACTTCTTTGACCAGTAGAATATCCTCTGTCACCCATGATACATTTTCAATTGTTCATTTCCATCAATTAAGGAATATAATTCAAACTTTTCAGATTTGCATTCAGTGGAATAGCAATAACCAGCCCCATGTGATTAATTTATTGGAAATAAATTTAACCTTTCTGTTTAGAGAGGCACATTCACTGAGAACTGAAGTTAGGTGAGAGTAACCTGGGCTAGGATGTGAAGAAGCAGACTGTGATTCCTACAAAATCAAGATCCAACACAAGTATTTATTATTTTAGTTGTCTAATGTTCTTGAAACATTAAATGGCTCTGAATGTTTAGAAATCAAGCTGAGCTGTTTATCTTTAATGGCCCTGGAAGTCACAGTCTCTTGTTCCATTTCCCCATCTAGTTAAGGCCAACTCATCAGGACTAGGTTTTATGTAGCTAACATGGATCTGAATATTTCAAAGGCAGTAATAATTTAGGAAAAACAGTAGATAAAATGGATTATAGATCTTTTTTAAAATATAAAATTATAATCCTTTTTCCTCCTCAAGTGCTCATCTTCACCCAAAGTGTCATTTTAAAAAGAAAAAAGTAAAAAAACTAAGCTCCTTTAAGATTTATTAGCTGGATGCAGTTTAATTTTATCTTGTCAGATTGAGTCTAAACAAGTTCCCGCACTGTGAAGGTGGCAGTTAGATTCATGTGTGTCTTGTCTGAGAGCCACTTTGACAGAGCTTTGGTTGAGGGTTTTCCTGGTGATCCTATTCCCCTGCTGTGATAAGCAGTGTGATCCCATCCAGCTTCCAGTGCAAAGAGTAAAATTAGAGCAAGCTTAACTCTTGCTTTCTCCCTCATCTCATTCATCCCCTTTGCTCGTGGGATGTAGCTGCCCAAAAAGGCACAAAACCACAGAAAGAAACACAAGTTTCAGTAGGAGTGGAAGAGCATGGATCACCTCTCCTGGATCTTGTGTGATGGTGTGAACCACATGGGATGGACATGGCTGCAGTTTCATGAGACACCCTCTACAAAGCTCTCTGTTTTCACTTCAGTCTTATTTATGGGCTTAAATCCTCCTTTCTTTTCCTGAAGAAACACATGCACCTCATCGAACAGTCAATAGATTTTTAGTTTAACTTTGCTTGTTTATTTTCCATTTTATGACTTTGCACGTTGTGCCTGTCGACCTTAGGTAATAGTCATTAACTAACAAAATGGACCTGGTTACCATACTGATGGGTAAAATCAAAATGCTGGGGAAAAAAAAAAAACAAACAAACAAACAACAAACCATCAACATGGTTCAATATTTGGAATTTTTTTCACTGTGAGGCTACTGTCCAACAAGATACTAGTAATGATTGTTGTTTTGACAGCAGTGGCATCATTCAGGTTTTCCTAGTTGTGATCAGTGCCAGTCCCATGGCACTTTGTGTAATGCCTCTTTTTTGCACTACTCACATTACAATTCAATGAACAGCCAGACAGAAAAAAAGTATATGGTTCCCTGTGTTTTCCATTGTCCTTTGTACGTGTGTGTTCAGTGGTGTAATCCAGCATGGGAAATGGGGCAGTACAATCACAGTCAAAGCATTTTCTGAGTGTACAGACACATGAGCAGAGAGGCAAAGCTCAAGACATAAACATGGAGCATGTTGCACCATGGCAGCTGGGCACAAAACTGCCTCTGTGGGTCATGAGCAGCATGTTGGGTTGGTAAAGACAGGCAGAAAAACATGTGAGAAAAGTGTCCCTGACTCATCCATGGGGTAAATTTGCCATTCCTGGAGCTGAGCCAAGGCTCTTTGAGAGACTGACATCTGTTTGCAGATTTCTAAAGTCAGGACAGCTTGACTTGGGTGGGGTTAATCCATTCATTTGCCTGTAGCTGGTGTTGAGTTTGCAGAACATGTAGTTGTGGGCTTTTCAGACTAGAGAGAATATAGCAAAACCTAAAGTCATTAAAAAAAAAAAATAAATGGTACTAGTGCATGTAATCTCAATTCCTTGGACTTTGGTGCCACCAGGATATCAAACAAGATATGTCTATCCTTCTTGAAAGAAAGGCTTACACTGATCACTACAAACACTGGTTTTTGCCCAAACAGGAACTTTCTCTCAGCTTTATTTCTGACATCAGTTTCACATTTGTGTCATGGTCCTACAGACTGGTAGATTCACATTTTTCCTTGTACATATCAAAAGCTCATTAAAAAAAAAAAAAAAAAAAAAAAAAAGCTGCTATCTGATTGTATTTTTTCAGATGTTGAAAGAAAGTGGTACAAAAACCTGGTTGCCCCCAATCTTTTTTTAGTTCTCCCAATATTTCACTGAAGGAGAGTAACTATGTTTTTCCTTAGCTTGCTTTATTCTAGTATTATTAAGAATAATTTTAAAGTGAAGTAATAAACTTTAATGTCATAATAAAAAAAGTGAAACTTATAAATCATTGATATTTTCAATTCACTAAACAGGAACTTGGAGAACTCCAATAGTATGTGCTGTTGGTCCAGACATCCTGTATTTTATTGTTTTAAGATGCTTCTCTTATTCATCTGGTAGTTTTTTAACATTCCTCATGTTAAATTTGACATGCTTTTTCCTTCATCTGCAGCTTTTTCTAAGTCACCCTTTGATGATGAAATATGGACCAGCGTAGTCAATGGTCTTTGGCTAGAAAAGGAAAGAAAGTTGTTTCTTGCTAACATCTTCCCTTAGTGGCTTCCCGTGGGCTTCTCTTTAATCTCAGCTTTCCATTTCTGTAGATCCAGCAGAAAGAAGAAATTCAGGCAGTATCAGTGTCCTTGGTCATTGGGCTTTCAAGCATGAGACCTTGGGACTGAATTTGAAGAGTGAAGCCTGACCAGAGTAGCTCCACTCCTGTCCCCTGTGACATGAAGCAGGATCACTGGCTTGAAAAATCTTCTTTCAGCTGCCTGACAGTTTCATAGCATAGCCATTTTCAAAACAAATTCCCTCTGGTCACACAGCTGGGACATTTCTCCTATCTGCTGTGCAGAAATAAAGGATGTGAGAAACTGCTGAGTTTTGTTCTTTCTTCTCCTTGCTTCAAGAATCTCCGCTACCACATGCCAAGAATTCGTTTTTCCCTTGAGAGGCAGAAAATAACAAAATAGCCACTACCTGTTCCAGCAGAAACCCCTCAGAAGATGCAGCAGCCTAGAGGTTCTGTGCAGAAAGCATCGAGTCTGTTCAGCATGTCAGAAGAGAGGAAAGAAGAGCTTGATTGCTGCACTCTGACTCCCTATTCTACATAAAAATCTATCTGGAAGTGAGCAATGGCCCACCTGCTTTCTGTGTCATTAGGCTATAAGGACAAGCAGAACTCATGCCCACCTGCCACGAGATTGCTATGGCATGCTGTGCATTGAAACCATAGTGTCCTGAGTCTGTCATGTAGGTGTGGACTTCTATGTTAGTCACTCTGGGTTCCTTGTAGAGATCTTTAAGGATGTGATTCATTTCATCCTGAAATAGATCTAAAACCATCAGAGGAAGCGTACCCCGAAAGTGTTTTTTTCCACCCACCTGCTCTGCTCCTCCGTTGACTACAAATGAAGCCCAGGATGGTCACCTTGGCTTTTTCCATTTCTCTGGTGGATGTGTGAAGTTAACCAAAGCTGGATGACACTCCTGGGGCTCCATTTTATTACACTGTGTGAGATCCCACACACTGAGACTTTGTGGCTCTTTCTCTAAAAGCTGTTGGTAGTGTCAAAGTAGCAGGTTTTCTCAGTGTAACTTCACAGACCTTGTGAGAACAACCTCTCTCACTAAAACAATGGCACCACTGCAGCATGGTATTTTAAGGGGCAGTGTTGCAAAATGAGGTGTTTTTTTTTTTTTTTTTTGGAAAACAATTAGCTGGGGGAAGGAATATGGAGGGTGTCACTGAGGCTTCAGTGCTGAATGGGAAAAGAAAGGCTTTTCATAAGAGGTCATTTTTACCTAGCTTTAGGGGTCTCCATATTCAAAGGTATGACACATGAACTAGTCATCTAGACTTCTACTATCAACAAAAATATAGTAAAAGCAGTAATGGAGACTAGGGAGGCAAATTAACACTCAACTAAGGGTTGAAATTAATTTTGCCCTGATGTCTATTATCTGCCTTGCCTAACTCTCCCTGCACATAGTGAGATACTAGATATGTAGCTCACATGAAGACATTTGAACTCTAGACATCTATGGCTGTCTTAGATTACTTCTCCTTAGATCTACTGATGTCTAAATTTAAAATAGTCACTCCAGTACCCAAGTGCCTGCAGACAGAAACATGTTTTTCCAGACAGTGTTCATCTGACTGTCCCGACCACCTCTCTGAGGCTGAGATGAATCACTTTCCAGAAGTTTCTGTTTCAAAACGCCCCATTTCTCATCAGTAAGGTTTGCCCTTATTTCTTCCTTTTGTAATTTACACTATACTTTGGGGTTCATTTATTTGTCTAGATATTTGTTTCTATGACAAGCACTCACACAGCAGCAGTTCTAAATGGAAATAGCTGCAGAAATCCCTGGGACATATATGGTGTCATATATTATGTCAATCTTGCACTCTTTAGAAAACTGTGGGGAAAACTTTTGTGAATTTAGAAGTACTATCTGTCATTACTGAAGCAGATCCTTGCAAAAGACCTGGACATTGGAGCAGGCAGGTGATCCTGAACACTATGTCCTCTTGTTCTGTACCTGGGAACTTCTTAGTTTGGTTATAAAAGGATCCTCGAGTTATTAATATTTACACATCTGGAAGTAATAACATATACCTGTGCCCTCCAGAGGAGATTCCCAAATGCTTTGGATGCATTTGGTACTCATCATGCCCCATTACACACGTATGTGATTTGAAGCAGAGCAGGTGTAAATACAAGATAGTACTGCTGTTGCTACTTGATGCCCATGTATTTCATGTGGGTGAATCCTTGTATGGGTGAGAGGGGCATCATCTGGGAAGGATTTCCACCAGGGTTCTTTCCAGTGCTGGCAGGGATGGTCCAGAGCTCCTCACTTACTCTCTACAAGTGTTTTTACTCTAAATCCTCCATTCTGCCAGACATATTTCTTAATAAAGGAGAGTGATAAGCCATTCCTGAGGACAGAAATATGGCATCCCTGCTATAGAGATAGGGAACTGAGGCATATAGTTACAGCTTAGCCAAAGAGGAAGTTATTTGGTTTCTAGAAAGCCCTGGTCTGCTCCTTCTTCGTCTACTGTCATACCATCTCCAGGCCAGCTTCTTTTATGCATCAGAAATGAATGATGTTTTTACCTTTCTCTTAATTTGCATCATATATTTGAATGATAAAGGACCATACAGAAAGGTAGATCCCTCTTATCTTTGTGGCATTTTATGGAAAAGGTAGCATTTTTTCACAGCTTACTTGACAGGTGATTCAAGATTTCATCTTGTCATTTCTTAAAAACAAAAGCCAAATAAGGAAGAGGGTGCTTGAGGTTCTTTTCATTTACATTCATCCGTGAGTAACAGAAAACAATCAATATACTTGAGCAAAGATTTTCAAAAGAGATGTTTTCTTCTTACTCAGTATTAACGATTACCTGCACTTGCTAGAGTAATGATTATCTTAGAAATCTTTTGGCTTTGAAGAGGTTATCTTAACCCTTGGAGTACTCTCCTTGTGAAGGAATATAACAGGAAGTCTATTACCTCAGAATTCATTATTCCTCTTATATTTTTTCCTGAGACAGTCAATGCTGTAAATTAAACTGCTTGACTTGGCTTTGTGGGGTTTTTTTTGCATACACAGCAAGGATAACTACACATCAGATTTATGGGCATCGTGTGCAGGTTGCTATGACAACCCCTCCAGCCTCTGTACACCAAATAACCTTGTCATGTGAACGTTTATCACAAGCACATCAAGTACTGTATTGCTCAGTATGTTCTTTGGCTAAGCGGCAGGATTTTTTTTCTGAATAATAATTGGTCATGGCCTTTTATGCTGTGAGTCAAAGTTAATCAACTTCTACACTTGAAATTAACCACCAGTACAATGTAATCCAAGCACCATTCTTCATGGCTGCAGTGCTCAGCAAGAGGAAACTTTGCAAGGAGTACTGCTCTCTTTTTAGGAAAACTGTGGGTTGTTGTTATATTGCCATTGTAACCCCAAAAAGCCCATGTGTAAAATGACAGGCTGTGTCTGTGTGTGAACATAACGTATTATTGTGTTGTAAATGAAATGGGAATTTTAACTACTGGATTATTTGTGAGAAATAAAGTTTACTTTTTTTTTTTTTTTAATTTTTTTTTTAAGGAACTTTTAAAGTCAGAGCCACATTCTAATTCTTTATACCCACTTTTAATTATATTTTTAGGGGAAATTTTCAGCCTACAAAGCTGGCCCTATACCTTTGAAACCAAAAGGCAAGAACCTTTTGAAAGGAATTTTAATATGTTTCTAATTTATAGTTTCAGCGTGGAAGATTAGCATGTGTTAGGGATTAGTGATCTGGGTTAATTACTGCAGTAATTTTCATGCAATAGTTACAGAATATGTAAACTCCGGCTCATGTATACAAGAAACAATATTATTACTTTCGTTCCATAAGAAATATTATCTTGGGCTGTAAGTACAGGAATTTTCAGGAATCTTACATACCTTGTGTAGCCTTAATACTTAATGCTATGCTAGAACTTTTTTAATCACATTGATTTAAATGCTGAAATCAGAAAAAAGCTTTGTAAGTGAGTTTACAAAATAGCAACAGCAGAGTAAGCAAATATCTGCAGTGTTCTCTTTTCTTCTTCTAATAGGTAGGATTAGTTAAAATAACGTATGGTCTTGCCCCTGCTTGCTTTTTTAGGAGAACATTCATTGTGCTCTATGTTCTCATAACCACCACACCCAAATCAAAAGTAGCTGGACTTGTTAGAAAAACTACTCTTGGCTTGAAACAGGCATTGCCTCTTTTAAAGGTTCACTGTAAGATAAGATGCACTATTCCTCATAAATACTTATTTTTATCTATAACTTTTGAGAGAGAACAGGGTGACGAGCTGAAATGTAGATAAACATGTTGCAGATGGCAGATGGGTAACTTCAAATCAAGACCAAGTGCCCTGCTGGAAATGCTCTGGTCAAGAACAAGTTGTTTTTCTTGATATTGGCATAATGAGATAATATTTTCTACCTCTCATTAGGTAAAATGACAGATTAGCTGGTTTAATATCAGATTTAGTGCACAGACCTCTCTGTATTTTACAACACACCTGACGTGTAGGTTTTGGGATATATTTTGAGAATGTGGAATGCTCACTTTGTGATTTATGAAGAGCACTTTCCTCATAACTTTAGTCATTCGCAAACCACTGGTTGAAGAAACAGACTGGATTTTGTGCACAAATATATGGATCTTTTGTAGCAGTTTTATTTGTCTTCTACAGTCCATATGAGTCCTTACTACATTCTTTGTGATTCTCACTGACCTAGAGGAATTAGATACATAAATAAAACTTGCTTTCTTTTGGGACTTTCAACCTTCCTTTGAAATAATTAAAATTGTCTTTGTTCGTAAACAGATTTGGAGAAAAAACAAATATAAGCTAATATCACCCAAGGCAAGTTCTATTTATTGAGGAAATCAAGATGTTTAATAAAAAAATGATAATTTTTTTTCCAGCCCTTAAGACTTCTTTGCATTTACACAAAACCAGCAGTTTATTGTCAGAAGCTTTGTTAGAGGAAAGGGATCACACCTTTTCTATCTAATTATTCAGTTTCATAAAAATAAATCTTATGTGCACTAGTCATAAAGAAATAATTAATATATATAAACTCCAAGTTGAAGATTAATCCAAGCTGAATATTAATCCACGCAGGGTCAGCTATGCCTCAGACACCTTTGCTTTTTTATACTGTTCTAGCTACTGGTAAAGGATGAATCATCTGCAGTGGCTTCTCATTTTTCTTTTCATCACCCTTTGGCTCTAAGAACAGAAGTAGGAGCTGTGTTCAAATATGGAATCACTTCTAGGAGCTACACTGGAGTTAAGTTCTGTGTCTGTAGAATACATTCACCAGAGCAGATGAAGGAGTGTTTCCAGCACGGTAGTCACTGCTTATCTACCTTATTTCTTCAGAAACTGTATCCAAGAAGCCTGTAAGGTCTCCGTGACTTACACAGGAGACTCAGCTGGGAAAGAGAGATTCTGCAATGTGAAAAACTGTAGGGAAAACCACAGTGTAGATGGTTAAGCGAGAGAATGTTCATATGAAACTTCAGACTGTATCAAATAGAAAGGATAGCAGATTGCAGTTCCCCTCTGCCTGTCTACCTATGTATGTAGAAGTTATTGCAGTTCAACATCCAGTAGTCATATCATAATATATTTTCCTTAAAGATATATTTCTTTTCTTCCATTACTAGGAGACAACCTTCATAATTTTTTTATTTGGCAGAAGAAACCCTACCTATCCCCTCTGGTGTAGTATATCTCAGAAAGGAATAAAGAAAGTACAATTTTTGTGTACAAATGGCAAAGCAAAACACCAGTAGCAATTTTGTCCCTTTGGCCTTTTTGTTGAGAATAGCAATTAGGTTATTTTTGATAGTATTTTTCTGATAGTGATGAGTAGCATCTGGACATGAAAGAGATCCACCTTCTATTCCCAGTGCAAATGGAACAAATGTCATAACATTAGGCAGCTGCAGGCTTTCCTCTGTTATCAGATTAAAAGTCCCAAAATACATGTGTGAAATTCCAATATCATTAAGTCCAGACCCTAATCTAAGCATGGAAAGTTAATTCTTTCTGAAGGAGATATTTAAGGTATATTTTAGATTCAGATGGCTGAATACTTTTCTGATGTTACTGAGATGTTTTTTCAGATAGTGACAAGACTCGGGTCAACTACAGAATTGTATCAGGTTTATGACCAATTGGTGGGAGTTAAGTACAGGTTTCTCTACCATACTTTCACAGAGGCTTTGAAACTTTTTAAGCAGAACACAACAATTTTGGACTCTGTAGGTCGACTTGTGTAATTGTACTCCTTGGGGCTCCTTTGTGACCTACCAGTTGTGACCCATTATTAACCCCAGGGGTTACCAAGAAGTCAGCAGCTTTCAGAGAAATGTGCAGAACTTTGGAGCTGAGAAAATCCCAGAATTTTACGGGTTTTCTTAGTCATTACTAAAAAGATTATTAAAAGTACTGGCCAGAGGAGTGTAAATGGAGAAAAAATTATGTTGGTTTTCTTCTTAATAGGAGGAGAACTACTATTTTTCCAGGAAAATTTAAACTGAAATTCTTGGGCATATTAAAAAATTACTGGTTTCTTACAATGTCATGTTTTTCTGGATTGTTTTACAGTTTCTGTGTGGCAGTATCACATTATTCATTCGTAGATAAAACTGCATAGAAGATTCAAAATAATAAGAAATAATAAGTAGAATGCATCAAAACAGTTTCATCTTATTACAACAGTTAGAGTGACCAAATTTTAAGGAAAAGATTTATAATTAAGAAGAAAGCTCAGATTTAGGAGCAAAAAACCCTATTTATTTTAAGCTATTTCTCTGCACTGAGAAGAAGCAATTCATACTCTGCTTTATTTTCTAGAATTCTGTTTTATACTAAGATTTATCAATAACTCTGAATGACTAGTTAAATTAACAAATTACATGACATTACTTTTTAAAAGAAAATACTGCTTCTCAAATTGTCCCAAATCCTTGGAAGATATGGTTATCGTCTAGTTTATTACTAGACTTGCAAGAATCTTTCTGCATCTCCTCTTGTGAAGATAGAGCTCAGTTGTAGCTATTTTCAGATAGGAAAGATGCCACATGGAGTGGAAGTGAGATAACAAAGAAGAAAGCACAGCTGTGACATGAGCTTATGCTGAGTTTGGGAAAGAGCATTATGGTCACCTTGTGACATGAGTTATGTTGGTATAAATCTGGTGTTATCTCACTGACTTCTAGAGAATTTCACCAAAGACTAGTGAAGAACCTGACCTTTTCCTGATGAAGCGAGAGTCCTACAGAAACAGAAAAAATCCCCTAAAAGACTATGTCGAAGAGATTAACAGAAAAAAAAGAGCAGGACTGGGGAGAGATGGATAGAAAGCAAAATAAGTAAATGAATCATTAGTCCGTCTGCCAAAATTATCAAAGACTACCACAAGTGGTTAGGTCACTTTATGTAGCATTCACCATATGCTACACAAGGTGGCCACAAGGTCTACCACAAGATTTGTTGGTGCCCTCTAGAAAATCCTTCCTTGTTTCATTTCAATATCTTACAGTGTCATCTGCTATTTCCCACGTGTATGCATGGACACAGATAAACTATAGCTTAAACAACTACTTTCCTCCCATTAATGACTTCCATTTTCTCTCATATTCCTATCTCTCATATTCCTACCATTTTAATGAACCTGCTTCTCAGTTTCCTTTCATAAAAGAGGATTAATCACGTCCACAAGGATCTCAAAGACCAGATATTTTCAAAAGGATCCATAAAAATTAGTGTCTGGCTTCCACTGAATTTCAGTGGAAATTAGTTACATCATCTTTTATCCCTCTGAGAAAATTGTTATAATTTCTGAGCTAAAATTGTTCGTGTAGACTATCATTACCTGTGTTAGTTCCTCTCATCTTTTATCTACATGTGTACACTGCATAGGGAATGAATGAGGTGATTTTATGGTGGTCCTTATGGAATGAAAATGGTTAATGGATGTGTCCAGTCAATGACTCACTTCCTTGCTAGCTTTCTCACATCCCTTACAGATGCCTCTTGGGTGAAGATGGCCATTGAGCTTGTATTGCTGGCAGCTACAGACAAGCTGCAAAATGTCTAATTCACACTGAGGGTTTTGCCCGCCAAGTCTTTAGCCCCAGAGCAAAGCAGGGGTGAGGAACAGAAAGTCCAAAAACTGATAAAAAGGCCACAGATCTCCATCCCTGTCCAAACTCTTCCATTGCATTATGAGAAATTTCCCATCGCCTTTCCCAGCTCAGGCAGGTGTTTCCTTAGGGGAGGTTTTGATGTCAGCAGGTGGGAGAATGGCTGAAAGGCAAGAATAGGCATCCAGAGATATCTTAGTGGAAGACGAAATGCTTTAACAGAAAGTAAGTTTTCATCCTATTGTGACCTTTGCCAGTTCTTGTTAGAACCAGTTGGGAACTTGTCAAGTAACCAATGTATTTCCCATTGGAAACAATGATTTATCAAGACTGAATCATGTGGAGTTGGAAGACTGGTTTTCTTGAGGGCTTACTGGGAGTGGGGAAGAAAAATATGTTGTGGTTTTTTTATGATAGCTTTGACATAAGAGGCTTTGTCAGAGAAACTGTACAGGAAGAATGAAAAAAGGGCTGAAAATAAGGAGGGCAAATAACAGTGCTACTATAAAGCTTCAAGTTGTAGGTTTATGATAATAGATAATGAGTTCTGTTCACATCTGAGAATGATTTAGATTTGTGTGTCTTTCTCCTACTAAACTTACAAAGGGCAGTGAGTGGGAATCACTATGTCTCAGAGACAGAAGATACTTCCAGAGCCCACAGGTCACTTATGGCTCTGTTCAACTGTAGTTTTGTGACTGCAAGTTAGTAAATTTATGATAATTACCCATCTTAGGAAAAGCAAGTGTGGTCTATTTGCTCCCAGCTGCCTAACAGGGATGAAAAGTGCCTTAGCTTTCTGTAAGAGCTCATGGGAATCTGGTTTCATAAATTCAAGGGAAAAAATTTGCTGCCACCCCAAGTACAGGGATAAGCAGACCTTTGGGTACTGAGACATTCAGCCACACAAGCCCCAAATGTTTTTGTATGTTAGTTTAGTGGCACACTGACTCTGTGTGCTGCAGACAGAAGTTCAGCCCACTGAAGGAGGTCAAAACCACAACAAATATGAATAACTTAGAGACAGAGGTTTGCAAAGCTGCTTAGGGGAACAAAAAAAAAATAAAAAAATCAAAAAATCTACATATTGTCTTAGACACCAAACTACCTAAAGTGGATATCTTAATTCAAGAGAAATTATAAACTCCATGAGTCTGATGGCACCAGATTGTTTCCACTGTTGTGGAGGTGGAGGTTCTCTTTAACCGTTCTCTTTGTGAAAAACAAATTTTCTAACAGTATTTCACCATCTAGAGCAAATCACGTCAAATATGTCAGCTTTCCTACTTTCCTATTATTGTTTTCTTCATTTGCCTGTTTATCATCCCGCATTTAAACTGGTCATAATTGCAGCCTGCATGATGATTTTAAAACATTGCTGTTCCAAGTAACTTCACTTTTTGTACAGGGAATCTATTTTTCATATCTATATGAGGTTTTGGAAATGTGTACATTTCTTTATATGGACTCCTGAATTTTGTGAAAACACACAGTTTCACTGCAATTTATTATTTTTGGGAGGTCAAAAGAATTTCAGTAGGTTTGGAAGCAGCCTGTGGTATTTGTCTTATCACACAGACTTTACAGGTTTTTTCGCTCTAGAGTGAGACACACTAGTCTACTATAGGAACTGTGTATGATCTTCTAAAAGCTTCATAATCTTTTTACATTCCACTTCTCTTAAATGCTATTAGAAAAAGTAGTATTTTTGGAGAAAGGTGCCTGAGAGTGACAGAAAAACTTGAAGATTCCATTAATTTTGCATGTAAAAACCTATGCAAGTACAGAATGCTCTGATATTACTGCATTTTAGATTTTTAGTCTTGCCTATAACCAAGTGACATTTTTATCAAAGGTTTATATCATTTGGGTGACTAGCATCCTTGAAGACAAGCTGGCATGGAAGGTGGTATTGTTATTCCTCAGTGTTACTCGTGAGGTTCATTGAAGGTTGCTTTAAAACAAGAAAACAAAAAAAAAGTCAGAATTTGTACTAATTATCTTGTCTTGCTTTCCAACACTCCTTTTGAACCCTCATATCAGAGGAGATTAAGGTTCAGTCCCAGAGCATAGCAAAGGAAGAGAAGGATGTTTTCCTGTATTACTGTACCTGAAGATGAAATTCAGTAGT
This sequence comes from Phaethornis superciliosus, assembly GCA_023637945.1. Lineage (NCBI taxonomy): Eukaryota > Metazoa > Chordata > Aves > Apodiformes > Trochilidae > Phaethornis > Phaethornis superciliosus. The sequence continues at coordinate 68,664,054 of JAJQWJ010000004.1, forward strand.
TAGGTTAGATGGCTGACGTGGCTAAAAACTGGGAGAATAAATCTGTGAACACTAACACTAATTAAGTGTTGAAATAGCAAGCCCTGAGAAGTGCAGAATGTTTTATTTCTTAAAGCCTTTTAAATTTTATAGCTCATTTATGTTCCAATAGAACTAAATATGTGATAATGTAGTGGTTTTAATTGTAGTCTTCAAAGTAAATCCTGCCCTTTCTAAAGAAGTACCCCTTTGATACAGAAACAATTAATGAAGAATTATAATTTAGAAGAAACCATCATAGCCATCTAATCTGATGTGCATAACACCAGACCACAAAACCTTGCTGACTATGACTGCACCAGTCACTTAATTGAGTTTAATAATAGTTTATCTTCAGCTCATTTCCAAGTGACAGAGAGTCTCCCATATACCCAGTTCCTTCAATGGTAAATTACCTTCACAGTCAAAAAATGCATGCTGCATTCCTACTCTGGGATCACAGTATCTTTGTTTCAAACTAACAAATCTCAATAAGCTTTGCTCTACTCAGTTAAAGAATTGTTTTCTTTCTAAAATCTTTTTCTCAAAATAGGTATTTGTAGGCTATGTTCATTTTATCTCTTAATCTAATCCTGGATAAACTAAATAGATTGAACTTCTCACACCTGACTTTGTGAGACAGATTTTTTGTACTCTAAACCTTGTTTGCAAGTTTTTTCTTGTTGCATTCTCATTCACCCATATCCCCCTTCGAAGGGTAGAAACCAATACTGGAATAACATTTTCCACTAACAATGTCATAGCACACCAAGGAATATGCCTTTCTTGCTATATTTGATTATCCCTCTGACTAGATGCTCAGGACTGCATTTGCTTTCTTAGTGACAATATTAAGCTCCTATATGTGCTTGACTTCCTACATGATCACAATGCTGGGTTTTCTTCAGGACACCTGCTTCGTTTGTGGTGTCCCTATATCCTTATGATCAGAAGACAGTCATCCCAGAACAAGTTTCTCTCCTCCAATTCTGCATTCCTGGTAGACCATATTATGTCATCTTATGTGTGTGAGAGTTGCAGAAACTTCCAGTCAAATGCAGCCAGAAGAATGCTCCTTCCTTTTTTCATGAAGGGGGCTGCCAGCCAGGGAGACCAGGAATGCCCTGAGACACATCCACCCAACACATTTCTCAACCAGAAGCTCCAGAGTTCTGGCCAGGCACTCACCCAGACTCCAAAGTTTACAGATGTTAAACTCTCATCCTTTGAGGCCACCTCTCATCTCTGGCACTTCTATAAGTAGTGCACCTGCAGAGCACACTGCAGTGTTGTGATACCCTACCTAGCTTTCAAAAACTCCAATTTCACTGCATTCACTGATTGCAAAGCAACAGCAGGAGGTAAATTCAGTAACATAAAGACACTGTCTGATTTCTTCTTTTTCTCCCCGAAGAGAATATTCTTGCTGAGAAAAGTACTTTGTGAGAGCTAAGTATTTACTGTTCTTTTGAGATCCAATTCTACTTCAGCTGACCCTGTTTACATGTTCTTTCTCTTCTCCATTTATCCAGCAAATTTCCCAATTTCTGTTTCAGGAGAATAAAGGCATCTGGTCCTCTTGAATGAGCAATTGTTGAAATTCACCAGAAATACTGTGGACAGTGGACAAAAGAACGGGTGAGAAGAGAATTCAAGCTCAGACCATTTTATGAAAGACCTCCACTATTTAGTGTCATTACTAACTCTACAACCTCAGGCAATTTATTAAGAGTTTGCAAAAGCAGCTTAAAGAGCACGATGTGAAGATTTCCATTGGAAACGGATGACTACTTTAAAGGTTGCAATTGGTTTCTAAAGAACAGGCTAGATGAAAATTGCGAGAGGTGAATAGCTACTGAAATCTGAGGGCTGGGGGAGGGTAAGAAAATTGCCACCTGCTTGAAATAAATAGCTCTTCTAAAATAATGGGTTTGAAACTTTAGAATAGTTTTCTTCTGTGACATACAGAATGATGTATTTAGAGTTGTTTTCAAGTTCTCCAAATAGGTTACATTTTCCTGGAAAATAATATCCATGTGAAAATATGATAATGTAATTATTCTAACTGTTATTTTCAATTATTTGATTCCTTATTGATAATAGTCTCATATTTTGCAGCAATGTTAACTATATGATTGACATCTGTGTGTGGATTGTAATAGACACTGAGCCACTTCTCTAACTTTTTGCTAGCTTTTGCTTTAAACTGATGCAACGAGCCTTTGCCAGGAATCAAACAGATTATTGCTGTTAATATTTAAAATGGCAATCTCGTTGACTAATTCATACCAACAGCAGGATTCTGTAAGTGTTCTATCTGGAGCTGGTAGAGTGTTCTTTCAGCTCTTTCAGGACATTATTTCGTTCTGTTGGTTATAAAGCACATTTTTGCCATACACCCATGCCTATACCTGACCCTCACAGGTCTTGGTGTCTTGCTGGGTCAGTGACTTTGTAATTTCTTGAGGCCTACATCACACCTCTAGTGCCACCTGATGATGCAAGTGAAAATGCCCAGTGAATTCAAAACATTCCCAAGACAAATCTGGTGATCTTGATTCAACATATTGCAGTAGAGAGCCCCTCTTTGGAAAATACTTGACCAACTTAAGTACAACACTTGTCCTTCTGTTTCATGTCCTGCGCCCTCAGTGTTGGCAAAATATTCCCATGTTATTGAGCAGTTCCCCTACCAAGTGATATGAAATTGTATCAGCTCAGACCCATGATCTCAAAAGGGAAATACTAACATCCAAATCACTGAAAAGTATACAAGTCTGTGTCAAAAGTGGCTGAACATGAGATTATGGGATGCCGGATAGGAGTGTGGGAGCCAGTATCCTCCCTGGTAGGCAAGAAATTACTAAGAAAGAATAAAAAACAGGTTAAGGGAAAAATATTTGATATGGGGCTTTTTTTTTTTTTCACATCTACAATCAAATCTTCATCCTCGATACTGATTTACAGTCAGCTTGAAGAGTGAGGAGGGGATGGTGTAATTAGCCATGTTTTAATTATTTGAGTTCCTAATGATAATAATGCTTGACAGGACTTCTAGTATGTCCCTGCTACACCTCATTTTCAGCACATTTAATTCATTTGAAATCCTACTTGAACAGTTACAGGAGCTGTGTTCATTTAAGCACAAGTGGAAGAAGATGAAAAAGAACATAATCTGGGATGCCTTCCAGAAAACATTAGCCTCTAAGCTGAGGTGCCAAAACTAGGATTGTAGCCACTGTAGGTTTCTTTTAGTTAATGGCTACAGGGAAAGAACAGGCACTTCAGCTCTGATGATTATTCAGAAACTGTATGGGCTGCCTCACTGTCTTGACTTCTACTCAGAAAGTGTATTCTGGCTAGACACCTTCAAATAACTGATGTTCAAAACAAAGAAATACCAGAGATAGCATATGGAGGCATAGACTTGCAAGTATTTTCTCATGCAAAGTGTGGTTCCTGACTTCCCTCTCATCCTTCCTCCCAACAGTTTCTCCAAGCCAGCTTGGTGCACCTATGTTTCTTTTCACCTTTATTTTCTTTCCAGTACTCTAGAACAAATCCAGCAAACACAAGGCACAATTTTAATAGCAAAAGAAATAAAAATATCAAGGGAAGACAGACATTCTCCCCTTTGTACTATTAATTTAGCTAAATCAATACACAAAGAGGGTAGAGAAACAAGATGACCCAGAATGATACATTCTGTAGGATCATAGCATGATACATTCAGCTGAAAATGGAGACAGACAGTGAAGAAATCAAAGTAAGCCAAAATATCATTGATTGGTGACAAAAGAGCCTTATACAGCTATAAGGCGTTCTAGTTTATCTGAAGTTTATTTTCCTGGAAGGCTTATCAAAATATGATAATCCATTCTAAACATATGAATAGTGCTATGCGATCACTGTAGCCTTTTATTTTTCCACAGTCCTTCTACTGAAATAGATCAAACCTAATGAGTGGAAAGTACAATTTCGAAACCCTTTTTCTCCTACGTGCTCAGCAACACAAGGATGCTAGGAAGATAATCTGTGTCTGAAGTTATAAAAAGATGAAATAGCACCAATGGCAGCACTTACATCATCTGGATATTGCAGAAGGAAAATCTATAGAGCTGTAGCAGGAGAAAACAAAATCTACCCCTGCCACCACATGCCCTTCACAATCTGGACAACCTTTGTGTGTGAGCCAGATTGCAGATTCTTACTCCACAGGTTCATCTTCTTCATTATGGTTTTCATCACTTCTTTTCCTTACTGAAGATATGAGGAGACTGATTGCTGGCTGAAATATGAAAGGCACACATGATACCAGTAGCCACAGGCTTGCTGTCTGAAAACACACTCTTGGTCTGCTTTTGCAACTCTTCCATTAGAGATAAGGCATGTACCATGAGAACCATGCTTGGGGTGCCAGGCTTATCTCTTGTGGCCCTGACTCTGTAGTGAGAACTGACTGGGAATTTTGTCACTTCCAAAGAAAAACACTATTTTCTAAAGCAGTCTTTAAAATATTTTCAGCCCCAAGTGGGTTTTCTGTTGTAAAAGCAAAAACCCAATCAAGACCACTAGGTAGGGAACATGTGATTAACTAGTGGAATCCACTACTTGAATATCCGGACTCCATTTATTTTTTTTTCCACAAATCAGACCTGTATCTAAAGGGAAGAAAGGGAAGTAAAACAAATGGGGCAGCTAGGAAGAGATGAAGAAGTAGGGGTAAACTCTGTGCCTCCAGCTATGTCCCTCTGAAAGCAGCTGACCCTGATGGGACTGTTCCCAGTCTTTGATGCTCCATTTCCAGAATGAAGAGGTGAATGGAAAGTGATGCCTCCATTAAAACCAGGACAGCTGGAGAGGTCAGCAATGTTGCATCCAGATCCCATGTCTGCACAGAACTGGGAAATCCTCTTCACCCTGCAAAGCACAGATATATTCTCACTTTACTGAAGGCCAGCACATCTTCTTTCTTGATCTTAGGATAGATTTTGGGGTTTTCTTCTTTAAAAACCTTGGAAGGTCCCTGTGTGAAAATAAACAGGAATTATCAGATTTTCAGTGAATTTTTCTTTTTTTGGCTTGGTCTGTTTGCAAACTGATTATACCCTGCAAGGTGTTAGTCATCAGATGTGAATTTAGCCCACAGTAGGAGGTTCATCTTCACAGATTCTGTGTAAAGACAGAGGAAAATGTGAAAGGACCTCTCAGAAGGGAATTCAGAGCAATCAGACCAAGTAAGCATCCATTTTAGGTGTACTGACCTTAGGGTCTAGAAACCAGGAAGAAAAGTGAGAAGGAAAGAAGGTAAATGGGTAGGTGGCAAGTTCTGGTTTTGCCATACAGATTGAATGCTGGTGGTGACATATCACAGAGAAAGGTCTAAGTGGCACTTACTACCAAGGAACGAACACGATTGAAAAGGACAGAGGATGAGGACTGATCCTAGGAGTTCAGCTCCCCATGGTGATTGAGGCCTTTAAGATCAAAAGGGGTAATAAGATAGGTCAAGAGAAAGAAATCCAAAGCAGGTGTGAGGAGGTAACAAGCAGGAATATAAATTCTGCTGATTTCTGCAGTGTGCAGTTCACAGCCTGATGTAAACACATGCCAACAACCCCTGCCCCTTGAAGAATGTTAAGCAGACAGCAAAGAAAAAAAAATATGGTCAGCAGTATTTTGAAGATAGAAAGTCCTTACTCAGAAGTACATAGTAAATCTGTGAAAGAACAGGAATTTGAATCCACAGCCTTAAACAAAAGTGTGCTTACACTGTGTAACATCTCTAAAAGGCACATTTCATCCATGATTAAAATCAGGCACCCTTTTATCAGTATTCACGACCTGCTGCTAGAAACTGTATTTATTACAGGTCTGAAAAGCAAGCTGGTTAGCTATTAAAAAATGGTAACTCAAGAAACTGAGGTGCTCAGAAAAGGTTCTTTTTCCCTAAAACCAAAGAGGTCACTGTGGCTTTTGAACAGACATAAAAGTTTATCTGGATGTGTAAATACTTTGGATTTTCTTAAAAAAAAAAAAAAAAAAAAAAAAAAAGACTGCAAAATGCTGTATGAAGCTGTTATAGTTAGCTACATAACCTGCTATCCAAGTCTTAAACCAACACCGCTTCAAACCTAATTCTTTTCTCTTTAATAGTAAAACCACTGTTGTAGAAAAGAAATCCACAGTGGGGCAATTTGTGCTCTTGCCACACATATTTTGGCTACAGAACAGTCGTCGGCACTTAGACATTAGAAAGACTCCAGAGAAAGTTAACACAGATGATTAGCCCTTAAGGAGCTGTAAGATGATGAGAAGCTGAGTGAATTAAATTTATTTCCCTTACTGTGAATTGGTGGAGTTGTGTCGAGGTTTATAATATTTGTGTTCAGAGATCTCACTGTATCTGTATAAGGGGAGGTGTGCAGGGGGATTAGTTTGGGGAGACAGCAAAATGCAGCAGGATTGGGGGGGACAAGGGACAAGAAACAAGGGGATGCGTGAGGTCTCTGTTCCATTTTTCTTTTTCACTGCTAGTTGATTAAGGAAAGGAGGGCATCTAGGATTCTGCATTTGAAAGGCTGCTAGATGACTGCAAGAAACATTAGGCTGCTTGAAAATGTCAGCACTTTACACTTTATATAGGACTGAGGTGATTGCTACGGTGAAGAGAACATAAGTGATTCAAAGGTGAACCAGAGGTCTCCCTGTTAGAGATGTGAATATGAGCAGGATGGGGGAAGGGAGCCTGGCTCCATGAAATGCTGAATTCACTCTTATCTCAAATCAGGGTCAGTAGAGATTTGACACATATTGCATTTTTGTACAAATTAGCAAGGGACTGGTTATCAATGAAGATGCTTTTTAATTTGGAATCAGATCTGGAAAAGGAGATAATGCAGTCTGGCAGCTTCTTTTTACAACCTACAAACCTCATGGCAACTAGCACAGGGTAAAAAGGTAATATAGGACAAATTGTTTACCTGTCCCGGGAATTAACATGATAATAAACATCCTGATGCTTTCCCATGATTTGCCGTGATCTGCTGTGATGCAATAAGCTACAGCCTTTAAATTTTTTTGCTTAGATTTGACAATGGGCAGGACCTGTGCTGGTTAACTTTAATAGTCTCAGACACTCCACTGTGAAGTGCTGGGATCCCTCTTCAGAGCTTGGCTGCTGCAAAGGGAAAACTCCTGCTTGTCCCAGCTATACATCTTAGGAGACACAGCATTGCCTTTGGAGGTGGTTTTCTTTACTCACCACAGACAAATAGACAACAAAACTTATACACTTGATATGTGGTATCAAAAAATCCCACCTGACCTCTTGGTTAAGTTGTCTATGATTTCCTGAAATGTTAAACGCAAAATAATATTTTTAAAATAATCTGCTTCCAATTGAGATGCATTGAGTGACTTTATTGCTGAGAAGTTTTACATTCAAACACTTGGCAGGTAAGGAAAAAAGCAAGGGACATACTCTGAAGAAAAAAGTTTTTTCTCCAGTCATGCTGGTAAGAGAAACCTGTGGTCAGTTAAGTATTTTGTTTCAGTTCTGTCTTTCTTGAGACTTTATTTTTTTCAAACTAAATAAAACAAAAAACAAAACCAGCTTAAAAACAAAGGGCTAAACCAAAAGCACTGTGTTGAGAACATCCATTAAAAGCCTGACTATGCTTGAGGCTATAGGCTTGTAGGAGAGGAAACATGACTATAATTTTAAAATTGGAATTATTCTATATTTTTCTGAACCATTGTCTCTCCCAGGACTCAAGTTAAAGCTGTTTGAAGCCCTATATGCAACCTAGATTCCATCATCTGCATTGGCAGCTTCATGTGTTGTAAGGAGTGCTCAATGCCTCAGTTTATCCCAGGGATGGACTGTGCTCTCTCCTCTTGCCCACATTCCTCATTGCTCACCACATGCTTGGATGGTGTTACCCGCACTGATTATGTGTCTGGCTGAGTTCTGAGCATTCATCACGCCACTACACTTTGAGATGGTATCTCTGAAAGGAAAAAAATCTCTGTGGGGGATCAGAGCAGGGTTTCCCTGCAAAACATGTCCAGAGTACACACACGAGCCAGGTCCCAGCACTCAGACCTTAGAAGGCTTCATGGATGAAGAGATGATGGACCAAACTCAGGCTGTGCAATCATCACCTGTCCAGATTTACTCATAAAAGCCACTTCAAGATTGATTTCAAGCAGTGTTGTGAATCAGTGGTACTTACTGCTCAGCTGGCACCAGACTGCCAGCTCAGCTCCAGGACAATACCAAACTGCAGGAGGTCTTTTCCATGGGATAATGTTTTCCCTGATGAGCTGGTAACCTTCACAGAACTGAACCAGATTCTCTGCAGAGACTAATCTGGATCACTTCTACTTTAAGGGTTTCTATGGAGAAGAAAGAGAAAGACATAGTATTAAAAATAAATAAATAAATAAATAAAAGCTTCTCTATCTCATTGAAAGTCAGTGTGACTTCTCGGTGTAGCTAGTTCCTCTTCACCTTTCCAAGGAGGTTAGAACAGCCACAGAAAGATGGTGTTGAGAAGGTTTTATGTTAGTTCTGAGAGTTGCTCAAGACAGAAAAAAATCTGGCATCTGGGGAACTAAGCTCTGTTTAAGAGTATGGCAAAGTCTCAGAGGCTCTGCCATGTACCAGGAGGAAAAAGCATCAAGTACAGGGTACCTCAGTACATGGGAGACTATGAAAGAGAGGGCTTTTTAAAATCTTTTTAGATGAATTTACTACTCAGACCTCTAGAGCATTAATCGGCTCCACTTTTACTGTTTCCCATCAACTAACCATCTGCAGCCAACCCCTTTTAACAACTTGCTGTAATGCATTTACTGGATATTTTGTCATTGTAGTATATTTGAGATATCAAAGAACAGCTGGTAGAAGGCCATAAACAAAGACTTTATTATGTATTGTTTATCATCACTTTAGTTTTGGAAGGCTAACCAAGAACATTAATGCACAGCAACACTAAGATGCAACTTCATTTTTGCCAGGAAAGCTAAAGGTTACTTCTCTAATAATATGCAAGTGGAGCCTTTACTGTACTGAATAATCACTTTAGAATAAAGGTAGAAATGTGTTTTAGTAGTACGTGCAATAAAATATATTGCATTAACTTAATAATTATTTTTTTAATTATCACTTCAGTGACCCTGAATATATTATTTATTAAATGCAATTGAAATATTTATTAGGCAAGTAATAAATGATGGTCAACACCAATGGGTGGCTTCACTGTTTTATAAATAATCTCAGCCTGTGTTTAAAACCAGAGATGATAATAATCCTGTATAACTGATTAATCTGTATAATAGATCAATTATCTTCAAGAAAATAGGTATAATTGCTCACATTACTTAGTGGATTTTCCTTACCATTTAGTTCTTCCTCTTGGATATAAGAAGAGGGTAGTCAGATTATTGTTACTAATGACTACCTGACACTGACAGTCTAAACTTTATTTATGTATCATCATATTCCTTACCCTGGACTCAATAAAATTTAGGTTGTACATGTGTCTCTTCAGCATCTGGCAATCTCAACCTACATATACGTTCTGAGTACTGGTAGCAAGTAAATTAGATGTGAGGGTCCTCAGACAAGAGTATCATTGGCTTGCATTGATATTAACAACAGTAGAGCTACTGAACAATTCCAGATTAAAACAAACACATTAGAATATAATCAGGCTAATAGCAGGAGCACAAAAAAGAAGATCACCAGCTATCTTTTTAGGTTTCTAAAAGAGGCTAATGTGTTAGGACTGGATAAACTGTCTAAAGATAGCAAGTCTGAATTTGGTCCAAGAGACTCTAAGTATAATTGTGGGGTTTAGGAAGCCAAAGTGAGAGCAACTACTTCATTTACTATATGGCATATGTCTTGAAGGTCAAGATGACAATTTCGATATTCATTGTTACTAAATAGATCCAATAATAAAGGTATTTTCTTTTCCTCCTCGTCCAACAGTCTACAATCAAGTTGTAGCAGGATTGTGTAATTAACAGTAATGATTTTAAGAGATAATCTTTCTCTGTCAAAAAAAAAAAAAAAAAAAAAAAAATTAAGTAATTTCTAGCTTTTCTTTCAATGAGGTTGTCCAGACAATCCAAGTTTAACATGGAAAGTTAGTTTATTTTCTGAGCTACTATATTTGCCTGTATTTTGCTAAGTTTTTTCTTCTACAAAATGCTACAGTTTTTCAGGTTAACAAAACATCCAGTTTCCATGCTAGTGTTGACTCTTTTATATACCTGTAAAACACAGTATTTGCTATATGAAACAGAAGAGCATTTGTCGTCTGCCTTGAATACATTCCACCTGCCTGTGCCACCACATCTCCAGATAGTCAAGATAGAAGTGAAAGGGTGATCTTAGCTGAAAAATACTGCTTTCTGGATGCACCCAGCATGTTCTTTCCAGTCTAGAAACAAAAAAACAGAACCTGAAGAACTAGGAGGATTATGTAAATACTTAAAATCTTAGGCCTGGAAGTTCCCCTGTTTCTGGAAAGAAATGCTAAAGTTCACTAGGAAGAAAAGTTTCCTAAAAGTATTAAACATTTGTTCTGTCTTCCTATGTCAGTAAGTCATAGCATGGTAAAATATTGGAAAAGTGTTCTTCAATTCAAAAATATTTCTGTCTGCCTTAGGTATAGGTTATTTCCTCAACTTTAAATCCATACAGCTTTAAAACAGTAGAACATTTAATCATATTTTAAACTATTTTCCTGTAGCAAGTATGCAGATAGGCTGTCATACCATACTACCTAACCAGAATTTTATCTATGCCCTGAATAACTCCTACACTATCTTGTTAAAAGTTAAATTAATGCCCCCACATTGTCTCCATAAAACATCTCTGTCATACCTTGCCCACCTGCGATTTGAAAACACTCTCCCAGGTAACTATAACCTATCAAGATTAATTTGTGCACCAAGATGTTGCACTACAGAGATTTAGGAACTCAGTCTGGTCTTCTTATCAGTGAGTCAGTTCTTTGATCACTTTGAAGGTAATGACACGTGGAAAAGATACACACTGTGAGAAGCCCTCCTGCCCTGTGGACATGCACATGCCAAGAACCAGTCCACAGAAGTTAAAATTGGATACTGGAAGTCTCCACTAGTGGAAGTGACACCATTACTTACCCTTGGTGCTTTTGCAGTAACACTGTACATCTTCATGTGGATCATTATGTTATTTGTATGTCAGAACAGTCCATATGGAGACTTCCAGAAAGTTGTAGTAATTGATTTTGGTGTCCAACATAGTCTTTTCATTTCCTATGATGATTCTTAAGGAATAATTGGAATAATTGTGAATATTTAAAAATGGGAACTGCTTTTCCTTCCACTGTAGTGGGGGAAGAGAAGAGAGAGGTTGTGGAAATGGAATGGAATCACTCTGATTGTCCTTTGAAAATAGAGAAATAGAACCCCACATAAGTAATCACTAATGTGGCTAGGATCAGTTCTCTAAAGCACTCAGCTTTTTTCTGCTAGTATTTTCCCGTGGGATTTTTTGCTGTTGCTATTACTTTAGTGTGATAGATTGAGATATTTTATCATGAAAGGTTTAAATAGCTGCTTCAAAGTTAATTGCCTTTACCTGAAAAAGCTTGTTAGATGTTGGATATGAAGATGTTCTTCCTCATACAGCTCTCTGAACAACTAACAAAGGCAGGGCAGTGTGCCGGGCAAACTTTTCCCTCAGTTTTCACAGCAAACCCTTTCAACCAACTTAATTGATTCTCCCACTTGACTGTATAGCACAATCATTTGATGTGAGAAGTTTATACTTGTCTATAAAAGTGGAAAAGTGATATACAAGAGACACTTGTGACTTGTGGTCCATTTCAGAGAATTATTAAATTCTCTGAAATCCTGTAACAAGCAATCTGTCATTTACAAACTGGTATTATATCATTGCTTAATGCACTGAATACTTCTGTATGGCTGATAAGCTAAGTAGTAATCCATTAAATAGCCTTTCCCACCATAACAGATCTTTACCAGTCTTGGAGGGAGAGTTAACAGGAATCTCTTGAGCTTTCCGTATGTCTTTTGGATTCTTTTTCATGTAATAAAGTGTCCTCACACACTGAAAGTCATGGCACGATATCTTCTGTCCAGCTCTCTGCTGTATTTATGTGTTACAGATGTCTGCTATGCCTATCTACTATCACACTTTGGCACATTCTTGTAATTTATTGTCTGGCAATTTTTTTTCTCCTTACATGTCTTAATTTGTGTTTTCAGCTGTATGTTTTACGATTAATTTTAAAGGTTTTTCTCAGATGGCTTTGCGTTTTATGCTTGAATTTCTAGTGATATTCAGTTGTGGAAGTGTTTAGTACCTGAACTAGATTAGCTTTAAAAGTTTCCTGTTGCACCTCCTTAAACTGGTTATCTGTAAGTACTCCTGAAGTGTAATATTACTGCTTCAAGAGAAGCCCTATCAGGACTAATTTTTTCCATTCTGTTCCTATTTTCAAAAGTATTTTCATAACCAGTGCCTACAAAGTGATTTACACTGGTTTAAATTTATTAGTCTCAGACACATTTCAAAGACATTTCAATAGTGAAAAAAATTTCCCACTGAACATTTTGGGAACAGAATGAGATTTTCAGATGCAAATCATATCAAAAAAACTTTCAGTGGTCAAATTTTATTAAGGGCACATTCATAAATAATTTAGCAAGGGCTACACAATTATTAAAACTCCATAATCTGATTGCTACAAACTCAAACAAATAAACAGATAACATAGTGTAGAATAATGAACTATATCTGTGGATATGCAAGAAGCGACATATATCCTTTATTGGTATTCTTAACCTCTCCTTTATCAGGTGTCACTTCTGTCAATAATGACAGAAGCTTAAAATATCTTACTGGTAATTTCTGAATATTTTATAGTTTTACATGAGTATATTTTTAAATATATTTATTTATTCAATAACGCCAATTTTTACAGTCCAATAAATGTTCTTCACTTGCTTCCTCTGGGATATTTATAGAGAAATTATTTCAGTATGTCAAATTCGATGAAAGGCTTTTCCTTGAAACAGCCATGAAAATGTGATTTTGTCACATCAACTAACACTCAATAGTTAAGAATTTCAGTTATCAATTTTAACTTCAGCCTTTTATGCACGTTCAGAGTGAGTAAACTGGATCAAAGTCCCAGCTACAAAAGATCTATCTACTGTCTTCTGGTTTTGTGTCTGGAAAAGATAATGGGACAATTCTTGATATCAGCTTGATTTCTGAGATGTTTTTATTCTATATGCAGACATATATTTAAACAATATAAAAATATAGGGAATGGATAAGTGTAGGCTGAAACACTTATGACACACATATTTACTTACTGATGATTTCCACCGACAATATGTGTGTTCAGCTGTATCTCAACAGCCCAAAATAAACTACACTCAAGGATAGCTCACTGAAGTTATGAAGAAAGTTAGTTGTAATAATTTTGGTTCTTAAAGTAGTAGGATATTAGCCAACATTAATAGAGGTCAGAAAATATCTCCTTACAGAGCACAGTGTAAACAAAATTATTAGCAACCTCCCAGTCTCAAAATAAAAAATAACAACAACCTTGATTCATAAAACAGATGCCTCCTTTGGCTTCAAAATAAATACCAGCTTGTCAGACTGTTTGACTATATGAAGCACCTGGCATGCTCTTGATACTATCCAGGTTGTAAATCATAATGAGAAAATATCACAGACCTGGGCTCAGTGACCCATGTGGTTCTTTTCATCTCTGTGTTCCTGTGATTAACTATTCAAACAAGATCTACAAACCCTGTTCTAACTGATTTACTTATCTTTAGATGCTCAGGAATACGTCTCCATCTGTTTTCAATGTATCCATCCCTGTGGCACCTGGGATAATTAAACATAAAAAATGCAAGCCTTCAGTCATCCTGCTTGAGCTATTGGAACCGGAGCTTTGGTTCAGACCCAAACCCCTAGGTGTACTTAGAGGTGGCAACCTGCCTGTAACAAAGCTCCAAGATGTGCATGGTTTTCAGATACAGAACCACTTTAAGGTGTCTGAAGTTCAGTGAAGAAGATCAATGTCCAGAATATTTCAGAGAGCCAAGCAGGTCACCAGCTAGGTCTGGAGAGGTTTTCTTTATTAGGACCTTATGATTTAGGCACCAAAGAGATGTTCATACATTATGTATCCCTAAAGCAATCAAAAGATGGGTATCTAACCACTACAGTGGATATAAAAATCCCTGTTGCCTGAATTCATGTGAAGATCATTACTTTTGTTATTGTAGAAGACATCTCCTCTATAAAACTTCCACTGTCTTTCATAAAGTCCAGATTTTCTCATTGCAAAGCAGCCATACAAAAAACACCTGAGCCAAAAGGCAAGACAGTGCAGGAGGCAAGTTGCCACATGGGAAACAGTCATTTAAGAAGATCTCTGGTGTTCACTTTCCTTCCTTGCACTTCAGAAAATACACGTGTTGAGAAAATATTTATTGTGTTCATGGAAAAAATCCCATATGCTTATAGTGTTTTTCACCTGCTTTATTAAAAATGCCCTTCCTATTCTACATCTTTGTGGTCACATTCCACTGCTCTGTCTGTTTTTCTTCACTTACTTTTCTAAATCTGTCATTAACTTATTCGAAAAAGAAAAAAGGAAAAAAAAATAGGGGGCCATACATCTTTCATGAAGAAAAGACTTAAACAGGATGAGAATTAATTTATCCATTGATTTGTCTTTTATGCTCTTTAAAAAGCCTTAGCTGTAAAACAGAATTTTTGTCATCTATCATATACACTTTCACACTGAAGCAGCCTTTATTTGACCTCTTAATCAATCTGAGTGACAGTGCAGGAAAAAATAAGAGGGAGATACAAGATAGCTTATATAAACGCCAAGTTGGCTGCCTTCCTCTGAACCATCTGCACTTCTAGCCATGGTCAGACTAGATGTCTACTAGTGACTCCCTTCTTCTGTGATGCATTTATGTGTGCCTCTTTCTTTTTCTCTTTTTTTCTTTTTTTTTTTTCCATTTTTTTTCTCTTTTTTTGTTTTTTTGCTTTTGGTTTTGGTTTTCTTTTCAGTGGAAAACAAATGGCATTATTGGACCTGCTCTGCTTCAATGCAGCTGTGAATTGCAGGCCTAGAAAGGCAGCCAAGGAGAAGTCAGAAAACAAAACCTTTCTGCTTAGAGAGGCAAGGCCAAAACTGCTGATTTGGCTTCAGTTTGATACATGATTTTTATTTTTTTTTTTTTTAGTCTGTAAATTTTACTGTGGTCCTTAGGGGACATATTTTGCTATTATGTTTTTTCCAGTTCATTTCTTCTTCCACAAATCTTTAGAAGCAAAGAGGTTGGCTGAACTTTTTTTGGGTTATAATTATAGGACCTTGCAACTTGTTAATCTATCTGCAGATGGGATGAAATTTGAAAACAAGGCAGATGAAATGTTGCTGATAAGACAGTGGTAAGGATCAGCTTCCTGAATGATTAGGATTTGGCCATAAAACAGTGTACTCTCAGCAGTGCTGTGATACGAGTGTAAACTGTATTTTATGAGATGCAGGCAAGAAAGTGAAGAGCCAACAAAACAAACCCATGAGTCCAGGTGGGATCTCCAGGTACTCCTGTAATAATAACAATAATTTTTACTATAAATAACAATTAATCATTGCTCTCCAATCAATCCCTGGACTTTAGTAAGGCCTTTGACACTGTTTCTCACAGCATTCTTCTGGAGAAACTGACTACATAAGTCTCAGACCAGACTGCTTGAGGAGGTGCTTGAAATCACCATTCCTGGAGATGTTTAAAACTGTTGTAGATGTGGTGCTTAGGAATATAGTTTAGCACTGGTCTTGGTAGATCTACGTTAATGATTGGATTCAATGATTTTAGAAGTCTTCTCCAGGAAGAACAATTCCATGGTAGCATAAAGCTGAACATGAATCTTCAGTGTTTTCTCTTAGTGTATGGCTTTTTTGCAAGAGCCCATTTTTTTGTGATGCTATTTTCCCTATGGTCAAAAAAAGCTTAATAAATCAAGTATTGACTCATTGTGAAGGGCAGTGACCTGTTGTCAACAGCTTCCACGTGCCTCTCTAAGGATATGTACTCAGTCTTACTATTCCCAGGATGTGTGAGATCCTGCTCTGATCTGGAGCTCTCACAGTGTTTGCATAGCATTGGGCCAACATCTTGTGTGAGGAGGTGTACATTACCCAGGAGTAGCTCTTCATTCAAAATGCAGTGAGGTTTTGGACGCATACCTGGCTTATTCCCTGTGAGGTCACTTGCCAGGTTGAACTCTTCCTTGTAATTCTGGCTTTTGCTCGTGGTATAAAAGCAGTCAGGCAGGACACTCCAACAATGAGTGGCTTAGGAAAATACTAACAGCAGAGCTGAGCCTCCTCAGGTCAGTACAGTGCAGTGCAGCTCTTGCTCCTCCTGCAAACAAATACCCACCCCTCTTCCCACCATTCTTTAGGAAAAGGGAAGAACTCAGGGGATGCAAGTGACTCTTCAAACGAAATCAGTGCACTGATGCATCACATTTCAAACAAAAAGGATACTAGGCTACATCAAAAAGGCATTATGGAAGGATAAGCTTCCGGAGTTCCTCTTTAAGCCGTAAAATAATGTGTACATGTGACCCTCTCATGACTGATTTGATACCAAGACAATCACATCATCATAATTTTCCCTTCATTAAAGTTGGAGTGTTGGATGCTCAAAGGTACCAATGTTTTCATGAAGAAAAAAAAAAAAAAATCAGGGGGGATTGGATTTCTAAATACTTTGGATGATCTTAGCTGAGAGTCTTGATTTAGAGTTCCCACATTCATATGTCACCACCTACACATGGATTCTCATCTCCAATGCTGCCCAGCACTAAATAGTGGTTGCTGATGTCAGCAGGTGGTGTGACGCACCCAGTGGTCCTAAAAAGGAAAGCTGCAAGCAGATATTGAGCCCTGGCTGTTGTTTGTTAAGACCAGATCATGAAAATCAACTCTCCCAAGTGCTGCTTTCATTCCTGCTGCACAGTTATTCTGAAAGCATCATCTGTTCCTCTCCAACCAGTCACTCATGGAGGCATTCAGCAAAAGAGGCTGTCCTCAGATGAATTTCACCTTATGGTCAATTAACCTTGCAGAAAATAATATCTTTTCTCCATCTCCTCTTCCCAGCTCCCTCTTCCCTGCAAGCACATGTGTGTGGGCATAAAGCCAAATGCTGCCCTTCCTTCCCAGCCCTAGGCTGTTTCAAGCCTTGGTGAAGGCAGCAGGTTAGCTCCACTCTTTGTGTAAGGAAGGACCTTGTCAGTCATGGTGCTGGGGATAATCTGGAGTTTTCTAAATTGAAAATAAACACAATGAGGGATGCACTGAGTGGAGGCTGCTATTGCCTGTTCAAAAGCTGAGCCCCTGTGAGCAGAGTGTGAGGAGGGGCTCCCAGGAGCTCTGCAGATGAGGGTTGTTGAGCCAGCACTGATCATGTTCCTCTGCCACAGATGTGTGTGTCTGTGTCTGTGTCTGTGTCTGTGTCTGTGTCTGTGTCTGTGTCTGTGTCTGTGTCTGTGTCTGTGTTTCCCAGCAGACTCCAGCTTGCAGCCCATTCACGAGCTGCTCTCCCCATAACCTCATATTGAGCCTCCCATGGCCAGGTTTCAATTTAATCCAAAATTCAACAGAGATATAACAACAATAGAAATCTCAGGGCTGCAAAGTGCAAAAGTAAATTGCTGGTATGGCTTAAAAGTTAGAGACAAGCTGTGCCTCCTCTTCCTCTGTTCTCCTGAAACTGCAGGCACTCGTTTATATGTACAGGCAGATCTCTACTTGTGAGCAAGTCATGCAAGCTCATGTTGCCAGGAATAACACCATTACTTTTAATGGAAATAAGTTATCCATGGCCCGAAGCTCTGAAATTGTTCCACACAATGTGTTGAATACATAAAATCTAAGGCTTCCTTCTAAAGCAATATGTCTAAAAAAAAAATAAAAATTTATAAAAATATTAAGGAAAAATCAGCATTTAGTAAGAAAGTATGAGCCCTGTCTGTATGCACTAGATACACTGTGGCCCTAATCTTATAGCAATGAGGTCAATAAAAATATGACTAAGACACTTGTGTGGAATAGATTCTTGGATGGGTTTTATATATTTCCTTTTACTTTCTGTTATTCTTGACCGAAGCTTTACACCGTAAGAACTGTAATTGCAACAAACAGAATTAGTTTAATATTGATTTTGTGTCTGTGTCAATACATCTGTCTCAAAATATAAGAATTACCTACTACTTGGCTCGAATTCTGAGGTACATATCAATCAGAATGGAATAGCTCAGACAACATCAAAAGTGCTAAAATATGAGCAGTAGGGGAGGGCAATAGAGATTGTAGAAAAATACAAATGTGTGCCATGGTACACACTGAAGGAAGCAGTTTTTTTGTTTGTTTTAAAGGACATATTCATGCACCCTGCACTGCAATTCCTACAGCCTTATAATACATAGTCCTATGAATAAATAAACAAGTGTCAATAGGACTGACTTGGAATTGGGGATCTATAGAAAAAAATTGCTCAATAACTTTTGGATAAACTCCCCTAAAGTATCTCCCAGGGCACCTTAGCAAGATGTGAGTGACTGAAACACAGGCATCTGTACAGAACTTAGTGTAGGTACCTAAAATGCTGGTTCCTTTCTGCAGGTATTGATCACAGAGTTTAGAATAAAATTAATGTGACAGGTTTTTGGCTGGTTTCTAAACTTCTGAGGATCTATTTCTATAATTTATACTCAGACTGCTGCTGAATATCCTGCAGCTATTTATGCACTTGTAGTTAAAACTCAAGATGGAAAAAACACTAGCTCTCAGCTGATTTGTTGATTTTCTTTTTCTGTTTTTTCTTTCAATTTTTGATTTTTTATATCAAGTATGACTTGTATTCTAAGGGTTCCTCTCTTCTATATAGAATGAAAGAAGGTGAACAAATAGAGACATAAAAAATCAGGAGAATCTATCTCAAGTCTATATCCTGCTGATGTGCTTATATCGGTGATCCTCAGCTTTATGGTATGAATTTTTCCTTATATTACAGTGCTTCCCAGAGGCACAGCTCTGTGGGGTGTGCTGCGTATACACTTAGACTTACTGTTTTTCTCATGAACTCACAATCTAACTTGAGATGATAAAAAATAAGGGGGGGAAGGCTCAGCAGGTTATTTGTTTTAGAAAATAATTATGAATCTTCCAGTGCAATGTGGACTGGATCCATTAGTCTTGCTTTCACCTTTGTTTTGAAGATGTTTAGAGATCTTATTGTGTATTCAGCTAATTACTAAGACGACTACCAAATTCTGCACAGCCAATTAACTGTTCAGGTATTATGGTAATTACTCAACATAAAATCCTCACCAGACAAAAGAGACAGAATGACCTTTGAATCTCTTTGCCTTCACTTTGCCTTCTTATCAGCAGTTTCTCCTTAATGTGCAACTGTGTAGAGTTCCATAAATCACTTTCTCTATTGAATCCAATAGAAAGAAATACTGGGAAAATACAGCCACTTTGCTGAGAGAAATTTGTATTTTGAGGCCTGAAGTAGGTTCATCCATGGCAACCACTTCTAATGACACTGAGGCTATCAAGATCACAATGATCAGAATGCTTCATTTTCAGCAGAATATAGTGCATAGTGTAACCATTCTTAAAATTACTGTTTTCAATTTAAGATTAGTCAGAGACAAGTTCTTGTCCTTCTCTGAAAACCAACACTTGAACCCTTTTCAAAAAGCCCTTGTTGTTGTTGTCTCCTCTCCTCCCACAGGGTTTGATGGTAATTCAGTGAGAGTTTAAAGCACTTTGAGTAAGGGTCCTCCTGTAGTGTTCTTACACAGTTATGAGCAGGCAGGTGTTCTGTCCTCAGAAACACTCTCCACAGAGCAGGGAGGTGAGCAGAAGACATGGCACAGTGGTGGAAATAAAAGAAAGAGGTGCTGATAGATTTTCTTAGGAGGTTTGGTCTCTACTTCTCAGTGCACCAGAGACTCTCATGCCGTCAGCTCTAAAAAAGAGTGAAGAGTAGAGCTATTTCACCTGTGCTGCTGGATTTGGGCCCTTAACTTGTATTAAAAATTGTAAATGCTGATCGTTGGATTATATGTCAAGGTTTGTAGAGTGGTAGAAACATGAGGTGATGCCTTTTTCTTTAAGGGAATTTCCTGTAACTTTCCAACATGTCCTTTTTCCACATAAGACCAGTTTCTTATTTTAAGGTGAATGGTGATCAGCTCAGGAAAAAAAATATTTAGCAGTAACCATGAGCAACAGCCACCTGCAATGCAGCTGCTGAAACCTAAACTAACCTGGTCTGAGTCACTAGAGTTTACTCACCTTTCTTTAGAGAACTCCATTGACTTCAACTACATGGCTGAAACCTTGGGGCTTAAGTCCTGTGGAGTTCACCTTCTTATAGATAGATTCTTTTCCCCTTTTTCCTTTTCTTGGAAACCAGTTACAGCAATCACAGATAGAGATCCTCCTGTGATTTATATCACAGCTGACACTATGGTATGTGATCACTTGTGGTAGGAGACAAGGAAGGCAGTAATCCAAGAGTTATTTAGATTCCATATTCTATAATGTGCTGGCAGAAATCTTATGACTCCATTAAGTTGTGTTATACTGTATGGAAAATAGACATCAATCATCTTCAGCTACATATTTAGAACTCATGTGATATTTAAGAGAACAATGAACTTTGAGATATAAAAATAGTATACTCAATTAATATATTCAGCTCTCTAGCAGACTTAGCTCAAGTTACATGGCAAGTGAAATTGTCCTAGAGATTTAAATCCACAACAGTTAGTACTAAAATTAACATAGTACTGAAGGTTACATGAGAATAATGTGCACACACGATGAAGCTGTGATCTATCCCAGAGTACTGTGCAGCCTTGCAGAAACAAAGTAAAAGTAAGGCAGTGCTGGGTTAGGCACTATGGAAAAAAATGATGTTATGGGTACTCATGTCTTTCTCTCCAAGTGGGTATCCATGAGTGCAGGTTTTAATACATGGCTACAGAGGGAGCAGAATGGATGATAGAAGAGAGAAGAATGGCCTAACTCATGGCCTTATGGTGCAGAACTTTTTTTTTTTTTCTGCTTGTCTCCACCATTGTGTCCTTAAAATCAGGTGGTTAGGGACATAGGGAGCACTGCAGGGAAAAGAAAAACAACAAACAACAACAACAACAACAAAAACAAAAAAAAGGAAGTGGAAGTGCCAGACTGGATCAAAATCATGGACTGGCTAGTATATATCCATTCTCCAGAAGTAGTCTGGGCCAGTTGCCTCTGAGGAATGTGTACTATGCCTGCAGAAGGCAGATGTTGGGTAATCTGTTCTCAGCAAATGCTTCAACCTAAATCATAGCAGTTGCAGAGTGAGCTAAATCCTAAAACCTGAAGTCTTACACCCCTTTCACAAAGGTTTTTTCAAGTATTTATCCATGATCATTCTGCAGATTTCTGTTATTTGTTCACATATTACTCATTTCTTGCCCTTAACGACATCTTGTGGTGAGGACTTTCCTAACTGGGTCCTAGAATTTCAGCCTTTCCTTGGTTTTGAATTTCTTATCTTTCCATATGTCTAAGTTTATCTGTCTCTAGTTGTTTTGCATAAATGTACACAGTTTGTGGTTTATTCTTGGTTTTCATCTTTGTATATGCCCCAGAACTAGATGCCCAGCTTTTTTAATAACAGAAGGCTCAACGGGATGGGCTAAATGTCTCTACTCATCTCAAAAGTCATAATGGCATAGAATTACAATTTTACCTGTACAGTTGAAGATTGTCATTGCAAACTTCATTTTATCTTTTTCTGACAATCACGATGTGAAACACATAAGTCCAATGCTTTTTTTGTACACAAAACAAGAATTTTACGTTTTCCCATGTCACTTACCTGGACCGTGTCATATCCCAAAGGGAGGGCATAGTCCCCATGTACAGTGATGCCAGACCTTTCTGGTTTTTCCCTTTGCATACCAGAATGAAGAATTCAGACAGTTCAGAAGAGGAAATTTAGGTTGTTTATTTCAATACATTGCCCAAAAGCTATTTAGTTCTAGGAAGGAAAAAAAAAAAAACAACAAAATGAAAAGGCATGCCTCAAGAGCCCAAATTTTTCCACCTATTTCTGGAGACCTAGTGGTTTGCATGAAAAGATTAAAGTAGAAGTGAAAGTCACATAAAGACAACAATGGGCTCTAACTGCAGTCTTTGATTGCCAGTGAAGATTTATGGAGATGACAGGCCAAGTCTTTCCTCAGAAGGCATTGCCAGATGCAGCAGAAGAAATACCCACTGGGAAGAAGCAAAACATTTGGAGAGTGTTTCTACATGGAAGTAGGTTCTGCAGATCTCCTCCCTCAGAGATTTTCAGAACTCTACTGAAAAATACCCCAAGAAAGTAGATATAATTTTGAAGGCAAAAGTAAGGGAGAGGCTGGACCAGGTTACCTTCACAGGTCCACTTCCAATATGAAATGTTCTATAACTTTGTGATACGGTATGATATTTATCTGGGACTAACCTACTTTACATTTGTCCATGCCCCAAAATGCTATTTAGAATAAAACTCTTCAGAGCCCTAATTCAGACATTTTATTTCAAAAATAAAGCTTCCACTCACATGAATTACAAGTTTCAGAGGAGAAAAATTAATTGATTTTAGGAAGATTTTGCCCTCCTACAAACACTGACCGATACTAATTAAATTCTGTATTTGATCTTCAGTCTCTGCTCAGAGATGAACTTTTTGCTGTGTTATACTGACAGTTATTTGGATTTATGACTATAAAGAAACTTAAGGCTGAAGAGAGATCAAACCAAACTAAATAAAGCAAAAATAAACACAACGTTGGATTTTTACTGTGAATTTAAAGTTTCAGAAGAAAGAGTTCAGATTTTGTGAGCTTTGTTACTCCAGCAAACGTTAATCTGAAGCAATACACTAGCTCTATAATTATGTCTCCTCTACCTTTGATCAGAGAACAGTGCTTTGGCACTGATTAAAACCTTCTTCTTGACAATGAAGGTAGAAAAAAAGTTTGAGGTATATTTTGCACAAAACCAATTTGAGAATCTCAGGAATTGTCTATGCCAGAGTATGTAGCATGGTTCAAAGATTTTAGGGCCATGGCTCAGTGAAGTGTGTGCACCTACACAATACAGCTCAGAGGTGTTGGATTTACATGTAGAGAATGTACCCACAGTGCAGATCTGCTTCAAGTCCTCTCAGCAGGTGTTGTTAACACTGATGCAGGTTATGGAGTGGGCTTGTGCAAGGGCATCCCCAACAGCTCTCTGCCTTATGCACCTTTGACTCTCTGACCATCCCTCTTAAATTTAGCCTGGCCACTAATCTGCAAAACATGATGGCATGGGTACATTTAATCCTGTTGCTGACTGCTGAAACAAGTTCAGGTCATTGCATCCCTTGGAGACTTGGTGAGGAACACCGCAGAGAGCAACACTGGTGATGAATGGGTAGAGTGATGGTGTAATTAAATCTGACATATGTTGTTATAAATCAAAACTGACAGAAGTCACAGAATTTTGTTAGAAAGCTGTGCAGTCTGGGATGTTCAAGTCTTTCAAGCAAAACATAAAACCAAAATCCTGATCCTTCTTGTCTTTAATAAGCCTACAACCATGTATTAAATAACGGCAATGAACATGTGAGGAATGAGGGCAAAGCATTTCTTGGTCAAAGGCAGTAGGATACATGTTAATAAGAATGAGGAGACAGAGGTTGCATCCTCCCCTGAGGATGCAATATAAAGCTTTCATCTAAAAGGAGACTGTCATCATTAGGTACATAATGCTTTCACCTACACTCATTTATGGGCTCCCAGTAACAAGACAAGAGGGTGTTGATCAGATCTTTCAAAAATATCCTCATAAAAACCCCAAACAAACAAACAAAAAACTGTAGCCCCTTCCAGAAACTCTAGTCTCAAAAACATGTAAAATCTGGTGACCCTGTGAAATAATCAAGGGATTTTGCTAATGATTCTATGGTCCATGTGACAGTTGTACAGATTCTGTGCTGAAAACTGGGAGGATTAAATTCATAGTCAGGAAGGCTGCCTAAAATTCAGATCATAACCTCCTTGCTGCCCTGATTTCCCCACAGCTGTGATTGGAAATTGGATTATACATTTCTTCCTGTTTTGAGGGGAGGGTTGGATTAGGTGACCTCCAGAGGTCCTTTCAACAAAATCTCTGTAATATTCCATTATTCCCTCTTAAACTCTTGTGTAACAGCAAGAAGTATCTAGCATACTTGGCCACCATTCAGTTATGGGGGTTTTTTTCCTAGTAAAGATAGAACTAAAGAATGACATTCTTTTGCAATTAAAATAAGAAGCTTTAATTAAATTGTATTCCTTCCTTTCTCCTGAGACTACACAATCTTTGAATTACCACTGACAATATTTCACATTGACATACCACAGGGATTTCTTCTTAGAATTTTTTGTTATTCTACTTCTAAATGTTCCATAAGAAGAAAGAAGCATCTTAGAAGTGTGATTTCTGTTTCCTAAAGTTTTAATTTACTAAGATTTCTAAGTACTTATTAGCTACATGAGATGAAAGTGTTTTTTTGCCCAATGGCAAAACTTTAAAAATCAACCAAAAATTGATTGCAAAAGTTTAGGAGTCCATAAATAAAAAGTATTTCATTAGGAGATATATGCCTTCCTTTAATCACTTCATGTTTTCCCATGATGACCAGAAAAACTACCATATCTTCTTGTTTTTAATAACATTTTCGCTGACAAAACAAGGCAGTGGTTATTTTCTCTCTCTATTGAAGTTATAAAGAACCATCCTGTCACTTTCCTTTAATGATCCAATCATCTTCCTGAGTTGTCAAGATGTGTATATTTTTCTAAACAGGCCTGCTTGTATAAGTGCCTTACAAAGTACTCAGGACTGGGTATCAGTCAAAATGAGCATATGTGAAAATTTACTATTTCAGCAGATGGAAACAGAACAGCTTACTTGCATACAGTAAAAACTTTAATATTTCTACAGCTGGCAAGTTTCCTGTGGTCTAAAGGATTGGAGCTTTTGCTTTTTGACAAAGAAGAACTAAATCAAACTTTAATTCACAAAATATTATGTGTGATGCTTCAGACGTCTTCTCCTCCAGGAGACAAAACCAAAATATTCAACTATTTGGGGGTAAAATTGCACATTCCCTTTTCTTCTGCCCCATTTGTCCTGAAGTGAAAATGGTACTATGGTAAAAGCTCAGTTTTGGCTTCTGTGCCTTTTTTTACAATCACGTTTTTCTTGATGCTGCTCTTTGGCCAGTGATCTCACCTCTTGCCTCTCCTGACCAATATAACTGAGTCAATAGAAGTCTGCAGTACAGAGGAGATCAACTTCTGATTTTTATTGTGCTGCTTCTGTGGAGTCCAGTGTAACAGGAGAGTGTGTTATGCAACCAGACATCAATATTACCCAGTCAGGAGTCACTTAATATACAATGATTTTGTCAAAAGCAAAACCCCTTTCCTGGAAACACGTTCTGTTGAAAAATTAACTATTTCTGATAACATATCCTTAAACTAGAATTGTCCTCAAGGAAGTTAAGATCCTCTTATGAAACCATGTAAATGGAAGTGTGATTGTTCATACATTTCTTGACAGTCAAAAGGTTTTGTGTTCTTCAGAGCTGAAAACTGTTATGAGGCTGCATTAGTTTCAGAGGACATTTCAATGGGAGGGTTAATTTTTCTCTCACTCTGAAGGGCTTGATGGTTTTGACATGGAGTTTGAAGCTGTGGGCTTTTGTCCTAACCTAGAGGTAGACAAAGAATGAACAAATCCTATTCAGAATCAGGCAGAACATAGTCCTAAAAATTTACCCCATGTCTGTGTTTTAGCTGCTAGATAGCACCTCTCCCTAAACTGTAATGTTCTAATTTCCTTCAGGAAGTTGTTGTTCCCACCTCCATGCTGAAGAATTTTTATGTCATGTTGTTTTCTGAATGAGATCTTCCATTGGAGAAGACAAATACCAGCACTGAGAAAGCTGCCTTTAAACAGATCTGTTACTGCCATGTCCCCTCTGTTTGAATGTGACCTGCTCTTTCAGACAAAGATTAACTGGAGTCCTGGTTTATGGTCCCAACACTTAGCACAATTGTGTTTTGCCTGCTAAAACAGAAAAAATAAAATAATCTTTTTCTTGTGGCAGGGAGACCTAGGTGTTGTTCAGAGTGTACTTTGACACTTCCAGTACTCAAAAGTGATATTTCAAAGCAAAATTCCTTCCATTTTTCCATCTTCCCTCTTTTCTGCAGGTTGCTCTTACACTGTTCTTATGACCTTCAAAATCTCTGGTCATGCTGTTCTCTGGCTAAATAAAAAAGATCTGTCCCACTGACTGCATGTCAAAATTAGTTGTAGGATTGCTTGACTGAAGTCTGCCCATACTCAGGCAAATAAATGACCAGATTTCACAGATGCTATCTGTGTATGTACTCAAAGACTAGATATGGTAGCTAATTCTTTTTAAATATAGTAACTAGAGAAACCCCCATATAGATTTTTGTCTTTGCTTTATACAGTCCTGAGGCATTTAGTCTAAGGCACAAAGTACTTCACACCATCCATATAAGAGGATAGTTTTGTCCCTCTCTATAGATAGCAGCTTGTGAAAGCTTTGGATGTATTAATCACTTCTCTCTACAGCAGCCCTGCTGATACACTTACTGGGACTCATGACCTGAAGATTCAAGGCTCCCAGTGGACTCAGATCTTGTCTCTTTACTGTACCAGCCATCTAAATCATAGTGATTGCACAGTCCAGGCTACACAGTGGAACTGGTACCTTTCATCCCAAATTGCATGGATGTAAATGAGCCAAGCATTCAGATCTGTTCTGTCACATGTCTGCTTCATCTTCAGGACTCATATTATACTCAGTTTTGCAATAGTTTTCCATTTAACTGGGGGATATAAAAAAACAAACCTCAAAATGTAAGGTTTTTTTAACTTCATTCTTATAAAAAGGAGGCTTAAATTAATTTAAATAAATAAATAAACCCCACGAGATGCTGAGTCTTTACCAAGTATCGTCCCTGCTGAACCAGGACCACCTGCCTTCTCCCTGGATCCGTCCTGGCCACTCCTTCTCTCCCACTACTTCTTACTAATAAGTGTTAGATAGCAGACACCTTCTTAAATTTCCACAGATCTCCTGGGTTTGTGGGGTTTTTTGTTTAAAGAAAGAAACCACTGATGCAGATAGTATTTTTCCCTCTGGCTAGATAACACAGGACACAATAGTGTACCTCGAGAGAGCGTTCTCTGGGCTTGACAGGGAGCTGATTCCTCATGCAGTATTTTAACAGACAAACATGCAAGGAAAACAACAAGGACAGTTGCCCTGCATAATGAAAACTCAGTGATTTAAAAAGCAGCAGTGTGTGTATGAGGGAAGGAAGGGAGGAGACTGGGGGATGGGACGGCAGGCTTCACTTGCCAGACCAGGCATAACAAAAAATTATCCTGATCCAATAGACTATGCTAAAGGATATTACTAGGGTATGAAAAAAATATTTCAGGGGGACAGAATGTTGAGGGGGCTGGGCTCTGCCCTTTCTCTAAAGCCCTGTTATTTTGCTGTTCTTTGCTTGCATCTGTTAAATGCTGGAATGTCTGCAGGGACATTTTGAAAAGCTGCACAATGTCAATTAAATTTGCCGAGCAGTATATCTTTTTGGAGTACGTGTGACCTTTTCTGTTTGTCATTTCCTGGGCATCACACCAAGTGATCCTCTTAGGATTCTGGCTTTGTGGAGCAGGCCCACAGCAGCAGGACTGCAGGAACTGCAGGTTTCTGGGACTGCTGCCAACCTCCAGATAATTGCCATCAGCAGGAAAGAGCTAGAAAAGCTTGGCTGAGTCCATCTTTTACAGATAGATTGACCCCTTTCTGCCACTGCAGAATCACAGTCAGAGAGAAACACATATCCAAAAAGAGAGAAAAGGGAGGGAAGGAGGGGGAGAGAAGAATGATTACAGTAGGAAAGCTACATCTGATCTGAACAGGGGAGATTTGGAGCTTACACTCACTGCTTCACCATCGCCAGTGTTTTTAGCATCTTCTGTTTTAAAAGACAGAGGAATCTGAGAATGAAGCTTAAATGCTGAGCTCTGTTAAAATAAAATTTGTGTTTCTATGAGAGCAGTCAGTGCTCCAAGAGAGGGGTGGGAAGGGTGGGAATTCAATACCTCCATGTGATACAGCTGCTGGGAAATAACAATTTGAGTGTATATGCAGCAAGCAAAAGAGAATGAATGTGTGCTGAAAGCCACTGCAGGTGCTTGAAAGGGAGATGGGGGAGAAAAGAGAATTCATGGCCACATTTCAGTAGCCAAGGTGAGATGCTTTGGAAAACAGTGAGAGCCACAACTGCACCTTATGAACGCCGGGAGCCAAAAGCAGTGACTTTAATGACCCCATGTCCTGCAAATGGCTGATGGGGCTACGAGGTGATGAGGTGGCCAGGCAGTGATTTCAGCAACTGAAAGTTCAGGGTGCACCATCCAACTCAGAACTACCTACAGGCTCCTATGTCAGTGCAGACTCCCAGTGACAGCAGCACAGGAGCCCACAAGCTTAACTTGGGGAATTTCCAGATGAGTGTTGGGATCCACCACCCCAAGAACCCAGCCCATTCTGGCATATCTCAGCAGACCTAGGGCAGGCAATGGTCAAGGTTTAGCTGAAATACCAAGCCTGCCCTAGGCAACCCCAAATGAGTCCAAGTCCAGTTCTAACTCCAGTAGGGAGTGGGTTACAGAGACAAGCAGTGGTCACCCCACTGCAGCTGTGTGCCCTGCTAGGCAGGCGAACAGCAGTTCTGCACCCTTCCCCTTTCTTCTGGAGGAAAATCTTTGCATCACTCACTGAAGTCCAGTTGTCATACAGAAAAGAGCAAGTCTGAGCCACAGAAGTGTGTAAGGCATGTTTAAGCTCTGAATATCAAGATCTCTTTGGAAAATTCAGCTCCTGAGACAGAATGTCTCTGCTGTGTGTTTAGGTCAATACAGTCCCTATTAATATTAAGATGTTTAATGCTATGAAGGACAGCACTCAAATTCATTCTCTAGAAATGCTTCTTTCTCTCTTTCCTCACCCATGATCTATCTCTCAGTTGCCAACATAAATAATACTTGGGTTACAGTAATGCCCTGTGGCTCCAGAGTGGGGAAGCTTCAACACATAAGGTGCTGAGCAAACATGTATGGAGGCATAATCCTGTCAAATGTTATCCAGGTCATGTAATCCACAGCCATATTCCTCCCTCTAGAGAATACACTCAGCTCTGCAAATGCCTAACTTGCTTCTGTATGTGGCACTCAGTGTCAGTGTGTGACATGACGCAGATGACACTATATAGCAGGTGCTGGTGGCGAGGACTATCTATAAAAAGAAGTGATCTAAAAATAGCTTTGCAAAGCTCTCTTTGCTTATCAGGTCTCAGCTATTTCCAGATCAGATTCAATTCTTTCACAAGACCTTTCCCCCTACCTTCCACCAGCCATCTGAGGCTTAGCCGAATGAGAAAGATGAAGGGTGCTTCCCTGCAAAAAAGCCATGCAGTCTGGGATACAAAGCCTATACCATTCACATGAAAGGAGGTGTGCATCCTTCCAGGCACTATGGGATATTTTTTAAACAGAAGAGAAGACAAATCCTCTTTGTAGTTAACATTGCAGAAGCTTCTCTTTGTCATATCCCCGTAGCTGCTGTAGAAAACGCTAGCAATGACACATCAGCATGAACCCAGTCTGGTAACTCTGCCTGTATGTACCCAGCCCTAAGGAAAAGGTGAGAAAACCTGCTCCTGGGCTGCATGAGTAAAGGCATGTGTGTGGTGCTCTCTGTAGGACAACTGGATTACCCTGAGGTCACTTATCTGGTTGCCCTTGTCTTGCCACATTTTTGCTCATAAGATGCTGAAACATTTTGCCACCCTAGGCAACAGAGATATTCTGAGGCCAGGGCATAGTTTATGGCTGCTCAAATGATATGCTGCCACTGTCTTCAATCTTTGGGAATGGATGGCTGCCCTTAAAGTTGCACTTCTGTATGAAGGTCTTTCCAACTGTTAAGATCCAACACCATGTTCAGAGTTTAAGTGTGATTTTACACAGAGAACATTCTAGGTAAGGCAGAGAAGCAGTTTAGGCTTTTTATTTTGTGCCCAGGATGCAAGCTGGAATCCCTTCTGGATTTATCTCCCATGTTATCCACCTATGGATATGTCCTGGGACAAGAAAAGGTGATGAGATGCTGCTCTGCTGGCAAGGAGAAAAAAATTATTCTCCCTGTTCATCTGAACATGAACAGCATTACTAAGGTTCATTTTATTCAGTTTTAGTTTCCATGTAGGGTAAGCCTAGTCTGAGTGTCGTCCCTGCTAAAAATGGGGGAGTCAAGTTGAAAGTTATCTGGAAACCCATTTGTTTATGCCTTAGAAGCTAAAAAAGGACTTTTTAATGCACATGCATCAACAAAGTCATTCACTCCTTTGGGCCACATGTAAAAAAGGAAAACACTTCTATATTTCATTTTGTTTCCATTTGCAACCTCCATTTAGTGCTAAGGCACGTAAATTATTTGAATAGTCTTACTGAAATTAGGACAACTCATGGGCTTCCAGAGAGGCACATGATGGAGGGCTTTTCCAAGTCAACCTCCAACACCAGACGCTGGAAGATGCAGTGCTGGTAGGTGCTGGCAGCTGACCTGACGAAGTTGAGCTTAGCAGTGAATGGAGCCCCAAGGCTCTGCAGCTCAGCTTTGTTTCCTCTCTTTAGCACAAAATATTTTATAAGAAACTGAGACCAACAGCTTTTCCCAAGCCAACAAAAATAAAACCACTTGCAGCTGGTGAGATGCAGCATGCCTGCTGAAATCCAGACTGTTTTGCCAGGGAATCAGGGGGATGGATGGTGCACCAGCAGCAACTGAAAGGTGGGCACAGAGACAGTAGCACCATGGCTGAGGCTCAAACCCAAAGCAAAGCTGCATCCCTGAGAACAGCTATAAGTGGGGAAATGTCACGTTTTGCAAATGCATCCTGGCTCTTTAAAATGGAATAAAGCATGACATACACAAGCAAATCCCTTGGCTCTGTTAACTACCTGGCCAGATGTCCCATGAGACAGCTATATACTGTTGGTACAAACCCCACATCTCAGGCAAGATCCCCTGGATGGGTTTGATTAAGGATTAGTGTATCTTTATGAAAGTGAGTCAACTGCACACAGATGTTTTCATTCTTTGGTGTTGCAGAAGAAAATGTCTCCCCCTTCTCTCCTCTTTCTGCCTCCTCTGATCTCCAGATTAATTTCTAATACTTTTTTTCATCCAATTTTATTTGTACATACTAAAGAATATGCTGTGGACTCCTAAATTGACAGGAGAAGAAAGAGAAGAAATGCCACCACGTCAGCTGAGAAATAACCAAGCTGCTCACAAACTTACTCATAAATAAACTCTTCTCAGAAAATTTCCATTCTCAGAGGAAATCCTAGGTTCACCCACTTAAGTCCTTCCCCAAAGCAAATTAATTTGCACTGTATTCTGCTTGTGTTAACAAGTTTAGATTGTTCCAGGCCAAGAAAGAGGGGAAAAAAAAAAAAAAACACCTTTACTGTCCTTCAGAGAAAATGTCCCCTTTGGAGCTCCCTTCATGTCAGGAAAGATGATGCAGTCCAGAAATATTGAGTTAGCCTCTGTTGCATCAGGCAAGTCTGGAATAGGGTCTGCCATAAGACAGTAAAAAGTCATCTGGAATTATTTTCTTTTTTAAATTATTTGAGAAAAATATAATTCATTCCCTGCTTGCCCCTTCCCACTCCACAAACCATTCCACCACAATTCTCTAGTAGATTCTTCCTTGCAGGGATGGTCAGGCAAGCCCCATCACCATGCAGCCCCTCTTTCTCTGGTCCTCTTCTGGGTTAGGTGTCAAGTACAGCATTCTCCAAGGGTGGTTTCTGCTGAGACCCAACCTACCTGAATCACACCAGTAAATCTGCTTCAGTGCCCTATCTGCATCTAATTCCCCATAGTCACTTCTGCAAATGCACCAGTGTTATCATCAGCTCAGATAACACCCTCCAGTATCCAGGATGACAAGTCACTTATTCCTTCCACCTGAATTCCTCCATAGTGCTCATGATGCCATTATTTTCTTTACTAAAGGAAGGAAATGAATGATCACCTGCTGTTTTCACTGTCCTACATTGCCCTTCCCCTTCTCTGTCCTTTTGTAGTATTTCTCATGTTCCCAGTGATAGCATAGGAAAAGTTTGGACTTCACACAAACAATAAAAAAGACACTGAAAACTAACACACACACACACACAAAAAATCTACAGTAGTGTTGACTTAAGCTCCATTGATTATCAGGTGATTGATTATCACCTCTTTTGGAGGGCTTTTGGAAAGCCCAACTACTCAAAACATCACGTACTCCACATTGTGCACACCGAGTGCCTTACAGACCTTGCATGGTGGTAATCCCATGGCTGAGACATCCAAAATTATCAGACACTTTTCAGGACCTCCACAGTATTAACAGTATTCACATACCTTCCATTCCAAGCATAGAGTCTCCTTCTTTATGAAAAGATTCTTTTCAGTTTTGAACTCAAAGTAGGTGCTGAATGGTTCGTGTGGGCAAGGCATCATGTATGGGTTTGGATCCTCAGTGTTTTGAGACAGATCTGCACGGACATCTGGAATAGAGGGTGCTGTTATGGGTTGTGTCTGGTATATTTTCTTATTGCAAGCTATGTTTATGCAAGAGTTGGTCCTGAACACTAAAAAAAAAAAAAAAAAAAAAAAAAAAAAAAAAAAAAACAAAACAAAAACCAAAAAACAAACAAACACCAAAAAACCACTCTTTATTCATGTTATTATATTCTTTTGTCTTTCTCATCTGATAGACGACTGAATTAACTTACAAAATATTTAAATTCTTCTTTCTCACTCATCTTGCTCTATATCTGAAAAATTTAGCTTCTTGTTCCCAGGTACACAGGTACCTCTTTTCCTCACACGATGAATGAACAAAAAAAAACCTACCTCTTAGCTCTCTCCTATTTGAATTTCTCTGCGATTTAGGAGAAGCAAATAATAACCTACTGCAAAATCAGGCAATGAATTATAGCTAAAATGGCAAAAGCAAAATATTTCTCCTCTAAACATGCTGGTTTTTGCTTTGTATGTCTTGGCAGACTAATCCTCTGAAAACACCCACCTGAATTCTCTGCAGTCAACGGAGCAGCTGGAGGGAAAACCCTCCACTAAATCCTATGTGACTGAAGCTGTAGGAGCCTGTCTGTAAGTAAAAACATTTTAAATATGATTGCTATACCTGTTAGTAACCAAAGAGCTCTTTTGGAGCAAATAATTTCCTTGGAAACATCTGAATCCAATCATCTAAGCCTGGGAGCCCACATCTATGTAATGCCACTGCTCTCGTCTCTACATTGTTCATCCCCTGCCTCAAAAGAAAAGAGTTTACCTTGTCCATCTATCATTTAAATGGTAATGAGCTAAATGAATTCCACCTCACTTCTGAGCTTCAGAGCAAGCTTGGGTCTATTTATTCATTTAAAGGTATGGAAGCAAGTTTGACATTGCTGAACACGTCCCAGATTTATGGAAAATAAAACTGTACTAATCTAGTGTGTTTATTAGCTTTTCTGTCAGATGCCTCCATGAGTATCCAGAGATGTGTGTTTGCCCTGCAGTTCTGTTCTGACTGGAACAGCATCTCCTGAAATGTAAATGTTATCTTAAGGTCATATGCTGATGAAAACCACTGTTTTGCCAAAGTCTAATTTCTTGGTCATTTGACAAAGCAGCTGCTGTGCAGTTATATGGCATAAAGAAAGCTATTAAAGGTGGATGAGTTACATGTTTAATTTGTCTTGTAATATACAGCTTCTAAAGATAAAAATTAAGATAGACGATTATTTTTTTCTCATTTAACTGAGTAAATAAACGATCACTCACAAATATATATACAGAAATGATACCTATAAATTAAATTGTTCAGCTGCACCTTATGTTGTCCTCTGAGCATTTCTGTGTGTGCACCTCAAATGAACAAAGCAAATAACCTAGTATTGAATATAATTAATTTGTACCATAATAGATTGTTATTGAGAAAAAAATTCTGTTTTGAAGAAAAATGCAGAGATTAGACAATTGTATATGTCATGTGACAGTAAGCACAGCAGCTGGTATACATTAACAAAAATAAAAATTACAAGGTTTAGGTTACCGACAGCTGGTGTCATCTGGTACAGTACCACATCAGTGCCTCCAAGGTCTGTGAAGAGTATTTTTTACCATCTGGAGGATATCTAGCATTGGCCAATGTCAGAAGTACAATCCTGGAGGCTTCTGCTGCTGCTTTGGCAAACCAGTATGAATGGTTACAAGTACAAGTGGAGAACATGCAGTGTGGAATCAAGAAAGATGATAATATGACATGTTTTAGGAGGTGGTGGTGCCATAGCTAATCATTCAATGGCTTTTTAGTGTGTGAGAATGTGCTGAAGGGGGAATCAAGCTGCAGGGATGAGATTTTTTGGGGTGCACAAAGCTCCATGTCCAGGGAGAGTTGGAGTTGTAGCAGGGTTTGGTCTCCACATTTGAGCTGTGAGAAGTCAGTACTGGAAGAAGGAATGTTCCTGGGAGCTGACCATCTCTTGATGGGTGGAAAAGGAAACACTGCCCTACACATTTTTTGACCTTCACCTTGCAAGGAGAAAGGTCAATTATTCTCAGAAAAATATTAGCAGTGTTTTCTCTTACTACTTCTCTGCTCTAGTTTGGGAATACTTTTGATACTTGGCAACAAAGAAATAAAAAAAACATACATTTGGGGATTTATGTAGCCACTTCCATTTTCTTTCCTTCCTTTTGTATTTATGAAATGCAAAAATATTCCGAGTGAGGAAGATAATTTAGTATTTAGGAAGAGACTTTATTTGTGCAGTATATCCAGCATTCGTTTACATTTACTCTCACATAGACAAAGAGGTAGGAAAATTGTCCCATGGGGAAATAAGCATGAGTAGAAAAGAAGAATTTGCCTTGAGATCAGAAATCTAGGTCAGGAAGATTAAGATACATCAGTATTCAAGCCAATGAAAGATATGTTTTGCTAAAAATTTAGCTAGTAGGCTGGCAAAGGTTCTCCCTCTCCTTACTGACATCATTGATTGGCCATATCTCAAAATTTAGTTTCCAGATCAAGACCTGAAATGAGGAAGGATTTCTGGATATATTTTAAGGAGTAGAGATGCTTGAGTGTGAAGCATCTTGTGTTTAGTGAATCCATCCAGCCAGATGCAGAAAAGGAGAAGTTTTTCTGCTTTAAGAAATAAGAGACTTTTTTTGCTAGGCATTGTGCATGATTTCATTTTTTCCTAAGGAAGTCTGCCCCGTTCACTTTTGACTGCCTCTGGTCTAGTGAGAGGCCTGAAGAATAGCTATGGTCTTTGCTGTGGGCCTCAGTTTGCTAAAACATGATTGTTTACTTTCCCTATAAAATGTTTTATTTTTCTTCCAATGAAATACATGTATCAAACTTTTGCAGCTCCAGCTGCCAGCCCAGCACACTGAGCTGCTGAAGTCTCCAGGGAATGGGAACAGTGCTGGTGCAGCAGTTTTTTATCTCATCTGAACCCCCACCACCATGAGAACATATTGTACTTTGTGTGTGTCTTACAAAATTCAATTCACATGTTGAGGTTTCCTGTTCCTTCAATTTATTTCATTGAATTAACTAAGATACCTCCCTACGACACATAATTCTGGTGAAACTTTTTAGCTCTCCTTAAAATAAGTACATAAATGAATGAGCAAGCTGGATTTCATTACTGAAATCGAGTAACAGCCCAGCAGAAAATTCAACAACATCCATGTCATAAAACATCAATATCTGCAATAAACCATGAGCTAAGAAAAGGCATGGTAAAATAGCTTCTTCCACTCATGAAGTATCATATCCTCTTGACAAAAACTGAGCTAAAAAGAAGTTACCAGTGCTGCAAGATACCTGCACAACACCTCATAGAGCACACTTCTTCCCCAGGGATGGAAGTATGGAAAGGAGAGATCATGAAAGAAACTGAGTAATGCAGTAAGTCTCATGTGCATATACTTTGCGTACAAAGACTTTATGGCACCCTTGTGGTCCCAAAACGTCCACTTGACATCCAGCTGAGATTTAGGTGTGAAAAATTAATGATATGAGACTCCTTGTTCTAGCAGCTTGGACAGCACTTATACACTGTTTATGGATCCATTGCTATATGGAGCTCTGCTCTTCAACATCCCCAAGATGCAGCAATTTTAAGGCCAAAGGATCATTTTGCTTAAAACACCTGTGCTGCAGATTATTACGTTTCACCCAAATTTATCCAAGTAATAGATGTTCAGTGAAAATCTTTTCCAGGGAGACATCCAGTCTTGATTTTCAGGAAGGGAGAAACAAAGAACCCACCACTTTCCTTCTGGCTTTTAAACCTCCTCAGCAAAATGTTAATCCTACCCTAAATCACGCTGGTCCCTCACATGCCTTACTCTGCCTGATTAAAGAGATGGTTTTCCAGACAGATTCTTCTCTCAACACAAATATTTCTCCAGCAGTCAAATCAGCTCTCCATGTTATGTAAGTAAGCAGGATGAGTTTGAAAAGTCTCTCATGCTCAGAGATTTTCTTCTGCCCTTCTCTGTCTCTTTGCTGAGATTTCTCCATTTATTTATGATTTTTTTACATTCTTGAGAGAAAGCAAGCTGAGGTGCAAGCAGCAATACTGTTTCACACTCCCTCATATTGTGATGCAGGGCTGCAAAGACATTCTATCAAAGTGAGAACATGTGTATAAGTAAGGACTGTGCATTTAATATTAAATACGCTGAAAGACACACATACAACACATATAGAATGTATAAATACAGATAAATTCCTGTAGATTTAGATGCATCTCAGCACTGCAGACTACCATCCATAGAAGTAACCATTCTGTAGTAGTGGGATTTGTGCTTTCAGGTATATTTTACTGACGGATGCTAGCAAGGGAGAAACAGGTGTAAAGAAATCAGAATCAGGATGTGTCAGAAGGAAGAACTTAATCAGGGTCTTGCATAAGCATTGACCATGCAATTAGCATGGTCACTAATAATGAGTTAGATAGCCTTGATTGCCTTATGTAAATCTAAATTAGTGTTCAGCTTTTAATGAAGACCTCCTGCCCTGAACTCATCATTAGACAGAGGTTCCTGTCTGCTACAAAAACCTTTTCTTAAAAATTTTCTCTGGATCATAAGTACTCAAATAATATAGTTCCAGGCAGGATAGGCTCCTTACTATTACCTATAGCACAGTCTTTAATTATCTCTAAATTGTTTTACCTGTATCTTCTAAGCAACACCATTCACATTTGCCCATTTAAGGATTCATCCTGTTGTATGTACATGATGTTCCTTATTCACTGACTTTAAAATTTACTTAAGATTTTAAGAAAAATACTTGCAAATGGATGGCTATGAAGGCACAACCTCTCTATCTTGAGTTTCTTCTTGTTTCCCAACTCATGTCTGGAAAACAGGATTTACATGACACAGCACTACTCCTGGTGACAAAAGGATGAAAGCTGCTCCTTGGACCAAGGTTAAATACCTCTGCTGGGACCTTGCCCAGGAATAACTAGGAAAGCTGAGTGTCCCAGTGTGACATAAAGACTAGGTTGAGCCACTCACCCATCATGACCTCTCCCATACAAACATCCCTCACATTACTTGTCTGCAGGAAGGTTGTCTCTTTTTTACATATGAAATTTCATAACTATGTGGCAGGAACAAAGCATGCATTTCATGCTGCTGCACGGACTGCATTGTATTGGGTTGTATTAAAAGATGACTTGCCTGAATAAGCCAAGCTTCTAGCCTACACTGTCCCTAGAGTTATTTATACTTCTACCAATCTTCATCAGCTGCAAATTCATTCAGCAATGGCTTTATATCTAATTCTAGTTTACTGATGAAAACATTCAGTAGCCCCAAGCATAGGACTGGTTCTGTGGAGACATTGCTCAGAATACCTCTAGCTGAGGATGATTTATCTGAATTTTCAGGCCTGTCATTTATCCTTTTGTCAGCTGAGATCATCCTATGTGACTTCTTTTCCCCTTGCCTTTTTCTTTGAGAACTAAAATGGTGATATTCAGCAGTGTTCTTTGATACATCATCTCACTGTCAACTCTGTTAGGAGTAGTGGGTTCTTGTCCTTATGGGAAAGCGTGTGATTATGTTGAGCCACAATGTAAACTGAAAGGCAGAGACTATTTCCTATGCCTTAATATAAAAACAATTCATGCAATAAAATGTAAATACATATATGTGTATATATATGTGAATATATATATGTGAAAGCTAGCTCATAAAAATCTCGTAAGATTCTTTTCCAAGTTTTGGATATATATGGCAGATAAATTTGGTTGGGGTTTATTTTAATTTTACTTTTTAATACTGTTCTTAAAGAAATGGATTGGCTCCATCTATGTGCTTTGCTTTAGCAGTGTGGTGTTAAACACATCAAAAATGTTTCAGTCAAGTAAAAAGATTTGACTTTGTCCAAAACAAACCCAACCCACAGAACTGCAGAAAGAGCCAGACATTATAGCTGTTCTCCAAACAGGGTGTTAGGATTTGGCAATAAACCTAATCTATTTAATATGGTGTGGGTTTATGCAGTAGGTCATAGTGGTTAATGTTTAGTGAGCTGAAACAAGTATGGAAGAAAGCTACAGTGGAAAAGCTTTGTTTTAAAAAGCAACACTTCATACATGGCTATAAGAGGGATGATTGGCCTCGTGGTGAATATCACACATGTTTTGGCTAGGCTTGGCATTGAAAGCCCTTCAGCTGAAATAAGCATGATCATCCAAGCAGGGCTTTTTAGATTAAAACACTCCTAATGCTCGACTGTTGGCATGAGGTGGTGACAGCTGCAGAAGATGTTGTAGCATTATGCCTTTGTTAAGAGAACAGCAGCACAAGATAGATAGTTTTGTCTAAAGTAATCTTGTCATTAGAGGAGGTGGGTCCTGATGGCATGGTCCAATTCTGACCATTAGCCCTCCGCACTGGAACCTCATCCCTCTCCTCACCTATCCACATGCAAGCAGACTTCCAGCAGTTTTATGTTCTGTCCACTTTTCAGAGCTGGAACAGGACAGCCAGTGTCATGACTCCACAGTGCCAGGACAGAAGCTTTAAAGGCCCAACAGTATAGGCAATATGGTGACAAATGCAGACTAAGTAACACCTGGGCATTAAATAGCTGAAATGCAACTGATGATTCTGGAGCTAATTTGGTTACTCTCTGTACCAACATCCAAAGGCCCCATATTGTGGAAAAAGGGTACTTAAAAATCTCCTAGAAAATACTGTACCAGGTTTTGTCTTCATCAGAAGGCCTCTAAGAGTCTCACCACTCATCCTGTAGGCAGCCTGTGGAAACATTCTGTTGATTCCCTTTATAGAAATAATGTTGTTTTATAGACGTTCCCGAGGGCTTGGTCATGGGGGAGAACCCAAACTTTTCTCCCTGTATAAAATGGGGAGAAGATGTTACCCAAATGGTGATAAACATGCCTGTGTTACCAGTCTGGGGCATTTTCTCTAAGCTTTCATGTGTCCACCTGTCACCACATCAATCACATATGTGTCTTTGAATGAATCAGTGTTCTCATGTGGTGGCCAAGGAGAAATCTGCTGCAAAATACTGTCTTGAGCATTGTTACTGGATTCCTGGGGCCCCCCCGGAGGCCCTTGGGTGAGAAAGGTGCCAGACATCAAGGATACTACTGATGTCAATGCTCACAGGGCAGCACAAAGATGTTTAAAACTGTTTAAACTGGGATGAACTCCAGCCAGCTCTGAGATATGGTGATGAGTTGGAAGAGGTTGAAAAAGGTTGTGTGAACTCAGTGCATGTAACTGGAAAGGAGCGACAAATGTGAAGAACTATTTTAAATTACTTTGAAAGTAAACTGGCTAACAGAGAAATAATGTTCTTATATACAT
Source organism: Phaethornis superciliosus (assembly GCA_023637945.1). Classification (NCBI taxonomy): domain Eukaryota; kingdom Metazoa; phylum Chordata; class Aves; order Apodiformes; family Trochilidae; genus Phaethornis; species Phaethornis superciliosus. Next base: position 68,704,356 of record JAJQWJ010000004.1, read on the forward strand.
ATGCCATTTCCCAGCAAATGTGATTTAACAGCTTAATTTATTCTAGAGGGAGGTCCTCAAGGGCAAGCATCTGAGAAAGTGGAAGAATCACTTCATCTCATACCCTGGCACTTAAGCACTACATTCCCTCTAAACACAGCACAATTGGTTTCAAGGGTCAGCAGAAAAGAATTGTTTTTAACAGTCAGTATGTGATCATCACAGCCCATTCAAATGTGCTTTCCATCTGACACCTGGAACACCTTATAGGCAGGTGGGTGATCTCAAATAATACCCTTAGTCAATGGCTACACAAATACCTGATGTGCTAAACCTGACATAACACTTCAGGATCTGCCTTTCTCAGGGCACAAACGCATGTTGAGTCCCACAGGTGTCTAGGTTTTTAATTTTTTTTTTAACAAGTATTGTCATGCCCTTGACATGATAAAAGTAGGAATTTGTTTCCCTTCTCTGGTTTGTCATGAAGCTTCTTTCCACATTATAAATCACTTGGAGAGCTGCTATTAAAAAGCAGCACCCTGACTAGTGGTGAAGACACAGCTCCCACCCACTTCAGATCTCTTGTCTACCTTCCCTTCCTTATTCACTCTGACAGCATTTGACTATGTCAAAAGCCCAAGTTTTAGTGACACCATTTCCCCTGAATATTTCAGTGCAGGAACAGCTTTGCTTTTATAAAGACATGCAGTTTAGTCCTCAAGTCATTGAAGAACATCACCAGCATCTCAACTGGAGCATCCCCCCTCCCAGCCAGCAGCAACATGTTAGAGAGGCCATTAGCCCGTTGTGCGTTCCTTGATGTTCTGGACTCACACTCTCGGGGGAACCCATTAGCATTTGTACTTGCAGGCAGTTCTCTCCTCCCCCATTAATAATTATCCAGGGAGATGATAATTAAAATAGGTTCTGAGGCTATGAAGGACCTCTGTCCCTGCTTATGGAGTCAAACGAGAACTTTAATGTAGGTGTGGAGATAATTCCTGAAGGATTTTGCACCTTTGCCATGTTCGTGTTGTCATTAGGCATGATCTAATCCTCCATTTCATTTCATTAACCTCAACAGGGACAAATTTTTAAATGTTACTGCAGTATAGCAACACTAAAATTTCCCCTAGACACCTGATATAGCTTTATCAGTATAAAATGGGGAATTTCATGGTGATGGACACAATTAGGGACTGGTTAGCACTGATTTCCTACATGAACCTATCCAAATCACTGAGATTCTGTATTTTGATTTTATCATGCAAAATAAAGAGGTCCTTTTCATCCAGCCATCACTTAGTGAGATTTTTAGAAGGGGTATGGCTTCTTCCAGTGCATTTGTCCTACTCTGCAAACAACTAACAGAGCAATATCAAGAAACACATGTCTATCACTTACCCTGTTGGCTGTGCAAGGTCAGAGTGAATGTATGCCAAATAATGAGCTGCACAAGAGGTATTTCAGCAGGACCCACTGGCTTGAGAGCCATTACAGCATTACTCATCATTGCATGGTGTGATCATTGCCTGAAGTGATCTTGGCTGATGGCCTCTCAACACTCCTGTAAAATAACACTGGTAGTCAGTGTTACAAGCATACGAACCTTGCTGCAAAAGTGGTATGAGAGGTCTCATGATATTTTAGGGTGAGTTTATTTAAATGGATTCTTCAAGAGTCTCAGTCTGTCCTTCACAGTCTCTCCTCTTCAAATAGGAACTGAGATGACTTGCTCTGGGTTTGTACCCCTTTGCTGAGGATCTGCAAGGGGAGAGAAGGGCACATTTGATGCTCTGTGCAAATCCTGGCCCCTGGGTTGGAAATCTTCAGCCTGTCTCACTTAACAGCTGTCATTAAATTTGCCTTCAAACAAAAAAAAAAAAAAAAAAATAAAGAGCAGACAAAGCAATGGAAGATAAATATGACTCCACTTTGTCAAAACTTGGTGTTTTTCAAGTAAACTCTGTATTATTCGTATGCTGTATGCTTTATTACTGCTAGTTTCAAAGCTGTTGGAAATCACCTATCAGTTCCTCAACCACAATGTCTTCATTATGCACACATAAATCATGCATAGAAGGGGCCTTGACAGTTGACAATGTAAACTCTCAGGAAGCAAAGCCCCTAAGCCATGTAAAAAATATGTGTCACAGGCAAAGATGTATGTCATCTCTATTTCCTTTTTATGGATATTCTTGTCTTGTCATTATCAAGGAAGATTTTCCACCCCCCCTCTTTATTTCCTATTTAAACGTAGTTAGTGCAGACGTAATTTGCAATGGTATTTCAATGAGACAAATGGAATACACTTTCCTACATCTGCCTGCATCTTCAAGGATGAGTGTGTAGTAATTATACATTCCAGTTTCATTAACAGCTCTGCTGTGCCCAATATGGTTCATAAGTATTCTGGTGATATGCAGGACAAAGTTCATTGAATTGTCAGGAGCATTTGAGTGATATAGGACTCATGCAAATTACATTAGAAATCGGTTGTTTTGGAGCTGTAGGTTGATTGCAAGAGTTGATCAGAATTTCTTTGAGAAAAAAAAAAAAACAAACAAAAACCAAAAAACTAAAACCCAGGAATTTCTCAATGCTTCACAGCTGAAAATCAGACAAAAAAATGCTAAAAAAAACCAGAAAAATATGCTAATGAGTGGAAATACTCAGCTAAGAACAAAAAAAAATAAAAGGCAAGTGAATTTGCAGTTGACATTTTCAGTTTCTCAGACAAAGGTGGTTTTCATTTGGTTTATTCTTTCTTCAAGGGGGTGAATTTATGTCTTTAATTAAAAAAAATATTGAAAGTTTTGGATAGTCATAAGTAGCAAATAAAAACTGAGATTAATATTTTGCCAGAAAGTAAGCAACCATCCAAATGTGAAATTGGAGGAAGCTTGCCTAATGGAGAGCTGGACAATGAATTCTTGTCTGAGTGTGTATCACGGGCTAAGGAACACATCTGTGACAAAAAATAATTGACTCTGTGATGGTGTGAACAGGAATCCACTAAGTTTTCAAAATCCAAGCACTGCAGGCAGACTGCTGAGCCCACACTTCCTCCCCTGAAGAGCAGTGAGCAGCCTTGTTGCTGAATTTTCTGGAGTTAGACATGCAAATCAGGCTAGCTGTTGCACTATATGTTGTCACTGCATGATGAAAAGGTTCCTCCTAAGTGACTGTGAAAATAAAATGCACTTTTTCCTCAAGCAGCACATCTGCTTTGAGCTGATGTTCTTGCACATCCTCTGTCCTCATCCATCTTCCAGATTTACTGCTGCGTGATGCCCATTTATTGAGCAACTAAGACTAATTTACCCTAGCTGCAGGCTAAGACAGACCTGTACGTAGGCATGAAGAGGAAAAAAAGGTCATCCTTCCTCCTTTGTTCCCTATTGACTTCTTGTAATATTGCTGGTATCTCCTCCATGGTTCCTCTTCATTGCTCCAGCACCCAGTAGTCATAACGTGAGCTCTACCAGAGCAAACATCAGTTAAGATAAATAGCTCATGTAAGGCCTCAATTCATCTCATTTCAGGCCTCTACTTCTGATAAATTCCCTCTTTCTCTGCAGTAGCTTCTCTCTAGACACTTTTTCTCACAGAAACCCTACATGCCATGTCTCAGCTCTTTGGGGAATCCTCTTTTTGGAGGGCATGACTTGGGATGCCATTAAAAAGAACAAAGAGCAGCAAGAGAGCACTGTACTCTCTGCTTCATTAGAGAAACACCCACAGGCAGCAACAGCAGATATATAATTCTGTCTGTGGGGGAAATTCAGAACCAGCAGAGATGTTTGTTACTGCTCTTATCTTCTCTACCCTCTCTTCTGCTTGGAAAGACACCTTCCTTCAGAAAGACACCTGTGGATACATTTTCATTAATAATTTCAACATATCTCTTCTCTGATTTAAATTTACAAGCAAGAAGTGGGAAAAAAAAATTAAAAACAAAAAAAACAAAAGCAAGCCAAATCAAATTTTTCCAGCTGACAGGTTAGCTAATTAGCATATGATGCATGAGAAAGAAGATTCCCAAGAAACAAAGCTAGAAGTACGTGTATCTATTTGTGACGGTATTTGGAGGAAGTTTCAGTTCACTGAGGATCAGCCATGTTTGCATTATGCTCTTTCCTTCTCTCACTTAGTGAATCTCTCCTAGGAATACCCTTTTTCCATGATCTTTCTAGCTGATGAAGTAGCTGCAGGAAAGAGGAAAGAAAAGCAACTTAAAAATAGATAAGCTCCTTATCTCTTTAGCTGACTTGAATTTGCTGTAGTGTGGAGGAGGATGTTATCAAAAACAGAAGTTTAGAAATTTGTAATACTGGAAAACTTTCTAGATGTGCATCACCAGTACATAACTCATATTGCATATTATTCTGTAACTTGCTTATAAATCACTGCTGGAGATAAGATTAATCCAGGTACATTGAATTTTGTTCTTCAGAAGCTAATTGTGGTCTTTAGCCTGAGAAAACAAGGCTTGTGTGATCATTCTTTGTGCTTGTCCAGCCATCTGTCAGTCTCTTTCAATAACCTGTAAATCTACTGATCAACTCTGACAGAAGGGTAGAGGTCTCAAATATATTAAATTCCAGTGACTTTCATTAAAATCAGTAGCTTTATTGCTCAAGCTGCCATATTGGCTTTATGCAGAAGACTACTGGTCACAGACCAGCATTTGTATTTTTAAAAGCCACAAATGATGTTTCTTGCCATTTGAGACTCAGAGGAGGAATCCATGAGAGAGTAAGGCAGGAGACTCAGGGGAAGGACCGTGTCCATGAGGACAGGAATTCAGGATGTACATAGGGATTAAGTTTCCTTGGCAGTACCTAAGGAGCAGAAACATCTCAGAAAGTTGAGGTCAGTGTAACACCATGTGAGAAAAGCAGGACAGAAATCCAGAAGAAATCACACTTTATAAATTTTTTTTCATCCTCCTTGCTTTCCTGAGGTATTTGATTCAAGACTAGTGAATATTGAAGGAAAAATTCCCACTGATTTCTAAGGGGCCTTCCTGGAATCTGACCAGGTCTGGGAAAAGATCTGTAGACACACCACTCATCAAATAAGACTTTTGAGAGTTGTTCAGTGCTGACAGTGTAATTTGGCCTCTTGCATGAACAGATGGTTATTTGAAAAAGAAGGCTATCTTTGGACTTCAGCAGGAAACAAAATCCTGTATTTGGAGAAGACAGGATAGATACCAGCTAAAGTTAAATAACAGCATTTTAATGATCTTTATTTTAAGTAGGGTCTTTGATTTGGTGGTTTTCTGTATTTTTATGTGGTTTTAAAAAAGGAAATCTGTCTTAGAAGACAAAAGGCCACTAACTGTGATCTGAATAGACATGAGATCCAACACTAACCTATTGCCTACCAAGAATTCTGTATAAACAGTAACACAATATCTATCTAAATCTTCCACTTCTGCGTGGCTGTTCTCTGTGATTTTCCTGTAAAACTTTAGTTTCTTGTACCTTTGACAGCAGTTGAACCCCTGAGTAGCTGATTCATGCAGAGTCAACCAAACTGTGGTGCTAGCAATATTTTTAACATCAAGACAGTCCCAATATTCCTACACAAGGTACCACTCCACTTTTTCCTACAGTGCAGACTTACCTTTTGAACCTGTGAGAGCCCTGTTTATTTTTTTGACAGTCACCTTATTACTGAAAGAACACCCGCTGGATTTGAGGTAGCACCCCGGAAAAGACTTCTGCTTATGCTTCAGAAGGGTCTCAGACTTGTACTTGATATTTTCCTAGTCTATGTGGGTCACTTGCCACTTGAAAAAAAATATTAAAACACACAAATGGAAAACTACATGACTCAAAAGACCTCCATTAGACATTCAGCTTATCCAGGTTCCCAAAAGCAGAATCAGTTAGAAACAGAAAGCACAAATAGACATTCCTGTATCTTTTCTATCAGGTAGTAGGCACCTCAATCCCATCTTTGTGCTTTCTGCAAGAAAACATTTTTGTTCCCCTTGTATGTTGTGTGCTATTCCATAAATCCTGTGCCACGGGAAGTGTCTGTAGTACACAGGAAAAATAGACCATGCCTACTTCCATACATTGACTGGGAACAGTGGCCAGTAGAACAAGAAGGAGAGTATTTGTTGAAATTTAACCACTTGAGAAACATTGCGTGGAAAATCATCTTCAACAAGGCCAAGTTCCAGGTCCTGCACTTGGGCCACAACAAGCCCATGCAGTGCTCCAGGCTTGGGGAAGTGTGTCTGGAAAGCTGCCAGGCAGAAAGGGACCTGGGGGTTCTAATTGACAAGGGGCTGAAGATGAGCCAGCAGTGTGCCCAGGTGGCTAGGAAAGCCACTGGCATCCTGGCCTGGATCAGAAATAGTGTGGCCAGCAGAAGTAGGGAGGTGACTGTCCCCCTGTACTCAGCACTGGTCAGACCACACCTTGGGTACTGGGTCCAGTTTGGGGCACTTCAGTATAAGAGAGATCTCGAGGTGCTGGAGTGAGTGCAGAGGAGGGCAACCAAGGTGGGGAAGGGCCTGGAGAATAAATCTTATGAAGAATGATTTAGGGAGTTGGGACTCTTTAGTTTGAGGAGGAGGAGGCTGAGGGGAGACTTCATCACTCTCTATAACTACCTGAGAGGACACTGAGGAGAGGGTGGTGCTGGTCTCTTCTCACAGGTGGTTGGTGAGAGAACAAGAGGGAATGGACTGAAACTGCAACAGGGGAGGTTTAGACTGGACATTAGGAAAAAATTGTTCACAGAAAAAGTGGTCAGACATTGGAATAGGCTGTCCAGGGAGGTGATTTGTATTTAAGTGTGTATTTAAGTGTGGTGGTGTTGGGGAGACATGCTTTAGGGGAGACCTTTGTAGAGCAGGAATGATGGTTGGGCTTAATGATCTCAAGGGTGAAAGATTCTATGGTTAAAAGTAAAGTAAGGTAAAATAAAGTGAAGTAATGTAAAATAAAATAAAAGTAAAAGTAAAATAAAAGTTAAAGTATGTAAAGTAAAACTAAATATGAAAAGAAAAAGCCATGACTTTTTCCCCTCACCTTCCTCCCCCAACCCAGCTGCCAAGATTTGCAGGCATCTGGGGTCCTGTAAGCCACCTTTCACTTGAACAACACTTCAGTTCAGAAACAGTCAATGAAAGTGGGCTACAAAAGGAAGACAAACTATGGTTTCACCCTCAGCTGGATATTCTCCATGAGTTGGCTTCACCCAGCCTGTGTCAAGGATTATGTTTCTGCACACACACACAGCCCAGTAAATAAAAGAAACCCCATCTCTTCTGCTTGGTCCTTGTGTGGCCTAAGTCTGAAGCATTTCCAAGTCTCTTGCACTTCTCATTTAACCCTGTCCAGGCATACTGCAAAAGGCAGCAACAGAAATACTGTGAGTGACTCAGTTCAATATCCTCCCCAGCCCCATGGCTCAGCTTCCCAGATAATTTTCCCCTCCCCCAAATGACATTTCTCTCCTTGGACCTCCACAGTGCACCTACAGTCATGGCTGATACCCTAACACTAACAAAGAAAAACTTGGGGTGGACAGATATGGACCATGGGACCACTTCCCCAATACCTGTTGCTGTTCTTCCGTTCCTTTATGACCACTTCCAGGCAGGATCTTTTACATTGGTAGCATTGATAGGCCTGGTGATACTCACCAGCTGGTTAATAGAAAAGAGAAGGGAGAGGAGGAAAAAGCAGAAACAGCATCAGGAGGGAAAAAAAAAAAAAAAAAAAAAAAATTAAATTAAAAGATGCACTTGGAAAAAAGGAGAGGTGGCAAATGCTTGAAGAATAAAACTAGAGGGAAGAAAACTTTAAAAAAAAAAAAAAAAAAGAAAAAAAAAAGAAAAAAAGAAATACAAACACATCTGGGTGGGCGTTTTTTATGGTTTAATACTGAAAATGTGCAAACAAAGCAATGTAAATGGTTCTGTGCTATATGAGTACATAGTGGCAGCAGCTATTGGAAGGAGTCAGGTCCTCACCTGCAGTGGGTCCACACAACCCTGATGGAGCAATATGGCCCATAGACCCCCAGGAGCAGATTCAGTGACAAAACTGGTACATGACATACAAAAGATGATAAACTTGAGCAGGTGAGGCATTTTCAAAATCCAGGCTGACATTTCTGCTTAGTTGAACACAAGTCAAAACAGCTCAAAAAAAAAAAAAAAAAAAAAAAAAAAAAAAAAACCAAGCCTGACCTGAAAAAAAAACATTCTGCTAGAGGAAAGAGTTTACTTGCACAGCTTGGATGGGCAGACCTGTCACAAGCAGTTCACTGCCTTTGTTCATGATAGGCGCAACAATAAGGTGATTTTGAGTTCCATTAAATGAGGGAAAATTGGGAAGTTAGGAGAAGATCCAGAGCTTGAACTTTACATTTCCAGAAAAATGCTGTGAATTATTATTTTTGGAGAGGAAAAAGAAGTAATGGGGGTTGGATGCATAAGAATCTTCTTGGATGTCGTTATTTTTTAATAAATTAATTTAGACTCTTGGGGTAAAAGTTTTTTCAGCACTGATAACACACACATCCACACATGTGCATTGGAGATTTTCACTGATTTTTTTAAACAAGCTCCTCTTTCCTTCCACCATCTGCTTCTGCTTGTACCCTTCAGAAACAGCCTAGCTGGGAAAATAGAAGCAGCTTTTCATGTGAAAGCAGAATTCCTTGCATGACATTTCCTAGACTTTTATAGACCATTTTTTCCATCTGGACTCTGGAATTACTACGTCCACATCACTGTTAAAAACAATAACTATCTGCATAGCTTTTAGATATTCTAAAGCAAAGTATTTGTCCTTTCTTTATCAGTTTCTGATTTTCCATTGTAAATCTGGTGGCATGTATTGAAATTAGTGCCTGAGAGGGCAGCACTGAGCTACTGTTCCAGACTCCCAGCAAACTCAGACTTGCTTGAACTGATGACATCTCTTTGCTGGTTTGGATTTTTTTTTCTGGACCAGGGTACCTACAGGATGAGACAATGCCAATGTAATGAGGATTTGGGAAGTCATGCAAGGGCTTTTGCTGTCACATAATCAGGACAACATGAGATGCATTAGTCAGTGTTATATGAGGTGTGAAAGGCAGCCTGTCCTGGACTCCTTTGGTCACAATAAACTTGTCCTTCCTTACAACAACTCAACTTTGAACACTTCAAAGATGAGTAGCATGATTTCAAATTTATATTTGTACCTCGTACGACAATTTAGGTTTGTCTTAGCTATGAGTAACAAAACTCCTGTCTCTCAGGCCTGATTTAATGAGCAGAGTTTTTACAAAATATATAATAGTTTGCTATGCTAAGTCATTACAGCTTTGTTTGTAGGCAATGTCTCTCCAGCTTCAGTGGGCCTTTCTTGGCACAAGGAGGCATACAAGCACTGCCAAAATATAGAAAACCTCTGCCCTTTCTTAAAGTAAAAGCCAGCATATTTGGAGGACTGCCACCCTTTTAACTAGACTCCCCAGTTGCATCATTAATTGCAATTTATGGAATTCATTTATTGCTAGGAGATAGGGACAATAAGCTTTCACAGTTGGTTTGTAGTACAGTATCTCTCCACAATCTGTAACTCAAAGTAAAAGCGTCTCCAGAGAAGAATAGTCCATCCTGTGTTTAACAAACAAATGAGAGCTTAAAGGGCTTAATTCTCAACAGTGCATGAGAACTGAAAAGGAAACTACTGTTCCTGCAGCATATCAAGGCTTTCAACCACTATTCCAGTAATGTAGTCTTGAAAGTTATTTTCTGGGAGATGAGGGAATGAGCTCTAAGACTCCTCTGGCAGCTCTGCCATGCTGAGGGAGGTTCCCAGCAGACTTCCCTGGCTAAGCCTGGATACACTTTCTGAGCAGGTAGATGACAAGTGCTGGCACTGGCGATTCAGTGGCTGGATCTCTTCTGTCTGATCCAATATTGAATCAGGGTGTAAGCATATTCGAGGTTTCCTGGGCATTTTTATTTTTTTTTTCACCTTTGGAGCAGTTCATAGGTGTCTGTGCAAAGTAAAAATTGAGTAAGCAAGGTAACTTGGGTAACTGTGTTATTTGGCTGCACTGAGCGTTAATGGGATTGTGCTTGTTCCTAGTACAGGGCAGAGCACTGAAGGCAGGACAAGAATTTTGGTTCTGATTGTACACAAACAGTGTGTAGCATGGAGGAGGAAAAAGATTTTAGGTCTTTACCACGTTATGTTACCCTCCTCAGGAATGAGTCCTGACTCCATGACCCACACTGTCCATAGGATTCTAAAGTGCAGTCAATAGCACACACCAGAATCTGCTGCCCACACACATTTAGTTTTCCTTTGCTTCAAACCACTCTCTCAGACCAGTATAACTTAATTTTATTGAAGTCAAGGGTCAAAGGGAACAGATAAAAAAAAAAAAAATCATTAAAATAAATAAACATTTTAGAGTCCTTTAAAATGATACTCAGACTGATTTTTCAGGCCACCATGTGTTTTAAACTTTCCCACAATTCTGATTCTGAGGGCAATTAGTTTGGGGGAGACCCCTGGCTGATGGTGGAAAAAATTCCATGCCATTGTCCCAGCTCCTTCTTTTTAAGGTTATGTCTTTTTAGCTTCTCTCAGCAGCTAGCAGTGCTTTTATTGCTAGGGTCATGTAGTAAGTACAGAGGCATGGAATGATTGCCATGCTACATGGCAGCTTGGCCATGCATTAAAGCTGGCTGTTAATCAAGGTCCTAACAAGATGGTTAGCTCTGTTCTCTGCAACAGGCCAAATATCCATTGAAGGCAATGTCAAAGTGTCTCAAGTATCAAATCTTCAATTTTCAACTGTCATATTTATAAGCTGTATTCAAAAAGACAGCACTTGAGTATGGCTTGGTTAAGATTTACGTGGGACCTGTTTTCTGGCAGTGTTCAGGGTGCATGAAAAGAGTCAGCTTTAAATGGCAACTTCTCACTGAAATATTTCATTTTGACTCAAAATCTTAGTCCACAGATTTTACAATGATAGGAATGTCGTTGACTTCACCATGATTTCAAATTAATGATCCCTCTCTGCCTTCAGAACACAAAGAACTGAAGGGATATTTTCCCCTTGAGCACACAGAGGAAAGGGATCCTATGGCCACCTGTGCTAGGACAGTGAAGATCCCAACTAAAGCCCCAATGTGGTCTTTCTAATTTATCTGGAATTTTGGATGCATTTAAAATAGGCTTGATGGCTCAAGCTTTGTTATGGCCTAATGCTACTGGATGGCTTCCAGACCAAAGCAAGGTCCTGACCTGAAAGCCTGCACTTCTCTGAGATGAACCTTGTTTCAGGTCTGGAGTTACTCACACATGGGAGCTGTGTTCATCAGCATAAATCTGCCATGAGATTCTCCATGGAAATTTCTCCCCTAGAAGTGCAATTCTTTTGTTCTTGTTCTCCTTTTCATTTGTCTTCCTTGCCTTCATTCTGTGGCTATGACCAGGGCTAGACAAGGAATTAATTCTTCAGCTTGGCTGGAAATGCAGAAAACACAAAATAAAAGTAGCAGAGCTATAAACAAAATAAAGCTGCTCACTTTATCTCAACAAAACAGATAAATCCCCAAAAGATGCTGTTTCAGCCAGACTCCATTTCCAAGCAGTTCTACCAGAAGCCCAGAGAACAAAGAGCCAAATTGACAAAACAGCATCAACATCTGTTCTTGGTCCCGTTTCTCCCAGCAGCCTGCTCAAGAATGGGCTGAGCATGGTGATTTTCTTTTCCCAGGGATCTTGGGAATATCTTATTTCAGATCAGTTCTGTCTAAGTAGCAAGAGAGAAAGGAAAGGAAAACTTCCACCCTTTCATGAAAAGCTCCTCACCAATAACTAAGCAGCATGCAGGGGGATGAGCATTCAAGTAAGGCAAGAGTGAGGTTAAGTGTACTGCAGTTGTTACTAAACAACCCCAGAAAGAGACCTTGTGGGGTAACTAGAGCACGCACTTCCTCAGTCCTTAGCTGAAATCAGATGAAATTGTTACAGTGATAAAAAGTCATTTCAGAAGAAGAGAAACATGGCACCACTCAGTGGATATTGCATTCCCCTTTCAGGTTCAAGACTATTATCTTATCACTAAATTCTTTATACCTTTTTGAAAATCAGCTCACTTTTTCCTTCTATTGCTCTCCTTTGTTGTGAACAAATAACTTTTTTCAAATGTACTTTTGGAGGTGGTGACATCTGATTGCAACAAAATATAACAATTCACACACAAAGGAAAAAAAAGATATTTGTCGGGAAATGAAGAAAAAGATTAATCTGTGTCATATGCCAGCCCAGGGAAAATAGAAGGGAAGAGCAAACTTAAAACAGATCCATAGCTTATCTACCTCTGTGGTCCTTCATCTTTCTGAATGCCTGCTTCACAACAGGATGCTTTCTGTTTCTTTGTTTTCTTTCTCATTGTATTTGTGTATGCAACAACATCCACAATATGAAAGCTGTCACTATTCATGTAGATATTATTAATGTGTCCTGCTTCTATCTGTGTTAATTCAAATTTCTAGTAAAGAATGGTCAACCTGTTCTTAAGACAGTACTGAAAAACATGGACATTGCAGAAGCCATAGGACAAATTCCAAATTGTACTACAGGATGTATATACTTCTCTACACTGTTATTGTTTAACTAATAAGATCCATGGCAAGTTAATAAAACATGCTAATAGTATGTCAAGACATTTATTCACCACAATCTCTGGATTAGCAGTCTGGTCACCAACAAAGACAGACCTTCTCAGGATCATCTTGTGATGTCAAAGCTTTTGCTAATTCGATAATGAAGCCTTCAGGGATCCTGACTGCATTTTAAGCTGTCTGGAAGGAGTCAGCTGGTCCCACAGATTGTATAACTATGTAATAGCTGAGCTGAGACTGAGCCTTTTTGTCTGAATATCCTCTGACCACTGTGCTTGGGTTATTGTCATCTAAAAATCATGTGGCCAAGGGCAGTGTGGCTAAACCTCACAGTATTATATCTTAAACTCAGTTGGGATGGACTAATCCTGACTAACTTTAAGCATCAACTGTATAATTGCCAATATCTGAGCTAGTTCTCCAGACTCTCCAAAAAGGTGTTGGAAAGAAACAGCGCTTTCTGGGCCATGATTCCTCTTTTCTGCATTAAGCATCTAAAGCAAATCAGCTGAATTCTCCCTTATGAGTTCATACATGTACCAGCTCTGTAAAAGGAGTTGGAAGCTACAGAGCTACCTATGCCACTGCTACAGGGGGTATGCTGTAAAAGCAGATTATCACCTTTGCCTCATCTGTGTTGGGGTAACTCATCCAGATACAAGGACTGAGACTGTGTCATATGTGAGGAGACATTTTAAGTCTCAGCAAAACGGGCACTCTCGCTAGTACTTATGGCAGCACAACTCAGTTGCAATCAGCTCCTGGGCCATTAGAATTTAAAGCTCAGTTTAGTTCCTCTGGCCAGTGCAGTGTGAAGACTAAAACACAAGTTGCTTTCTACTCCAAAGCCATCATAGAGCAGCAGCTGTCCTTCAAGACCAGTGTAAACTAGACCAGGAAAGTGAGCATTCAGCAGAGATGAAGGTGTGAAACTGTGGCTAAACACCCTCCTGCTCCTCTTGATTTCATCTGAAAATCATACACATTTAGCACTTCTAAAAATCACAGCTCAGACTGCTACATTTCATTTTGAGTTCTAAATCAGGATGTCATTTCCTCATAACTTAATTCTCTCTAAACTCTTTTAAGAAGTTTAAACTTGAAGATGAGACTTTATTGCCACCTATTTGAACAACCTCAGAAAAATAATCTTACGTGATCACACTTAAGATAGCTCACACCTACAAGGGCTAAACTCTGACCATTAAGTATTATCTTGCTATAGGTGGTTGCTGTGAAGCACTTTTAAGAAATTGCTGAAAATTGGACATCCTAGTTTCATCCCTGGGGATGGCCAAATGGCTTTTCCAGTCACAAGACTTCAGTTACCTCAGTATCAGCTCAGCAGGACTTGTCAGCCTGAAAACACTTTCAGGGAAGAAATTGTTCCCAAGCTCAAATCTAAACCTCCAGGGCAATTCCTCTTGTCCCATGCCTTGTTCCTTGGGAGCAGAGCCTGACCCCCCCTGGCTCCAACCTCCTCTCAGGGGGTTGCAGAGAGCCAGAAGGTCTCCCCTCAGCCTCCTTTGCTCCAGGATCAACACCCCCAGCTCCCTCAGTTGCTCCTGGGCAGACTTCTGCTCCAGACCCTTCCCCAGCTCCCTTGCCCTTCTCTGGACACACTCCAACCCCTCAATGTCCTTCTTGTCCTCAGGGGCCCAGAACTGACCCCAGGATTCCAGGGGCAGCCTCACAGGGGGACAATCCCTGCCCTGCTCCTGCTGCCCACACAGTGCTGACACAAGCCAGGATGCTGGTGGATTTCTTGGACACTCAGGTAGATCACCACTACCTCTTTATTTGGTGTCATCTGCCATTTCACTGAGGGTGCACCCATTCCCTTCACCTCAATCATTGATAAAGACACTGAACAGAACTGGCCCAAACACTGAGGACCTGGGGAACACCACTGGTGATCATCCAGAAGATGCATTGAACTGCATTCACCACAACTATTTTGGCCCAGCCATATTGCCAGTTTTTTACCCAGCAAAGCTTATGCCTGTTCAAGCAGTGAGAAGCCAGCTTTCCCAGGAGAATGCTGTAGGAAATAGTGTCAAAGGCTTTACTGATGTCCTGGTAAAAGACGTTCATAACCTTTCTTTCATCCATTAAGCAAGTCATCTTGTCATGGAAGGAGATCATGTTTGTCAAGCCTTTGACATGCCTTTCATGAATCCATTCTGGGTGGGCTGGATAACCTTGTTGTCCTTCATGTCCTGTATGATGGCACTCAAGCTAATCTGCTCCATAACCTTTTCCAGCTCCAAGTGACTGACAGGCCTGTAGTTCCCTGGGTTCCTCCTTCTGGCCCTTGCTGTAGACGAGGGTCACATTTACCAGTCTCCAGTAAACTGAGCCCAGAAGTTCTCCTTAGGTATCCTTTGTTTGCTAAAGTGTTAATAGAACATTTTCTCTTGCCTTTTAGGGCACTAGGCAGATTAAGTTCCAATTGCACTTTGACTCTTCTGATTTTCTCCCTGCATAGTCTCACAACATCTTTGTCGTCCTCCAGGGTTACCTGGCCTTTTTTCCAGAGGCAATAAGCTCTCCTTTTTTCCTGAGCTGCAACAGAGTCTTATTCAACCGGTCTGGTCTTTTTCCCCTCCAGCTCATCCGTTTGCACAGATGGCTGGCCCAATCCTGTACCTTTAAGACTTTAAGACTACTTTCTTAAAGAGTGTTCAGCCTTCCTGGGCAACTTTGTCCTTCATGACTGCCTCCCAAGGAACTCTGTCAACCAGTGTCCTAAACAGGCCAAAGTCTGTCCAACAGAAGTCCAAGGTGGTCATTCTGCTGACACTCCTTACTTCTGCAAGAACTGAAAACTATAATTTCGTGATCTCTATGTCCAAGATGGCCTCTGATCATCACATCACCCACAAGTAATTTACCAAGTAATTTAAAATCAAACTAGTCTGAGGTTTTTAGGTGCTTATAATAGATTAATTTTGCACAACTGAATCTGTGCTACTCCAGCTCAGTGGGTAGTTACTTTTTTTTCAATGTTCCCGGTCCACCACATGGCATTATTACCAGCTGGCATTTCACAAAAGCCATTCTTCACACTCTGACTCCAGCACTCCCCCTGTGACCAGCTAGAGTTCAGAGATATTCATCTGAGGCTCAACAATGTTGTACGATGTTCAAAATCTTCCCTGATCTTTTGTTGCTCCTTATACCAATTCAACCTTCCACTTAGAAAGGCTGAGGAGGGGGGGGTATTCCTGTGCAACCTGGAGTGCTCTTTTATTCCCCTAACAGGATTCTAACTAAATTACATTTCAATGCAAAGAAAAAAAAAAAGTGTATTTTCCTGACTGAAAGGTAAAATCTTTAGCAAAGCTTTGAAGATTCAAGTCGGGAGACACAATCCCTTTTTTGAGGAGAAACTGTAGCAGAAGAAATATAACCAGTATCGGCAAGACCATCATACCAACTCCTACCATTGTGATCAAAAGGTAATCACTCTGAGAGGTGTACAAAAAGGCCAGTAGGACTCTGAGCCCCAGCTGAGGCAATGTCCAAGGGTGTATCATAAGCAGCTTAAGGATTTGATCTGTGTGCTCATACACAGCATTGATACATGGAGGACCTCGTTTCAAACAGTCACGCATCCTCCTGGAATATCATTAAATAGAGAAAATTGCTAAATGGACTGACAGATTGGCAAGCATTTTGTGCACAACAGCACTAGTTGAAACTCCTCGTGAGAGCTGCCAGGTACCTGTGTGCAGACTTCAGCAGTGATTATCACATTTTCTTCTTTTACTCAATTCTGCTTTGGTTTAAGCATGCAAGGTTCCATTTTTTCCCTTCATTGCTACAGAAGTTTTCAAAAACTCCACTGGCATAGTATGTCACTTTGTATCAACATCACCATATAATCATGGGATTACACAATCTGACAGATAAACCTGGTGAGACCAGAAAGGAAATTTGGAAGTGTTTTTCTGTGCAGAACTCAGCTGTACTAATTGCAGAGGGAAAGACATCATTCTCTTTAAGGGGGCAGCTGCTTTCAAGTCATGACGTCTCAGTCCAGGCCTCCAAAAAGGTTAAGTAAACTTTACTTAGTGAATTCTTATCATCAGAGAGCTTTTTGAAACAAAATGTTTTGTCATCAACAAATGTTACTTTCATAGAGAAAAAAATGTTCAGAGAAACACATATGGTTTAAATTTTTGTCTAGAAAGGAGTTTCCAATCAATGTGACAGCTACAGAAGATTCCTCCTAAGCACCTAAAAACATGGGCTTTGAAATACTGTGAATTCACACATTTTAACCTAAGAGTGAGGTAACCAGCTGTTTTGAGAGCAGGTCTTTCCTATTTCCCATGAACTTTTCCAAAGATCTCAATTTGGAGTCCAATGGTATTTTTTTAATATCGGTTTCTTAGTCAAGGAAAACATGCTTCCCATGCAACTCTTGTTATATCATCCCAATAAATGTGATTTTCTCTTGCCAAAGAAAGACATTTTAGTCATGGGAGGTTTACACAGTTCAGAGAAAGTGACAAAAATAGAAGCTGCAACCAAAATGCCCTGTGTGCTCTGTCTGTCTGTCTGCTGTGTAATCTGAAAAGCCAAAGGGGGTGAGAGATCCCATTTCAGTAGCAAGTTCCAGCCCAGAGCATCTGGAAAAGGCTGGGGCAAAACAACTAATTTCTCCTTTTTCAATAAAACATTAAAACAGAACTTGATCTTCAGCTGACACAAATCAGTTCAGCCACATTAACCTCACCAGACCTATACTGATTTACACTGATTGAGGGCCAAAAGAACATCCCTAATATCTCATGATGAATTATAATCCTTAGGCTTTAGAAAAAGAGTTTTGGTTAACCTCATATTATGCATGCATTCTCCATTTACCAAACATTCAACAAATTTTAGAAAAAAAAACAAAGGTAGAGCAAATCCCATGTGTGAGCTACAGCTTTCCAGCTTGCTGGGAAATTCAGCATGGCTATTCCAAGCTGTCATTCAAGCAAGATTACATATTTATTTTGTTTGGTCCAAATCCCAGCTGATTTTTGCAAATTGTCCATCAAGTCAGCCTCTCTAATGGTGCCTGCTCATCACTGATGAATTCTTCTTCTTACATTTGAATTTGACAGGGCTCCCATGAGCAGTTTCTGGGCCATGATGAAGCTTGCTTCCATCTAGGCTGTCTTTCTGCTGAGCTATGGAGCTGAGCAGAAGTTCCCTTTTCCTCTCACAGACATTTCCATAATAACACAGAAATGAAAATCATGTGATTGACTCTTTTCCCAATCTGCATAGTTTTCCCCCATCATGCAGGATCACCATGAAGCTTATTATAGAGACATGATCTTTGTGAGAAACAACATTTTCCAGCCGTAGTATCTTTGAAACAGGCTGTTCTTTGCTGGGTTTGGCCCATTCTCTTCTAGACTTTAAGTAAACAGAAAAAGTGTATTACACCCTGTCAATCCCCCACAGTTTATGCAGAACTGTCCAAGTCAGCACAATCTCACACATCATATTTTGGGGAAGAGCCATCTGTCATAAACAAAACGTGGCCATGTGTGTCTCACTACCATGCACTACAATGTGGAATCCCAGAGCAGGATTTCTAATGACTCTGGTGCTTCAGCCACCAGGTTTTGGAGCACACAAGTGGTGCAGGGTGAGGAGGAATCTCCAGCCAAGAGCTCCTACTAGCCAGATTCTTGGTTGAATTCTGATGATAATTCAAATCCATGAAAAAAGAAAAAACAAAAAAACAAACAAAAAATTTTGCTGACTTAACATCTTGTTTCTAAAATTCATTTAGTTTTCACAAAATTTTAGGTTATGGTTGAACAGTCAGCTGTGAGGAGGCACATGACCAAGGAATGAATTGGGTTAGATTGCAGCTTGACATAGCTAAGAATCTGGACCTACTGTACACAAACATGACTGCAGTTAACTTTGTGTCTTCTTCAATATGCAAATACATATAATTGAGTTCGTACTACAAGTGTCTAGAAATTCAAACTTTTGTGAGAGCTGTCAGCACACTGAAATAAAGTTTGGAGGTTGATCTGAAGTAAAAATGTGAAACTTTTAAAGAGAAAATTCTAATGCACAGATTTGTTGTAAATCCTCCTGGAGAAATACTGATGCACTATATTTGAAAATTAGAAACTTCTCTTTGGTATAATGTTGAAACACACTGTCATGAAATATTGAATATAATAGACAACATTAAACACCATAATGAAATCAGAAGTTACTATAAATCAAAATAAAACATGGTAAACTTAAAATTCTTTTTTTTGTTTTGTCAAAACAAATAATTTTTACATTAGTGGCACAAACAAAGAAATTTACTGAGATATTTTCCAATATAAAATTATGTTGAAGTAGTTATGATTCTACAAAATGTTCCGGTTTTGATGAGTCTTCATTTTAAACATTAAATTTTTCTATCAGAAACGTTTTTACTGGATTTGCACTACATCACACTTCATATATAAATATAAAAAGTTTATATTATATTTGTATTTCATTTTGCTGTCATATGATGTTCAGAGACAGGTTAGTAAAAGAAACTTCTATTAGCCCACTGTTAGAAAATCAAAGGAGAGATTTTTGAGCAGTGTAATATGCAAGATGGTACTAGCAGAGTAATTGGCTTTGTGTTTTGACTTATTAAAATTTAATGACAACACGTCAGATACAGAGAAAATCCATAGTATTAAAAATACGTTTGACACTCTGTAGGGCCCACTCTGTGTTAAATATGAAGAACTAGTGGTGTGGTTAAGCATATTCTTATTCAGTGTATGAAAAGCCTCACTAAAGGCCCTGAAATGTCTTACATACCAAAAGAGAGTTGTGTGCTTGTCTCTGAATCATGGCCACAGGTTTTGGGAAGACATAATCACTGCCCTTTAGGGGTTGACCCAAAGCTTATTGAAGTCAGTGAAAGTCTTCTATTTAGTTCAGAGGTCCTTGGATTAGACCCAAAGAAAACAAGTAGTGAAAAAGGCAGAGGGGAAAGTTGGTATGTATTGCACTTGTTTATTTTATCCCCAGGAATATCTACAGCTGGGATCTACAGTTACAATCTCCCACATATTTCTTCATCCCTAACTATAGTTGTTGCTGATTTCTTGTAAGCTTTGTTGCAGGAGAAAAATATTGACTATTGGGAATTTAACTATTCCATTGAATGTACCCATCAAGTGCCAGTAGGTTAAACAAAGCTGATAGTAACTTAAATCAGCCTTCAGGACCAGTGCGTGGATCCAAGTAGCAAAGTCAGTAAACCATGAGCTGAGCATTTGGTTCAAAGGTGTATGAACACACTGAGAATTTATCACAGGATAAAGGGCAAGGGGTTTAAGGCAGTCATTCCAGAAACCGAGTAACTCTCCAGCAACGTGAAAAGTAAAATTTAGTTTGGAACACAGTGCCTCACACTGAGATCTATTAGGCAATAAAATCATCTCTCAAGCGAAGTGACTGGAGCCTCACTCTTTTGAGACATTAAATGCTTGACCAGACAGAGCCTCCGAAAATATGTTGGAGGGAGCAGTTCCACACTTATAAAGATAAGCCCGGATTTCCTAATAGATCTCTCCTATTTCTCAAATCTGTGATTTAATGATAAACCTACTCCTGACCTTACCAATAGCACAGGGGGAGAGCAGTAGTTTCTCTGTTATCAAGACTAATCAGATTCACAATTTTTCTTTGCATTTTTTTTTTTTAGCTGCACAGCATTGTGAGGAAAATGAGATTAGAATTAAAGTCTTTTGGATAACTTCCACTTAGCTGATTCTTTTCGGTTTTTTCCTTGGCATGAAACTTATCTCCTATAAGAGGATACTTCGATCACGTTGATTTGATTGGAAGATTTGACCATGCAGTGCTTCAACAAGCAGTTTTTTAGTATATGATATGTATGTTTAATATCATGGAGAAGATTTATGGGAAAATATTAAGCACGTGTTCCATTTTGAAACTGAATAATTTATTAGAGAGCTAGTTTTTCGTAAGTGCAGTAACTCTTAGAGCTCTGAGTTGTAACATAAAATTTACATGTATCTGTCTCACTTTCCAGCTGCAACTGGTTCTGTATTTAACTTACCAAGTTTTCCTTGGAGAATAAAGATGATCACATGTAATTTCTTTTTCCCAACCAGTTTTTGGTATGAGTTACATCATGTGTTCCTTCTGGGCACTAGAGGACAACATGTAGAGGAGAAATTCAGAGTACTGCTATTATGATTGATTGGATGGTGAGTCATTTATGGTTTTGAAAGCAGACCATTTGAATATATTTACTGAAAGCAAATGACATTGTGAATTTTAATGCAATGTAGAGGAGCCCAGAGCTTTGGATGAATACGTGTTATTGTTAAAAATTCAATGAGAGAAAAGAAATAAATGAGTAGCCAAGACCAATGTGACCTTTACTAGTATTGAAAAGGAAAAAAGTGCACAAAGTCTGACTATAAATATACTCCTGAAACTGGCATGTAGAGAATGCTTATGTCTGCCAACTAAGAAACCAAATAGAGCTCTAAATCCCTGTGTTTTTGCACCAGGTTGTCTATTTTGGTGTCAGATGTGGAGGTTAAAGTAAATCCAGGGAGATTTTCTTAGGTGTCCCCTGAAGATAAGCTGCCAAACTCTGCAGTTATGCATCATCCTACTCATGGGAGATGAGCTAGCTTTAAAGCAGGGGCTATTTTGAGTTGTCAAACCTGCTTCATGAGAGTCAGGAGCAAGAAAGACAGTAGCAAGAAGACTTTCTAAATCTTTGTTTGATATGGCTGAAAAATCCCAAAGTCAGTGCAAAATGCTAGATGCACCCACATGAAGACCTACAAGGGTGAGTTCAAATCACCCAAGAAGGTCAGTATACACTCACCCAGGGAAGGTTTCATATTTGCATCATGTTTTTTTCTTATCTTTATATTTCAAGGAAAAGCCATCCTCTAAGTGAAGAGCATTTGTTGGGAAAAACACAGTTTTAGTTAGGTTCATCTTTCTATATGATATAATCGTATGATATATGACATAATCATGTATCATATATTATATTATATGGCCATGTATGATATAATCAGTGGAACTAGGGAACCCGGGAACATACATACCCGGGTGTTAGGATGAGGCTCTCATATTGGAAGGTGTTAATCTCCTAGCTGCACCTTTCAGAATTTATTTCTTCTAATTTTATTTTGGAGACAGAGCTAGAGAGTAAATAAATAGTGGAAAACTATTATTTTATTTATTATTATTTATTAGAAAAAAAAATTTCTAATGCAGCCATTCTTATGCTGTTCTCTCCTTTAGAGAAAGGATCATCTAAAAGGGCACAGCTCCACTCCAGACAATCACGACAGATAACTTGGATACCCTGAGCCACACCAAATGCTTAACATTTTTGTATTGCGTTTTGTGGCTGAGGAATGACTAGTGTTTACTAGAGTAAGATAAATGACCTGTTTTGACAATCTCTTGTAGGATCTTGGACTTTGTATTTTTTATGTGTCTCCAATTCTAAAATATTCCCATGCTCAGCCAGACAGGGACAAGATGATGACTTCAGTTCTGGCAGCAGATAAACAGGTGATACTCAGATATCTTAAAGGTTCTCTTTGACTTTGTATTAAACTTCAATAACCTTTGGAACTTGTCCTGTTCTAGCAGGATGCTATGCCTTAATGGCCTTACCTCAATTTCTTCTTGTGATTCAACTGCTCTTTGTGTCTTAGTTTTGCACTCTTTGCCTCCCAACTTCACTGCTCTTAATCTTGAGTTGGGGAATTTCCACAAAAAGCAAAGGGCACAGCAAACTCTGAACTGGTATCAATCCTGAAAATAGTAATACAAGGCCAGGTTGATATCTGTGGTGCCAGCTGCTCTCCTGTGTTGTAAAAGATGGAGCACACCTTGGCTTCATCTAGGCCAAACAAAAACCAAGCAAGAACAGACAGATATATGAAAGATTAATTTTTTTAATGAGGGAAAAGGCTTTCTTGCCTTTTCCTTTGTTTCCCTTTTGTTCTCCAACAGAGGATTTTGGAGTTATGGCTGAGTAGTTAAATGGCAGCAGCTAATCATTTTATTGTATAAAAGCCCAGTCCCATCTCATGATCGGTGAGAATCCTCTACACTTTCCCTAGAAGTTGTGCTGGACCTGCTCTTCTCCAGTGACAACACCTTCTAGAGTGTGAGGTGAACCTGCTCCTCAAGAGGCAGAGAGCACAGGGACACCCACTGTAGCCAAAAAAAAAAAAAAAATGTAAGAAGTATCATGTAAATGAATACTTTACTTTGAGACATTAGGATCTTTTAAAACATGAGAGAAAACTGCAGTCTTTTTTTAACCATATTGCATATAGGTATTATTTTAATCTTTGTTCTAGATCTGACACAGGACAAATTAATAAGTAGTATGCAATTATTCAATTAGGCTATGTGTAACAGCTATCTGTATATTCTGTTATTTGCATATTTTATTGTTAAGGTACCTTCTTTTCTGTTATTCTAACATTTTGTTTTGCTTCCTGCACCCTAACACTCACATAATTCAATCTACAGTCCAATTTTTAACATCCTTTACTATTTACAATAAACCCTGCTTTATATGTCTATGTCACATCTGCTATCTTGCCACATAGAGGGGCACCTAATCTTTGGTATGAAGGACTACCCTCTTTTAGACCATTCCAGAAGTTGTCAGGTGCCTAGGGGACTTGATTATACTCTACAGGTTAGAAACCACTTGCTAAACCAGGAAGAGTTCCACAGAGATGAGTAGTTTATATTCAGCAAGCTGCTACATGAGGTTTTCATACTCAGTTCCAGTTGTTCAGCCCCTGTTGTCAACACACATAATTACACAATCAGCATCAGAAGACTTTCCTTGCTGACTCTGGCCTTCACTGCAGTAAATAACAAAACACCACATAGAGGTCCCAGCCAAGGCGGGACTGCAATCAAAAACATTTGTCCTGTATCAGCCCAGTGGTAATTAAGAACACTGAAAGGCCAGACTAATTAGCAGGCTGCTCATCACAGGCCATGACACCACTCTGCTTCCAGAATCTCAGCAGCTGCTTTTGCACAATGTCAGGAACTGGACCATCCCATGGCTCAGGTTTCTTTCTCAACCATAGCTGAGGTCTATTCATTGCATAAGAACACTCACATTTTTCTTGTTCCTTTTCATACTGTTTCCCCAACACTTGAATACTGTGGAGGAGTCATTCTAGCAAGACCAACTTTGTGTTGGAATCTGTGAGCAGAAACCATAACTTTATTTTGCCAAGTGACCACCAGAAGGCAAGTCCCAAGGAGCAAGTTGGACCCAGGCTGGGAGGCAACAACACAAAGCAGAAGAAAGGTTGAAACACCTGCTGGCAGTTCCACATCTAACAGGTATCCAGGTGAGTGTAGGACACGTCACCTCTGCAACACCTCTCCGATTCTCTGAAGGCATTTTTACCAGGGACTTGATCCAACTGTGGACTTCCATTTGACTAATCCTCTTGGGCCCCGCAGATGTGAAGCCAGCCTTATGGTATTCTTGACTCATTTGGGCATCTGGAGACTAAACATGAAACACTAGAGTGTTTAAATAACTCCTGTGACTCAACCACAGAATTCCATCACAGGTGCCCATACCGCTACCAGCACAGTAGGTCAGCTTAATGTTTTTTAGGGCGTGTGTTAAAAATGGCAGTAATTGGTTACTGATAGAAAATCCAAAACACAAAGAGATTTTCTGTCAAAACAGAAATGCTGACAGCCTCTGAAAGTTAGAATTCAGTGAATCAGCAGTCATTGATTCTAGGTGCACAGTGGGATTCATCACCCCCATTTCAGCGCTCTATAATTTACGGTCTTGCTTAAGCCTTTTTCCAAGTTTCTAGAAGAGGAAGACAGAGAAAGAAACACCTCCAGAACATGATTCATCTTCCCCTAAGATAGATGTTTGTAATATGTGGGATGAATCAAAGCTGAAAGGGGATTATCTTTCTTCTTTGGCATAAGGAGGAACTATATGACCTGCTGAAACCTGCTGAAGCACACAGTCCCACCATCAGGGGTTTCAGATGTGTTTTCTAGCTAATGCCTGAAAAAATATGGGACTGCAAAAACTGGCAAAAGGACCAATTGTGGATTAATTTTCATTTCTGAGATAATTCTAAAGCAGACATTGGGTTTGGTAGAATCAGGTATAGGCTAGGAAGGGCTGCTTTTGAAATATATCCTTCAGGGATATATATCTTTAGGGAAGAAAACTCTCACTGAAACTTTGAGGGGAGCTGCTGGGAGTTCCCATGGCTAAATCTAGCCTTAGAAATTCAGCTTTGGCCACCTCTATTCAGAGACATCAGCCAGTGCTATAGGGTCTGCAGAGAAAATTGACATGAGCATCTCTTTTCACTCCGGGGGTAATGGAAGGGGGAGAAAGTTGCCCAGTTCCAGAGAAGCAATACATGCCAAAATGGAAGGCATCCAGCTCAGTGGCAGGCAAGAAATATAACACATGATTTCAATACAAGCATTTGGGTTTATTTGGGAATCAATTAACAATAAGTGCACACATCCATTTACAAAATGGTAGTGTACCAGACACATACACACACAAGTTGTAATTGAAAACTGAAATAACACCAGGAGGAATAATCATTAAAGAAAACAAGAAATTTCAAAACCAGCCAAGAATATTATTTAATAAAATAAAAATAAAATCATCCATCTGCAGTTATATCTCTAGAGGGAGGCCACTGACTAACAAGTAAGCAAATCTAGATGGAAATGAAAATAATGTTGTGAAGGTGATGGAAGGAACAAGGGAGAGATTTCTTTGCAGATCAGCTGCTTGTGAACCAAAAGTATTTCAATTTGAGCACTTGTTTCTGCATGTTTTTATCAGAGGATGGGGAATTCCATCATATATTTCTCTCAGCTTGAAGAATAATTATTCTTCTCCTCTTCAGACATTTTACTATGACTATTTATTGGCACAGCCACAGAATTCAGGAGCTCTTGTCAAAGATACCAGCTGAGGTCTCAAGAGCCTGCTTGCTTTCCTCAAAGTACAGAAATCCCACAGGTTAAAGAAATTCAGTTTTCTTCATTTTTACTGTGAATGTGCCCATCTCAGGCACCTAAAACCTCATAGAGCATCATGGAGCATCATAGATATCATAAAGCACTTAGCAGTTTCTAATGGACACCTAACACTCCTAGAGAAGTCAGGTACCCTGCCAGCCTTGAGATATGAACATTACTACTACCATGCATGCACCTTGTATGCTGGGATTTAAAGTCTTTAATTATAGATTTTCAAATTAAGAAAAATAAATAGGAGGAAAAAACAAGTAATTCTGTCTTCTGTAAATCCAGGCACAGGTTACAAAGCCAAAGGCCTTAGTGGAGAACATCTCAGGGGGACATATTATTAAGGCAGTGATTTTGTGGGACATGTTTACTATCAACCACTGCACTTCCCTCACCTGCCAGGAGGTAGGAGTGCCTGCAAAACAGCCAGAACACTACATCTTTCTGCTTTTGCCTGAGACTTTCTTCTTTTCCCAAGAACACCATTCATAGAAATTAAACTTCTGGTTTTATTGAAATTCATATAACTTGCAGGATATATGAATTTTTTCCACATCATGTGAGTCAGAAATTGAAAAAAAATCTGTTAAGATATAAGAAGACTGGAGCTGGATCTCATTAACAATGCTTTTAATCTAGTATCATTCCTCCAAGAGTTCCTCAGAGGAAGACAGAAGAATCCCCTTTGAACAACTACTTACCAATTTTGCCACATAAGCCTGTCAGCAGTTAATGATTGTATACCCTAAAGTAGAAGAGTTTACATTACATTGTATTTTCATTATACATCTATCCTCTGCAAGAGAACTCAGAGTATTTCCAACCGTATCTTCCTCCTACTAAACTACATACCCAGTAATAATTTATAGTAGTAAATTCCAGAGGTAAATTAAGGGTTGTAAGAGACAAAAAAATGTCTTTGTTTACAATTCTCCCTAACTCCCAGTATCTGACTCACCACACCTTTATCAGGCCTTTGCCATGGCCTTTTGTCTAACTTTTCAGCTGCATAGCTGTACTTGAGCTCACCAAGATACCTCACCTAAATGACTTTGTCATCTTCAACCTGTCTTTCTTCACTTTAGTGCAGTTCACTGCTTTTATAGAAGACATATTAAATTAATTTCTCTTTTGCCAAATGCTTCTTGAATGTTTTGCCTTTAGATGCCAGCCACTTGCTCTTTGGTGGCTTAAGGGGCTCCTGGTCACAGCAGCTGAGAGGCGAGTGAGGGATTCTCTGAGGTGGTCTCTCTATCTGCCATCTATCACATCACCCTTTGGATAATGTAGAAAGGGCTCTGGCAAAGTGCAGAGGTGTGCATTTCCTTCACAAAATCTAGCCATGCAGAGTTTCAAGTTATTTCACCTGTTTTAACCAACTGATTTGGACAATAACCGGTTCATAAAAGTCGAGTTTTCTTCCTGCTGTAATAGAATATGTCAGGTATTTCATAGCCCTGCCTTGCTCCCCCGTGCAATTAATCTCTGTTGACTGGTAGTTTCATTCCAGATGTTCTCTGTAATTCCTCATCCTCCCCTCTCTCAGATCTTGCCATGTAATTTTCTGTCTCTCGAGTCATGTGTCTCTCCATCCTGGCAAGTAATTGCAGTCCTGGTGGCTCTTCTGATTGCTCAGGATTCTACTTTCTCTCCTATTTGTTTAAGAATAAAAGAGAGAGGGAAGGGGAGAGAAGAGAAGGCAAGGCAAGGCAAGGCAAGGCTATCTGTGTCTCTCCTCAGTATTGTTCTTGACCTGTCACGTCTACAAAGCCCTGGTCAAGTGGCACCTCAACCCTCAAAGTTTTCCGAATCCCTGTAGGCTTTGCCAAGGATTTCTAAAACAGCTTTCAATCTCTGGCTTTGACTGCATGGGGATTAACTGGGTCCAGCCTTGGACAGGGGTCAGTGCCACATCCTATAGATTGTTTTTTTTCTCTCTCTTTTTTTCCTTTTTTTTCTTTTTCTTTTCATTTTCTTCCCCTCTCTTCCCTTCCCTTCTCTTCCCTTCCCTCTCCTGTGTTTCAACAGTGAAGGCATGGTGATCAACATCATTTCCCATCATATTTCCGTCTCATACCAAGACTTTCAATACATGAAATACAGTAACTGAACAATCCCAAGATCATAGTTTACCTTCTCATAATTTGTATTTTTCCCCAAGTAGTGATGGATCAGAGATCTCTTTGCCTGAAGAGCACATGCCACCCTTCTTCCATCCTTCCTCATGGATACCATCAGTTTGCAGAAATTTTATTATTTTCCTCTAAAGCCAGGTAGGATTTATTTTGCAATACTGAGATGAGTATTGTTGATGCTTCTGCAGCTGACCTAGGCTACTGGTGGAGTCCCTACCAATCAAGAGTCTACGCTTACTGTAAGTTTCTCTAGCTATATCTTCTGTATCAATGTTAGAAAGACATGGATAGTATATTTAAAGTGTTTTTTAAACTACTAAGAGTAAAGAGAACTCATGGTGACTAACTGCTCCACCAAAAATTACATTTAGTAGGTGACTGCCACCCTAGGTGGACAACCAGCATTCTGTACTACTGAACCTTGACAAATTTCTGACTCTCCAGTTTCCATCACATTGGCAGTGCCCTCTAACCTCATGTCATGAGCAGATTTTATCAGTCTACTCCTGCTCTGTGTGCATGTTAAATTAGTTCACAGAGTTGAGAAACTCCACCACTAGCTTTGCCTCCAGACGAACCATCTCTCACAGAGATGTGATGCTGTTTCCCACGCAGCCAGATTATCAGTGGCCTGCCCTTTCCTGCACCTTCTCTTTAATGAATAATTGTTATGTGGGAAGATGCAAAATGCCTGACAGCAGCTGAGGGTTTTGCTTTTTAAGGATTTTATTCTTAGGCAAGAGGGTGACAACTCTCTGCTCCTCCAGGTAGCTACATCACAGCAGTACCCATTTTCTGCAGAGGGGTTTCATATAAAAGGGCAATTGATTACGTGTGTTTCACAGATGCCTCGTGGTATCAGTCCCATCCATGCATGTGTTTTATCTTCTATTATTTCTCCGGTTGTGTGATGCTTGGCTCTGTTTCACTGTGCTGTAAGCATGCTCAGATCACGGGAAAAAAAAAAAAAATGCTATCAGCAAGGGAGTGACAGTAGCACCTTGAGATCATCAGGTCTGCAGCACATACAACTGAGGACACCTGGTGTACAGAGCAGAGCTGCATCCCTCTCTGCCCACCCCTTCAGCCTCGCCTATCGTAGATCATGAAAGGGAAAAAAAAATAACAACAACAAAAAAAGCCTTCCTGTGTTTAGTAAGAGCCTGGTTTGGCTGCTCCGAGGCAAACTTGAGGCTGGCTGCCCTTGTTCTGCAGAGCAATATGTGTGATTGCACTGATGATCTTTAAAAGCCAGATTGTTCACTGGTGTGAGAGCAGGCAAACGTAGAGAGCACACAGGGCACCACAGCAGAAAAAGCTCATTTTGTGAAATGGGTCAGGTCTGCAGCATTTCCAGCACCAGCAGGAGGGAGATAGATCTGTGTGACAGTGACTGGGGATGGGATCAGCACAGCATTGCTCTGCTTCTTGTGTCCCACACATCCTCTTTTCAGACATGGAGAAAGCATCTCTTCAACACAGGGCATTTGCATGCTGGTGGATAAGTTGGTGTGCCATGTTCTTTTACTAATTTTGCTTTTTTTTTTTTTTTTTTTCCACCCATCTTGAAAAGCATTTTGTCTGGACACTTGGGTGTGAGAACAGCCTCAGAAAAGACAGAACAAATTGTGCCATGAAATTAGGATTTGGAATGACCTCATGTAACTTGAGCTTGAAAGCTTTTCCTTGCCCTTGGCTTATACACATCTCACAGATATTTCTAACTGCATTTCAGGGGCTAGGACCATGTGACTCTTCAGACAGATGTGGTTTAGGGGCCTCTAAGTGCCTCTCATACCCATGTGCAAACAAGACTCCATGCCTAGGGTTATGTCCTGAGTGATAGCAGCACAGCAGTGTGTTAATACCACATGGAAGCATGAAACTGACACGGAAAAGATTCTGTGACCACCACATCCATAGGACAGGCACAGCCCTGCATGGGCCAGGTGATCACTGGGTAAAAAGTTGAATTAAGGCATCATCTGGAGATCTGTATCTCAGTGGGGCTCATCCTTGGAGGCAACAACTAACTGTCCACATGCAGGAGACACAGCAGTCAGTTATTCTACTCTTTCTGGGCCACAGAGTCCTCTATGAACCAGTCTGCTCTGTTTTCCAGGCTGCCTTGGTGGTTGCTCATCCAGGGACTGTGCCCCTCCATCAGGAACCTGCTGTGCCACGATTTTCCTCGGGTTTAAAAAAGTGCTGCTCTGCAATTGCATGAAAAGTCACAAAACTGATCAAGGGAGAGGAAATGGATATAAAATATTTGAGATTCTCCATAACTGCACAAAAAATAGCATAACCAAGTTATATATTATTTGAAATATAACCAGAGCCTTTAGAGAAGAAAGCCTGCATAGACGCTTCATGGAAAAACCATGCAGCCTCCATGAATGTGAAGTAGGTAATTCTTGCTAAATCAAAGACAAAGTGCTGCACTGATCTCCCATCTGCTGCAGTATGGCTTGTACAAAAAAATCCTGTCCAGAGACTTTCCAAATGTTAAGAGGCATCTTGAATGCCTGAAAGTTAGTCATAGCAATGACACAGAGATGCAGTGTCATCTCTAGCCAGAGCATGAGTGTTCTCTGCAATACATTCCACAGTAGAGACAGATTTTATTTTTTTTTTTTTTCCTGTTCAGAGGCCTAAAAGAAACCCAAGAGAAAATCCTGGGCAGGTTTACTAGAAAAAATGTTCAGAATTTCCAGTTAGGCAAAAAAAGCATAATAACTAACTTCATCTGGGGTAAACTTGAGGGAATTTGCTCACTCCAAAAATAAACATCTTCTTATATCCTTTCGTATCTGGGCATTTTTTTATTTAATCTTTTTTCTTTCCTTTTCACTGTAGTCAATCTTTAAATTAAAAAAAATGTTTTGAAACAAAAGTCAAAATACTTCTTAAAAAAATATTAACATGAATTGCTTTGGCATTTCCTGAACTGAATCAGTTCATGGGGAAAAGAATTTTAGTATGAACTGCTTTCAAAAATTGTGCCTTTTTTTGGATAAAAGAATTTGCTGAAATGGACACAGATGCATAAACATTTCTGGGTCTCCCTGAGAACTACTTCTCTTTACTTCCAAATAATGCTAATTGGAGTATATTAGAAAGACTCACATTTATTCTGCAGCAGTTGCACAGAAAATCTTGTTAAGAAATGTGTTTCACCTGGATCTCCCTGGCTTGGTTTTCTCATTCCCTGAGAATTTCTTTACCAGTTTTCCAACAGAGAATCTCTGCTGCCACAGCCACTTGCAAGTACCCCAATTCCTACTAGCACAGTAGATGCATAAATGGCTTTTTATGGGCCAAACCTCCAGCAAGCAGACAAGATGTCAACAGCTTTTGATCAGATGCTAGAAAAAATGTGAACAAGCAAAGAGTGTATCTCCTGCAGTGTCCCATCTGTATAAACTCAAGGTACCATTATATCCTGAGCTTCCCCTAGGGCTAGGTCTGGTCTGGAAGTGTTGCTGGGATGAGCTGGGCTGTTAGTGTGACTGCTCAGTGACATCCAAGGCAGGTATATTTGGGGACAGA
The DNA here is from genome assembly GCA_023637945.1 of Phaethornis superciliosus. NCBI lineage: Eukaryota > Metazoa > Chordata > Aves > Apodiformes > Trochilidae > Phaethornis > Phaethornis superciliosus. The sequence goes on from JAJQWJ010000004.1 coordinate 68,735,799, forward strand.
GTTGATTTTTGTGCATTTGACATGTTGCACACCTATTTACTGCAGAAAACTAACAACTGACCCTCCAAATGTAAACATATCACAATTTCCTAGTCCATCCTAGCCTCATTAAGTCCAACAAGATCAAGTGCAAGGTTCTGCACATGCACAAGGTCAATCCCAAGGACAATTACAGGCTGGGTGGAGAATGGATTGAGAACAGCCCTGAGGACTTGGGGGTGATGGGTGATGAGAAGCTCACCATGAGACAGCAACATGTGTTGGCAGCCCAGAAACCACACCTGTCCTGGGCTGCATCCCCAGCAGTGTGGCCAAAAGGGCCAGGGAGGGGACTGTGCCCCTCTGCTCTGCTCTGCTCTGCTCTGCTCTGTGATACCCCCCTGCAGTGCTGGGTCCAGTTCTGAGGTCTCCAAAATGAGAAGGACACGGAGCTGCTGAACCAAGTCCAGAGGAGGTCACAGAGATGATGAGAGGGGTAGAGCAGCTCTGCTCTGGAACCAGGTTGAGAGAGTTGGGGTTGTTCAGCCTGGAGAAGAGAAGGATGCAGGGAGACCTTAGAGCACCTTCTGGTGTCCTGGGGAAAGACATTGGACAAGGGCATGGAGTGATGGGACAAGGACTGATGTCCTTACACGAAAAAGGGGAGATTTAGATGAGACATTAGGAATTAACTCTTCACTTTGAGGGTGCTGAGCCCCTGTGCCAGGTTTCCCAGAGAAGCTGTGGCTGCCCCATCCCTGGCAGTGTCTCAGGTCAGGTTGGATGGGGCTTGAAGCAACCTGGGCTGCTGAGAGGTGTCCCTGACCATGGCAAGGGGGATGGAACTGGATGATAAGGTCCCTTTTAAGGTCCCTTCCAACCCAAACCATTCTATGACTCTATGACTGTTAAAGGAACTTACATTGTAGAAGCCATAATTTATCTGGAAGCAGACTTGCAGAATTGAAGCAGAGAAAAAACCAGTTAGACTATCCAGGCAATTTTCTTGCTCTTGTGAAAGTTATGACTAGAATATTTGCTGATGTTCTGTTTTGCTTGGCTTAAAATCTTTCTTTTCAGGGATTTCAAATTATTCTGTACCCCCTTAGGTCTCTTTCTGAGAAAGTTTTCCTGTAAGGTCTGCCCAAATTTCACATTTTCTCTGTCTTAATTGAATCCTCTCACTGCTAGCTTTACCCTGGGTATCAAGACAAATAATTGCTGTTCTCCTTCTGTGTTAACAATCTCTTGAAGTCTGGCTTTTTGTAACTCCCCTTAATTGCCTCTTCCCCAGTATGCATATAGATATGATTCCTCTAATTCTCCCTATAAAACCATGCCTTCAGCCTTCTGATCAGAGGAGAGCAACTAAAATGAACCAATTCTGCTCCTCAACAACCTGCTGGCAATGCAGAGCTATTAATCAAAGCAGTTTTCCAGCCTCAGTTGAATCATATTTGAACAGAGACAGACTGTGCAGGTCAGAGCCACGGTGATTTATTTTGGCATACTCACCTGTCTTTACACTTCTAGAAATTAGAAATCTAATCTACATTAGGCATCTGGCCTTCTTTTAAAAACATATGAGAGGCACATAAGAATCTCTAGGTGTTTCTCAGGCAGATTTGAACCATCCTTGAAGGGAAAAACATTTGTCACTCTGCATAGGAAAGCTGGACAAGTCCCTTGGGTACAAGGTGAAGATTTAGGAGTGGGTGGGTAGGTAGGTGCCCATGTGTGAGTCAGATGCCTACACTCCCTGTCAACAGATGCTTTCTTAGTTTAGCCAAGAAAACTGCAGAGGGATCTAGCTGACCAAGTGTATGTGTTTACTGTTGGACAAGCAGAACTGGTCCCTGTCACCCCTTCAGTGCACTACTTGTGTGGAAACTCACTGAAATAGGAGCTCAGATGGACACAGTTGAATTCTTCAAATTTTTTGTTCTACTGTGGAAGCTGAATCCCATGGTAGGTGTCTATTTTCAGACACTGAGTACTGAGAGAGATGTACCCTCTCCTAACTTCCTTTTCAACTTCAGAGCTGAGGAAGGGTCTCCCTCTACCTGCTGAGAACTGCTTTGTTCTGAATTCCAAATAAACTACATTTCTGTCTTTATTGCCAGGTCTGTAAGTCAAGTTCTGCTCTTGGTAATGTTGTCAAATGCTGTCCCATATTTTCAAAAAAAAATTTGCATTCATTCAGGTTTAATTCAGGAATCCTTGTGTCTTAAAGAGTCTTAACCTATCAGGATGTTAGAACTGAATTTTAGAACTATTACATAGAATAAGTTTTATTTTAGTTTTTTTAAATTAAGTTGTATTGATGCCTTCCTTATCTTTCCAGGATGGAGAAAATCAGAGGAAAAAGTGATAGCGCTTTCTCCTTTCTTGCAGTTGCACAAGCCATTCTCTTACTCCAAACCTTTTGATGATGGTCCATGGTTTCCTTTCTTTTGTAGCTCAACCTGAAACACTTATATGACACCTGATTTTTAGAAGATATTCAGATTGTTCTTGCTGAAAATCAGGCTGTTCTTATGAAAGGTGAAAAATAAGTCTGTCTGCATTAGTGTTGTTTGGCATACTTTGTGGAGTTATTCAAACCTTAGCCTTTTTTATAATCCCCTGAAGAACCAATATTTTTTGCCCCTGATGTATAACAGGTTTCTTGATCTCCTGTGATGTGGAGTTGTGAGAGGGGCGATCTTCCAAGTAGATTAGGGCACTTATGAATCACACACCCCTGATGAATAGACAGTCTTGTCCAGGGAGCGAGACAATAAAAAGCTGGAAACCACTCACTGGACAAAATGATTTCAGAACTGAGATTTATTACAATCATCATCATTTATTGTAATAAAGAGCTTAAACACTGGTTTAAGAAAACTAGTCTAGACATGGCTGCTATTTCAGCTCGAGTGGGAGGGACTTGAGTAGCTCTGCTCCAGATTAGCAAAAACCCATTCATTCAAATGACATCCCAGAACCCTGCAGAGATGCATTAGGTGCTACTCCAAGATCTAGACAGGACAGCTTTTTCTTAATTAGTCATTATCTATCCATTGATTCCTTCCAAGACAGGAATCAGCAGACATATATGCTTCAGATATATAGAGGATATTATATAGGAATCATCTGACTAGCTAACTTTCACCCCATAATTACATGCATCTGTTCCAGCTGTATGTCAAAACAGAAACACTTCACAGAAAGTAAGGACATCAGTGCCTGAGCAGCTTCCACTGTTGTGGAAGTAGACCACTGTGGTCCTATCCCTCTCCTGACTGTTCCCTTTAAACCAAGACTTTAATAACATATCTTGTTTTTCTACCCAGGGAAGAAAGAGAAAGAGATTCACAGGATTTGTCAGTGTTCATCTATCTCACTAATGTTAATTTTCAGACACAACTCAGCAAGAGTCAACAAAGAGATCATCAGAACTATGCCCATGGTCTCTGAGTCCAACTCCTTGTAGTGTCTCAAAATGTGTGTTTTACATCCAACACATTGCTGCAAGAAAACTCCATAACAAAGGGAAACAGTGGATTTGGTGGATCTTGGTCTTGACTTGGGCTCCCAAAAGGTCTCTTATCTCCAGCTTGCTACAGATTACCAAGACTCATATATACTTTTAGAATCCTTAGTTTAGTTTTTTGACTGTGTCAGCTGTGTCAGACTCATCAGGAATACCACCTCTCTGGTGAGTGTATTGGTTCCCACCCTGTCTCTGGGATTATATTCCCACAGCAGTTTACTGTTCTGCAGCTAGACAATATCACCCTCACTCTCAGTAAAGCTGACATAGAGGCTGGGCTTGCAGAAAAACTTTGTGATCATCTAGTTTGACGTCCTTTGTAATCACAGCACTGCAGCTTCCATTTGAGATATAACACTTCCATCTATCTCTAAGTATTTTTAGGGATGGAGAAGCCAGTGTAGCCTCACACCAGGTGTTCCTGCCTTTATAATTACTAATTTTACCACTTCTGGTTTCTAACCTAAATTTGTCCAAGTTCATGATCAGGTGTCTTATAGAGTGAGAGATTGACTAATAAAAAACTATTGACTAATAAATTACTTCTATAATATTATTATAAATAATAACACAAGTATTATAATTCAGATTTGCCACTGCTTTGATATGCCTGACACTTTAAGTTCATGCACATTCTAATGAGAAAACCAAAACAGAAGTCCATACTAAACAGAAACATAAATAACCTGAATTCTCAGACCAATTGCCAGTAGCATTTAAAGCAGTAACTGAAAATTAGGTCATTTATTTACATCTCAGATTTCATTCATCAAATCTATCCTTTAGGAATTGCTAGTTCTGATTCCTTTAAATTAAGGACAACATTGGTCGTTTTGCTTAATGTTAGAGAAGGAATATGTCTGATTTCTAGATGATAAATAAATATACAAGGCACACAGGGTTTTGTAGAAACTGGTAGATATACTTCATACCTGGACACCTTTGATTTCCTACAGGAATCCCATATGACTATAAATGCATTGGCAGCCTTCAATAAAAATTCTCTATCCATTGCAGTCTCTTAACTTTCCTACCACCACACCCCAACCAAGATTCCAGTCCACTGATGCAGGTCTGCTTAGGACACAGGAATGGATTTGAACACATAGCTTTGCCTAAACATCATTAGATGAAAATGTTCTCAGCTGGCATTTCATTTTGTTTATTTCTTTTGGAGAAAAATAGGTCACAGAATTCAGTCTGGGAAAAACAAGCCCATCCTGCAAAGTCAGTGAGCAAGCACTGGAGATTGATGCTGATGTTCTCCAAGTGCTGGAATTCATTCTGCACAGTTTGTCACTTTTCTAATTGAAAAAGCTGTCTCTGCAACATTTAGCAACTAAAAATATCGAGTGATGAAGCACAAGGAAGGGGAAAAAAAAAAAAAATAAAAAACAAAGCCAAGCACTCAGTAGCAGACATCTGCCACCCTGAGTTCCAAACCTTACAGCAAGGACACAGAGATCTGGAGCACTGAGACTTTCCCATCAGCAAAACTCCAGGAGCAATGCATCCTGGAGTAGGGGACACATTTTTTCAAGAAAGAAAAACAAGCAAAATATTATAATCAGCAACTGACTATAGGAGTGTGAATAAAGATTTGCTCAACACTGACATTAATCCTGCATCCTAATGAGAGGCAGCTAGATACAAGGCTTCAGATCTTAAATACAGAATAAGTGATAAAGACATGTTCAGGCTCAAACAGTAGCATCTCTCCCTCCTCCCTCCTGCTCTGCACCATGTTTTAGAGTAAAAACTATTGTGTTTGTCCCTTTCTGATCTGATTGTCCATGGTACCTTGCAAATGGAATAAAAATACTTGCTGCATCCATAAATTTTTAATGCCACTTGAATTTTAATCATGTAAACACTGATGATTAATCTTAACTATTTAAGACCTTTTGGCATTAGGTGTGGAGAAAGAATAGCCAGAGAACCGTGCAGAGCATGTGGGACAGTTGTCAAAGATGAATAGTACAACTAACCACAGAATGCTTCTCTGTCACATATAAAAGGAGTCAAAACATGTAGTGAACATTAAAATGTCAAAATTTTACATGACTAAACTGAGGTGACAGAAATTCTACTCTTTGGATCTCAGTTTTTGTAAGCTGTTACTGTATTTCAGTGGGTTTTGAAGTGAGAAATGCAACTCAGTGTTGCATCGTGAGGCATCATGTGTATCAACCCAAAGCCAAAAATGCTGACTCCTTATCAGCATTCCTGTAAACAGACATTGGAATATATGGAGAAGCAGGGGAAAATTAATCCTCAAAAGATCTGTGACTTATCTCCTGACACTAATGACTAAAGGCAGGAGGACTCCAGATTTTCCAGATAGATCTGTTGTAGATAACAAACTCAGAGACCTCATACACAGAAACAGGCATCATTCCCTAATTGTAGGTAGAAGCTGGATTTGAAGGCAGTGAATCCAATGGAAAAGTAACATAGATGAAATACAATGTTGTAATCATTCTGACAAGCCAAAGGGAATTGCCCTGCAATATCAGACACATTTCAGGAAAATTTCACTTGTATAGGAGATGACAAAAATGCTTGATACACATAGGGTTTCACTGAACATATGCCCCCATCCAAACCATAACCTCTGAGTTCAGAAACTTAGAACACTTTCTTCATCTCTACTTTTATCCTATGTGAATTCACCCAGGGACATCTCAATGTCACCTTGCACACAAAACCAAGTCCCTGCAAAAACCTCTAAGAGGATTTGGAGTCAGAGAAGTCTGTGTAGCATCATTAATCACAAATCCTTTTCACCTCTCTCAGTTCTGGCCAGAGTCCTTAGCCCACTCAAACGATGCCTCTTTTTATTACTCTAATTAATTATAATAAGGTTTCCTTATTCAGCATCTGAATTTGGACCAACAGAGTAATTCAAAGCCATTGTTCCCAGAAATATCTCTTGTCACAGGAGACCCTGTCTGTCCAAAACCCTGGATGGACCATGGTCTAACCTAGAGTGACTGTACCTTAGGACAGAGAGCACCTGTCAGAGAAATGTTTTGCCTTTCCACCACCAAATCCAAATTCAGAGAACAAATTTTGGTCTAAGAACAAAATTATTAGCTCTGCATTTACTGTAACATCCTTGAAGAGAAAATTTCCTACACTATGCATCAGCCACTGCTCATTACCTGCTGATAAGAGTGAGTGTGAATGGCTGAGGAAAAGGACAGCACAATGAAAAAGAGGGAGAGCAAGAAACAAGTGAACATGGAAATCTGCATGCTTGGTACTTTGGCCACAAAAATGTTTTCTCTTTGTCTTCCCTGTCATTACTAATATTTTGTTCTCTGAACTTACTCCCTCTGTTATACTCACTTCAATTAGGCACTAGATGAAAGCCTGATGCAAACTGAGCAACTCCTCCATCAGAAAGCAACTTGGCAGATAAATTGACAAGGGTAGGGTCTGCACAGGCTTGTATCCATGGTTCTGTTTGCCTGCACCCACCACTGCTCCCAACACAAGGTCCCAGCTGCAAATGAGCCAATGCTGCTTCTGGTCCAGGGCTTGCTCAGAGGTTTTGCCGGGAGCAGCATGGCTTGGCTCCACACTCACTGCTGTGATCTACAGCCAACACCATCACTTGCTTGAGGATCCAGGCTGGAAAAGAGCATAGGAGTTGTCACACTGGATCAGTCTAATGGTCCATTGAGCCAGCCCTTGGATTCTTATTAGCAGGGACTTCAAAAGAAGTGCAATGTGCTGTGATGGAGTTGTCTGCCCACAGGGCAGTTTTCCCAAAAACAGGTAGTTGTTGGCTGGCTTGTGCCCAGCAGTGTGGAAGGTTAACATCTTTTCCAAGAGAGGAAAAGTCCCAGATCTTCATCCCACCTGGTCTGGGCTTCACGATTTCTTTGGGTTTATATTTGAATTGAAACCAGACCATTTAATTCATCTGCAAATGTTACCATCACACATGTAAACCTTAAATTTCAGCTGTCTACTGAAATAAATAATAGAGTAATTCTGGTTGGAAAAGACCTTTAAGATCATCAGGTCCAAATATTAGCCTAGCATGCTGACAAGTCCAATAATATATATATATATACACACAGATATAAGTGAAGCATTGCACACAATGACACATTGCTGTCACTCTTAGCTTCTGCACATTTTGCTGATTTCTGATGGCCACAAGCTACACATTGGTGGTAAACCCTGCCATATACTTCAGTAGTTTATTTTCCATCATAACGGGCAACAATGATAGATTGGATTACACAGGTTAATCCTGTGCTAGATGCAACAAATCCCTTACGTGGATTCGAAAATGTGATGTCTTCACACTACATCACCTTTCCCTTGTTCCCCTGACTGTACAAAACCAACTAATCCTAAACTCCTACAAGAAAACATAAAAGCAAAAGACCTCAAATATTCTCAAATGTCATAGAAGACACAGGTGGCAGTTTAACTCATTTTGGGGGATAAGTGAGAGGAAAGGAGTGTTTTCTTCTCTACAGTGTACATAATTCCTGACTGAGCTATCATTACAGAATTTGCTTGTAGTATTTTTAAACATGGACATCAGACTCATCTCCTGAAGTTCATGATGGCTGCTGAGCAAAATAAAGGTCCCCACCATTTCAGGAAATCAATGACACGGCCATCAAAATGTGGAATGGGAAACAGCATCAAGAAAACAGCACTGTCAGTGCTGTACAGAGCCCCAAGACCATGGCTTTGAAATACTGCTGATTCCTTCGTTTCCCATTCTCCCTCCCCCCCGTCCCCGTCCCAATGGTGTCATTTGGAAATGCATTACAGCTGAAAGACTTTGGGATGTTTTAATTACATGTGACTAAAACTTGCTGTTGCTGGAATTAGTGCGCCTATGTTTACGATTTATAGGTCTCCGTTTCGACACTAGTGAGGTCATAAATAACATGAAATGGGCCCTTTAGTATTAGAAAATTCAGAGCTGCCTCTCTAAACCCTCATACGGCTCATGGTGAGCATGGTATGAAATACAATATGACAGAGTGGGGTGGGGGATAGGAGCATGTTAATAAATAATTTATCTGCAGGGTATGAATGCCAAACCTGCAGGCAAGGGCTTCCTCTCCCCTTTCTTTTTTCTGTAAGGTGGGAGGACACATTGTTTTGTGGGTTGGGGTAGATATTTAATGGGTGATTCCACTACTGTAGTGGAAGAGAAAATGCAGAGATCATGGAGGGAGTCCCATGACTGATGGAATACAATAGTGAAAAAAAGGGATAATATAAAACTTCCTTTGGCTTGTCTTTTTGCCACCCACCTGCCTTACTAAGTTCCAAGAAACCTGAGAAACAAAGGAGGATCTGTAGGTGATGTTTTACTTGCAATTTCCATAAAATCAATCATGACATGTTGCCTCAGTGAATTGGTCCACCTTTCTCTTTTTTTCAGTGTCCCATCATGGCTTAAATATCACTTGCTTCACATATATAGGGAGATCAGGTACCTTCTAAAGTCCATTTCTTTTGTTTCCTTTTGCCAAATCTCTTAGCACCAACACTGTTAGAGAGAAAGGTGGTGCATCTAGGACAAGAGAAAATGGTTTTAAACTGGAATCGGGTAGACTTTAGGAAGAAATTTTTCACTGGGAGGATAGTTGTGTAGGGCAGCTTGTACCTGTATTTGCGTTGTACTTGTTTCTAATTTTACTTATATCTAAGATAAACATATTACAGGGTCCTCCTGTTTCAAATGTGTTGGTGTTGACTGTATGTTGGACAAGGATGCACACATGTGCTATGGGGTGACACAAGGTAATGGAGAACTAGATTCTGGGCTCTTTCTGACTTGCATCCCTCTGGCAAAGAGGCTTGGGGGAGTGGAAAAAAACAACAGTGAAGTCTTATTCTTCAAACTGCTGAAGTCTGGGGTGGATCTCACATGATGGGTTGTCTTCTGTGCTGGGTTATCCATTGCACCCTTAAAGAGAGCTGATCCATAGTGGCAAGATAGGAAAAGACCTTGCCTAGCTCAGGATGCAGATACCAGAGCTGTGTCTCAGGTGTGATTTTATGTGTGCAGGCAGGTGGTCTGGGACTATTATTAGGAAAAATTTTTCAGGTCTTGTCAGTACAGACATTAGCTAAAAGTAAAGTTTTGACATAACAAAAGTAATCCTGAGAAAGTACATCTTCAAAAATAATTATGTGAATTTTGCTCTTTTTATGCCTTTAAGGGAGATGATTGTATATATTCTAACTTTTGCTATTCTCTCATTTGTGTCCTAAGTAATTTCTGTATGTGGAAGTCTTTATGTTGTTCCTCAGGAACTCACTTTAAAAATTTAGCATCTCAAATTCAGACTTTTAATGGACACTTCTATATGGACTCACAGCTTTTCTCAAGCTACTGCTTCTGTTCACTAGTAACCATGAATCTGAGAATAAGGGTTGAGACCCTGAGTAATGAAACCAACATTTTATACACTGATTTTAATATTTTCTATTATTTTACAGAATCATTGGTACATTTTCTCATTATAAAAAAATTTAAAAAAAAAGTTTTCTATTAAAACAATTACATTGAAGAAAAAAAGATACTCATGAATGTTCAGCTTGCAAAAAGGAATACTAATTTAGCTAGTGGGACTGAACAGCTAACTGCAGAACTGTTTTTTTACATAAATTAGTGTCAGAGCTGCCAAAAAATTGAGGCACTGGTCTGATTCAGTAAAGGATGCCCAAGAAGATGCAGCCTGTTTTTTTTACTGCTTATGGAGAAAACATGGACTTTTTCGGAATATGGCAAACAAAAAAAATGTTGCAGTCAAGGAAAGCAAGCTATGACAGATAGCTTTGTTTTACCCCTGGAAAAGCTGAAATGTGAAGTAGTAGGTGATAGAAGAATATGATGAAACAAAAAAAAAAAATGAAAGCACTAGTTTTACTATTTCTGAGGTTCTCCATATGGTTTGGAAGGAAATCTTTTACTACAGAAAGCAAATAACTGACAACAGCAACAACAACAACAACAAAAAGGTTAAAAGTATGTCTCATAGGTCCCAAGTACATGTTGGAATCCTATTTGCAACACAAAATATATAACATTATAAATCCATTAACACCAGCTCGTAGCAAATCCTGCCACATAATGACATAAGTCACAGACTAGGTTTGGGTGGGAAGGGACCTCTTAGGGACATTCAGTCCAAACCCTTCAGTCAGCAGGGACATCAGAACTGGATCAGGTTGCTCAGAGCCCCATCCAACCTGAGCTGGAATGGTTCCAGGGATGGGGCATCTCCCACCTCTCTGGGCAACCTGGGCCAGGCTCTCACCACTCTCAGTGTAAAACATTTCTTCCTTATGTTTAGTCTAAGATTCCCCTGTTTTAATTTAAAACTGTCACTCCTTGTCCCATTTCTACAAGCCCTACTGAAACGTCTGCCCTTCTTTTCTCTCCTAAGTTCCCATGAAGCATTTAAAGGCTGTAATAAAATCTCCCCAGAGCCTTCTCTTCTCCAGGCTGAACAACCCCAAACCTCTCAGTCTGGTTCCAGAGCAGAGCTGCTCCAGCCCTCTTGTCATCTTCATAGCCTCAGCTGGACTCACTCCAACAGCTCCATGACCCTCTCGTGTTGGAGACCCCAGAACTGGACCCAGCACTATAGAAAGATTTAACCAGAGGGAAAGAATCTCTTCCCTCATCCTGTTGGCCATGCTACAGGTTGTGCAGCCCGGGCAAAGTTTGTTTCTTGGCTGCCAAATCACACTGTCAGGTGACATCCAGCTTCTCATCCATGAGCACCCCTAAGTCCTTCTCCTCAGGACTACTCTCCCCTTCCAGTCTCTAACAATATTGGGGACTGCACCAACCCATGTGCAGGACATTGCACTTGAACCTTTGGAGCCCCATAGAGTTCTTGTGGGCCCATTTCTTGAGCTTGTCCAGATCCCTCTGGATGGCATCACATCCCCAGGAAGGTCAAAGGAATCACTCAGCTCAGTGTCATCAGTATGTTTTGCTGATCCTTGAAAACTGTACACTATATTCCACAGCTTTTTTCTTGGCCCTAGTCAATTTCTTTTTGATACTCCTATGTGCTATACCCTCATTATCATTACAACAGAATCTGTCTAGAAAGGACCTTTAGACTATCTATCTGAGTAATTTTGTCATTTACAACCCAATCCTACTTGTAGCTTGCACCAGCTGTATTTATTTAAGATTTTCTTTTATAAACTCCTTAATAAAAAACCCATAGCAGTGTCAAAGAGTAGTTTCACACTGTAAAAATGATCCCTGGTGGGATTATAATTTACATTTTTAAACTGAAGCCTGTTGCCTGAGTCATAAATTTTTTTACTGTGGAAATCTCTGCAGTTTTCATGATGCAGATGTTATTTTTTACTTCAATTTTTCCTTCCTTCATAATAACAAAATACTGTATTAAAAAGAAAAAAAAAAAAATTACAAGAACCTGTGTTTACACCTAAAGGTAATAGTTTACTTAATTTGTGAAAACACAAACAAGGGGAAGAGAAAAGATAAACCAAGAGTGACCATAGAGAAATTTGACAAGGTCACTAGAAATGTGGACTGAATTCCCCACTCAGCCACAGACCTCTTGTGTTGCATGAGATAATTCACTTAGCTGTCATTCAAGGAAGCAGTTAAATAAGTTTTACATACAAGTTCAGTGTCCACAAACTCTAACAGAACTTAAATAAAAATTCCCCCGCTTTCTGAGATATAAGCTGTTTCCTGAATCAGGAAGTATCTTAGCTCCTTATCTCAACCAGGAATGTAATGCCATTTCTTCCTTTCATCCTTTATTTATCTTATTTGTCTGCATTGTGAAGTCCTCAGCAAAGGATATAACTTAGGTGCACTTCCATAACTCCCAAATTGCTGGGACCTGTAATATCAGCAATATATTCAAGATAATTAAACATTTATTAAAATGACATGGTAAAGAGGAGGATTTTATAAGATGTGAAAAATAATAATTTGACATGAGCTGCGCAGAGGGACCTTCTTGTTCAAAAGGGGGAAAGGGATTTTGGGGAACAGATAAGAAATCAAAGCAGGGCTACAGTAAAGCAGAGGGATCTAAGCAAGCAAGCAGGAAAGAAGGAAAGGAAGCAGGAAACAAAGAAGAAAGAGGGGTAGAATTCAGAAAGCAGGAGAACGAGACAGCAAGAAACTAAGAAAGTAGTCAAGAAATAAAATAAAGAAAGAATGCCCCACCAAGGCTTCAGTTCAAAACCATCTTCCACCCACGCCTTTCATGCTGCTCCCCAACCTCATTTCTAACATGACCCCTATCTCCACTGCACTGTTACTTTCTACCTCCACCCCACCAGCAAAAAATATTCTCCAGATTTGTGCTGGGCCCTCAGACAGTGATTTTGACTCAGCTGTAACCACCAGACCTGCAACAATCACAGCTGAAATAAAGTCCTGGAGAAAACCCAGGGCCATAACACAGGAAGGTATCTACGTGTGTGAGAAGACCATGATTCAGAGGAAGTAACAGAAAGATGTTTAGTACAGCTTACTTTATAGGTAGTTTTTTTTTACATAAGTAGAGACGTAGCACTTGGTAAAAATGTCCAGCTTCTCAGCAATACCAGTATTGACTCACAAGGAAGAATCAAAACCTGGGCAAGGTCTCAGGCTGGGATTTGCTGCAGTCAAGGTAGTATGAAAGACACTACCCAAGGCTTTGAAAGGTTTCTAAATTTAAAACAGACTCCACTTACCCTGGCAGGCAATTGAAACTGTTTATCCACTTTGAACAGATAGAGTTACCTAATCCTTCTATGATTAGAGGCTAGTGAAGTTAAGTTTATTCTGCTTCTGTAGGCTCTGCTGCCTTTGGTGGCAGGAGCTCATCTCGAGGAACAGCCTGCTGGTGTGATGGCAGAACAAATAGCTTCGTCCATTTGAGCCAAGGAAAAAAATTTACTATTGATTTTGGCTTAAGAGTGGTAAGTGCTTTCTTTACAATGCTCATCATGTCTGGAGAGCTGTTATTTTGGGCATTAGCCTCACATACCTTGCTGTGGAAGACTCTGTGGCAGTACAGCATCTGCAGGAATTTACTGAGGGGATCCCTAGGTCTCTACAGTTTTTGATTTTCCAGCAGGTAAAAAGGTCTGGGTATATAAAACAACTTCTCTGCTGGCACAGAGTTTAATAGGCTCAGCAGCCTACAGGTATTGATTAGTCTGTGAGAAAGGAAAAGAGAACATAAGAGCCTCACTACTTTTCCACCTTTATCATGACCAGACCTCACAACTGTTGTCTAAACTCCCCCTTAAAACCAGCAGCCTGCAGAGGGTTTTCAGCCTGAGCACAAAGGCTAAGAGTTGTTCTCAAAAGCAGCCTGTGAACTTAAAAAGGATGGAGGTAGCAAGCCTGGTGAGGCCCTGAAGGCTGTCAAGGCTTCTACAACAGTGCTGCAGTGGTCAGAAATGCAGGCAGGGGAGGCAGAAAAGCAGCAGAGGAATTACAACATGGTACAGCATGCTTTGAAGAACTTTCTTGTAAAGACCAGACCTTGGAAATGTTCCTTCCACCAGGACAGACATCCACCCTTCTCTCCATCACGTTGCAAAAATGAAGAGTGCTTTAGCAAGTAATAAGTCACAATTTCTTGTGGTCATCTAAGGGGCACAAAGATTTGCTGTTTGGGTTGTTTGTTTTCTTGTTGGTTTTGGTTTGTTTTTTTTTTTTGCATCAGCCTCCTGCACAGCTGCAACAATAACATTTAGCATGCCCTTTTTCGGTGAGCATAAAATAACATTCCCCTTACAGCCATTAGTTACATTTAACTGAGTGGAAGATATGGTGAAATCCTCTACACAAGTACAGCACTGCAGGTCTTGAGACCAGGTCCAAAAATGGAAAGTACAGCAAGTCAAAAAAACTATATTTTCCTCAAAAACTTCTGCATGTATGTTTTAAAAAAAAAATTTATAATCATTCACTGGAGCAATAGACCCAAATAGATTCCAAAAGGGAAATTATCTGAGGTTAGGGTTTCAAAACAAATATTTTCTTTGCAAATTTGGGAGATTTTTGACACAAACCGTTTAGGTTCTATTGTAACATAATATTTCATTTTGTTTTCTAATGATCCCTCAAAATTTTTTTTTCCTTTTGATTTTCTCACGAGCTAAGTTTTGTATGTATGTGTATGTATGTATAGTTAACATATTCTTGCCAAAAATTATGCTTGACAAAACTGTATTTTTTGGCAGAAACTCCTCAGAAATATGCAGAAATTTCAGCAAGCCTTAACTTTAAGAAATTGATATGTTTAAACAGAAGGGAGTGTAGAAAACCAAGGGATTCTGGGCCAGACACAGGTATAGCAAAGGCTCTGGGTCAGCTGGAGAGCAAAATGAAAAAATACATCATTAGAAATGCCCACTGCTGAAAAGAGCCCTTGATGAATTGTGAGTCAGCAAGTATCTTCAGCTATGAACCTTGGTCATGTGTGAATGTCTGGGTGTGGGAGGGCTGTGAATGAAGGATTGTTCATGAAGGCACAATAAATTAATGTTGCTGGTGAATTATTACCACAGAGCATATACAGGAGTGGCTATAAGAAAACTTCATGACAAAAGGGCTGTTATTCCTTTTCCCATGCCCAGCTACAACTCCTTTCCCACCTACAAAGACAGATGCCATGCTAAGAAAGGCACTTTCTTTTGTCTAGAAAGTGGCAAGTGCTGCCTACAGGGCTGTTCTGGCCAGAGATTTCCATCTACTCTGAGAAAAGACCACTGTAGCTGCAGTATCAGGCTGATAATGTTGCATGCAGACAGGCTATTATTTATGAAAGAGGGATCATCATAAAATCCAACAGAAAGACAGATGAAAGTTCCTTGCACTGGGCTCCAAATCCAGCAGTGATCAATGCTTTCTGGAGCTATCAGAGAAGTTGTACTGGGCACTGATTTAATGTCTGGAGGAGCCACTTTAGCACCAGCACCATCAAACTAGAGGTGCTCATGCAGCAGTCTTTGGTCCCCTGAAGAAGTTCCTGGGGGAATCTACTTGTCTTTCCTATGTATGAAATTCAGCCTAGGATGTAGGTGCTCTGCTTTACAGCTCTCAGATGTAAAAGTCTGGTCCCCTTACACTCCAGAGGACAATACCTCTAATCTTAAATTTGATGATTCACTTTCACCACCAACTATGGACTAAAATGAACTTAAGAAGAGGAGGTCTACATTTTGAACTTGCAAGTCAGACAACAAATTCCCTCAGTGTGGTAAACTAGGTAGCCTGAGAAAATTGTCCAACGTGTCAAATTCATCAAAATCTGTTGACCAAGTATGGTCTAGAGATGTATAGGTATAGAGATGTCTACATTCTCCCTACACAGAGACAGAGGGGTTAATGTGTTCTTTAACTGCACAACAAGCAATGGAGAGGAGGTGACTCTGAAGATGAAGACTGTAGTAGGGTTAGATACTATTCAGCAGTCCATAATGAATGCCTCTGCTTCAATTGCCCTTACACAGTGTGACCATCTTAGTCCCATAAAAAAGTCAACCAAGGGCTTGGCCAGGCTCATCAGACTCAGGATATATGGTTCCTGTCCTGCCAGCTCAGTACACAGGCAGTGTGACATTCAGTCTGAAATGCTCCATAGAAGTAACCCATGCAAAGACAGAGGCATTTGTGGAAAAAATCTTGATTATCTTCCGTCCCGATCTCACCAGACCATGCAGTACCACCCCATTGGCACCTGTTCTATGGAACATGGTCTGCTGCCTGAATGAGAATAGCTCATGGAGCTACAAATGTCACAGCCTGTGTCCTCAAGTGCAAAAGAAGTGGGGTCCTGTCAATCAAGTCACTGTACATTTGTGCACTTCTTCCACAAACATACACAGAAACTCATCCAGAGGAATTACCAGCACTGGAGCAAAGCATATGCCATCATCTTCTTATTTCCCTAAAGTTTTTCATTATCTGCGTTATATTATATTCTAACAAGAGGTTCATTTTTTCCTTACCAAATGTGAGCCCTTAATAACAGAATGAAACCTTGAACAGACTCCTCTGTTGGTACAAGACCATTCTTCCAATGCACAAGTCAAGGCTCCAAAACAGAATACTGTAGACACAGGCTCCTACTGAGACCAGATTTTCAAATGTACCTTCTACCCAGTAATATCTACATGGCCATGTCTAGCCATATGCTCACTAGGTTTACAAAACTGTCCAGCTTTTGTCAGGGAAAGAAATAGGGATTTAAAACCTTAATATTAACCTTCCTTTCTCTTAACGATTTTTCTGACATTTAAGATAAATTAATATATTGTATTACTAAGCCATCTTATTCAGCTAGATAAAATATGCAGCTGTATACTCATCAGGAGCAATCATGGGGACATGGGGACCGCTGGCAACCACCACATGTGCATGACACAAAAAGCACCTTGAATTATTGCAAGCCTCACAGCTTGTTCCTACAGCCAGTGGCTGGGTTCTACACAGAGCATAAGAAATGCCTGGGAAAGGCACGGGTGAGGTTTGGTCATGACTTCCAGCTCATTGCTCAGTTCCTCATCCATGGCAGATATTAACCCTGGACCATGTAAAGCTGTTAGTGAGCTACCTTCCAGAACAGATCTGCAACTTGAATAAAACCTTAGAAAATCTTTTATGTATTTGTAGAAAGTAGAGTATGAGACATATACGACACACTCACACCTCACCTGGAATCCTGGGGTCAGTTCTGGGCCCCTGAGGACAAGAAGGACCTTGAGGGGTTGGAGTGTGTCCAGAGAAGGGCAAGAGAGCTGGGGAAGGGTCTGGAGCAGAAGTCTGCCCAGGAGCAGCTGAGGGAGCTGGGGGTGTTGATCCTGGAGCAAAGGAGGCTGAAGGGAGACCTTCTGGCTCTCTGCAACCCCCTGAGAGGAGGTTGGAGCCAGGGGGGGTCGGGCTCTGCTCCCAAGGAACAAGGGATGGGACAAGAGGAACAGCTTCAAGTTGTGCCAGGGGAGGTTCATATGCAATATGAGGAACAATTTCTTCCTGAAAAGTATTTTCAGGCTCTGGTCCAGGCTGCCCAGGGCAGTGGGGAAGTCACCATCACCCCTGGAGTGATTTCAAAGTGTAAGTGTGATGATGAGGGCCATGGGCCAGTGGTGACCTTGGCAGTGGTGGGTTAAGGGTCAGACTTAGTCATCCTAAAAGTCTTTTCCACCCTAAATGATGGTGTGAAGCATAGTACAGTAGACTTAGCCAATGCAGTCATCTTCAACATGTGATCTCTAGGGCATACAAGAGCTGCACCTAAGGTGCTGGCAAAAGCAAACCAAACCAAGAAAAAAAATCTGTTAATCTTCTGCCAGAAGCTTAACTTTTCATGGTAGCAATCCACATCATTACTGAAAAAATATAATAAAGGAAAATTTGGGGAGGATAAAAGTGAAGAACACTGGGAAATTCAGCAACAGCGTGTCAAGAGTGTCAATTTGCTTTCATTGAGTATGAGTAGCTACTCCACAAAAAAAGCCACACAAGCCACCTACACTGTGTCCCTGGGAACTACAGATAAAATTCCTCTTTACACTCATAGGCACACACGTGTGTACAGCAAAGTGGTAACAGTGAATCAGATCTACCATTGCTTGGTGGACATGCAAAGAAGCTTTCATTGTTCCAGGCTGATATTGCACCACCACATCAACCTACCAGGTTATCCAAAACAGGTCCAAAAGATGTCAGCTGTGAAAACCTCCTTTTGGCATAGAAAGAATAATGCACTTTTCATAGATAAAAGAATGTGGACTCATATGACCAGAGTTTTCCTTTTGGGGGCTCTTCTGCTCTGGGTCCTGCTAGTGTTCTGCTTCTCCACAATTTATGCTGCCATGGAGGAAAGCCAAATTCTCAGTTCAGTTGCCAAAAGGAAAGCTGAGCTTTGGGGAACATCAGTAAGGTGGTAAGCATGCTTGAAAGTGTGACTCTACACTTCTAATCTCCAGGAATATGGGTCATAATAAAGCTTTGCAGCAGAGAGCAGAGTGGCCTATGCAGGGAGCTAGTAGGGATTGCTTATTGGGTGCAGAGGCTTGCACGTAGTGGAAAAAGGTATTACAGGACAGTTTTTTTAATTCTGTTCTACTGATGTCAGGCTTTTTTTAATTATTATTTTTGAAAGCTGGTAAAACACTTGCTGTGTTGGCTAGGATGTTATTATTCACTCTGAGGCTGTAAGTGATGTCTTCTGATGGTCTTGCATAAAACTCTCTCAGCCAAATGGAAAGGGAAGAAAACTGTGCTAGAATTATATAAACACCTATTTTAAAATTATGCTCGTAAAACAACAAAAATATAGGACAAAATTCAGTTCTAGAAATGTGTATATATCTCTGCTGATATCAGTGAAGTTGAGATCACTAACACCAGGAGAACATGTGATCCATAACTATAAGATCTGGTCACAGCAGAAGAGTTCCAATAGGCAAAAGTTTTATTTAGTAAAAGAATATGTGGTGTCTGATTACACATCCAAGTTCAAAACATGAGATTTCTGTATCCGTGATATGTAAGTTTGCAAGGCATTTGCAGAGTTTCAAACATATAATTCACTAAAATGAGCATTATCCAACAAACAGGCAGTCTGCTACACAGAAGAAACCCAGCAGATTAATTTACAAAGATTGCATTTCTTTGTCACTTTCTTGACCTTTAAAGCAAAGCCTAATTCCAATTAGTTCAGTTATAAAGTCCATAACTCTTATAGGTACTGCAGTGTGTAACACATTATCATTTTACAACGTTCTCCCTGATTTGCAGCACAAAACATGCACTCCTTATGGGAATTTGTTGGCAGGCATTTAGGGCAGCTGGAAGTGATCATGAAGTGCAATTACTGTCTGTGCATATCCACATCTGGAAAACAGTTCTTTGCAGATTTTAAAATAGCTATAATGAAGAATGGAACCTTGTACTTGAATAGATGGAAAGGGTGAAGGGGTCTCAACGCCAAATTTGTTAGAGATATAGAATGAAAAGAACACACTGTACAGAAATAGAAAATAATTAACAGAAAATTAATTATTGTCAGAAATGTTTGCAATCATTCTTCATAGAGGGAGAGATATCATTCTTGGGCAGGGGTGAAGGGAAGTTCTCCATTAAATAAAATATTTAACGTTTGCCATTAAAGATTTAACAGTGATGATATTGGCTGAGTGAAGCATGTTAGGCGATATTATCTTTAACACATAATCTCACAAAGTCTCATGACCAAGGGGATACCGGTTAGTGTGAGAATTGTTAAAAGGTTTACTGAAAAAAAAGGCCTAGGGGCGAAATGGAGGCAATCCAAGAAATGCCAGCATTATTGTTAAGAGGCTGTGACAATGGGGTCCTTGTGACAGGACCTGCCATGTGACATGCTGAGTCCAGCCCTTTCATTGCCCCCCAACAACCTCCAGTGTGTAACCTCATATAAACTTCACAGTATTTATTACTACATCTTTGTCAGCTTGGCCAGACTGGCCACATTTCTAGTTGCTTTAGGATGATGGAGAACAGAGGATGGCCACTTCATAGCACTCTGAATGTATCTATACATTTACATGCACAAGAACCCTCACCTGGAAATGTCCCTGTATTTTATTTGCCAGGGCAGACAAGCTGAGCTCCAATAGTCTCACAGTATTGGTGTCCCTGAACTTGAGCTCAAACCAGTGGATGATGCAGCTCCTCAGCATTTGTAAATACTAGGCAAATAAAACATAGGTTACGTGAAGCAGAGCACACATTAATTCAGACATACTTTTCTCACACTTAAATTATGCCAAAATCTCCTTAAAACTGGTTTAATTTCAATCCTAATTTATGGAGCTACATAAAGCTTTCTCCTTTGCTCCTCCCTAGAACAAGTAATCCTTTTTTCTCCTTTATGTGATCAATTCTCAGGTTTTTATCCTTCCCCAGACATGCTTTGTCATTACACCTAAAGCTACAGCTCTGAACACTCACTCCATTGCAGATCTCAGAGCAGAGCTCCCGTCCCCCAGTCTTGCCTGCAGGAAATCATCCCACCAGGAGAAATCTGCCATAGGATTTATGTGTATTCCTCCTTCCCCATGTTTAGTTATTGATGCTGCTAAACAGCTTCTGCTTTCTGCCCTGCAGGCAAGCCCAACATTTTGTCTGAGGCTAACAAACTGACTGCACAATTAGCAGAATTTACTCTGGCTCCTTCCAGTTGAAAGAATCTTAAACAAATTCACTTGGGCTCTTCAGTTCCCCTCCTATTTTCTCAGAAGACCTGTCTAAATCACTGGGTTTCACTTATTTCATCAGAAGCTGGATAATGTCCTCTGTGAACATTTCTATACTTAGAATATTAATTACTTTTAACAGACCTGAGCTAATCTATACAAGCTGTTAACAGAAATATAATTGATGACTATAAAAGATCATAATGACAAAGATTTTGCAAGCATGCTAAGAAGTTTACTTTTTTTTCCCTGAGGGAGAAAAACTAAAGGAAAAAAAGAAATCTTGGGGGTGGCGGGAGTGAGTGACAGAAAACTTAAAGCTAGCAAAGGCAGAACAGCTCAAACGGAAATAGTGAATTTTTGTCTGTCTTGAAATAATTTTGCTACCTTCACAGGAGCAAGCTGGTTAGGTCACCACACAGAGTGCAATGTTAGCTGTGTTACAAGCCCATACCGTGGGTGACATGTTGCCCACGGGGCTGCCCCCAGGTTTCCTCACAAGATGCAACCTGCAGATGCCTTTTCTGCCCAGTGGGGCAAAAAAGGAAAAGTACAAGCTGTTTCTCTGGCAAGTCATGATTTAATTCATCACCTCAGGGTTGGCTCACCTTGGTGGTCCCCAGGCACGGGCAGGACCTCTCCCATGAAGCAGAGCACATGGTGGCAATGCTGGGCAGTGGCTGCTCCTGCGGGATCAGCTTTCCCACACACTCTCTGTGATAAGGCGTCTTCAAAACAAAGCCATCATTAATGCAAAGCTAGTCCCCCCTAATGATGTTTATTATGAGTAAACACTGGGTAAAGCACAGCTGTGTTAAGTGGATTTTTCATTCTTTAGTTGGAAAGGAACTCTAGGGAGCACCTGCCCCTAGATTAGCGTCACAGCAGGCGTGAGGTTTCACCCAACAGTTCCTGCAGCAAGCCAGTAATTTCTGGTAGAAGATGAGGGGTCTCGAGGAATGCTTGGAGGAATATGCTTGTAATGCTCCTAAAGTCTTCTGTTGTCCTGGGAACCTCTGCCATGCAATGACCCAGCCAGATTCCCTGGACATGGCATGCACAGTACACCCTCACCCTTTCTGCTAGATCCACAGGATCCAGGAGAGAGAACAACTAAAATCTCAGCCCATGGTTTACTGGTAAAGTCTGCTCTCAGGTACACCTCAGGCAAAGTAGCATTGTTGTTATTATTATTATTATTGTTATTGTTATTATTATTGTTCTTGTTCTTGTTGTTCTTGTTCTTGTTCTTGTGGTGTTGTCAGGAGCTTGAGTAAGCCAATAGATGCACAAATGAAAAGCATCTCCCCTGTAGCTTTCACAATAGATAAAATATGTAAATCTGCAGGCAAAGTATGACTGTCAATAAAGCCATGCTTGCATTGCCTCTGGAAGCAACTATGCATCAGAAAATTAATGGTCTAGTGAAGACTAATATGTAATTAACACTAGCTTATTTTCCACAGAGATGTTTTTTTGTTACTGTTGTACTAGAAAGGGTTCCATCATAAATAGGCAAATATTTTTGGCTAAAGGAGAAGTTTCATAAAGGCCTCAAGAGTAAATTTTTCTACCTGCAGTCCCATTGTCACCTTGAAGCTAGACTCACCAGTAAGACTACATCTCCCCTAACACTTCACTGTCTGAGATTTCCCAAATGTCCAACTTTCCTTCAGTAAGGAAAGAGAACATGACCCATAACAGAAGATTTAGCAGCAAACTCCAATTTCCCAGTGGCACAATATTCAAAATATTTTGGGGACTGAATTAATTCAAAATAAGATGTTAGATGGAAAATTGTAATAAGAGTGAAATCCTATCTTTGCACCCCCACCCCGTAAAATTATGCAGAAAGAAATTTCTGTCCAAAGTCAGTTTTCCCACTTCTCAGATGGAAAGAAAAGCATAGAGAAAGTAGATGCATTTTCCAATAAATGCATACTGAGCTTGTGACAAGGTATAAACTCAACATCAACACATCATTCCTAGCACTACACAGATTTTTCTCTGCTGGAAGCAGGAGTACAATTACACATAGGCCTCCAGACAGCTGGCCTGCAGTAGGAATTTTTCAACACTTTGAATTTGAGATAGATGAGAAAAAGAAAAAGTGTCTATGCCACAAACCTGGTGGGAGAAGTTTTGCCTACAGGAGATGATGAATATTCAAATCACAGCTTCCATGAAATACCATTGCACCTTAGTCAAACAGAGTTTGAAACAAAATTGCTTTTTGGGTCTGCTCCACAATTCAAAGAGTTTTAGTTCAAACCAAACCAACCAAGCAAAAATCTGCAATATTATTTTTCCCTAATTAAAATAAAATACTTGAGCAAATAATTTTTCTCAGTTCTTAGTGTAATTCATATTCTCTGCATCTTGCAAACAAAGTTCTTTAGCCATATACAGATTGAAAGAGTTGCCTAAAGGCATCCCTCATGACATTAGTCCTAATTAAGTACCTCACATGTGCTCACACCTCCTTCCCTCTCCTGTCCTGTGGCAATGAGTCCCATTGTTTATCCCTGCACAGGTAAAGAATTGGACTAACAAATACAGCCTGAGAAAATTCTTGAGGAGGAAATTATTTATTGTATCAAATACTCCATCTTCATGTACAGAAGGTGTAAAGATTACTAAATTGGCAGTCAGTAAATTAGTGATTACTTTAAATCACTGAGGGACTCAGCTCCTTCTATCAAATGTATCCTGAACAATAAAAAAAAAAAAGGAAATATATTTCATAATAAGGAAGACTTTATTTAAAAAATGTAAATTAAATTAGAGAGCTCAGGGGAATCTGGGACAAATATAGGGGACAGTAGGTCCATGTGAAATGTGGTATGGAAAACCAGTCTTCCATGGGAATCTCCAGTGCACACTGACCTGTGTTGCTCATCAGTCATAAGATCAGAGCTGGTCTGGAAACACAGTGAGAGTATTCAAACACAGAAAGGAAATCAACATCGCGGATGTCACGGGCAAGGGTGGATGGTCTTAAGGTTGCTTAAAGGATCACTGACAAAGACAACAGGAAGAGGTGATTTTAGTGTAAATCTATGAATCTGCAACTTGACAGAATTTGATGGCAAGGTTCATTCTGTTACTATGTGGAAGGGATGCGTAGGGGTTGCAGTGACTTACATGGGGATCAGGGAAAATGTTTTGTACAGAGATCAAGGGGATTGAGTCAGGATGGAGTCGGATTGATTTGCACAGGGATCAGGGAACAGCATGAGCAGAGTTGAGTCATGAGGTTTGGAATCAACCTTTTTACTTTCTGAACTCTACTTAGAGAGGAATCCAGATGCAGCAAGATCCAGTCCTAGTCCCAGACTTGGTCAGAGTTTCATGATTAAAGGGGTTTATCTGTAGGGATTTTACTGTAGGGCTTTACCACCTAATTATGGGCTGGTGTAATTCAGAACAACATAAAGATGAGGTTGACTTGACACTATTGTAACAAGTTACAAAATTAGGTGATGTGATTTTTGAGTGGCTTAATAAATAATCAACAATTATTTGATTAAAGACCTGACATAGCTTCTAAATCAAATATCACACACACAAACACAGACATAGAGGCTAACCTCTTAGGATGTTAAATTTTGATACCTGATTGCATTAAAGAAGTTACAATATACCCTCAGTTATTCCACAGAATCAAAATATATCAACCAAATATGATTTGATTTTTTCCCTCCATTTAAGAGAAGTGGACAGCTACTTACTTTTCCCAATCAGATGAACCAACTTTCTTTGCAAGATGTGTGAGATGTGAGGGCCTGATGGTCTTAGACTTGATGATCTTAGAGATCCTTTACAGCCTAAATTATTTTATGACAATATGTTGGTGTGATCCCAGAGAGCTCCAAAGAGGGCCTTCCTCTTAGAACCAGTATTTACAGGGTTTTAAGATGATTGGCTTTGGTCAATATTTTCCCATGAAGGCCACAATTCAGATTAGGTAACATTGGCAACTTTCTGAGTGGGCCTGTAATTCCAGCAGTAGAGGTATCAGATATATTTTGTTAAAAATTAAAGTTCCAGACATGGTTAGGGAGTGCGTGATCTCCAAAAAGCATCACGTTTGCACTGGGGCCAGAAAGTACCCAGTTGTTTCATCTCACTACTCCAAAAGACAAGGTCAGAAAGTGCCAGACTGTCTCGGCCCACTACTCGTGCTACTGAAATAGAAATAATTTAGAGCCCACCACCTTTATAACTACAACAAGATATATGTTGGCTGGCACTGATGCTGCATTGTGTTTCAGTGAGCAGGGGTTCTGTACCACGACAGTGTATTGTCCCTTCTTTAGGTGCAGTGTGTGACCAGAGCTAACAATCAAAAAACCATGGGATCCTTACAAGTGTAACAGATAAAAGCTGTCATGTAGGAAATAAGCTCTAATAATAACAGCAATACTCAGCACTTTGCAATTTCAAAGGTACCTTGAGAGGGGGTGACTGTGCTGAAACCCACATTTTGCAAATGGAGAAAATAAGATGCAGAAACCCATTTCTATTTCAATGACCTTCCCAGGTCTAGAATTCTTCTGCTGGGGTTGGGTTCTCCTAAGCCAAGAGAAACTGAAAGACCACATCAGTGGTAGTTCATACTGTATGCTGCCCAATTTTCCCTCCAGACAATAATTCATTGGCAAGGGACATTTATGGATCCCAAACATGACCACCACCAGCCTGGAGGTTTTTCACCCTTATCCCTGGGAAGGGAAGGATCCATTCTGAGGGCCAAACTCTGCTCTGGCTCACCTGGAGAAGGTGACTTCACGGGGCCATTGCACACAGGCAGCACTGACATCCTCAGGAAAGCCAACCCTTGAGGGGGGAAACTCATTTTTCAGGCTACATTTTCTCCCCATTAAGGGATGGGAGAGTGATGTCAAAGGGTGTCAGATTGAGCCTCTCAAATAATTTGAAGCAGCCAAGGAGTCTAGCCAAAGCTATGCAACTTTTCTCAAATGCAGCCCCTTCCTAATTCCACTTTGCTTGCGGTATCTCTGGCTTCCTTCTCCCCACCTGCCACTCAATCAGAGATAAATGTCAAATGTCTTTGCCATCAGCCATGCCAGGCATGCTATAAAAAGCAGCTGTCTCCCTGACAAACTGTGCTCTCTGGAAGTCCTGTCTTCAACTTTACTGCAATTTGCAGTCTTCTTTTTATTTTATTTTTAACACCCTCTCTCCCCAGAGATCTGTTAGTCACCCTGGGATCACTCTGTGGCAAGGGCATCCCAAAGGAGCATGGAACTCTCCACAGTGCCCCTGCAGGAGCATAGGCAGGTGGGAATACCTGAATCCCTGTGGACCTGGGGATAAACTGACCAGTAAAATCATCCCATGGTCTGCTGAAATCATCCTGGGAGGGACATGTTCAGAGATGATGACTCAGTGACAGATCTCAGCACCACCAATGGTACACACACTTGAGGCATGGCCTCAGGCATCCTGGCACCCTGCCTTTCCCCGGCACTGTGCCTTTCCCTATGGGCAATGATGCCACAAGCAGCACAAGTCAGAGGAGGTTTGGAATTGCCCATAGTCACTTTGGGGGCCAGCTCTAGGAAGAGCTGACTAGGATTTACCCAAGCATGGTCATCCAACTTGATATCTGCAATGCAGTCCACTCCTGCACATGGGTGTGTTTCTCATTTGATGCTGAGGCTTGTGGGCAGAAAATTGCTGGGGCTGAAAGACACTGAGCAACAACAAGCTGATGGCTTTCAGACAGAAAATTTCACATTCAGTGCTGTCGTCCAGACAAGAAGCACTGTGGGGATCTGTATTGCATCTGCCTGTTTCTCAAATTACTTGGTTGAAGAGGATTAACTTTTCTTTTTAATAGAAGAAGAGTAGTTTTTCTTCTCCTTTTCCTACTGCATAAAGTTTTCAGCTGGAAATGCCAGGGCTACTCAGCATTTTATGCTGCCCCATAGCAGATGGGCAGAGCTCAGGTACTGGATACCTCAGGTACTGCCACGGCGAGAGCTCCTTTCATGCTGTTCCTTCATCCTGCCTTGTGCTGGGACACCAGCAGCTCAGGTAGGAAAGAAAAATTGGGGGTTTTTTTCTGATTGAAGTTAGTAAAGGATCCCACTACCATTTGTGCCTTCTCTTCCTGTAGTCACCCAGCCCCATGTTCATCCCCACGCCACCTCCGTCTGTGACATCTGCTGCAAGACCTCTCTCTCAGCACCACTGAATCTTGCAGAAAACATGTCATTTTACCCTCTCTTGTGTATCCAGACCATCCTGATTGATTTAAACTTCCAGTCTGAGCCTGAAAAAAGGCTGTTCAAAGAAAATTACTATATTGACTACCATGCCTGCCTGACCCCTATGACATCCCCTCTTCTGTGTCATTGAGCAGGAAAGGTATTTTTAGACTGGCTATCAGACCCAAAAAATAGTCCAGAATTCATGTTTTGTTTCTCTTGCCTTTCTCATTGCCACCAATAAAAACTTTGCAACCAAAGGCACACTGACAAGGTGAGGTGTCTACCCACAAGGGTCCAGCCCTTATTCCCAGGGACAAGTCAGCTCTGCAGTGCCAGAAAGCAAACCTGCTGGAAGAAAGGACTGAAACACACAAAGCTGTGTGTGTAATGCACAGATAAAATGGGAGCAGCATCTAAAGGAGACACTTTTAATTCCTTCTTTACAGAACCACAGAGTAGAAAGGCTTGGGTGGGAAGGGACCTTTCAAGGCCACCCAGTGCAAGGTTCCTGCAGTAAGCAGAGACGTCTTCAACTCAATGAGATTGCTCAGAGCCCTGTCCAACCTGATCTGGAATGGTTCCTCCATTCTTCCACCCCTCTGGGCAGCCTGGGCCAGGGCCTCATGCCTCTCAGTGTGAAAAATTTTCTGCTTTGTATCTAGTCTTATACAGAATTATGTCTGTCAAGTTTGTCAATGTTTATACATGCAGAAAGTTATTTGAAACATCAGGATGGATCCAACTTAGAAATATGTGATGATGGAGTTTAGTTTAAATACTGATGAAGCCCATACTTAGGTAGCAACCTAAAAAAAATTCTAATATGAGGTATTAAAAGTACTTGTCAAGAAAATGAAATATTATTCTTAGAGTCTGATATGGCAAACAGACTTTACCTGTTGATTTCAGCTGCATCTTTGCTGTGTGTCTTTCACTTAATCTCTCTTCTTTCCTGTGAATTCCTACAGCCACTTGAAGAGAGTTCATGGGGAAGTTACATTGACTCAGCTGATAACCTTGTTGTGAATGCAAAATTAGTCTCATTTAAAACCAAGACTCTGCCCAAAAGCTTGAGAAAGCTCAGTTCAGCAAAGTCTGAAAGCAGATGCTTAAATCCACTCCTATCAAACACAACACATAAGTGCTTCCCTGAAGATTTTGCAGACTTGGGGCTCCTGTCTGGTGAGTGGCTTTGATTTCAGTGTGCCAAAGGAGTTTGAAAGCAATTTAATTTTCATAATGAGAATCTTTCCACCAACAAATGACAAGTGGTTCTAAGTAGGTCTTTTTTCTGTCTATTTAAATTAGATTAAATAAGATTATGATATTATTAGCATTATTAGGGTTATCATTAGGAAACTGCTATTCACAGCACTTTTATCATCACATTCTACAATAAGGAAAGCATATGTGTTTAAATGATTGAACATCAATACATTAACTCTTAATAATACAATGTTATCAATTAATTCATCTTTTAGATTCACTTGTAGAAATCATCATTTGCTAGTTAATATCCAATTGTTCATTAGAAGAAATGCTCTCAGACTCAATAGAACTCTAATGATGATACACAGTCATTACATTTCAGTCAACCTATTCTTAGTACAACCATTGAATGACATTTAGTTGTTGCTGGTTTATTATTCTAATTGGCATGTTATAATGGTATCATGACCCAGACCATCAGACTTGTATCTTGTCACACAGCTGAAACCACACCAGTGAGGTGTATGTAATATTCAGACTGGGATTTTCTAGGCAGACATCCATGCTGCATAAAGTAGAGTTGATGGATCCATTGCACTGCTGACTCCTCCAGCTCAGGGATGAATAGTCAATCCAACAGGTCCCAGGCAGTATATATAGTAATATAGTAATATAGTGATATAATAGGCAGTGTGTCTACATGTATAATATAGTATATACAGTATTTAGAATACAGTAATAATATATAACAGAAGAGCAGCAATAGCTCCCTTCATGTGTTTGCTATCTCTGAACTACTGGTTGTGAAATCTTAAATTTGCAGCTCTCTCTCAATAGGTGTAGCCTGATGATGATAGCAGACATCATAGGAGAAGTCTGATGTGTAACTATTGGACATTAAGTATGCATTTAATCTTTCATAGGTTGAACTCTTAAGTAGCACTTTACTTCCTTCTTGCCCTGTGACTCGTTATGTTCTCATGCAGCACATCATGGGAGGTCATTTATTTTGCAACATGAATTCTCAAGGAAAGGAAAAACCTGAGCTATCTTGACATCATTTGGACAAATGGAATTTGGGGTGTGATTTTTCACAATTATTTAACATTTTCTGCTCACACCGCAATCGGTGACAGGATTTTCTTTGATTTCAATAGTCATGGAGATGTTCAAAAACAATTGCCTGTTCCACAATATTTCCAGAAATAACGGGAATCAATTTTCATATATTTTAGACTTGGCATTCTCACATAACTTCATACAGATTAAAACTTTGCATCTTTGAAAAACTACGAATTCAGATTTTTGCCTGCATACATCCATTTCATGTATTTATGTTGTCCTTTGCTACCTAGAAAGTGACAGGTAGACAAGATGCAATTGCAGTCTGGTTCCACACATTCATGTTTTCTATCTTCAGACAATGTGTATCTTGTATGGCAGTTGGGACTAGATAAGAGATAACTTTTTTCCCACAGTAGCAATCTCCAGATTGAGTTAAATCTATGTGATTAAAATAGAGACCTTAGAAAACACTATGCTTATTCCCGCATAAAAGTATCTCAATAAAGCTCCAGCAAAGGCAAATTCCACAGTGCAAGGAGGAATATAATTTTGCACCTGCCTCAAAGTTCATGTTATTTAGATCCTACGTTTAAATTGCAGTTATTGTGGTACACATGTAAACTGTGATATCACTTCGAACAACATAAATGGGCCAAACCCCTTGTCATCAGTTCAGTTCTGACAAAAATATAGATGTAGGGCTTCAGACTGGCAAGGAGGCTCCTAGGAGAAGGATTTCAGTATATATTTAATATGGAGCACATGCTTCTGTGCTTTATCAAACAGAGGTAAATTTAAATTCTTTGGTGAATGAGTCTTAGCTAAGAGAGAATGACTGCATCTAGATAGGGCTAGTTGTGGACCTAAGGGAGAAAGAAATGCACAACTCTGTTCCTTAAATCCTTTGAACTGCTTCAGAGCCATTTCTGGAAATTACTTTTCTCCCATTTATCCTGCAGCAGTGCTTCAACATGATGGCTTAAACTATAAAATATCCCCAGCTCATACATTCCAGCTATAAACTGGTAGTTTCCATCCTGTCTTTGCAATACTTTTATTGCCTATTCTGTCTTTGCAAATAAATAAAAAAATCCTTTCTTTGTTTTCTTTTTCTTTTTTTTTTTCTTTTTTTTTTTCTTAGAAAAGTGAGATATGCATTTAATCTGTGAGCATGATAGATGTTGGTAGACAGGGAACCTCTGTTCTTCACAAAAGAGATTGTCATGTGTGTTTTGCTATGTGTGAGCAGATATATTGCATACACTCTCTCTGGGTGTGTCAGAAGCACCTATTGGACCACCTGTTGGGCAACCCCACTGCTGAACTATTTCCTTTGGAAGTACAAAAACAGCACATACAATTCAGAGCCAACACAGCCAGCAGTGTCCTCAGTTTTGGCTGTGTATTTCTTGCCTGCCCACATCCTTTAGCTTAGGCACTCGTCTAGTTCAGGCCGACAGGATGGTCTGTGGTCATATTTAGGACCTTCACTGACTCCCAGGAGCTGTACAGAGGAGCAGCTCTGCAGTAGCAGTCCCAGTGCAGTCCCATTACAAATCTGTGATTTGTCTATCTGGTTGCACGATGAAGAAATGCACGATATTATGGTTTGTGCATGAAAGATTGCTATGTCAGGAAGGTTCAGCCCTGCTTTAACACATGAGAAAGTGATTGGGGTGACAAGAAGACACCAAATGTCTCAAGAAGATGAGAAAACTGTGGGATCTGGCTAACTCCAGAGGCAACATGGCTTACGTTTTTACTTGATGCCAGTAGTTACAAAAATATTTACTGTGCTCCTTAGCTCACAGTGATTCTCTCAGATTAAGAATAGCCATATCAGTAACAGTAAACTTGTTGCATGTGTTTGATATAAAAGCCCTACAAGGATTACAAGAGATATCACGAGTAGATTGCTTCTCACACATACGCATGTCACTGGCGAGAGCAGCACGCATGTTGATAAGGGTTAAACTGTCTTGCTGGGACAATATTCTGGCAAACAGGAAAAAAATCCAAGACACTGATGATAAGAAACTGGGGCTAGCTTCAGGGCTGATGTGGAAACTCGTGTAACATCATCTCAGTGAAGTGACAAAGGTTTGCCATGGCTTATCTGCTCCCCACTGGGAAGGAATAGTTGTCAGTGAGAAATGACCAAGGAAAACATTTGAAAACTGAGCACACAACTGCAGAATGAGGTGACAGCCTATATAGAGACAGATTTATACAGTCAAAGAAACTGTATTTCCATCACTGAGCTGCCAGGCAGGCAAACTCCAGTGCTAAGAATAGAGGACATCTGATATCTGTGTCCAAGCTATGAAGTTGAACCCAATCCAAGATGCCCTATGGCTGTTTAACTAACTAGGAAAACTTAATACACTATAGACAGTCTTAGTCTTTAGCATCCATTGTATCTCAACAGTTTCTCTTGCCATGTTAAAGGTTGTAAAGAAAAGAAATCCTCAATATCTGCAAGGAAGTTTTTAGAGTCAGTCAGTAACAATTTGTATCCACATTTTTGAACTCAACAAGAAGGTGGTGTGAGAATATTCCGTTATATGCACACTCCAGCTGCAAAATATTAAAATTCACCCCAAACATCATGGCCTAACTCATGATTTTGGCAACTAACATGCTCTCAGGGATCATATAGTTATGCCAGATTCCTTACTTCCCTTATGGACAGGTCTTCAAACAACTGTCACATGCAATTGCACCTGAGAGCTTTCTTCCAAGGGCAAACCGGCAGCAGCATCCTGGTGGAGTGGGACACGTGTCCAGCTCCATGTGTACCTTTACTGAGGTCCTTCACAAGGGCAGGACACATCTTGGAGCAGACACAGTTTAAACGCCAGCAGCTGTGAGGAGAGCAGGAATCTTCTGGGGCACTTTTATCCATTGATGACAGACCTCTGATAGTGCCTGAGTGAGTGTGCATCATCTCTAAGAAAAAGAATAGCAATCTGAGGAGCAAAGATAGGGGAGGACATGGAAGATCAGGGTCAAATGATATGAACATGTCTGATGCACAGCCCTTTTTTATCTACCTTAATATTAAAGGATGCTAATCTAAGATGAGCCACTGGGGCCATTTATCATAAATCACCCATCCACGGTCTGTCTGCACCCTTGGTGTTTCTATCAAAATGCTTTTGGCTAAGAGAATAAGCTGTAAAGCTCAAGTAAACTGAGATAAATGTTATTCCAAAATAAACCACAGCAAAACACAATTAAAAACTTCTTTACAGATGCACAAACAAGGCTGCTGAAAAGCCCAGATTCATGCATGGCCTAGACTAAAGTGATGCATATATTTGAGCCGCAACATGCATCAATTAGAAACCCCCTGGCATCCTGTTCTTTCTACTCCTCCACCTTCTCCAGTACTTAAAATTCCTCAACTCCTAAAAACAGGCACCCTCATATCCCATTCCTCTTCATGTCAGCATCAGCCAAGTTGCCCTTTTCCTTACCTTCTTTAAGTATTCAAAGGTAATTTTAAAGAACACCTCATTTAGCTTTCATTTTACTGAGATGCAGCCTGCCCATAAATCAGGGCTGAAGGGGAACTGGAGAGGGTCTCAGCTAATCAAAGCTTCAATCTCTAAAATGTTTAAATATAAATCAGAATAGTTGAAGGCTCTCCAAAGCTTCCATTTTCTTTGAAAGCCTTAGTTCTTAGTTTTTTCTGTGCTCAGCTCCCAATCTCATCCTCATCCCTTGAAGGTATTTTTTAAGTATTTTTTAGTCATATTCTCCAAGACACTGAGCTGCCGGGTTCAAAAAGTATATTAAATTCTGACCTGTGAGTGAGTTACTATTGCCCCCAAGTAGGAGAGTTTTGTCCAAATTAAGGTTTTAGGGTTCAGTTCCTAAATTGAAGTTTACTAATTACTTTAAGGCTAAAAATGTTCCTAGAATCTATTGAAAACACTACTTTGATCATCCATTCCATATTGCAGTCAGTACTACACACTCCATATGTCAGAAATGATAAAATGTTCTTGCCTCTTTCTTTTTCTTCAGAAGTCTGGAAGTCTTCTAAATTAATCTGCTTACCTGTCTTTACCACATCTTATAGTTCTGGAATGCAATATGGGTTAGGAAAGTTAAGAATATAAGCTTATTTCTCTGTCTTCCTCCCTTCCCTCCTTCCTGTATTAAAATTACTGTAAGAAAGGAAAAAAATTACACTTTGCAAAACACATATTTATGCTTGGGTTTAAACATTTAAGCATGTGAGTTCTCACTGAAAAACTGATCCCCCCATTCCTCCCAAATATGTGGAGTATCAGCATGTTACATAAGTGTGTTTCATTTTCATTTCTTTCAGAAAACTCCTTTGTAAGAAGTAAAATGGAAAATGTGCGGTGTATGAATATTCGAGCATTTTTCTGTGCATGTGGTTCGCCCACATAGACATTGAAGTGTGAAAGGGTTTCTGTGCAAAAACGCACCAGGTATCTCTTGTCAGGTGATGTACATATAGTTTGTATTTCATGTATCCACAAGGTTATGCAAATCGGGATTTAAAAATGTGTCTTGACCTGTCAAGGATGGCTGGTTTAGGTCATGTTAAGCTCTGGGATGGCTCTTCAGTGAGTGGGGTGACCTTTCCAGTTCTCTCTTCCAGATCTCTGAGTTAGGGCAGATGAATTTCCATAAAATTACTGAGATATGTGCAAGGGTTGGTAGATTTGGGCGACATCTTCCATATCATATACATTTCTGCTTACCTTCATAGCAAAACCAGTTTCTTCAGTTTGACTTAGTGTTTTGAAGCTGGATTAGTTTCAAACACCTCATATAACAGGAAATTTGGGAGAAAAGTCTTTATCGTTCAGAAAGCATGCTTTCTACGGAAAAATAACTTATTTTAGCTGCATGTGACTAAGGCTCTCTCTAAACTCTCTTTTCCCCCTGTATAAAACAAGTAAGCAGAGTAGAAATCCATGACACTATCGGACTATCAGGGCCAGTGATCCCTGGAAATAAAAATTATATGGGAAGGGGAAAGGGAACGGGGAAGGGAAAAGGAAGGGGGTTGTTTTCTTTCTATTTGGGAACAGCCTAGTAGAAAATAATTGAAAAATTCCTTCCTAACAAAAAAAAGTTTCTGCTTCACATTGTCTTATCTTTGACCTTATTATCACCCAACACTAAATGGAAAAATCAAAACAGAGAAGCATCAAGTACATTAGTGTAGACTTTTCTGGATCTTGCTTTAATTCCCTTCTGAAAATAATCTCACTAATATTAAGCAGCTTTAACAGAGTGTTAGTACTTTGACAAAGCCTCCTCCACAGGTGAGAAATTATTCAGTTAGGCTTTTCTGAACCAGGTAAAATGCAAAGGAAAATACATTTTTAAACAATTCCAACCCAAATTCTGCCACAATGAAAAAACTTGTTACTTGAAAACACAGAATAAAACATTTGTGCACATTCATAAGGACCAAAGAAAGTAATCATAGCATCATAGAATGGTTTGTGTTGGAAGGAACCTTAAAGTTCTTTTACTTCCAACCCCTTTCCATGGGCAGGGACACCTCCCAGCAGCCCAGGTTGCTCCAAGCCCCATCCAACCTGACCTGAGACACTGCCAGGGATGGGGCAGCCACAGCTTCTCTGGGAAACCTGGCACAGGGGCTCAGCACCCTCACAACAAAGAATTTCTTCTAACCTAAATCCCCCCTTTTCCAGTTTAAAGCCAGTCCCCACTGTGCTATCTTTACATGACCTCGGAGAAAAATCTCCATATTTCTTGCAGGTCCCCTATGTGATTATAAGATAAAGAACAACATTGCCAAAATAAGACTGTATTTCATCTGGAAATGGGAATAGCTTTCCTACCCACAAGAGAAATTAAGTCCTAGTGTGTACATCATGGTAAAAAGAAGGAGGGTGGAGAAACTCAGGCTGCTTTTGGCATGAAACTCAGTGAGCTTCTGAGTCCAGTGATGTGACTTGGAACCTTCAGCAATGAGGAACTGGGCTAATGGCAGGTTCTTCTGCTCTAGGTTGTTTCTACACGACTGTAGAAAGCCATGCCCATCCTACTCAGAATCACCACAGTGCACAGCTCTTTGGAAAACTCAATGCTGAAAAAAAGGCAGAAAAAATGCATCCTTTCCTTCAATAAAAAAGGTTGTTTCCTTCTTTTCATGTTGTGAGCCTGTCTGACAGATAGCCATACTGCAGCTGTCACTTGCCAATGTGCAAATGAATGACTATATAAATACTCTAATCAGTGGCAGGGATCAAAACTGTAATTTTCTCAGGACTTTGTAGAACCTAGGTAAACCACAGATCAGGTATAGACTTGCTGACAGAAAACACAGATCATTGTATTGCTCTTACTCAAGGACCTGTGGCATAGGAATATATTCATTTTTTATGGAAAATATTATTTTTAAGGTCAGTTCTTTCAGCAGATTCATTTAGCAAGACTGACATCAACCAGAGACTCTGCACACTGCTAAGGACTGATGTTAGAACAGAGGGGGTGGAGGGGGAAATCTAGAATTTACAAATGGCACAGTTTTTAAAACACCAGTGCTTAGAACCAAATGCAATTACAGTGTATTTAAATGTGTATTAAAGTATTTGTATTGCCAGTTTGCATATTCAGCATTTTGAGAAACCCAAATGGATTTTCATGTAATTATTGTCATTAACTCAAAGGAGTAAATGCTTAGCAGAGAGTCTGCTTTAAAAAAACAACAACAAAAAAGCAAGTGCATAGCTGTATCATTTAATGACACCTTCATGCTTAATTCCTCGTGTGATCTTCTAAAATATGCATCTCATAACTGCTGAGTACCTTGGTGACATGGCCCAAGCTTCTTTTCTGCCTAGCATTAGCATCAGGGAAGCTATATTTGTGGTCTTCTCAGAAGTTTCTCTTAGAAAGGTGACACTGAGAATTTTTCTTTCTCTGAAGCCCTATTTATCTGATTTTTTTCATAACAGATCCATGCCTACCTTTTTCTAAGAGCACTATGCACAGAAAGCATTTCCATACCTTCTTAGTCTCCCAGCTGTCACAAGTTTCCCTAATTGTTAATCCCTTCCACTAGAAATCACAGGAAATACACTGAAAAACTGAGAGATGATGTCCTTCTTGCAAGCACCAAGAAGAGTTCCTGGAATTGACTCCATTGCCAGTGGCCTCAGGTGACTCACCAATTGTCCATTTCCAGTGACCAAAGGGGGATAGGAGTACTTACTTTTGCAAAATATTCTCTTCATCTTTCAGTGAAAGATGATAGGAGAGTTCAAATCGCTGATCAATTCCAAAAGTAGTATGTGGTTCTTTATAATAGGAATATTTCAACTTACCCCTTAGAAATAGACAGCATGAGACCATGGAAGACCATGGCATAGGAATGTCTTTGCAGACAGATGGGCTTTGGAACAAGGTGGACTTTGGGTAACTCAGTAGCCAGAAGAGACAGCAGGGGATTTCAAAATTAGCTGAAACAACACTGGTAAACTATAGAAAATGAGGTAAAACAAACAAAAAAGATTAGTCTAGCTTCTCTGTAATAGGATCCAATTTTAGGCTGAAAAGTCTGTCAGAAATCTTCTATTTACATAACAAACCTCTTTCTCAAGACAGACATTGAATTGTTACTAGTAACAGCAACCCATACAACATTCAGCTCTCTAATTTTAAAGATGGAAAACATTTGCCCAAAATAGCACTAATTATTTATTCTACCTAACTAGTAATGACTTAAGACAATATTCTGAGGAAGAAATTACTTTTGCCAAGCCACCTCAGATGCCTTCGTTCACATCCCTAGCTCTGCCCCACTGCCACACGAGGAATATTTTCCCTCCTGATTCCCACAGGCAGGTTGTTATTCTACCCGGATGTAATACATGCTTTCAAATTGATGCATGACCTCAATTTCAACTGCTACAAGAGCAACTCCAAACTCAGAAATGTCAGTGTGTAGAGCAGGGCTTTGCTTTACAAGCATTCCTTTTTTAATGAAATTGGAAAAGTTCAGAGAAAGAATTTTCCATGAGTAGTATTTATTTCCACATGTAAGCACTGCTTAAAAGTTCTGTTCCCCAAATCCACTTTGACAGCTGGTTGGGAAATAATAATAATAATAATTAATAATAATAATAATAATAAATGTTAGTCTTATTTTGTATCAGCAGAATAAACCTCTGAAGGTTCAAGCACTGGAACCCAAATTTCTGTGTCTTCATCCTACACAATGCTCTCTGTTACTCTGCTGCTGGAATTAGGGGACAAGACTCTGTGTGGTGGCCCATTTCTGGAGACCACTGAGGTCTCCAAGGAAACAGAGGACATCAAGGAAACTGATATCAAAAGAGAAACAACCAGACGTGGTAGCTTCTGTTTATTTGTATTTCCCAAATCTTAAAAATCTTTTTTTGGTTTGTTTTTGTTTTTTTTCCCCTCTGTTTGTCTATAGCTAGTTCCACCTACTGCCTCTTATCTCAGAAATAGATTCCCATTTCTTGGGGAAAGGGGCCTGGGTCTTTGTTACATGTTTCTACAGCACCCTGTGATATGGCAATGGGGTCTCCAGGGATTTCTGCAGTATGGATAATGACTATGACAGACGATGCTAAAGGGGGGGTAGGGGGACTGTCAGTCAGGAATGAGCTATTCACAACCTCCCTGTCAGGCTCCCATCACTTCTCCACCACTTGCCAGGGCTTCAGCAGACAGAGAAGAGGAGAGCACAAAGAGCCCAGGGCCAGGTGGTGCAAGGACCATACTGGGACAGGCAAAGAAGGCAGTTGCCTGGGGCAGGATATTGCTGCAAGGGGATGGAGAAGAATTAAAAGACAGAAACAAAAAATAGACACAGCCCTGCAGCCTTTGGACCCTGGAAAATGTCAGGATAATGTGGCAACTGCAAGCTGCAGTTCCTGCCTGCATCTCCCACACTTCCCAGAGTTCTTCTGCCTCCATCTCCTGCCCTGCCCTTCTCCCTTTCCGGACAACTGTGGCCTGGAACAAGCCCTCACCCACCTTTGGTGTCTGGAGGAATTTAGGGACTGATGGAAGTGATCCTCTGTATTTTACTGACAGTCTGAAGATCTGGTGCCTTGGTGCCTTTTACTGACAGTCTGAAGACCAAGGCACCAGACCTGTAGTACCTACAGGTCTTCCAGACATGAAGCATCCTGCTGAATTGCTGTGTAAATTTAATTATGAACCAGAGAACACAGAATGTGTGGGGAAAAAAAAAAAAAAAAAAAAAAAGAAGCCAATGAGAGGCTAGTGCAGTGCCATAACTTTTAGAAAGATGACAGAGAGAGTGCTAGATGTACTGAAGAACAAAGAGAAAATCAAATAAACCTCTGAAGTTTAAGGAACAACGTAAGGCAGAAGCAGGTGTTGATGAATGATGGTGTCTCACCAGTCAGCACAAGGTCAGCTGTTTTTCTGCTGATTGAAAATCCCCCATGTGCATAGACACAGTGAGAAACAGTGGGTGGAAAAGGCTGAGAAATAGCCCTGTGCAACACTGTTCATATCAGAAAACCAGTGTGCTGCTTAAAGCAGCAATGTTCAAACTGGATGATGAAAAATTGTTAATTATGCAAAAAAAAACCCAAACAAATAAACAAAACAAAGGAAAAAGTCCCTGAACTACAGTCATAACACAAAGTCTTTCCAAGAGGCAAATATTCTTATCATGATGAGCGATTTTTTAAGGTTATAGTTACATCTCACCATTGAGAAATAGGGTTAAGGTGATGGAGTATTGTTAGAACTGCCTTCTGCAGGATCCTTGGATTTCAAAACTAAATATTTCTCATGTCTCTGGTAAGAGCCACAACAAGAGCTGGTTAAACTCCCCGTGAAAATCAAAAAAGCAGAAATAATGAGTAGAGTTGGGCTTTGCAGTGGATACATGTAAATTTCAGTCTCTGTTCCTAGGCAAGAAAGACCTGCTTAGATCACAACAGTAGTATTACCCATCTCTTCTGAGTCTTTTATTAGTCCAGACAAGGCAAAAATAGAGAGACAAAGCTTCATTAAGCTTCAACTAGACTTTTTATTAGTCTGATATACTCAAAGCCTTCCATCATTCTTCTGATTAAGACCTGTGTGAAGGAAAAAGATTTTGTGCCAAAGGTGTTTGTTTCTTTCTTGAGCATAAAGAAAACTTGGGTTTTGGAATAAATTAGTTTTGGGTTTTACTTTGGCAAGATAGGTTTTGTCTAGACTGGAGGACTGTCTGATGACAGATGGTCTACTAAAATGAGAATGAGTGAGATAAGGAAAAGCAAATTAATTGAAAGGTGAACTTTTGCTAACCATTTATTTAACATCAACGAGTAACCTTTAGCCTTCAGAAATCCTGTGTAAAAATTTAAATACTGACCCTTAAATTGGTCTTTGTGAAACAGCTCAAAGATTCCTCAGTACAAGTTTCAGAGAAAACAATCAGCAAAATACTAGAAGTGAAAACATGAAAAATTTTCCAGTGAGCGTTTGTTCAACAAAAGGAAAAAGAGCAAAAATTCTGAAAACTTAGAAAGAGTAACAATTGTTGAAAGTCCTTGGCATGTTACCTCTATCTCCTATAGGTCATAAATCATACAGAGGAGAAAGGCCAACTTGCATCTCTGTATAAAACAGAAAAGAGTGCAAAGATTTCCATAAATAAGCAATTTCTGCATAAAACATCTTCCTGTGGAGAAAACTTCTATCCAAAGAAAATAAGGACTTACAGGATCCAAGTAATGTTTGCATCAGCTCATCTCTTTGTGTCCCGCCTGACAACTTTTGAACCGGTTTGAACAGAATTTGTTAGAATTGTACAGGTTTCATGAAAATTTACAGCCTGGAGAAAGACAGGGACTTATTAGTTGCACCATCAAGAATACGACAGGCTCTGGTTAGCCTTTACCAGACAGTGGAGAATCCATGTTGGTGAAAGACATCATTCATATCACAGCTATTGAGGAAGCTGAACTCAGTGCTCTTACTTAACCAATAAGTTCAAGCCCAAGACACACATCCACAAGAAACAAACATGGCTTAATTAATTCTGCTGCTTGCAGAACACCTCATCCCCACTAGCGCTGTTTGTTGAAAACATTAGCAAAGGTGACACTTCCATTAACACTTTGGTTTCCAGTACTCATCAACTGTTGGCACTGCTAACGACAAAACAAGACTGTTAATGACTTTTTAGGGTGGTGGCACTTCTGGAACATGCATGAAAAAAAATTATTTGTGTTGAAATACAAGATTTGAAATACAAGAGTGTTATCTACAGTTCAGAGTTCCTCTTGGTGTGGTCTGGGTATCTTGGAGGAGCACAGGAAGAACCACTGAGGTCTCTGTTTTTGTGTTGACTCTGAAAGATCTTTTACAAGCCCAGCAGAAGACCTAATTTCTGTTTACCATCTAGGGATGGACCTGTCACACTATCAGTGCCCCCAGTGGTTCCAGTGACTGTGACATTTACACCACAGTCCCTGGGGCTAATGGCAGCTCTTTTACACGTAGACAAGGTGTTGGTTTGCTGCTGTACACACACACACACACACACACGTCATATTAGTGATCACTTTTTGTCTCTTCAGGGTTTCAGGCTCCTGTATCTCCTTCACCTAGGAAGATTTTAAAAGGAAACATCTCCATTTCCCAGCACATTTGAGGCTGCAACAGATGGGCCCTACTTTGCAGCTGCAGGAGGACAAGATCACCTCACATTCCCCTAGTGAGTTCAGGCTCCCCTTCTGTGCACTCCTTCCTATCCATGAAAACCTCTCATCTGAGTGTGCTGGTAACCTCTCTCCAAGTCCATACATTTTCATTCAGCTTGAAAAACCACCAAATTTGCAGAAAAAGCACAATTTCTTTCCAGCAGTCTTTCAAATCAGTTGCCCGGTTACGCAGGGAAAGAACCACCAGCCATGCAGATGTCTTGGAGGACACCCTGGCAGAACACGAGATGGGAGATCCTCACTTTGTCTTTGAAGCTCTGTGTTCACATCCAGGCTACAGTAAAGCCACTCAGTCCACCCTGCAGCCCAGACACCCCCAATAGTCACTTTCAGGATGTGGTAAGAATCAATTGCTTCTCCAAATGACAACCTGTTTAGTTTATTGCAGAATACACCCAAAAATAGGGTGATGTAGGAGCCATACTCTAGGTAAAAAAGCCATCTAAGGTACCAGTGATGGCTTGGTTGTCACCACATCCTCACTGCAGTTGCTACCAAGTCTGTAAACAGTAACCA
The DNA here is from genome assembly GCA_023637945.1 of Phaethornis superciliosus. Lineage (NCBI taxonomy): Eukaryota > Metazoa > Chordata > Aves > Apodiformes > Trochilidae > Phaethornis > Phaethornis superciliosus. The sequence continues at coordinate 68,777,330 of JAJQWJ010000004.1, forward strand.
GGGTGGTTGCATACTCGTGGACTGAATTGCCAGTGGGGTATAGCTTCTGCTTGGGACCCCCAGCTGACAGGGTTTAATCTCTAAAAGGTTAAATAGGCCCTGACCATCTCTGTGAATGGATTTTTTGAGGAAAGGACGTGGCTAAGGAAGTGTGGGTATGATCAGAGATTATGAATGTTAATGTGAAATTAATTTTAATTGTATAACACCTTAGCACAGCACCTTCCATTTCTTTCAAATAAAAAAATATCAGTAAAGTCAAGAAGATTCAACTTGAATTACAAATATTGACTGATTTTGAGCTTGTTGCTATAAACTAAAAATCAAGTTAAAATTTCCTTGTGTGATGGCAGCCATGGAAATTTTGCTCAGATTTTTTTTCCTTAGATTTACCCAAAGGTGATTCACTTTCTGGCTTCTAGTAGACAAGCCTAATGGCAGAGGCCAAAAATTTCTCAAGAAAGCATTTTAAGCTAGATTGAAATTTCCATTCTCAGTAGTAACTTTAACAGTTGCTCACAATGTTTCATTTCTATCTTGGGTCTTTTTAAGAGTCCCCACAAGAAATAGATCCATTGGTAGATATCTTCAGCACATTTCAAACTCAGAGAAAATGTCAACAATGAGGTTTTAATTTGGAAGGTAATCTTGGGACTTGAACTTACAGCTGTTGAAGATGTCCTGCTTTTTCCTATTCACTCCTTCCAACACTACAGCACACAGGCAATGCTTAAAATGTTGTGCTTTTTAATGTCTTTCTTACAATTATTAATTGCCCTTTCTTAAAACAGTTTGATCAAAAGTGATTATTTTTTAAATATGCCAGCTACCTTCTGCCTGGAATTGATTTGCAAGTTGGAAATCCAGACACTGAAGTGCATAAAATCACCCAACATCTTTTGTATCATTGGTGGGCCAGTGAGGGTGAAATCCACTAATTCTGGTGATAGAGACAACCAAAGCAGGTGAATTCTGGTTCGCACATGAAGGCAGACTCACTCCATCTGGAGGGAAGAACAGCTTTGCCATATCACTTCCCAGTAAGTAGGAGAGCACTGCAGAGCTCTGTGATCTCTTTTTACAGACTCCACACCATGTGCACTGGGCTTATTAATTAAAACATATTTACTGTTTTCAATACATTAAATTGAATGCTTCTAATGAATACCCAGCTGCACTATTCCTTCTTTATACATAATAATTTAGAATCATAAATTGCACTCATTCCAGCCCAGGAACATTTTGCCCATTATATGGCTGCTGGTGATAATGTATCAGACAGCAATAATGATGCTTGATTTTCATAATCTGCACTAAATGGGAAGTGCTCAGAGATACATGTTTTGATTAGCAGACTAAGCAAACCATGACATAAGAATCCTTATTTACATGGAATACTAAGGCTTCTTTCACAAAGAGATTTATTTAACCAGAGGGACAGGTTAAGTGTAGCTGACCTGCCTTAACTGAGCTTTAGATCATCTCAAGGCGGACATCTCTGACACACAAAGCACTTGAATAATAGTCTAGTCTAAGCTAGATACAAGAATTTTTATGCCAAAATTCATTCTGCAGGTGATTTACCAAGAAAACTAAAGTATTTTTTAATGTGTAGTTGAATGAGCAGCAATATATACTTTGGAGAGACCTATAAACAGAGAAGAGGTATTTTGTCCTAAATGAATATTTTTTTATGTTTCCCATTCCTTTTGTAATGCTCTTTTTCTTTACTCTGAAGCAGTCTAGTGTCCTTCATGCCCTCTCTTCACCATACTGCTAGACTTCTGTCATTTCACAAGCACAGTTCTCTTTACCAAACACCCAAGAAAAAAAGCAAACAAGCACCTGCAATCTCCTGTGTGCTCTGCTTTGGGCCTTCAGCTCCACCTATTGACACCCTAAAAAATGAGTGCTTTGGGGCAGAGCAAAACTCTTCCATCAGCCTTGCAAATGCACATGAACACAGGTGACCCATTCCCCTGGCAAGGCTGTGGTTTAGCAGGTTGAGGGACATGAGTAATATCTGTGGTTTCAATAAAACTGTTAAGACAAAGCCCTACTCTACCAGGTTTGAATGGAATTTTTTTCATCATATTGTGGCAGAAACTTTTGCTTTAGCTGCGTAACACTAAATACAAGCCTACGCAATGGAAGAATGGCCATTACTATTCTGCTTAGCCGATGTCCTGGTTTTAAGTCTGACACAAAGCCTCCCAGGTCAGGGGAGGCAATCAGGATAAATTAAAGAGAAGTGAAGGAATGAAGATGGAAGGGCAAGCAGTCAGTTCCTTTTGTGGCTGGCACAAAACACTCCTCATTGACTAGATGAGGTTGAGTCTACTCTAAGAGTTAGGTCAAGCTAAGAGTAAGTCCAGGATAAGCTTGAGTCAAAGTAGAGTCCAAGGAAAACCTGATGCAGTGAGCCATGAAAGAAGGATGGTAACAAGCCAGATAAGCAAAGCTAAGAAGTCTGGGAGATAAGCAAGGAACCCAGTTTGTTTCTCTCCCCTGTTTTTTGTGATTATATTTATCCCTCTCTTCATTGTGAAAGGCCTATGTGGGCCAAGGGACACTAAAATGTCCTTATTCAACATCAAATTGTGAAGGTCTTTTTTGTCATCCTTTTAATGGTTTAAATGAAGGGTGCACACGTGGAAGAGCTGAGATAAATAGTGAGGGAGCTGCTTGCAGACATCTAACAACTTGGCACAAGGTATTCTTAACCTCTGAGCCTGAACCTCATGCAAAGTGCAAGACTCTTTCCCTGGTAAGAGTCTTTTCAGCACAGCATATCTGACATATCCTACAGACCTTCTACACTATGGTCATCTCTTCTTGGAGGTCAGGATTTCTGTCTCTGGAAGATCTGGTCTAGGACATGAAATAGCAAGAAGGGCAGCCTCATGGAGGGCAGGGAGCACTGGGCCAGGCCACATGAAACCTGAGCTCTCATCTGTCTCAAATTCACTGCTATCATAGACCTCAGATGAAAAAGAATTTTTGGTTTATATCTGTCCTACCATGTTCCACATGTAGCTTTTCCAAGGTCCCATTTAAAGAAGATGTGTCAGACAGTCAAATCCAGTTAACTGGATTTGCACTCGCTCAAATAATTGGTAGCAAATAAGAACACAAAGGAGAGAGGTTATGGCACACCAGTCCATGCTGGGAAAGTCAGATATGGCTCAGCAGTCAGACAGAGGTAGGATGGCAGTGGGAACTTCAGAAAGACAATCTGAAATGTCTTATATATTTATGTAACTTCTTGACCCCTGGCTGTAAGGAACCTGTGAAGTGTTAAGTATTGTGAAACAAGGACTTGGAAACTTTTCCCCAGCAATATATTCTGTTTAAGCTTGGCTCAGGAGAGTAGCCCAAACTACTGGATGTTTTATTGGAGATGACTCTGAGTGCTGAGTACATTCAGAGATGAACTCACAGCTCTGCAAGTCTCCAGGCATTGTGTGAACCCTCCCATCCTACAAATTGATGTTGACAGTCACAGAGAAATGGGCATTTCCATCACCTCTGCTAGAAATATCTTGACAACAGGCTCTCCATATCTTCGTACTTCTAGTTCCAGAAACTAGAGATGGAAGTGCAGGGAGAACAAGAGGGTGTTTTATTTCCATGACTTTAATAAAAGCTTTGGTTGGAAACATCCAATACAGAGACTCAACAACATATCCATCATGGGAACTGATGGGCAACATTGCAGCTTTTATCTTCTCTCCTATGCAGCTGAAGTTCATAAAGTAACTTGGCAAACCTTTCTGGAGATAGCCTGTCACCTGTAAGGTTTACAGCCTTGCTTCTATTCTGCTGTATTTAAAGAAGGAAAGAAGATGGCAAAGTCAGATTGCCTGAGGGGAACTGGCATGGGGAATGAACGTGGCTTGCAGCTTGCTGTATCTGATACAAGATATGTGATCTGATAGGATGTGATGCACCTCAAGGCTTTGCAGTAGCAAAGACAAAAGTTGCATATA